>JAVYIG010000029.1:636942-1273884 GCA_035222895.1 Strongylocentrotus droebachiensis
GTTGTGATTTTGATGTCAGTTACTAAAGTTACTAAAGGTATTTTTTTGCTACCCAGGGGTCCCTACAGATGGCCCGCACTGGGACCATCTGCGGGGACCCCTGGGTAGCAAAAAAATTTTCCTCGCAAGTCACCAAAGCCTAATGTGACAGGGCCTTAAGGAAATGTTGCTCTTACCAATGGTATTAATAAGTTGATCTGTGTGCTATCAGAAGTGTGTCAGGCATTGTTCATGGGACACCCTGTATACATAGTTGAAGAAAATCAACATTCAGGTTCGCTTTCAGGAAGGCTGGCGAAAGAATCAGTTCTTCTACTGAAGGGACTGGTAGTGGCTGGACGTCAGGCTCTGGGGATAAAAGCCAGTACATCCCGGTGAATTGGCCACAAGTCTTTAGTTCATTTTGAAGCCAGTTGCGGTCATCATTGGTAATACTCCTCGTAAGAGGGTTATAGTCCTTTGGTGGCGGGTACATCTCATCAACAGATTTAACGGTTGCTGGTCCCTTCTTCTTACGCCACTGGCATTCAACGTCTGTCCTGCTGATGTTGTGGATGCCAAAGATGATGAGGGTTGCTGCGTGGCTGCACTTGTAGTGACCACGCGGACAGTCGCACCTTGACGAGGTAATGCTCTTCTCACCCAGCTGTACCTACAAATTAATTTGAGAAATAAAAAAAGAGAAAACCAATTAGAATATAATAACAAAATAGCACTGAAAATGCCAATTAAAGTCATAAAGTTATTTAAAAAATAATGTTAATTCATTGTGTAATCCATCCATGTAAGTAATTATTATATAGAATTTTTAAACAATAAAATACAGAACATATTCATAATATATGTTTTCACTGAAAACAAAACAAAAATGGGTAAAGCACACTGGAGCTGGCCATCGTGTATGAGGCTGTAATTTGTCTTTAGTTACGTTAGCTCTGATTCTGAATCTGAAGTGAAGGCAACTGGCTTTCGACCTTGACTATTTTCCTTCATTTTTTAAAGGATATGATCATATGGATGGAGTAAATGATAATCATGTTCAATGAGTTAGTATTCAAACCGAGAAATAAATCACGGAGTTCATGTCACAAACTTTGCAAAGCCTAGTTCAATTTCAAACCCCCGACAGTCGTTGAATTTACTGTGCACAAACACAAATATGCGCGAGTGGGACTACAGACAGTAGTCCCACTCGCGCATATTTGTGTTTGTGCATGTGAAGACATGACATTTTTTCGTGAACTACAAAACTCACCACAACGTTGTAACTTTTGTCTTTCATGCTGGCTCTAACAACTCCACGTAGTTCACCTGGAAAATAATCAAATTTCTCTACATGGTCTGATTTGTAGTGGTTTTCCCCTCGTTGCAGTGATTTCGGCTCGTCTGAAAAAAAAGATGCTAAGGCTGTTATCGAAATGGCGTCCATATTTGCTAATGCAAAGTCAATGCAAAAAGTCGCACGCGCGATGTCGGGCGGTTCAGCCACGCATAGCAACCTTTTGTGTAGAGCCAGTCAAGCGGTCGTCTGGGGGCAGTGACGTCACGGCTTTATGGAAAGCCGTTGGAGACTTTATTCACGTGCCCCAGACGTATGGAACGCGGCACACGTCTGCTAAATTGACCAATCACCGCCTGTTATTTAGCAGGCGCGTGCAAGGTGCGATAGCACACGCCTGATACTTTATGAGCACACGTGTGCCCTTTTCCAGACGGATGCTGTTTTCTGCGCATGCGTCTGGAATTGATCGACCAATCAGATACCTTGTTTAATAGGAGTTTAATGTGTGTGTACGGTGAGTGCATGCAGCGCAGACAAGCAAAAATGTGCCGGGCACGTGGTACTCTTACCGTTCTTAAAAGTATTGACTTTGATTTCTATGTCAGAAAAGAAGTATACATTAATTGTACGAGTACTTCCATTGAGGTTGGAACTTTCTGATGCAAAGAATAGTATGTCAAATTATAAACGATCGAGGTATACCGAACTGCTATATGAACGTTTATCCTCCACCTAGTATTGGAGTTTGTAAATACTATAAAGCTAGTCTAGGGTTGATAAAGAAAAGGTAAGTCTAATATCATGAATGGTAGTTTCCAGATTTAAAATCTATCATTCAGAACCTACTCTAATTGCAAATTAGGTGATATACTATGCAACAGTGCCATTGTGTGTATGATCCAGTGTAGATACATAGTGTTGGAACAACAGAGTAGATCTCTCCCCCTCTTCCATCTCTCCCTTATCTCTCTTGGGTCAGTATGTACAGAGGTCAACCTCACTCGTGGTAGGGGAACACACACACACTCTCTCTTTCTCTCCCTTTCCTCAATATTCTCGTTAATGTTGTGTTGTTGAGCAACACTCTCCACTGGGCTAGGACAGGGGGATTAGTGATAGGAGGCATGTTTGCTTAAGAGCTCAGATTAGAAGTTGGAAACACTGTGAAGAGTTTGCATTTGCTTGGCACAAGGGATTGTCTGACCATTATTATTTGGTAGTTTTCAATCGAATAAACCTGCTCATAATTATCCCATAGGCCTAATTGTTTATGTTTGGATGTTGCATAAGTGGAAGTTGTCACATTTCTTAGAGACAATCAATATACTTGATTTCTTGTCTTGAATATAGTTTATGATTATTCCTTTATATTTCTATGTTATATGGAATATGGGTAGTCGAAGCATAATAATAGTGCAGTGTAGATCCAGTGTAGATACATAGTGTTGGAACAACAGAGTAGATCTCTCCCCCTCTTCCATCTCTCCCTTATCTCTCTTGGGTCAGTATGTACAGAGGTCAACCTCACTCGTGGTAGGGGAACACACACACACTCTCTCTTTCTCTCCCTTTCCTCAATATTCTCGTTAATGTTGTGTTGTTGAGCAACACTCTCCACTGGGCTAGGACAGGGGGATTAGTGATAGGAGGCATGTTTGCTTAAGAGCTCAGATTAGAAGTTGGAAACACTGTGAAGAGTTTGCATTTGCTTGGCACAAGGGATTGTCTGACCATTATTATTTGGTAGTTTTCAATCGAATAAACCTGCTCATAATTATCCCATAGGCCTAATTGTTTATGTTTGGATGTTGCATAAGTGGAAGTTGTCACATTTCTTAGAGACAATCAATATACTTGATTTCTTGTCTTGAATATAGTTTATGATTATTCCTTTATATTTCTATGTTATATGGAATATGGGTAGTCGAAGCATAATAATAGTGCAATAATTATAGGTGAATCACATGCAGATTGCAGTATTGAGTGATAAGCTCGTTTTCCTAAAACGATGTTTACACCTGAGATTATATATGTGTTGTGTGCTGGAGCCTGGAGGAATACAACATATTTCTATGTTGGTATTATTATTTCTAAATATGAGAGGATAATAGATTAGCGCGTTTAGATGAGATTGCCTAGGTACAATGTTTAATTTAGATTTAGGGTATAACGAATCACCATCAGGGGCGTCTCCAAAGGGGGGGGGGGGGTGTGGGGTTCGACACGTACCCCCACCTGTCAGGATATTGTTGGAAAAATTGAACTGCCGTCGGGAAAAAAGAGAAAAGGGGGAGGGGGAAAAAGAGAGGGAAAGGGAAATTAAAGAAAAAAAGAAAGGAAAAGAAAAGAAAGAAAGGAAAAGAAAGGAAAGAAAGGAAAAGAAAGGAAAGAAAAGAGAAGAAAGAAAGAGAAAAAAGAAAAAGAGGGAGGAGAGGAAAGAAAAGAAAAGAAAGAAAAGAAAGAAAAGGAAAAAAAAAGAAGAAAAAAGAGTAAAAGGGAAAGAAAAGAAACGGGGGATGAAAGAGAGGAGAAAGAGGGGAGGTAAGAGCCTGAGAGAGGAGGAGTGGGAGTAAAAGAGAGAAGGGGGTTGTTGGGTGGAGTCGTCTCGTCGAGGGAGCGAGAAAGACACGGGTAAATATGTTGCTGTGTCGGGTCAGCTAGCTGTGTCGGTATTCTTGCTCGATCCTCGTGTACTATATCAATGCAGAAGTTTGAAGTCGGTGAGATGTATATTGTCGGTCGGCCGACAAGTTTTTTTCCCTACGAACTGTGACTTTTTATCCGCTGTGACGACTGCGAGAGTGACGACAACTACTATACTTGTATTTTCTCGAAGTTTCACTTTCCTATAATATCAGCTAAGGAAATTAGAGGTTTGAAATTTTCGGGGAAACTGAATTCAAACAAGGTTTAAGAGTACGACGGTTCAACGGTACGACGAATCGATCGTTTTCCTTTCTCTATATTGTAATGAAACGCCAAAATTTCGGCCTTCGCGAGGAAGGGGAAAACTTCATTTAGACGAGTCGAGAACGGTACAACGAATCGTCTTCTTTCTCTAATAATTTAAGGAATCGTCAAAGCTTCCGCGCTTCGCGCTAAAGGGGGAAACTGAATTCAGATGAATAGGGCTTAATAAGAGTCGAAAACAGTACGACGAATCGTCTTCCTTTCTCAAATAATTTAAGGAAACGTCAAAGCTTCCGCGCTTTGCGCGAAAGGGGGGAACTGAATTCAGATGAATAGGGCTTAATAAGAGTCGAAAGCGGTACAACGAATCGTCTTCTTTCTCAAATAATTTAAGGAAACGTCAAAGCTTCCGCGCCTCGCGCGGGAGGAAACTGAATTCAGTCAAGGATTAAGAGTCGAGCACGGTTCAACGAATCGTCTACTTTCTCTAATAATTTAATGAAACGCCATAACTTCCGCGCTTCGCGCGAGAGGGGGAAAACTGAATTCAGACAAGGATTAAGAGTCGAGAACAGTACACCGAATCGTCTGCTTTTTCTCATAATTTAATGAAACGTCAAAGCTTCCGCGCTTTACGCGGGAGGGGGAGAAACTGAATTCAGACAAGGATTAACATCGAGAACGGTACAGCAAATCGTCTACATTTTATAATAATTTAAGGAAACGTCTAAGCTTTCACGCTTCGTGAGGGAGGCCTAACACCGACATCCCCCTAAGTGATTCGTGATTAAGTGATTCGCTTGCTAACTACCGCCCCTCCCTAAAATAAGATCCTAGCTCCGCACCTGCATTTAAATATATAGCTTTGATGTTGACTAAGTTGACGAAATAATTCGTATATTTATGTCGTCGAGGAAAATGATCATTTGCGCATACGCAATTACTATAGACAGTCCAAAGGAAAAACAATTTAGCCTTCGGTCCCGGGTTTATATAGGGTTAATTGTTTAGATATTGGGACTTTAATTTTGTCGGTAATTGGTGGCTAGTTTTGTCGGTAATCGTTGGCCTCTACCCCCCCCCCCCCCCACTGAAAAAGGTCTAGCGACGCCCCTGCCCCCCCCCCCCCCCCCACTGAAAAAGGCATAGCGACGCCCCTGATCACCATATTAGGTATGAATATGATGTGTATAAGAACAAAACATATATAACATTATCTGTATGTAAGTGTTTATTCGATTTGATAATTAAATAGGAATTCTGTAGGGCCATGCATTATGGTTCAAGGCATGCCCACATAGAGAATTTGTTATGTTAGGGGTCGGGGCCAAGTGCAGAGAATTATTGATAATTTATAGCATTTTCTTTGTTTGTTTTTTTATTTCTGGGGGCGGCGACGTACCCTAGCCCCCACTGTTTACTCGTACCAATGGAATACTGCGGGGAGGGTGGACCGAATGGCGCAGCGTGGTCGTAATGATTTTGTTTTTCTTTTAGGGGGGGGGGGGGCAGGATGATGGGTCGCGTACATAATTGGGGCACGCCTTTTTTCTCTATTTGTTCAGAAATGTACGTTTTCAATAAATGTTTTCTACAAATATACGGGGCCTACTGGCGACCCCGCCCCCATCCCCCCTGCGCCTACGCCACAGCCGTGGGGTGTTCCCTATCCATTATTTCGCTTTCTTATTATCATTTTGTTTATTGCTAAATTAATTTTCATTTAATTGTTTATGAAAAGCGACCCTCAACCCATGTTATGAATAGCGACCCTTAAACGCGAACCATCATCCCGGGCCAACCCCCCCCCCCCCCCTCCCATCAGTCTGACCACGTAGTGCAAGCTTTATTACCGACAATTTTCGTTCAAGTAGTTCATAGATGGCGTAGCCTGTGTGTGTTTCGCGGGGGGGGGGGGGGGGCGGTGGGGTGTAACAGCGTTGCCATCTAGGAGCTGATGTATCATGTCCCTAACCCACAGCAAAGGAAGGAATCGACAGAGAGGGGGTTGTATGGACTTAAAGGGCAAGTCCACTTCAAAAGTTAATAACAAACCAATCAAACTAAAAGTTTGCAAAATCGGATAACTAGTAATACGAAAGTTTTGAATTTTTAATGACATAAAAACTTTGAAAATCACAAGACAAATTGGCAACTCACTCATAAGTCTGTGACGTCATTCACGCGCGGATCCAGGATTTCTTAGGGGGGGGGGGGCCCAAATTTGAAATTATGCGAGCCAAATATTAGTAAGTAATGGTGACCAGCAGTGACGTAATAGGGGGTGGGTACAGGGACGGGCGATCTTCCCCCTCCCTCCTCCACGAAGCGCGGAAGCTTTGACGTTTCAATAAATTATTAGAGAAATAAGACGATTCGTTTTACCGTTCTCGTCTCTTAATCCTCGTCTAAATTCAGTCCCCCCCCCCCTCCTGCGCGAAACGCGGAAGCTTTTACGTTCCATTAAATCATTATAGAAAGAAGACGATTCGTTGTACCGTTCTCGACTCGACTAATTTAATCCTTCAAAACTCTTCTTTGTTTGCTCCTTTTTCTTCCTACGTCCTCTTCCTTTTCTCTCCTCTCTCTTATTTTATTGTTTTTTGGGGCCAGCGTTTAAGGGAGGACCGCCCCCACTGCCCCAGCCCGGCCCCGGAAGCTCAGGGGTTTAAGGCAATAAATCACCGTCAGATGAGCATCTAAGGGCCCGCCTGAAGGCCCTAGGTGGAATCCAGGGGGCAGAGCCCCCGAAAGCTTAGGGGTTTTATAGGCATTTAATCACGGTTAGATGAGCATATTTTGATACCTCATTATTTTGTGCCACTGGCAGTTAACCATTCTTTCTTTCTTGCTCCCTTTCTTTCTATTTCTCTTTAACATACTGTTTTTGTTAAGTGTGTGTGGGGGGGGGGGGGGGCTCGAGGCTCCCGATTCCCGCCGTTCCGCCCGCCCTGACATGTAGGCAGCTCAAGAAGCATATTTCTTGCCTGGCTGTAAATTTAGGAATTTGTCATTTTCCAACAAACGCATACAAAAATAAAGGTAATTTACTAAAAAGTGAGGGTAAATCTCGGAAAAATTATGTCATTTTAGCATTTTTTGTAAACCACCGTTATGGAATTAGAAATAAGCCACGTTTGAATTTTATTTCCACCAAGCCGCCCCCGCCCCCCTCCAGCCCCCCTTCGCCCCCCCAAAAAGAGAGGAGGAAGGAAAAGGAAAAGAGGAAAGCTATAAGGGAGAGAAAAAAAGAGGAAGAAAAAAAAAGAAAAGGGTGAAAAGGAGGGGAGATCACTTGCAATTAATCCAGCCAACGACGTGTTGATCGCGGGGCCGAAAGGCCCTTGCCTACCCCCCCCCCCCCCTCAGCAAAAAAAAAGAGAGAGAGAGAGAGAAGGAAGGTCGGGGAAGGGAAAGAGGAGAGAAAGTGAAATAAAATAAAGAGGAAGAAGAAAAGAAAAGGGGAAAGATATGCTTTTGCGCCCCTCCCCCCCCCCCCCCCCAAGGCGAGACCAAGCGCCATATACTACTGGCGTACTCCCCCAAATAAGAATAAAACGAGGTTTATTTCTAATTCGATTTCAGTGATTTACAAATGTTGTGAAATGACATAACTTTTAGTAAATTATACTGTTTTATGAGTTTGTTGGAAAATGACGAATTCCCAAAGTTACAGTCAGGCGAGAAGTATGCTTATTTAGAGGTCTACATGTCAAGACTCGCGGCACAGCGGGTCTCGGGGGCATGGGTCCCCCCACTATTTTGAAAAAGTATATTCAAGAGAAGTAGGGAGAAAGTAAGACAAATAAATTGTGACCTGCCAGTGTCACAAAATAATGAAGTCTCAAAATATGATCAACCTACCGTAATTAAATGAAATTTCGGAGGCTTCACCCTTTTGACCCCACCAAGGGCCCTAAGGCGTGCCCCTGAATGCTTATCTGACCGTTATAAAATGCCTAAAAATCCCTGAGTTTCCGGGATATCAAAATATGCTCATCTGAACGTAATGAATGCCCATTGCCCCTGAGCTTCCGGGGGCTCCGCCCCTAGACTCCACACCAATTTATGTTCCGCGAGCCTTGACGTGCAGACCTCAAAATAAGCATATTTCTCGACTGACTGTAACTTTCGGAATTCGTCATTTTCCAACAAACTCATAAAACAGTATAAATTACTAAAAAATTATGTCATTTTACAACATTTGTAAATCACTGAAATCGAATTAGAAATGAACCACTTAAGGGGGAGGCTGCCCCCTTCGAGGCGAGATGAGCGCGAAACCATATCTTTTCCCCCTTTTCTTTTCCTCTTACTCTTTATTTCTTTCCCTTTCTCTCCTCTTTCCCATTCCCTCCCTCCCTTCTTTCTCTCTCTCTCTCTCTCTCTCTTGCTGAGGGGGGAGGGGGAGACAAGGACCTTTCGCCCCCGATCCACACCTTGATGGCGGGAAAAATCGCAACTGATCTCCATTACCTTTCTTCTTCCTCTTTTTTTTTCTTTCCCTTTCTCATCTCTTTCCCTTCCCCTTCCCTTCCTTCTCTCTTTTAAAGTTTGCTGGGGGGAGGCAATTAAAGGCCTTCCACCCCCTACCCGAACCACATGTTGTTGGCTGGATTAATTGCATCTGACCCCCCCTTCTTTTCACCTGTTTCTTTTCTTCTTTCCCTTTTTTGTTCCCTTTAGCTCTCCTCTTTCCTTTTCCCTTCCTACTCTCTTTTTGTTTGTCCCCCCCCCCCCTGAGTATTTTTCTTATTCCTTTCCCCCCCTTCCCTTTGACTCCTCTTCTCCTTTTTTATTTTCCTTTCCTTCCTTCTCTCTTTTTGGGGGGAGGGGGGAGGGGGCAATAGTCTCGGAGGCAAGGCCCTCAGTCGCCCCCCCCCCCCCGCCGATCTCTTTTTCCCCCTCTTTTCTTTCCTCTTCTTTCTTTCCTTTCTCTCCTCTTTCCCCTTCTCTTCCGTTCCTTCTCTCTCTAGCTCTCTCTCTTTTTTTGGCGGGGGAGGGGGGGGGGGGGAGACCCCTTCGGCCCTCCCCCTGGGTCCGTGCCTGGCCGTGGGTGTGTCCCCCATCCAATATGTACTGACCTGAGCAGTTTTGTAATAGCGAACAGGCCCCGTACGTACTGAGCTGAGCAGCTTTGTAACAGCGGACTTGATTGGTTGTCTTAAAATTCAATTTACGAACGTTCTGCGCATCCGTCTGGCAAAGTAACAGGCGTGTGCTATCGCACCTTGCACGCGCCTGCTAAATAACAGGCGGTGATTGGTCAATTTAGCAGACGTGTGCCGCGTTCCATACGTCTGGGGCACGTGAATAAAGTCTCCAACGGCTTTCCATACGGCTTCGGTACTCTATAGCTGGCGCGCCCGGCCGGTTCGTTCTGATCTGATCGATCGCCATGCATGCATATATGGGCGCGAACGAAGTGCACGCATGCATGTTACACGCTATCGCTAACGGTAACAAAAAAGTTGGCGGCAAGAAAAAAGAAAAGAAAGAAAAAATAAAATAAAAAAACAGAAATCTGAATAAGATATGAAAGCACTATTAAAACTTCCTGTTAGAAAAAAGAAAAAAAGAATAGAAAAGAAGAAAAAGAAGAAGATTAAGAAGATGCAGAAAAATTACGGTACCGGTATAGTTACAGTTTCAGTTCGTGGGAGTTCGTGTTGTTTTTATGGCATAAAAAAAAAAGATTTCTGAGAGGTCTACATGAACTTTGAAGTATATATATAATTATGCCTAGCCTACTAAAATTTAGGCCTATATAAAGCATAACCTCTGATAAAAGCAGACTAATTTCCGGTAAAAACGAAATCTTCTTTCCCTTTTAAATGTGCCCGAATTCGGCAGCTTGAGTCAATTAACAGAAAGGTTTTGTATTTTTACCGCAAATTATTTTACGTTGTTGAGTTTAAGGCATTAAAAGGCAGTTAAGGTCTTTTTTTTTTAAATTGAAAAGGGTATTTTGTAGAACATTAAATATCTATAGGGGATCTGAATGTCCTTGAAAAAAAACCCTCATCAACTTCTTTTTTAGATTTCTGTCAAATTGCAGTGAAATTCAGCTATTAATTTTACAGAATTGTTTACGGTATTTTCCTCTATAAATTCTGTCTTTTTTATTCATTAAACTAAATGAGATTGCTTTGAATAAATCGACACTTTGTAGAATTAAAAGCAAAATCTGCTTAAAAACATAGGCCTACGAATTTCCATAAAGAAAAAAACAATCCTTTTTTTAGAGAGGGAGAGAGATCCGTCCTTTTCACAGCAGAAAATGTCAAGTAACATTAATTATCAGAGTGGTTCTGTATTATTGTTTCCTGTATTTTTTTTATTCATTAAAACATGAGGTTTACTTTGAATAAAAAGACACTCCATTTATTTACATGGGATCTTCTTTTTAGAGATCTGTTAAATTGCAGAAAGTTTCTAGTTTACATTTTTACAGAATGAATCTGTATTTTAATTTCTGTAGATTCTTTCTTTTTATTCATTAAAACATGAGGTTTACTTTGAAAAAAAAACGCTCTGTAGAATCATAATAAATCTGCATATTCGATCTGAAAGCATACAGAATTCCTATTAAAAAAAAACATCTCCCTTTCTTATAGAAATCTGTCCTGTTAAATTGCAGAAAATTCCAGTTACATCAATTTACAGAATGGTTCTGTATTTTTGTTTTCTGTAATTTCTTTTTTATTATCCGTTAAAAAATGAAGTTTTCTTAATAAAAAAAGAACATTCCGTAGAATTGTAAAAAATCTGTATATGGGATCTGAAATCACGCAAATTGCCTGTAAAAAAACAAAATCTTCATTTTTTCTAGACATTTGTCCTGTTAAATTACAGAAAATTTGCTGTTACAACACTTTAAAGAATGGTTCTGTATTTTTTTCTCTGTAAAATCTACTGTTTTTTTTAACAGTGTGGTCTTGATTGTGATTTGCAGTTAACAACTCATTATTATTCGTACCCTTTGTAAATTTGTTGTTTTCCTTTCGGAACTCAAGAATCAAAGGTGGAATAGTTTAATTAGGGCCTTTCTTGAATGCTTTTAAATGTAAGATTTAATAAGAGACATTATCAAGAAACATAAATGGGGACTTATGAATCTTTCACGTATTTAAAAAGTTACAAAACTTGGTAAAAGTATGGATAATTTAGTTGTTAACAGGGATAATCATCATGTTTTATAAATGCGATATATCTGTCATGGGTAAAGTAAATGTTGTACATCGACTTTGGCGGGTGAATTTGTATGTATTGTGGGCCTATCAAAAGCATGTACTCGAGGAGTTAAACAAATTGAATAAAATGTATAGAAATCTATAGAAATCTTAATAATACGATAATCGTTTTTGTTATATTTCACTGGAGATTCAAAGCATGGTATAATGTCTCACTGTTAACGACTGTTTATGATCCTTTCTAATTTATCATCAATATAAATTATGCAAACACGTAAAATAATTAATTGTCGTGTTGGTCATTATTTTGTAAGTTTTTTTTTTTTTTTTTTTTTTGAAATAAATCTTTATTCAGGTAAAATCATGGATAACATCATCGTACATAAATATTCATAACAAATCACTGAATCACATTTCTAAATGAGGTCAAATCAAATTATATTTCTATTTACTTAATAGCAGATTTTAAATTAGTTATAGTTTCCTTCCACTTAATAATATTCAAATTCGTTGTTTTAGTTCTGTTCTCCTCAACTTCTATTTTGTATTCTAACATAAACAAAAAATATTTGCTTATTATTCTCGTCACTACATTTTTATTAAATTGATTTCCAACACTCGCTTTATAGATTGCAAATAAAGCATAATGAAGTATTAGATCAATATCTATAACATTTTCTTTTGCGTCATGAAAACCATATACAACACAAATGGGTGAGAATTTAAAATCTTTACAGAAGGAGTTACATAATAATATTTCGATAACGTTCCAAAATCGGTAAATATTTTCGCAATAAAAAAATACATGTATAATAGTACCAGGTTTATTACAGTAATAACACAAATTGTTTTCTTTGATTTTCCATTTGAATAAATTAACAGGTGTTGGTAAAATATTATACATAAATTTAAAGTTGAATTGTATCAAATAATTATCACGAGCATATTTCAATTTAAATAACCATAAAGAGTCCCACTTTATAGTAACATTTGTTTGTAAGGTTTTGTTCCAGAAGTCTACCGCCCTAGATGGTTTTTGGATTAATTTTATGAGTTCCGTATATACTTTTTTCACAGTAATAGAGTGTATTGAAAATTCAAAACTATTTAAATTCAAATTAGAGTATATAACTGATTTACGTTTGTAATCGTTGAAATCATAAACTTGTTCGCCATATTTTATGATTCGCCTCCATCTTTGTTGTATTGCGGTTCTTATTTTTGCATATTCACTCAACCATCTACCATCATAATAGATAAGTTTATCTTTCAATTCTTTGACTGTCAAAAATCTATTTCCTATCACTATATCCCCTAAATATAATATACCCGATTTTATCCAATTTTTATACAACAATGCTTTTCCTTTAAATTTGATATCACAATTTAACCAAATCATTTCTTTTGTTACACTTCCATAGGTGTGGTGTATATCTTTTACATAATTAACTTGCTTTACAGTCAACCATGAACAAAGTAAGTCACAATTTTGTAAGTTAAATTTTTATTTGTATTTGTCACTAGTCTGTTTTTGTGTCTGTCATGCTGTCTATCCCTCTTAGTTGTCTTGGTATGTCTTCCAGTGCAGACTATTTTGTAGACCTCAGTTTGTGTGTATCTCTTCTCTCCCTTAACCATTCTCAATATTCTCGGCGTAACATGGCTTTCTTTTGAAGCATGCTGCCACTAATAAACCACCTTTAACAGGGAAGAAATCGAGAGAAAAAATTCCGGAATATGAAGGGCAGGAGAGAGAGATAGAATGAGAGAAAGAGGAAGAGGAAAAGAGAGAGAGAGAGAGAGAGAAAGAGAGATAGAGAGAGCGAGAGAGAAAGAGAGAGAGAGAGAGAGCGAGAGAGAAAGAGAGAGAGGAACCAAACAGTTATGGGGGAAATGATTACATGACAAGCTTTACATGTCATGTAGGTAGAAATGGTATCATGACGGGCGCCACCTTACGAGCGAATATAACAATCTTCATAGCAAATTGGTGTGAGGCTTTCCTCTTTCCAAATACAAAAGTTTAATTGATTGATAAACGTAAAGGGAATCCTTTTTAAACCTTTCCGATATGACAAGACAACGATAACACTACAATATTAGTATACGGAATTTCATACATATCCTGAATGAATGTAGAGAAAATATCAGATAATGCGATATCAGCAGGAGACAAAGAATAAACGTTGTTCAGGCGCCAGGGGGGGGGGGCACAGGGGGCACCTGCCCCCCGGCCCCCCCCCCCAAATAGTGCTCACTACCCCCCCCCCCGCTTATTCAGCGGCCGGCTGAGTAGTTTCGAAATTTTCGGCCCGCTTTAAAAATGTCAACCCCCCCCCCTTGAAAAAATCCTGCGTACGCTACTGATTTCACCCCATGCCATTTTGTGCCCCCCCCCCCCGGTAAGAAATTCCTGAATCCCTCACTGGTTGTTAACATATTATGCATTCGAGACTCTTGCAGCGATAACAGAGAATAACTGACAAAAGAGCAAGTTTTAGAGCACGGAGAGATCGTTTAAAACGACTAATTCATGATAATTATCCATTGATATCTTCATATACGTGTCTTTATAGAGAAAGGAGCAGTTTTTATAAAAGAGAAAAACATGGTTCTTGTAGGACGAAAAAAATATCTTGATTTTGTCTGCGACCTTTAGAAATGTTCTGTACCAGACAACTCGGCCACTGTGTAATGACAATGCGATCAGACTGTGCTCACATCAGGGGCGTAAATCCGTACCGAGGAGTGGGGGGATGATCGGCGATAGCCATCACATACTAGCACGAGCACACGCCCACACTAATTTAATCAAGAGCGCGCGTTCGCGCACGCACAAACACACAACACACAACACACACACACACAAACGCACACACACACACACATGCACACACAAACGAACAAACAACAAACACACACATACCCAAAGACATGTACATTATACATGCATACATTCACAGATCCAGGATTTCTTAGGGGGTGGGGGGGGGGGGGGGGGCCAAAATTTGAAATTATGCGAGCCAAATATTGGTACGTAATGGTGACCAGCCTTGGCGTAATGGGGGGGGGGGGGGCAGGGAGGGGCGATTTCTCCCTCCCTCCTCCGCAAAGCGCCGAAGCTTTGAAGTTTCATTAAATTATTAGAGAAAGAAGACGATTCGTTGTACCGTTCTCGAAAATAATCCTCGTCTGAATTCAGTCCCCCCACCCCCTCCCGCGCGAAGCGCGGAAGCTTTTACGTTTCATTAAATCATTAGAGAAAGAAGACGATTCGTTGTACAGTTCTCGACTTTTAATCCTCATCTGAATTCAGTTTTTCCCTTCCCCACCTCCCGCGCGAAGTGCTGAAGCTTTTACGTTTCATTAAATTATTAGAGAAAGAAGACGATTCGTTGTACCGTTCTCGACTTTTAATCCTCATCTGAATTCAGTTTTTCCCTTCCCCCCTCCCGCGCGAAGCGCGAAAGCTTTTACGTTTCATTAATACATTAGAGAAAGAAGACGATTCGTTGTACCGTTCTCGACTTTTAATCCTCATCTAAATTCAGTTTTTTCCTTCCCCCCTACCGCGCGAAGCGCGGAAGCTTTTACGTTTCATTAAATCATTAGAGAAAGAAGACGCTTCGTTGTACCGTTCTCGACTCTTAGTTTCTTTAAAAAGGGGGTGGGTTTTTTTCTCTCTCTCTTTGGAATCCTGAGAAATGTAAAAAGGAGCTTATAAAATATCTTGAATTTCATAGAAAAATTGATCAAATCCCGGGATCAAATTCCTGAAATTCCTGCTAGCTTTGAAAGCTCATTCAGGATTATTTCATTTTCAAAAGTAACATCGGCCCCCAGTCCCCCTCGATCGACTAGAGCTCACCTTAATTTTTTTTTTTTTTTTTTTTTTTTTTTTTGGGGGGGGGGGGTGGTACATTTAGCAGTGTTCCGGATTCGGGGGGGGGGGGTAGGGTGGGTCTTCAAGGCAAGAAAAGCCAGCGAAAAGCCGGCGAAAGGGGGATTCAGAAATGTTGGCAGTCCTGAGATAGGGTGGGGGGGGGGGGTAGGGGTGCTCTCAAAGGGAGGGAATGAGCATACGCGTACCCTAAATAACACTTAATGGGGGGAGGGAGCCGGTCATCTACTGTACATGATTGCACTTTTTAAGCGCTCGCGCGCTGGCGCACTTTACGTCTGGGCTTTAATAATACCTTTCAAAATAACGAACAATTATTCTGAAGTTTATGAAGTACTTGTTCGCGCACGTCGCGCAACTACTCTTAATGATCGTGACATACTGTATACGTGTAGGCTATACAGTTATACATACATACAAAAATAACACATTTCTCATGCATTTTGCTGAAATTGAAACAATCACATTTAATTTTTCCTTCTTCTTCTTCCTTTTTTTTCTCTCTTTTTGTGTAATCTCAGGGGGGGGGGATGATATCAGGGGGGAATGTTTGTACAGGCCACCCCCCTACTTCAAGCCAGGGGGGATGCAGCCCCCCCCCCCCCCATCCCCCCGGTATTTACGCCCCTGGCTCACATGTACAAGGGGTTGTTACCCCAAGCTTTTGTGAAGAGTGATTTTCGAGCCTATAATATGTAAATTACTACTTAAATCCTCCTGAGCTATCTATTGTTAACAGAATGAAAACATTCAAGTGTGAATTTGTGAAAGTTTTGTGTGATAATTATGCTTCTTCGAAACACATACATTTACAGTAAACCATCGCCAGGCCTATAGCTTAAAAAAAGGAAGGCTGAGAAGGTATTTCAAAGAGAAAGGGAAAGATACCGCAAAGGCTGAGTGTGACGAGAAAGACACTTTTGTTTAGAAAAAGCCCTTGACATGAGAGAAAAAGACTTTCGGGGAGAATCAAGATTTAATGAGGGAAAGAACAATCGGCATATAATAGAAATTATAAAGAGAGAGTGTGAGGTGACAGGAAAAGAAGAATCGTCCTTTGATAAAAACCGATAATTTCTATAAAACAAAACATAAGATTTTAAGATAATTATTAACATGACTGTATTGAGTGAGTGTGTTAAGAGAGAGGGAAGCCTTTATTTAAGGTGCCCAAAAGGTATACTCATGGTCGTGTGCCAGGCTTCCTAGCTTTCCATTCTTACCCAACTAACTTCGAACAAAGTAGTACATTAGTGTACCACAAAGACCATCGTCACAAATATATGCGGCACGCTGTGGTAGTACATGTTATCGGAAATTCCTATCATACCAGTTGCAGAGACTAATTAGCATTTGCATGCAATGTATAATTGGCTTGCCTATCTATAAAACACATGTGTATATTATACCATGCAGGAAGCTGTCCTTAAAGCACGTATACACGTATAATTTTGAGACCAACATCACTGAGTATATCGGTGTCAAGCATTGAAAAACGAAATGGACATAGATATAAAAAGATATAAAAAAACCTATTTACCACAGGAGAGTAAGACGTAATAAAACGCTGAATGTACAATGGGGTGAAAAGAAACAATAATTATTGTGATAGATGTTGAACTATCCCATTTTCATCACATTGCCAATGGCGAAGGTTTTGGACAGAATGAAATGTCCAATCATGTTAGCTTTCTATTGACATAAAAAACACTTTCTATATATTATCTTATTCTCACGTGTGCGTGGTTTATCCTGGCCGAATCTTTGCTAATGTGTCATATCACCCTTGAAGGAAGTCATTACAGGAAAAACTTTGTTGTTTAAAAGTTTATCCTAGATATAAATATTGTACATGAGTTTGAGCAGGAAGCGGCCCCAAAATGCATAATAGCATTTAATAATGATATCAAAACCATGATTTTATGCTCACGTGCCTATTGTTAACAATAATTATTTCTTGACAAATCGAGATAGATTCCCTTTTAGGTAACATAGAATAAAATACATGCTCTGCCATGAATTTCCAGAGGACAGTCCTACATGAAGAAAAATATCTTTAGTCCATTTCACGCAATGTGCAATCAAACATTTTTAGTGTTGAAGGGAAAGAACCAGAAATATGACTGTACTATTTCAATTGTATTTTTTTCTAGTTGCAGTTACAAGTTTCCTCCAAAACTTTAGCAAAACAGGACTATACTTTATACCATAGGCCTGCATAATAACCACGGATAGATGAGTGCGATACGTTCACTATTGATATAGACCCCACTGCCGTTAGTGATAGGTTTCCCTTCTGGAGCATGTATGAATTCTATTTACATGAACAATTAGAAATAAATCAGATATTGTTTGCCAAACTACCCGATTTATTTCTGCTGATTTTAAATAAACAAAATTCTCTCGTCACCATGTTTGAAATCTATACAAAATAAAAGATGTTTTTATTTTGAAACTTTATTCCCATGGCTATGAATTTTCAGATTTGCTTCTCCCTTATAATAATTTCAAACCTTTCAAAAGATTATATCGGCTTTATTTTTTCTTCAAGATTTCTCTCATTATTAGAATGTGTAATATTACAGTCATGTATAAGAAAGAATCATTATCACAGGTGCATGTGTTAACTTTTAGAAAAGTGTTGGTTGTACCTAGTTTAAAACATAATAACATTACATCTTATCAACTAGTTTTATCTTTGAATATATTCTCGCAAGCGTTATGAAATAATTGATTTAACATTGCTATGAAATTAATGTATTTTGTTTGTAAACTGAATGAAATGGAACCCTCGGGCTGATATATTCAGTATTCTCAATGAAACGTTTAATTCAATTTAAAACAACTATAACTAAATTGATGTCAGGGTTCTTTAGCTGCCTAAATATGCCTGTTCTGCTGATTCTGTTTCGATCTGGCTGACCTACCATGCATAATCTTTTCAAAAAGTGTTTATAATTACTAGCGATTCAGTGAATACTTTAAGGTACAGACTAAGGAAATGCTTTCTTTTTGTAAGTATTGCATCGTTCAGAGTCGGTAAGGTTAAAGGTATTACAAAGTTTTGGTATGGGGTCATGAATTTGGTTCAAATTAACATATTGGAAGCGTATGCGTTCCTACAATATTCATTGATCGTTGTCGCGGTTGAAATCGAGTCTAAAGTTATGAAATTGTAAATAATAAACTTCTTTTGTTGTATAGCTCCCTCTCAAGGTCAAGATATTAATTTAGCTATGAAACAATGTTTCTTTACTATAATCGACCGACTAGCCATTCCCATTTGGAAATTATATATCACAACTACATATTCTGAGATTGTCATGGTCGCAGCTACTATTGTACGGCCGTAGGCGCTATTTGAAATTTATCAAAATTTACCGGGAGCACCGGTAAATTGTTATATTCAATTTTTCTCGAAAACAGAAGTGTTTTAGGGGCTAATTTTTTTAGTGCTTATAAAACATCCCCAGGGGCATCCAAATATATCAAAATTGTAAAGATTCACTATCCACCCAATTTTCAAAATTTCCCAAAACTTTGTATTAACTTTAACAATGTTTTCATCCCTCACGATTTGCCAGCAATATCTGATATCTGAGCGCATAGCGACGTTATATAATGTGATATGCGCTATACAAGAACTTAATATCATATCATATTATTATTATTACCTTATTATGAATTTCATTAAATACATTCCAATCATATCGTAATGAGACAACCTTTGGAATGCTAAATTAATTTTCCAAACTATGTCACAGATTCTCAAAGCTTCGTTGAACTTTTGATGTTTGGAAAAATACAAACACTTAAGAAAATAAAAAAAAAACTTTATATCCAACTAATGAAACTATGCGTTTAAGGGATTTTTTATGTGGCTAATTATACTTTGAAATTGATCAGAGTCAGTGGAATTTGTTGTAATTGCTTTCAAGGAAACCGCTTCAGGAATATCGTCTGTACGAAAATGGACATAATGTAATCACACTATTTTCCTTGTTATTGCGACTCTTAGCCAACATTACTACATTTCAATTTTATTTTTCAGTTTCATTATTCAATAGAACTAAGCTTCGCTCACATTATAGATATTATATAACTTTATATACATTCTATATCTGGTCCTCTAGTGTCCTTAATTAAAAATGTAAATTCTCTGATGCACCTATAGGACACCTATATAGGACTAGGACTAGACATTGTAGGCTTATGTAACACGTGTAAACATGACCAAAGGTTAGAATTTTAGTAGTGACTCTTTACTGTATTTTTCTCTTAATAATTATGTCATTATTTTCATGTGATCAATTTATAATAAAACAGCGTTACTAAGATGTTTCAAAGATTTCTATGAATGTAAATCTATAATTGTAATCGCTAAAAAAATTGAATATCTCCTCCTTCAACGAAACAAATAATTTCCAAGATATTGTAAACTAACAACTGGTATCCATCACTATAACATTCAATAAAATATTCGAATGACATTTTCAGTAGAAGTATTTGCTCAATACTCTTTGCTGACGTCATGATTGTGGACATGGTGGTATTATTCAGATTAGGTTTCAGCCACAGATCTATGTTTTGGTTATCTTTTTTTGCTTAATTTCAAACCTTTCTTCTCCCGACATAAATTCTCAAATACATACATGTAGATAGATTGACCAACACGAGTTGTAATCTAACGAGATGGTAAGGAAAAGTAAGTACGATTTAGTACTAGTATGTTGATATTGAGGAGAAATTGAAAGGCGTCGGGTCCACTTAAATGCACAGTTGCCTCACATTTGAACTTTGTCTAAACTCTCCAAAGAGCCAATATTTGGTATTGCTGCGACGTTCAGACTCAAATCAATTTGTCTGTTGGTATTCGCCAAACCCGAATGGATTTATTTTTAAAAAAATGGTCGGGACCGGCGAACTTATTGGAGAAAGGTCGATCGTAGTACTGTATATTTTGATTTCCAGCATTGCTTTGTCCAAGCTTAACTTTTAAATGGAACTTTGGTGTGTGTGCGTGTGTGTGTGTGTGTGTGTTTGTGTGCACTGATTCTAATTAAAAAAATACATATCGTTTAATTTTTTTAATACAATGTGTTTTCATCTGACATGAGTCATGTACACACAACAAATCTGGAGGCTACTTTTTGCTGTCCTCCTTTTCTTGTTCAAATGTAATTATTTACGAACGTACAATTTGATCTTTTATTTGGTGTTCAAGAATAAAATGATTTTGATTTGAATTGAATTGAATTGTTTAAATTTCATTACATAATTGAATTGCCTCTTTCTCAAATTATATTCTGTGTGTACTACTTAGAGAACTTGCGAGTGATCGTAATTTGCATTTGATATCGTAATGGAGTGACGACTCTTTTTTCTTTGACTTTGTGCACGATTTAATAAATATTTAAAATTCGAATAGAATTGGCTGGGAATATTTACCTCAATAGGCGGTGTCACACAGAGGCCAAAAAAATCCGGATTTTAGTTATCCTCTTGATTGCTGTCTGTCATCAAGTATCCCTTCTAAAATCCTCTAACGAAGCATGAAAATTCTCCCTTAAAAGGATTTTTCAAGGGATTTTTTTAGGAATTTTTCTGTGTGACACCGCCTAATGTAAGTTTGCATTTATATTCTGACCTTTTTGGTTGTGTTACAAATGTTTTAAAAAGCACATTGCACAGGAACATTGAAAAAAGTTTTCGTAAGCGCTGTATTCTTACACACACCCACCCACACACACACACAACACACGCACACATGTACCCTATACGCGCGCACACGCACACACACGCGCACACACACATATATTATGTATTAACATTTCACTCAAGTGAGGCACAAGGGCTTCTTACATAATAAATTTTTTTTTTTTCTTCAAAATTTAAACACAATTGACTTTTAAACGACAGCGATCTGATTTCGTTCTTTGTTATTCAAACACAAGCTTCGAATTTTAAAGTACTATAGTTCCTTTTTTTTTAGCCTGAAAAATATTTCACGTTGTGAGTGTGTCGATCCAATTTATTTTTATGAGAGCCGAAATTCTGCATCAAACTACCCAATAAACGAAATATATTTCTCATGGACATTATTTGAGGGAAGATCTGCAAAATCTCAAGTTGTAAGATATCAAATAGAAATCGTTATTAAATCTGGCTGAATCTTTTTTTAATTGCGAAATAGTCGGGTCTAAAGATTACTTTGGCAAATATTGGCTCTTGGTCAACAATTCGCCACCGAGTGTTCGTATGTTTCATAGCACAACGAGGTTAATAGGGACACGAGGGATAATGTTAAGAATCATATCAAGCTTTTAATCTTTGCCTCCCTTCCTTTTTAATTCTCCATCTCTTTTTCTATCTCTCTCTCTCTCTCTTCTTTAATATTTCCTTCGAAGGTCCTTCACTCACTCTCTTTTTTTTTTTTCTTTCTCTCGGTCTCAATGGGCAAACGCGATCTCCAAAATTGCACTGGCAAACAGACTCACTTCCCCATCTGTGATTTTGCAACCGTCGCCCTCGTTTAACATCTAATGCCACAAATGTCATTCTCGCTTTTTCTTCTCGCCACTCAACTTGCGTCCACCATGGAGGGAGATGGCGTCGCTGCATGTGCGATATGCATCCACGCATCCGTCTCTACCTGACTTTTTCTTGGATTACGACAGTCGAGTAGACACATTGGTTTTCTCTCTTTGCATGGGTTTTATGCGCATTGCGGCAAAACGAAGGGCTACGTCAGCGAGTGCATTGTGGGATAGAATTGCGGTGTGGTAATGTCGCATTGCAGTTGATCTCTGGACCAATCAGAGATGCATATCTGTTGCCTTTCCCGCCTCAAATGCCGCCAGCGAGGATTCATCTTTTCGTAACTAAAGAAGGAAAATTGCATTTGAGCTATTAAAGTAGGAAAAATATTCCCAACCTCGTATAAATAGACAAACAATAATGACGAATGAAACGATGATGAATTTGTAGGCCTGATCTGAATCACATATCTCACATAAAGTGTACCCCGTTATATGAATTGTTTCAAAGATGATACGTCATGTGTTCTTGATTACAAGCAATAGAGATATAACATCAACTTTTTAGGATCTGTTCATTCCGATACAGTTTTCATGTCAAATAAATACATAAGATCTTGCCCCAGAAATTATTCATTACAAATGAAGATGATAATAACCTTTTTTATCCTTTTATACAGAAAAAATGTTACAAGTGAGATTTCCAAAAGTTTTGCTATTAATCGAGTTTATTAGATGCTCGTAAAATATAGAAAACTGATTTATCTAAATTCAAAGTCTCTAAAGTATTTATTCAGAGGTAATAATTACGTGCAAGAGTATAAATATGACAAGACGCTTTTGCAAATGATACATTTCGTTAACAAACAAGAAACAACAAAATATTTAAAAGTGGCCTATGCCAACCCTCAACATATTCCTGGGTGATTTTCATCACAATCATGTATACATCCCATACAAGGAACATTCAAGACATTGATTTCATAATGGTCCTTTGTAGGTGTATTATGACAGCATATAAAGGCAGCCACCAATCAATCTGTGTAATTTTGTATGTTATCGGAAGTTTAGAGCTAATTAAAAACATGATAATGGTTGCATGCACAACACGGTTCCTCGCGCCATTTATGGTAGTTACATTGTTTACCAACTAGGCGTAATACCAACTAGGACTTATACCAACTAGTACGTGTGTTTTTTAAGATGAAAATGTATTACTATTGATACAATTATATTTCTGTATTACAGAATGCGCAATGCACAAAATACACATCCCTTTTGTTTTTCTAAAAGTAGATAAATATTTTTGCTGTTTCCCCTTATTCGTTTCTTATTGTGAACCAAAGGCAAATTGGAGTTGATCATGTAATTCCTTTGATGATAAGTTATCAGATTATGACAAACACGATCACATTCTTTCCCCCGCACAAAGGTCGCACACGCACGATTCTCGCATCGCCATATAGAAATCATGATCACGGCGAGATTAGATTTAAATTATTTATGAGGCTCATTTGCATACGATAACTGAATATATAAGAGGGCAAGCGCTGCTTATGGGTATCTTCTGGGTATCTTTCGCCGCGTGCGTTATATAGGAAATACTACGGTGTATAGCTCACTTGCGTGGAATCATTACGACTGGGTTATTCCTCTTTATCTGTCCTCTCCGCCTCCTTACTTGCAGCTAGTAGCAGCAAACCCATTTCTTCTAAATCGGAATCAGCTATCTACAACAATTGACAAAATGGTAAGTCATTTCTTTACTTTTATCATTTTGAAAGTCTACCTGCTTACCTTAAGCTTCTTAACAATAATGAAAAATGATCATGATTTTAGTTCTGCACACGCACCGTCGTGTAATGAGCACCAAAGACTGTGCATTTGGATAATTATGGAAGTGAACTAAATTTAGATGGATAAGGGTAACATATTGTTTCTTTCTGTGACTTTGGGGATTATTATTTAAAGCAGCATCATAGCAAAACAGAGATATTAGTGTAGATATTTTACTTAAAATCGTAAGCTGAGTGAATGTATCTACAGGAGGAGGGATGCGTGCAACCACTAATCGATAATAGGTGTTAACCTCACGGCGCCTTCTTGTACACTTTGACTCCTTGAGTGTCAGAGGCGATGGTTAATGTGAAATAGCTGCTCCAGAAATTTTCGAATAGTCTGCGGGAAATGTATGCAGTGTGCTAGTGTCTGTTAAGGTTAAGCCTTTATGATATCATTGAAATGATGATCATTGGCTGTATTCTATGCGAAAATAAATTGAGCCTGTGAGGGACCATTTCTAGTAGTATTTAGGTGATTTGTAATGTTTATTATCACTATCTAAGGGGACAGTATGGGCTTAAGACCTGGGACCTTGATGCATGTATATTCGATTGGTGTAATTTACTTTGTTACCTTGCAATATACCTATGCATCTTCTAACCATAGGAAAATTTTATAAAATAGTTTTTTGATTAATCGGACATTATAAATTGAGCGTTTAATATGCAAATAATGTATTGAGGACGCAACGTTCCTACGAAATATATTCGATATAAGATATGTATTAAAAAAACTCACACGTTTAATTACTCACTATTCACAATTATTAACACATATCTTAGGTTTTTACGACAAGAGACAACACATAATCTATGCACTTGTATAAACTAGAAGGAAATTAATCGTCTATATGGAGTACCAGTCCATATAAAGCAAGTTTTTATATCGAAACAAAAGAAAACGAGGCATTGAGACATAGCACATGAGTTGTAATGGAAAAGAACTGTGATCAAAGAAAAAAAATCTTGTGGGTGCGACTCAAGATAAAGCATATTTACTATGGTTTTACTGTTTGCTGTTCTTAAACTTTATCGCCCTTGTTAACAAACATGGGGATCAGGAGAGTAATGTCAAATTTACAAAGCTCTATACAACTCAATGACATTCTGCTTAAACACAAGTCAATAATCTTTTGAAACTATTTCAATTTTCACTGATTCACCTCAAAATGTACGCCATGTAGTTTTTTTTCAATGGCTTTTAAGGATATGGTTGGTAAGGTTGATTCATCAATACAAATTAAAAATACAATGAATTTGACAATTTATATCATTCTCTGCAACGAAATATAAGAAAACAAGCGTTTTTTGTGTAACATAAAAACCTGTATATCGTTTTTCCCTCCACACAACCCACATCACAGAGAAGACAGGGAGAGAGAGAGAGAGAGAGAAATAAAGAGAGAGAAATCAATGGAGTATACTCAGCTGTACATTAATGTAATCATACTAGAGCAAAATTGTTTGATTTGCGTTCATTGATCGTCTCGAATGTATACACAGGGTTATTTTTTATTCGCGTTTCAGCTTGTGTTCTTCCTTCCGTAATACAGATCAGTGTTTTTCTTCCAATGACTCATTTTTGGGTAAGGAGAATTTGTCAAGTTCCTGTATTAGAAGAATATATAAATCGATGGGGGCAAAATGTATAAATCCGGTTTACACAGCTGTTGGAGTAAGGTTGTATTTCACTTCTATGTTTCGTACTATTCACAATTAAAAACGAACAATGATAAAACATACTGTCTAGTCAATGTATAATAACATTCCAAATTTACTTTTCTTCGAAACTTGATGTGATGTAGGAACAAAAACTCGACGATTCGAATTACAATCATAACTCATAACTGTTCATATGTTAGAAGTATAAGCATTGGGGATATGTACTACCGTTGTTCTAATATAAATCATACTAGCTGGACCCGCGGAAATCCGCGGGATTCTAGAGGGGGGCGGGGGGTGTAAATAGATATATAGAGACTGTCTAAATTAAAACCACCAAGAACTTTATTTGCCATTCAAGCCATTAAAAAAATAAACTTGTTTAGCGTCCCCGCCCGCTTCCTTTTTGGGGGCCGCCTCCTATTTATTTATTTTTTTTTTTTTTTTTTTTTTAAAGAAAACAAAACATGAAAAGCACTGCTAAAATGTATTTCTGATTAAAAAAAAAGAAAATTACTGTAATAGAAGCAGGACCCGCGGAATACCTAAGGGGGGGAGGGTGTAAATAGATATGTAAATTAAAACCACCAAGAACTGTATTTGCAAATTAGAGGAAACCATAAGTTCCTACCCAACTTTATTTGCCATTTTGAGGACACCATAAGTCTAACTTGTTGGTATTCACATTGAAAAATCCACGGGATTATAGGGGGTTGGGGGGGGGGGGGGGGGCTGTAAAATGTTAATAGATATATATGCGCTGTCGAAAATAATATTGATTTAAATACAAACAAAATTAAGGTTAATTTAGGTTACGTTAGATTTTATATAATTTAACACCCTTTTTTTTCTTTGGAACATTTTTTTCTTCTTTTATTTTCATTTTTATTTCTCTTTCTTGTATATGATTACTTTTTATTTATTTTTTCATTTTCTTCTCTTTTTATTTATATTTTACTTGTAAAAATATAAACCTTTTCTTTGCCGTTTAATGTAGCGTTTTGATTTTTTTTTTTATCTGTACCATGTAATAAAAATTAAAAATTGGAAGAAAAAAGTGAAATCAGATATTTGTAATTAAAATTTGTTGCAGATAATTTATAATTTAATTTCGTTTTCACTTTCGTTAATTATGATTATTGTCTTCAATTGTTCCTATCCATATTCTCACTTTCGCCGCCTCCTATTTTTTTTTTTTTTTTTTTTTTTTTTTTAATAGGGTCTTTTGTCTATATATTTATATATATATATATATATTTTTTTTTTTTTGAAAGAAAAAAAACAGCGTCACCGCCCGTTTCCTTTTTGGGGGCCGCCTCCTATTTTTTTTTGTTTTTTTGTTGAATTTTTTGAAAGAAAAAAAACATGAAAAACACTGCTAAAATGTATTTCTGACTTAAAAAAAAAAAAATTGTCGGCCGCCATCTTGAAAAATAGCCCGAATGTCAGGGAAAATGTACGGAGCGGCCATTTTGAAAGTAAAAAAAAAAAAAGGGCCTCCTCCCCATTTTTCGAAAAAACAGGACGCTAAACATGTTTTTGTTTTTAATTTGGCCTTATTTAAAAAAAAAAAAAACGATCCAACTGTACCGGTAGTTATTCTTTAAGCCACTGGAACTGCGTAAGTGTGGCGTACCGGCTACGCAGAAATTAGGCTGCGTATTAATGGGAAAAAAGTCCCTGCGTAGGTTATGCGTAAGCTGGCGTACAGGTTTGCTTATGGTTGCTTACTGTGTGGAAAGCTTTTACTGCTTTGTCGATCTGGCGTAGGGTAGCGTACTGTTGCGTAGGCATGTAGCATAGTGTTGCGTAAAAAGACATACTTTCTACGTCAAGTTTCTATGCCTAAAGTACGCGAAAAAATTAAACATGTTGAATTGTTTTCGTTCATCTTGCGTACCCCTTTCCGTCCCTCAGCATATAGTAACGTAGGCCAGCGTAGGTGGTACGCAACACTACGCAACTCTACGTATTGACCCACGCCAATTAGTGACCCGCAGGTGTCACAAATAAAGTATTAAAAAAATGCTCATCTGACCCTAATTAAACGCCTAAAACCCCCAAGCTTTCGGGGGTTTATGGCCCCTTGAAACCCGTGGACCCCACGCCTATATTATATATACACTCAACTCGCTGCGATCTGATCTCTCCCCCCCCCCCCCACTTTGAAGAACGTAACCCCCTGAGCTTTTGGGGGTTAATGACCCCTTGTAACCCATGGACCCCACGCCTATATTATATATACACTCAACTCAGGACCCATTCTAGAGGGGGGCGCAGGCAAAAAATTAAGTTTTTCATTTCTGGGGCTCCATTTCAAATTTTCGGAAAATTTTCGGGGGCTACTTTTTCAACTTTCGGGGGCTCTTTTTTCTGGGGCTACTTTTTCATTAATTCATAAAAGGATAGGCCTACACTTTGTTGAGATTTGTTTAGTAGGCTAAGGTTTCAGGCTTCCTACATCCTACTTCATAATTGCCTATTTAAAAAAAAAAAAAACATTTTTCTAGTTCAATAACCAAGTTTTCATGCATTGATTTGATGCTAGAACTGTAACATAATAATAGACCCTAGATTGTGATTATTTCTGACCATGAATTTCGATAATCATTTTTCAAAGTAAAATTTTCATAAGAAAATATCAGACAGTCGTTTAAAAACGTAGACATTATTTATAGTAATACTTTTACTAATTCTAAGCTCAGGTTTCGTAAATCTATTCACGAAACTATATTGAAATCGCGGCAATAATGATGCAAACCAACAGATAACAATTTCAAAGTGTCAAATCTCTTCGACTCGAGCTCAGCTGAACTCACACACACTTCAGCGTAACTCCAGCAAGCTCGAACACCGGCGCCGCAGGCGTCGGACGCCTGCGGTGCCCGGTGCCGGTGTTGAAGCTTCCCAAGCAGCGCAGCTAGCTGCATTGTGTGTTGAATGAAAGCAGCTTGCGACTCAACTGTCAGTCCATTGGTTTTCTTGTGAAAACTTTCCTTTAGAAAATGATAATCAAAATTGAGTACACATGGCCGTAATAATCACAAAATAAGCTTTGATTTCATACCTCCATTCACGAAAACTATATAAAAATCGCGGCAATCATGATGGAAATAGGTCTCTAAGTTTGGACGTCGACGGGAATTAGCCCAGTGTATCTCGCTTGTGCATGCAGGTACCGCTTGTGCAGTGCAGTGCAGCTAGTACAAAGCACATCCTATAGAAAGATACCTAACACGGGGTAAGTCATACCCATTCAGCGTGCATTTAATACGCAACTTAATGTGAGTGGATAGTCATCGGTCGTGTGTCTACGGATGTTATGTTGAATATCCATGAGGTATCTCTGTCGTCACGCATATCATGCATTATGCATGTCGCGTCTGTTTTCGCCCTGGACGTCGACACGGAGGAGGACCTCGGCCGGAGTATAGCCAATTCCACAGAGTAGACTCTCCCGCGGACGACGGCACCGGGCACGGGTACCCCGAGGGGAGGGTTCAGGAGGAGATAGCTGCACCAACTTGGGTCGGCGATCTCATTAAAAAACAATAGAATACAAAGGCCGGCGGAGACGTCGCGCCCCCCGCGGAGCCTTAGCGTATTACTTATAGTGATAAATTATTGCCAATTACCCAGCTGCACCTGCTAAAATCATTCAATATCAACGTGCACTCACAAGGACCAAGGTTGATGATTATCTTAAAACATTGATGGCACAACCAGTTGCCCTAATAAGGTTAACTCCCGATGGTCTTCCCATAATGTTGGATTTAATATAGGTTGTTTTAATGATGGCATCCAGGAAAATTGTAGAGTAATTTCGGATAGTTGTACTTTTAATGACCTATGATTTAATTTGGCAATTGAAAATTTGCACCGCATTCAAGTGCTAATTTTTAGTTGCTAAGAAGAAAAGTGTATTTTAGGGGGAGGTTTTTTTATCAGAAATATAAGAACCATGCATGCACTCCAGATTGTCCACATTACCAGCCTGACTCATTATTATTAACCAAACATTCTGTAGCTGGTAAGTTATATTTTTCTTTAAGATAGGAATATCCTGAAATAACATATGTTTCACCATTATACTTTTTGAAAGCCAGCATTATTCTGATACATTATTATACTAATTCCGCATGTTTCAGTAAAGTCCTTTGTTAAAGAAAGATCCTTGATTTTATAGGATGTTATAATTATGATATACATTATTTGGTAGAATTTTTTAGAAAGACATAGTTATTTTAATAATTCTAACCGTCGACGTTAATTGCAAGACTATTTCCTATTCCATATTCTAAATACGTAAATTGTTCTTTATCAGAATGATTTGTATTATAAGAAAGAAGTGTAAAAAGAGAAAGAGGAAAAAGTGCGCCCACGCTAAAGCATTCTATCAAGAATTTTACCTGAAATAGGAAGAAAATCCGCTCTTGATATCTGAATTAAGCTATTTGACATTTACGGCAAACTTCCATCGTCAAATCTAGAAGTAAACGTCACAAGCTGTCGATGCTTGAACGAGAGTTTTGAAATGCGTAGGCATGTAATATTTTTGTATTAAAGCGTTTATACAAAACCACTACTACATTGGTTGAGAATAGACCAGTGAACGTAAATAAAGGTGTCTTGTTGATTAGATTATCATGCCTAGCGAGACAGATATTTAAAAAAAGATTGCCCAAGTATAAAATAAAGTGTATTTCACCGGTAGAATAAGTGGCAAGAGCATTTAATTCTTATTACATGAACGATCATTGTTCTTTTTCAATATTCGCCAAGTCATTGTCAAAGCTTTCGCCATGTCATTGTCAAAGCTTTCGCCATATTTACATCTTTATTATTTCAAAAATCGTCATTCAAGAGTCGTCATCAATTAAAAATAATCTAACGAAATGATCTTTAGCAATAACCTATACCGTGATTTGTAAGTTTCTATACCCTTATATTTGTTTTCTTCCATATTATTGACGTCCTGAGAACTAAAACGTTTATAAAATGTTTAATTACTTCCCAAGAACGTTTTTCTCCCCTTAGAAGATAGTATAAATGTTCACTAGAAAACGAGAAAATCAATTGAATCGTGGTCTCCACTTTACAACTCAAAGATCTTTGCATCCATCCACCCCGTCGTGAGATGATGATTGAATAGGAGAGTTTTAAAGTCTGCTTCCCCGTAGTTTCTAGAGTGCTGAAAAGCTTTATCATGCTGTGTCGTGTTTGTACAGATAACATGGTTAATTACATAGGAGTGGTGCCATGATGTTAGAATTATCAGTTAAAGATAAAGGGGTTCTTCGAAAGCGGAGCACACGTTTGCACATTTAATTAGCTTGGATGTCAGACAGTCAGAGGGAGATGTCTAAAACTCCCTAGATTGGCAAAAGTAAAGGACTTCTGAGATATGATTTATGATGGAGTGTACATGGTATCAAATCGTTTCGCCCAAAGGAGCTTGTAAACTTATGTAATACAGACCATTGACCAACTTCACGTCTTTTATTTTTCAAATCCAGAATTTGCGGGCTTTCTATTGCGCAAGTACCCATTTCGTAAAGCTACAAAGAAAATGGGGAAAATTAATGGTGTCCGCATAAGTGTAACGGGAACCTTTGTTACGCGAACTGACAACGCCCTTTGTCTTTGCTAAACTCAATTGAGGGGGAAGGTAATTTCAAAATGCCACTTTCAATAATAAAATAAAAGGATTGAATATTAAAGAATCAAGTAAAGAACCTTCAATTTCCTACAATTACATTGGGGCGCAACTAATTCCATCCTTCTTTCATTCCAACTAAACCAAATTGTTAATTTTGTGTATTCCCATTACAGGCAGACCAACTTACAGAAGAGCAGATTGCTGGTAAGTATACCCCTCTGATAAATATGTCAATCTGAAATGAGACTCTTATTAATTAAAATCTCTCTCGTCAATTACTGTCAGTTGTTTCTTGGGCTGAGCACCAATGATGTAGGGCCAGTGTTATATCAAAAGACATGCTTTCTTTCAGGAAAACTTTAAATATAGAAGAAGTTGAAGGTCTTCGACTTCCAACATTCACTTATCTTATTATATTACCATCCCTGATCCCTCTATGAACAAGGAACACCTGAATTTAATCAAATTGCAGGTCGCAACTTATTTGAGAAAGCAGAAAAACCTGCAATGGAGTAAACCATACAGTGATGCTATATGCAATATGCAGAAGTCAAGAAGTAGCGGTTCGCAAAAACGAATTCAAGTGTTCTAAACTCCTTATCTCATACAAATATAAGAATAATTTCATTCCTCTAGGCAATTATCATCGTTGTATAAGGAGGAAACTAATGGATTCGCCTTGTTGATCAAAGCGATGAAAATGTGGCCCGAGGCTCTCGTTCCAATGGTTTTCAACAGCGTGTAGGTGGTGAATTAATATGTTTTGACGGCCCTGGTGTGGGAAGCGCTTCGGCCACAATGCACAACACTTTTACCCGAATACATTACCGTCCGCTAATGCTTCTTTTGAAGTGAAAACAATGCTAGGATCTAATATGTTGTTTGTTGTCACCTGCTTAATGGTTATATAAGTGATAGGGTTACGGGAAAAACAGGACGTGACGAATAGTTTAAGCCATTGACAGACGCCCTGTCATTTCCAATGAATAATCTTGATCAGACTACCAAATGAGCCGTAAATATATATATATCTGTTCTTTCCAAATATAGTCTGCGTAATTTTATGTATCTGTACTTTGATATTTTTTTCCCCCATTCAGTCTCTGTGATAATTTGGTATCAATGCCCAGTTTTATTCTTACCACACACATAATAGTCCCTCCACTTTCACCTACCGTTGACATGAACCAATTATAACAAATTTCTTTTCTTCTTTTTTTCTTCACAAAGGGCCCAAAATCGGCGAATTACTTAAACCTTTACATATCAAAATGCAGTCCTTCCCTAAATGTCTTCAAAAGGAGGTTAAAATCGCCAATAATGAATACTAATACTTCTTGATTTAATTTATATATCTATGAAAAGGGGTTTCTCTCACTTGTGTACTGTTTGATTTCGCTTTGCTTCTCTTTATTCTCGGTAGTGGCAGCACCTATTATAGGCTCTTGCCTTCATAAACTTTCTCCTCATTCATGCATTATTATTTCGTGATCTGTTCCTTGAATTAAAAAAAAAGAAATTGAATGAAATAAAATGTCAAATTGAACTTGAACTTGATATTGGTGTACTAAATAAGACACAATAACTGACTTAAGTTTCTCTTCTTCTTTCTTCTTCTCTTTCAAGTATTTTATTCATCAAGTCACTATGTCAGGACGAAACATTGAAAAGTCATGGCATATATAGTGTAGACATAATTCCAAAGCTTTACGTTATACATAAAATAAAGGATATATTATAAAGGCGTTCAAGACATTTGATAATTCGATATAGAAATGCAAACGTATCTAAGCTAATTACGAAATATTTCTGAGACATTCGTAAATGAATTGTATCATATTAATACAGTATGTTAAGTTCAGGTTTTAGGAATGAATTGATAGACAACATTTATCTACTCCAGTCCACAAATGCCGACTCAGTTCATCATAAATCGCTCGGGTCATGTGAAGGACAGTTGCATATTGATAGCACTACTCCGACTTACATTGAAGGAGATAGAACACAGTGCTCTCTTCAAACTTTGCCCAAAATGACTACGACTACGACTCGTTTGTACTGCAACTCTGTAAACAACAGATCCAGATAACAATTACTAAATATTTGCTCGTTACCATCATGATGGCAGTTCTTCGAAACGTAATGTACAAAAGATGCAAATATGGTCATAGGCTCATAATTTATTAGAGACAATTGAATTGTATGAAAACCACTTAAAAATGAAGCAGAAACGAATTAAAACATAAGACATGACACAAAGGACATTAAAGTTACAGAGGCCACATAGTTAAGCTTTTCGCTTCATTGTTGATCGACAGAGACATAACGTTTGTGTATTATGAAGAAAATTTGAATAGGGGACACGGGATGACAGACACAAGAAAGAGAGAGAGACACAAACACACACAAGAAAGAGAGAGAGAGACACACACAGACAATAAAGAGAGAGAGAGAGAGAGAGAGAGATGGAGAGAGTGAGAAGAAGACAGAGAGTGAGAGTGAATGTGTGCGCGTATGTGTTTGTGTGTAAATTTGAGTATGAATGTTTCGAGGTTAGAAAGTAAGAAACGGCTAAAGAGAGAAAGGCTCGAGAAATATCAAGGGTGAGACATTATGACGTCAGAGCCTAACTTCTTGACTCCCCAGTTAATTCGTAACGCATTAGCAGCTTTAAAGATGGTATCAGAGCTGATTGCGAGTGGTATAAATAAACAGAATTAGTTTGAACTGCACACTCCCTTCCATGACTGTCAATCAGGAAGGAATTTAAAGCTCAATAAACCCGGGGGTCGGACGCAAATACGGTCTATATCCCCAATTAGGTATATACTAGTTGAACAAAGAGGGGATATGGAGTTTGCGGCTACCATTTCCCAGTGGGTGGTTCGTGAACACACTTTATTCAAATTCACATGACATTTCAATGTGCTAGGCGTGAATATGTAATCAAATCATTAAACCTTATGATTTATAGATTGCATGTGGTTATTTCTTTTTTTTCTAGTGTGCTTATTTATTAAAGATTTAGGTAGGCCTACACAATAACAGAAAGGAAATCTTTAAAAAAATGAATTACCTTTCCCTTCAATATTGACGCCTTAGCCACTCTATTACTAATAGTCAAAAGGCGTTATTTGAAATGTGTACTTTGAATTTAATGAAATGTATGCGATCTGCAAACAAATCCAACATCCAACAAAATTAATGCATACACACATTTTCCTCCTTTTCTTTTGGTACGGCGCAAATACCTTATATTTGCACGACTATGACTCAGATTCAGATCACAGTCATATTCAAATTTTACTCTGCAAGCACCATGTTAGGTTCATATTTCAATTGTTCCCTTTTTTCATTTCCAAAGAAACACGTCAAATGAATATGTGAGAAAACTCAGTGGCAGGTTTAAGGCAAAACACACTTTTAAAGGGCAATACTGATTGGCATTAAGTTTTTACTTCTACCAAGTCATGTGCAATCATGAAGAAAGATTGGGAACTTCAATTCTACGTAAAATTCAAACCCGTAACATAATGCCATACGAGTGTAGACTATTGAATGTAAATCGATTTATTTTCGAAGTAAATAAGAGAAACTGTATTAACCATAATTATGGTACATGTATCACTGTAAATGTTGTGTCACTCCAGCTTAGGCGTTTAATGGCTTAGTAGGAACGTTGTAGTTTAAATTGAAATCAGTGCGTAGTATTTAGATGAATGGTATACAAATTAATGAGAGAAGGGAAAATAGAAGGAGAGAGACATAGATGAGGAATAAAATATGTCTATTTTAAATCTTAAGAAAGAAATTATACAGGAGTATAATAAGAAGGTAAGCAACTATCTAAACCTCCTTATAATAACAAAGACATTTCTTATTCTTATTTGTAATCTATACCTCAACCCTTCTCTCTCTCTCTCTCTATCTCAATATCTACCTCTTATAGTTGATTACTATGTTTGGGCACACACAAAGCAAAGGTACGATCGTACGGTATGTGGTAAACAAGTTAATATCTTCTGTAGATTCGTATATGGCAAAGGGTTAATATAAAAACTTCCACATTTATAATGTTTGTCTAGTCTTCTTCTGGACATTATGCTACGTTCAGGTCGATGTGATGAGTAGATTTCCATTTAATAATACTCATTATCGGTTTTGATGTTTCAATTTTGTTGTGAAAGTAAAAGATAAGTGAATTAAATGCGTCATAATGCCGATAAGCACAGGGGCCTTACAATAATTAATGCCAATTGTGAACTGTCCAAAACAAGGTCTTCAAATTACATAAGTTAAAACTCGATAACATAAACATTTTAGTTTTTAACGAAAGGCAGGATCCCAAAATATATTCTTCTGTTCTCGTTTCATCATAGTTTCATTCTTTTCCCTCTGTTGCCATAACTCATTTTCCACTTGTAACTATTTCCTATCACTTTGATGATGAAAATAAACGATTAGTAGAACCATATGACGATTCCATTTACAAAATACTACCCCTCATCTATGTGTTTCGGTTGTTAAAAAAAGAAGAGGATTTATCTTGCCTTTGAATGTCACCGTATAAATTACGCAGTGACTTCTAAACGACAAAAATAAGCTGGCTTCGGTTCGTGAAACTTTACCCCCCAAAAAGGGAGCTTACAATAGCTTGCATAACACGCACTGGGGTTGTTTTTCTCGTGTAGAGTCCTTCTTTTCCCGCCTAAAATAACCATTATCCTCAGGCAAATCATCAGAGCGGGTAGGTTCTGTAATACAATTTATTTTCATTTGACGCCCCGATTATTCGCTGTCATTTCCTAGGTGAGTGAAAAAGGGGAGCCTGATTATTAATGGTAGGATCAGGCGGGAATTTTACTTCTTCATGACTTTGTTGCATCTACAATGTCTTGTCAATATTATTGAACGTGAAATCATTTTTGTTTAAAATATCTTCCTTTATATTGATTAATTGCTGTCACGCAACATCCTCCAGAACTATAAATGTAATTATCTAATTGTGACTCCAGTTAATGCAGCTTTATGAGAACTACATACACTCTAAAAACATCTCTTTCCTTCCCTATATCCTTAAACATTGAACTGAAAGATTTGTTTGGCATTTTAGTCATGTTTAAACCTTTCGAAAGAGATGATGTAAAGCAAACCCCTAGAGGAAACTACCGATGAAAGGAAATTAGAAGTAGCAGGAATAATAGCTAGGAGATGGTATCGGTAAACATGAGCAAAAACACCTGATATTAGGAAGTAGGAAGGCGAAATTACCTGTACTAGATTATGGGTGAATTTCATGATGTAGCTGTAAATTTATTGTGGTGGGATAACTATAATGGTGCCAAAATACTTAGATGTATTTTGGTACTTGAATGACCCCACATTAATGCATTTTAAAAAATCTTAATCCGTCATTATCAAATCCCTGGTTATTTTAAAGCAAGTTGTCGTGTGCGAAAGAGCCTATTATGTTGAAGGAACCTCTCTATTTAATTTTTCATAATTTAAGTCGTCTTGGTTTGGATACAGGGGTCGGACATGGAGTTTTAATTGACTTCCATGCTCCGTCACACTAAGCTATTCATAACTTATAAATTATCTTCAGGATATAGGAACTTACATGCCTTTTATCTTTACACCATTATAATGATCTCTGTACTCACCGCTAATGAAAAAACTTTGGGGCTTCCTCAAAAAGCAGCAACAAAAACATGAACCCTGTAATGAAAGTATAATGCTCAAATCAATGTTTATAATTATGATAAAACACTCTAAATCATACTTATAATAATAGGCCTAAGTGCCAAAAGTACACCCAATTCAACCATGATTGAGCTTTATTATGTGGTTTTCAGTTATTATTATAATAAAGCCTGGGTCGATTAAAATCATTGTCTTCTAAGAAGCTATTGACTTTCAACCATAATAAATGTGGGCAGGTTTGTCATGAGCAGCTGATGCCCTCCAAAATGTCACACCACAATTTAGCCCTTTCCACTAGACTAGGAAATTGAAAAGCGAAGACGTCAAGAAAATGTCTTGGAGTCAGCCTATTTTTCATTATTCTGTCTCCACGAGGAACAGGGGTGATTTGTCATGATAACGCATGGGCTTTCACATCTCCAAGACTTCCCTTAACTCTTCTTGTCTCACCTCATCTCCGCAATGATAGATCATCACCTCCCGACACCATCAGGTGTGTTCCCTCTGCCGAGTAAGTTATAGTTGGCTTTTTCGGCAGGTGATGGTTGTTTTATGAAGAGCCACGTGCAATAATACGAAAAGATAAAGTCATTTAGGAGCACATTTTGCTTCTTTCATACTTCAATTCTGTACAGTGGACATTTAAAACTGGTTTCTTCTTTGAAAGAAATATAATCATAATGGAAAGAGTGATTTCAGTCATTAGATCTGCATGATTTGCATGATCAATTCATTGAAGGAATTATTGCGATCATAAACACTGAAGCACAATACAAGCACTGGTGATGCATCTGGACCCGTTTATAATAGAGGATACATAAATACATATATCGAGCATAATATAGTTGGCAAATATGCGTGTGACACACAATAATCAGATATCGTAAATTCGTAACGGAGACAATAAATATATATAGAGAGAGGGGGTTGTACGGTGATTGCATGCGGACAGTAAGAAGGTTAGAATTATATGGAGAAATAATAACTTTGAAATGTTGTAGGTGGGATTGAACAAGTATGAAAAATATAAATAATATGGAAAAAAGAAAACACGCACATACATACAGCGCACGATCAAAGAAAAGTAAGAGAAAAGTCAGGGAGAGAGAGAGAGAGAGAGAGAGGGAGAGAGAGGGAGAAGGGGAGTATAGAAAAAAAGACAGAGATAAAGAAAGATGAAGTCCCTTGATTGCAAATGAGATGCGACGGAACACATTTATTACTTGAAGCTCTTCATCAAGCTAGAAATGGAAGTATGGTGTTGAGGAGTGAGCAAACATGAAACGTATTTCACAAGTACCAGCCATCTCTTCAGCTACCGCAGAAAATCATTGTCCCTGATACCTGTTCACATAAGGGAGACAAATAGGGTGGTTTGTAGGGCAATGAAGAGGGTCTTGTCAAGTTTCCTCACATTATGTCACAGTAACAGGGGTTATGGGTTAAAGGGTAATTCCCAAAGAGGATTTTTGTGCATTTCATGTTCCTATCATCGTTATTTTGTTGAATGATGACTTTCCAATGTCTTTCGTAATATGTATTTTTAAATTTGAAATAATCAATTCAAGAAGACACTGCAGGAAATAATTTAAAAAAAAACGATTAACAAATATCACATGAGTCATTTGGATATGATGTGATTAACGTTTTTTAAATGAGTGCAAATAGGTGTGGCTTGTCATGATGGGATTTGACGCTTGTGAAGTTGTGCATAGTGTGCTTCACTTTTTCTGTCATCTTTTTGTCTTTCAGAATTCAAGGAGGCTTTTTCTTTGTTTGACAAGGATGGAGATGGTACAATTACCACGAAGGAGTTGGGTACTGTCATGAGATCACTTGGTCAGAACCCTACCGAAGCTGAACTACAGGACATGATCAATGAGGTCGATGCTGATGGTAAGAAGCCAAAAGAATTGAACTCAAATTTATAATTTTAATAATTTCAATATTTTTATTTATTTATCCATTTAATGTCTGATATTCATGCACATGCAGTAACGCATTATAACCGATATTGATGTCTTCCATATAGGCCATGTTCTGTATTAAAAAAACTCAGTAAGAATAACAATTATATATATATATGAAGTCATAAATAAAACAAAAAGCAATAAAAAATGTTAACTATTCGCTGCTAGATATACCTTTATCACATATTCATAAATTGTGTTTGACTCAGACATATTTGCAAATTTGCTATAAATTGCTTTCATGCAGTTCTATTCCTTTATTTTCGGTCCATTTTACGTGTTAAAATATTTGTAGTATAGGGCTACAAAAGATTTAAAAAATGCAAGCTTCACACTAACTTGTTCATTTTTATTATGCGTACGACACAGCATATACACGCTCGGACCTACCGAACCCACACCCACAGCGCACGAACGCGCGCTCACACAAACACACACGCTGGACTATTGATAGCTTATCCTTCTGGCGTATTTTTATACATTGTGTTAATGATCCTATTTTTCACACTTTCTTGCTACTTTCTTCACCTGGTCTCCTATAAACGGTATTTTAATAAGGGGCGTAGATACGCCAACATTAATTTACAAGTAAACATCAACAATCTTGCTTTCTTTATATCAAAATACATTACTCATAAAGCTTCGACGTATATTGTTATGTTATGTAAAAAAGGAGGCGAATAAATAATTTCGTTCATAAACAAAATTTTTGCTGCTTAAATCCTTTCATTCCATTAATATGCAATCTTTAAAGCTCAAATTGCTTCCTTTTATATATTAATATTGCCGTCTATGACCTGGAAACCGTTCAACCAAGCGTTATAATTTGTTTCCTCGTCATGACAAGTCACTCATGAAAAAGCTCAGTCAGTCATACACACAGGAGGCTGGCTTAGCTTACCATGCCCTTTTGTTATTCCCCCTCTTCTGAAATGCCAATTTCATGTTGAAAATAAGCGATCAATAGCTTTGGTTTAGAAGTTGTCCAAATGTACGAGAAAATTCGTGAACCATAATTCAACCATTATGTAAATCCATGACGTGCGAATAATCAATATGTTTATTTTTGGTTAAAGGGATTCTAACTTGGAGTCGGATTTCCTCTTCTCTGTGTGCAAAACTTTTTCCTGTTGCGCACATTTTTTTCTTCAAATACGGATTAGAAATTGAGAAAAAACAGTGATACAGTCTCCCTCACTCAGTTGCAATATGCCAAATCATCCTCTCTTTAATACATGTAATATTCATGACTTTTATGAAACATGTATGCCTAGATTAAAACATCATCAAGAATAGTCGATATCCGGTCATTATAAAAAGGTGATAATAATCTCCTTTCTCTTTCTCACTCTCTCTCTCTCTCTCTCTCTCTCTCTTTCTTACTATATCCCCTCCCCCTCTCTCTCTATACCTCCTTCTACAGGTAATGGAACGATCGACTTCCCAGAGTTCCTTACGATGATGGCAAGGAAGATGAAGGAGACTGACAGTGAAGAGGAGATCAGAGAAGCTTTCAGGGTCTTCGACAAGGATGGTAACGGTTACATCAGGTAAGACCATCACAACATCATACCAAATTGTCATCAGGGACAATAAGACGTTCTACAACACATGCTCCGATGACAGTTGCATCTCGGTCAATGTCCCACACTAACCGATTTCCAAATTTCAACCTTGAAACCAACACTATAATACGTGTACCTTACCCTAGGCTAACATTAAACATCACCTAAAATCCACTTGAAATCTTAGCCCCAACTTTGATAAAACAAAGCCCGAGGAAATGTCACCAAAGCACATTGCCGATGAGAATATTTACACTTTAGTTTTTAAAATAGTGTTTTAAAGCGTCTGAAAGAGAGAAATTAGTATATTACTTGAAGTTTCATGTATGGGAGTTCGACCAAAAATGTTAATGATTACAATAAATAAATCATAGCTAGAAACACTATGCAAACGGTTTATAGAAAGTTGTCGTGTATTTGTATATGCATAGCATGTGAATTATTGAAACTATCGTTGGTTGATCGACTACTGATTTCTAATGTTTGCAGTCAACGAGATACGTGGGTTTTTTAGATTTATTTATTATTCAGAATACCGAGATCGTAGATAAATCGATGTTTTGTATACCATTAACCCCCTCAGTCAATATGATTATTGTATCATATTTCTTGATGACATCCTGTTCCAGATGTCTTCTAGGGGATGATTTCTTTTAAAGTATATATCAGCGCTTTTGTATTATCATCAAAACTGAGTCATTGAAAATTATATATATTTAGTTCAATGGAGGCAAGAAAGAAAGATCGTTAGTCCTTTATCCAGATTTCTGAATGCCGAAGGGAAGGATTTACCTACAATGGATACTTGGTTCATCTAGAGATCTGCGATCGAAATGAATTTCGGTCAACTTTTCCAATTTAGACAACTGGAAGCATCAGAAAATAAAGTGGTTAACAATAGGAACGGTACGCAGATAAGAGGGAGAGCTTACATATAGAGTAATTGAAGGACCTGTACAATTTTGGTAACTTACTTACATTAATTGCTTTTAAGAAAGTGTTAAGAAATTGTCCATGTATTACATTAAAAGAAAAATATAAAACGTTTTGACTTGACACTAGAGAATACCATGTAGGAATGGCAGACCAAATGGTGTGAATTAATCAACTGAACTCCACGTTTGTATGTAAATTGTAAATGTTCTCTTTCCTTTCTTCTCAGTGCTGCAGAGTTACGTCACGTGATGACGAACCTTGGTGAGAAGCTGACAGACGAAGAGGTCGATGAGATGATCAGGGAAGCCGACATCGATGGTGATGGTCAAGTTAATTATGAAGGTAAATCAGATGGTTTGATGTAATTCCTCTTTCTAGATTGTTATGATTGTTTTCAATAAGCACTTAACTTTTTAAATATACATCAGGCACATGGTTGACGAGACCAAAATGTGCCCTTCAGACAAAACATAATTATTCATAAAATCGGTAACTTAACGTAAACAAAAAAGAAAGGAAAAGGTGATCTGCATATTTCTCGATAACATCCATCCGAGTACGAGAAGAAGAAATTGTACAGATGTAACGGGCTCATTCTTATCATTTCTTTTACATTTGCAATTTGTTTCCCAAGTAATGGAAATTGAATGTAGCCTATTTGAAATATCTTATTTCCGTGAATGAAATTTATGGATATTTATTTTTGTTTAAAATCAATTAATAGAAAGTGAGATTTTCGACTTGCTTTGTCATTACAGAATAATAAGTAATTTGACATTAAAACACATTATATCTTTCCATTGCATGATGGATTACTTTTTTAATTGGTGTTGCCTGTCTTTTTTGGGGGTCTTTTTTGTCCTCCCCCTCCCACCCCCCTCCTCTCTTTCATCCTGTTTCCAGGTAAAAAGCTTTCACAAATAGTGATGATTGTATTATATTTGAATAATACAATTAATGTATTTGTATACCTTGTATCTTTTCCTACATTTCAGAATTCGTCACCATGATGACATCAAAGTGAGGTTGGCTAGATATGACGTCACTTCCGGCCGTTTGTCAACCAGCTCCAGCCGTGACATCGGTGTTGCCATTTTGTGGAGGGCTTTCATCTTTGACTGACAAACTGAATCACGAAAACATTGAAAACTTATCTCAAATTCTATTGCACTTTTATTAACGGAAGAAACCACAAATTATCAAGAAACCTGTCACAAATCTCCACGGTCTACACGGGATTTCTCGTGAAATTTTATTCCACCAAAATCAGGGAGCTGGATCTTGAGTGTGAACAGCGCCGAGCGCACAAACGTTGGCCCGAAGCAGACATTGTATATAGACAATCGACCGCGTTCACGTCTTCGTGATTATATAAAGTGACAGAGATGTATTATACATTGAGGACTCGTGTAAATTTCTGTATAATATTGTGCGTTCCAATTGTTGTTATGTGTTTTTTGTTTGTCAAAGAATTATAATTTGTTGAAAATATACACAAATGAATGACGTTAATGTTAGCATTTACACTGATTTTATGAAGTTGAACAATCATAAACTTTTTTAAACATAGGTCTCGTGTATTGGATATTAAATCTATTTTATTATCAATTTTCCAAGACTTTATTCTTCGTAACAAAGTTAGACAATGGTAATGTTCTGAGCAATCGAACAACAGTTATCACCATCATAGGGAAACAGACAAGGCCTTACTACGAATGCTGGCATCAGCTTCAATGCAGAAGCGTGAACTTATTTATTTGAAAGTGATAGCAGGAAAATTATATCACGTAGTCTAATGTGCACCTTATTATACTCATGAAAATTACTCATTCCATGTTGTTAGTGAAACAAAATGTCATCAGTTTTTGAATAAAAAAGGAATGTTTGAAATATTTCTCGTGTAATGATTGATTTGTAATCTTTCAATGTCTCTTTTTAAAGTAGAATTATTTTTTTTGCTGGGGTTGTGATTAATTGAAAGTAATTAAAGAATTAAAGTTAACCAAGTTATTTCATTTCTTATCGAATCTACTTTATTCAAATCAAGGAAAGAACCGTGATCGTTTGTTTAGATGTCAACTAGATTTTCGACGTGACACTGAGTGTAAATCACAAGTCCAGTTGTTATTCATACAGAGCGTGGTGTTTTGTGTGTATGTGTGTGTTTTACTGTGCGTGTGTGGGAAAGAAGGAGAGAATGAGAGAGATAGATAGCGAGGGAGAGAGCCAGAGAGAGACACACAGAGAGAAGAAGTTCCGATGGTTTGTGTCTATTTCAATATGAAATCAATAACAAGTCGTTAATTTATTTAGGAGAAAAATAAAATATGCGGCCATTAGTAACTCGTCTATGTCAAAATTAAAGACGATGAAATCACCTCAAAATAGGTACAATATTAACATTAATATTCTAAAATAAATTCGCTTTAAGATGTTGAGGCACCCATATCGAGGCCAACGATATATCATCCAATAGGATATATAATACTTGTAGGTGAAGTTCATATTTAATGCAGATTATATGATGATTATAAGAGTTGCATTTAGGGATAAGTTCCTACCAGGTTATCATCTTAATAACCCGGCCGGAGCGACAAAATGTAGATTAATGTGTTGTCAATGGACATTGGTGCTACGTCGGGATTCGAACTCGGCACCCTGTAGTTCTTAGTCTGGAGAATCATCCACTAGTCCACGACTCTCTTCACCTCCACAACACTGTTTATGAAATACAGCGATAGTGATGTGTTAATATTGAGAAAGAAAAATATTTCAACAGATTGCAATAAAAAAGTAATACCTCTGCAAAACTTTCTCGATCAATGACAAAAAAACTAATTGGGCTAGGAAAGCGTTGGACGTAACATCGATGGACAGGATGGAGACATACAAGTGGAAGACTCTCCTTTGAATCTCATCAAACACAACTCAAGATGAAGTGTGAGTCATTCTCAATGATTGTGATGTGTAAGTCCGTTGTGATGATGGATGGATGGACGGTAAATGGCATGAATGGTGAAGGGGTGAATTAAAGGACATATAGATAATGACAAGAATCATCCTTGGAAGGATATATAATGTTATCCTATTCAGTATATAGACGTTTATCTTTTTTAAGCTGTTTATTCAGAAATTTACTGCCTTATTATTTCTTCTTTTTGTCTTTTGTCCCTTTTTGAGAGGAATTACAGAATGATATGTAAATTGAAAACTATATTCTGGCGATGGAATCTAAAAATCGTTACTCCTCCTTGAAATGAAAAGAAACAAACATGCAGCTGCAAAGAAAGACTGTATCTCGCTACTCACAAGCTGATATGAAAGGAGTGGATGAATTACCTTTTGGGGTTTACCAACTAGTCATACTGTGAAATGAACCTAGCCTGTGAAATGCATGAATGAAACAGTAGTGTGTCTGCTGATGGCACCAATAATGGTAATGGCAATCAGAATGAACTGTCGTTAGCAAGCTGATGGCTACCATGAGAAAAGGGTCACCAAAAGTACATTCATTTTATTCTAAAAATGTATCAATGCATTTCATGAATCTTAAATTCATGTAATTCAAACTGCATAGGCAATCAATGGCAAGGTTTGAAAAAAAGGAAACGATCCATAATTGTGTGTAAAATCTAGAAAATATAACTTCTTTAGAAACGATTTGTCATGTTTATTCACAGAGCTACTAAACAGAACTGATTTATAAATGACTCCACCGAAATATATCAGATGATCTCCAATGACTCAACAGAGAAAGAAAAGCTTTGAAATGTTTTTTTTTCTCGACTAAACGTCCTTCTCCCCCACAACACTTTCAGGCATTTACAGAAGTCGCCCATTTTAACGAAATAGTCAATTGAAACTACCGAAATATACGTTTCACGTTTACTTTCTTTTATTCTTCATGTAGTAAGATTATCCAGATTAATCTTCCCATTTGACTTGGCTACACGGCATTAAAACCATTAATCCCATTTTGTCGTTCACTGTGACTATCCAGCCTGGCCTAAATGGTCCGCACCGCCTTTAAGTTGGTCCTTTATTAGATGAGCTATGGGCTGATAAGGAAGTAGTTGTATGGCATCACGCATAATGTCCCCGGATAATGTCAGTACGCAAACAATCGAATTGTGTGCATAGTGTGTCACAGAGGATGATAGGAGTGAAAGTGATGGCGATGATGATGGAGTAACCGCATGGTTACGTAATGAGTTTACCACCAGGATGGCTGATGATGGAGCGTAGTTGATGGAGAAGGGGGTGAGAAAATGGAATGTTGCTGATACGAGGGGAGGGGGGGGACCCACCGATAGAAATGATGATAGGATATGCGTAGAGGTACACTGAGTGAAGAAGGGGAAGGATGAATGATTGCGGCCAATACTTTGAATGAGTTTGGTGTGCAGAACATGGCAATGAGTGAAACTCCATCAATCTGCAGGTAATAATATCGAATGGTCCAAAATGATTTAAAGTGACAATGCTATCTTTATTCCATTAATAAATGAATAAGCTGTCCTAATCGTGTTAGCCACTTTGAAGCACAAAGCTAATAGAAAGATTGTGAGGTATACAAAGTCAAGTACGCAATATTATATATGTACATTATACTGTCTTATTTAATTGTTATGCTAGAGACTGATATACAGTTGTCCAATTTGATTAAAAATTAGGGATATATTAAAGTTTGGTAGACTAGAATCAGGGAGAAGACAATGAATTCACGTGCAATAACAGCTGCGAAGGGCTTATTGTAGTCATTTCTGGTGCATTAATGACGGTCTATGAGTTACAGTTCTTTCACATCTAAGTTAGATCACGCATTCTTGTTGTTTGCTCGTTCTTTAAAACAAACAAGTAAAATAAACATGTTTTAAGAATTAAAGATAACCAGATTTCCTTGTACACATTAGGTAACTGTCGATTAATAGTTTGTTAATACTAAAATGAATAGGCCTACTAGTTGATTAGTGGTGTACTTTACCTCAAACTCACGGGGAAATACGTGTTGCTTTGGTTGTTTGGTCTTATGAATTCTATTTTGGCTTACTTTTATTTGGCGACCCATAAAAAGATTTCCCTATGAGAAAACGTCCCTTGAAATCTAGAAAATTCCTTTTATATTTTCTGTACCAACACTCTAGTATAAAATATGCGATTTCATAAGATGTTCGTGTAGGATCAGATGCAGTGCAAAAGAAAAGGTTGGTTTATGATATTGTTTGAAGGGTGTTTGATCATCAGGTTATAGTCGCTGCCCCAGAGGTTTTTGCTTAAATCGACTCTGAGCCAACGACAGGTGTTTACTGTAGATGAAATCGATCAAATATATACCCTGAACGAACCTGCAAAGAATCACAAATACACTGAAGGACGAAATACATATGGTCTGAATCGTATACAAAAGAGGCGTTGCCGGCCGGACACCATCATATATTTTGAGCGATAATATTGAGAACGTACCAAACACGTGATAATGAGAATAAGGAGTCCGTTTTGCTCATTATATCTATTCTTAAATGTGCGTATAAATTAATTCTGTCATGCAATTAGAACTTTCATTATGATAGATATTAGGCCTGCCATTATAATAGATAAAATCTAACAAACATGTCTTTCCCCTACAGTTAAGGTTTAATTTTTAGAAAGAATTAGATGTATAATGAATATGATTACATCCAAAGAAAAAAGTTAAATGAAGGACAGGTATCATAGATATTCTGAACACATCTGTCGGATATCAGTGATGATTCATATATTGATAGATAAAGCGATGAATGAAATAGTGTTGATGTTGACACACAATTCCATCGATAAACAGGTAGTACCGACGAGAAACATGGCTGTCTCATTCCAGATTTACCAAGTCCGTAATGAAATTAATATATACACATGACCCTTTCATTTCATGCAATTCTTGTCCCTTATGTCAGATAAACACATCGCGTGATTGAATTGAGGTAAATTATGCGACGTAGACATTTAAGGAAGAACGTCTGGTGATCACCGAACACGTTGTGGAAACATGGGGATTCAGCTATGGCAAGATGTGGGTCAAGGGAAACCTGTGTTGGTAGAGGTATAGGAGAGGTCAGCACGAATCAAGAGCCATGATTTTGGTTTCATTAGCAAGTATTTATTTTTCAATTATGGTGGTCAGAAAATGCCTATCAAGGGAAAATTGTATGGGTCTTTAGAAAAGGTGTTAATCGAGATCAGACCTTCACCTCTTACAAACACGGCTTTCCTGTCAATATATACATGTATGTGGATAAGCAGACAAAATAGGAAATATGAACAAAAACAAGTTGAACACGTGGGTTGACTTTCATCTTCTCTAGGAATCCGAGTCCATAGCGATAAATGGATTAATACATCACTAGTCATGCTATATTAAAGGTATTACAAAGTTTTGGTATGGGGTCATGAATTTGGTTCAAATTAACATATTGGAAGCATATGCGTTCCTACAATATACATTGATCTTTGTCGCGGTTGAAATGGAGTCTAAAGTTATGAAATTATAAATAATAAACTGTTTGTGTTGTATAGCTCCCTCTCAAGGTCAAGATATTAATTTAGCTATGAAACAATGTTTCTTGACTAAAATCGACCGATTAGCAATTCCCATTTGGAAAGTATATATCCCAACTACATATTCTGTGATTTTCATGGTCGCAGCTACCATTGTACGGCCATAGGCGCTATTTGAAATTTATCAGAATTTACCGGGAGCACCGGTAAATTTTTATATTCAATTTTTCTCGAAAACAGAAATGTTTCTGGGGCTAATTGTTTTAGTGCTTATAATACATCCACAGGGGCATCCAAATATATCAAAATTGTAAAGATTCACTATCCACCCAATTTTCAAAATTTCCCAAAACTTTGTATTACCTTTAAGTGATTATTACCAGCAACAAAAATGCTATAGTTATTGGCACCGTACTTATTACATTTTCTATAAAGATGTAGAATCTTAATACGATTCTTTCGTTTAACAATGGTTACTGATATCATTCAATGTATTATGCTTCGTAACGTTATTACGTTGCCCATTAGTAGCTTCATACCATGTCAAGCAATTGAAACGAATTAATCTTATTAACGCGACGCGATTACACTCAATTAAGCTTGACACATTTCCGGAGTAGCAAATTACTAATGTGCATGCCATGCACAGTCTGAATTAAAGTCGTAGCATTTTTCTTCCATCAGTTATACGAACTACATGTATGTTTATTATGTTATTCTCGCCGAAGGATTGTGATCTCATGCCAAAAATGTATCCATTCTTAAAATTATGTTGTTGGTGGTTGTTCTGTTACAAAAATAAATTCTCTGATTCTAACTATTAACTGACCAGTATTATGAAAACCAATTATGAACCAACCAACACAAAATCGCTTAAACTATAATGATCCAAATGCTCATTTATAAATTATAAACATTGTCAAATGTTACGTGTGAAAGGCAGCTTTTAAAGTAAAACAATAATAATTATTTGACAAACAGTTCATATTCTTTTAGTGGATCTACTGTACGTTTTTTATGCATATAATAATTATGGAAGATTGATAAAAACGACTACACACGATTTTCCGATAGTGCATGATAATGTAAGATATCTATATATTCTCCTGAGGACGAGCACTAAGTGCAAAATAGCCTGAAAGGAATTGTGATGTTTCTGAGTGATCAGGAGAGTGAACGAGAGTGAAAGAGAGTGAAAGAGGAAGAGAGAGAGAGAGAGAGAGAGAAAGAAAAAAAAGAGAGAGAGAGATGGATGGGGAGAATAGAGAGAGAGAGAGGTAATGAGAGATATAAGGGGAAAGATGGAGGGGAAGACAAAAAAACGGAGAGAGAGAGAGAGAGATAAAGAAATAAAGAGAGTACAAGAGAGAGAGAGAGAGACAGCGAGACAGACAGAGAGAGAAACAGAGAGAAAGTATTCTATATAAGGCCGTCCTTTGGTACGAAATATAGGGCAATTGTCACCGGTTGACAGACCACGGTAACTCTATCACTCGAATGGTCTCGTGACATTGAAGTCCTCGTGATGTGCACATCATGTTTTACTGACGCTAGGGCAAGGAAATAGATTGCTCTTCTGAAGCAGACCTCATTCAATTTGGGAACATGAGGGACTTCATTTACATACATTTGTACAATCAATAAAGCAGCCTCATTGATTATTTTCGTCTTGTTCTCAAAAATAAATGTGGAAGTCTATGCCAGCAATGACAGGCAATACGACAAATCAAGCCAGTAAAAGGGGGTCAGCATAGAAACGTTTAGTCTCATAATTTTTTGTTATTCATCTTCTCAAACTTCTTTCCTCATAAAAACGTTGTATTGCTTCTACTTTATCTTCTTTTCCGGTAATGTGTCCAAAGATTGACCATACATAGAAAGCTAACGTAAATGCATCATCTTGGTTTTGAAGCTAGAGGATTTTAGTTCTTGTATATACCTCAAAAGGGATTTGAAATAAAATATGTAGTTTCGTTAACAAATTTATGTGAATCAAAATATCTCAATGCAAATGATTGAAATTATTGGGATAATGTTGTGTAAATAAACACAAAATAATTGTTTACTCAAAATTACAGAGAACGGAGATTCTTAAAAAGATATCGATAGTATCACCCGTAGACTAAAAAATATCAATAGTTGGATAATAGCTTCATCGTTAAAATGTGCAACTAATGGAATTCCGAACAATGTTTTACCTAGTCGTCAAAAATTATACTTAAAGAGCACGAGTATCAAACTTATTTATAGGCTTAGAATCGAATGAAATTAAGCACTACACTGAAAATTCGCACATCATAATATAGCTTTTTATTTTGAATAATATTATTTTAAAAACTTGCGTGGAAATGTACGTTCTTAATTTTTTTTACAGCCAGGTGTGAAGTAGATATTTACGATATGGTAATTACAATTAAAACTATTGAGCAGCTCTCACAGTGCATATAATGCTCTTAAAGGGGATGTTCACTCTGATATTAAGTTGGTTTGATTAAAAAAAACAAAGCAAATGACAGGACAAATGACGGGTCAGAGAATGTTTGAGTAAATTCCGATTTAAATAAGAAAGTTAAGAATTGTTGAAGTTGTGATCAATGAAACATAAATTGGCAACTATGTGACTTATATTGCGAAGTCCCCTCCCATTTGCTCTGTACTAAAAAAGAAACGAAAATTATATTTTCCTGAAGAAAATACCCCCTGTAAGAAACAAATCTATTCCGTCATCAATAACTAGAAAAGAAAACAAAATTGTTAAAGTTTTGTGAAGCGCAAGTGGGAGAGGACCTCGCAAGACAATTTTTTGTTTGATTGATTTTATTTCAAACAGTGTTACACATTTTTGTTTCACTGATGGCTACTTCTATAACTCATAACTTTCCCATTTTTAATCGGATGCTTAAACTTTCACCAATGCTTTTCTCTCGTTTCTGCTTTTATTTACACCAAATAATTATAAGGCTGGGTTTCCCCTTGGTAACATTTTTCAGATGAGAGAAATGGTACTAAGGTAGTGCCTTCAATGCTAGATGCACAATTACAGATAATCTGAAATTTTGAGTGAAAAATAGATCATCATTAATGATAAAAATTGGGAAAAAACTGATCTGGTCGATTCCTTAATTCTCCCAACTATATTATTATAATATAATTACATTTTAGGTCAATGTAGGTCGTCACAAAGCAATAAATTGGCTCTATATACCATTACATACATTTAAGTGTTGACAGATTTGTTATAACCTGTCTTTAATCTTTCTTTTATGGAAAAACGGTTGGGAGAATTTTCTGTTAGAGGGTGTCGCACAGTGACGCCTTCAAAGAAAACCATAAATATTTTTGTGGTTTGAGAGATTTTTCACGATTTTTTGCATGTTAGAGAATTAGTATAGTAGAAGGAATATAATAAGTAACATTTCATACAAAAATTACGCAGTTTTTTCATCAACCTTCAACAATATTACCTTTAATACGACGAAAGGAAAAAAGGATAATGTAGAGACATGAGCACTATTATCTGTGCCTTTCAGTGCATTCAGCAATTGGGGTGAAGTCATCAAAATTGAACAGGTTATCAATATAACATGACATCGTCAAGGTTTCATGATCCTCACCCGTCTATGTATTTTGAATGATCTCTAAATACATGATGATTGCTGGTAATAATTACACACATAACAAAAACAGCTTAAAGGGCGCCACTGCAGCATGAATAGGAGAAAGAGAGATACAGAGGATAAAGGGGAAGGAGAGGGATCTTGTGAAATGAAAGAAAGAGACTAAACACGAAAAGGGGAAAGGGAGGGTTGGCAAAATAGAAAAAGAGGTAGATAGGTGAGCTTTTTAAATGTAGGAGGAATTTATTCAAATAATGGGAGGGGGCAATTCAAACAAAAATGGTGACATGCCCTTATTGTGAAGATTAATGGGGATGAACATTATTGTTAGGCAAATTATTATGTTATATTATGCAAATCAAGAACAGCGTTAGCAAGATTTCTAAAAATTAAAACATGGGATGATGGTTGAATATTGAGAGAATCAAAACAAGCGAGAGAAATAGAAAGAGAGAGGGAGAGAGAAAGGGAAAAGGGAGGGGGGAGAGGGGGAGAGAGAAAGAGGGAGAGAATGAGAGAGAGAGAGAGAGAGAGAGAGGGGGGTGTTTTAAAACAGGGATCAAAAGATGATCTTGCAATAAACCTCAACAAGTAATTTGAAGAAAGATAAAAGAATCATAATGCATGAGTTAGAAATCGAATTTGTAGGAAGTTATTCATTCGAAAATAGGGCAAGCAAGCAATAACATAATGACAAACGGTACATGTGTAAATGATACTCTAAGAGCAACATCAACTAGGGAAAAAATGGTGATGTGTACCTATGGAAGATTTTGTCATTTCTCATTTCTCTGTCAAAAGAAAAATGTGCCTTTAAGAGAGCGCATGCAGCAGCCGCGAGACTAATCGAAGCGGACTTAATTTGTTGCTTTCGATTGCAAGGTATAGAAAAGGCTCATTCTATCACAATCCACCATTCACATAGCTCTCATCAGAAGAAGCGTAGTTATTTAACTTGTCAGGTTTATTCTTCATATCAGTTTTCCTTTACGCTCATTCAAGAGGGAGATAATGGTAAGTCTACTCGTTCCATTTTTCATTCTTTCTTTCACATGTCGCTATTTGTGACCAACAGAGAATGACTAGATTTCCTTTCTCGTTCATTTTCAAGACACGCATATTAGGTTTCTTACCTTCGGTTCGGTGACATGGCAATTTTTTTCTTCAGTAAACTTTACTGAATGGGCTTGTAATAAAATTCCTCGGATCAATTTCAGGCAAGATTTGTTTTCCTCTTAAGTGAAGATATTATATCGTCTGGGAACAGCAAACGTGGAAAGCTTTCATCGCTTGATTTGTAAGAACGTCGTACTATTTATCTGCCAATCATAGTTGGATGTGAAATTGACGGTGAGACCTTGTACGCATTTACCATGCTTATTACACAAAATAAAAAGCCTCTTCGATGTTCGTTTGAGGGCTTTTTATGGAAGAAAGTATTTTTATGTCCGAAGATTGATCGGCTTGTCATGAAGCGGGATAAATCACCACTACCCCATTATGAAATAAGAATTTTGTGTCATGAGTTTGAACCTATATAATTTTCCTTGGGATTAAACAATGTTGAAATTCATGTTCATATTATGTTCAGCCATATCCTTATATGAGCCAGTTTTGTATTCAAAGGATTTAGTGTGTTAAGTTTTCATCAATTCTGTTCTTTTAATAATTGAACGAAACATTAACTTTGTGTGGGGAGGAATTTTTGTCACATTGCTTTTTAAGATCCATGACCATTATTAACACTGTGTATTATTTTTAATGTTTGAGAAATGTTCCTTCTTTAAATCATGCATTATAACATGTAATCGAGATGTAAATCTAGTGGAAAAGAATCAATCGAAATGTACCTTTGCTCCCCGAACAGTCGTATGTAACTTGAGATTCATGTTTACTGTCTATTTCAACCAATCAATATTCAGTGTGTAACAACTGGGAAAGAGTTCGCATACATTACACGGGACCGCATTGAAACAAGGAAAGTGCTCTAATTCGATATCTGAGGTGTCAGTTTATATCATTATGAATTAGGTCATAGTGTTGCATTGCTTTGACGTTGGAATATAAAATGAGACACATCAATATGCAATAAATGCGCCCATTTATATACGGGGATGGGGATGCATTATTTATAGATAGTTGAATCGACCATGATGAGCGGTGTAAAAGAAGCATGCGTAGTGCGATGAAGTACGTGTATATCATGATATTGGAAGTTTACCAAATAGAAAGAGGTCTCATATTGTTGGCATCCTTCAAAACAATTTTTTTTCAATTTGTTGTTTTAACTATATAATTGTAATTTTTGTTTTCCAATTCCCCTTACACGTATATAAGAACCACATTTAACATGACAAATAACGGTGAAATTTATAGTATCATACTAAGAGTGGAATGACAAATATGAGCCTTTTTACCATAACTAATGTTTCTATTTTAGATGCGGTATTACAGCTGAATGATCCCCGGTATTTAATCACGTTTAACGATGATTATTTGGCATAAACACAATAACTACTGTTAAAGATCTCGGCAATCATGTTTTATAACATCTCTATGTCTTATATGTTTGTATTGTATGTCCTGCGTTGGCAGTTAAAAGCCTTGACCTGGACTACTCTTATCATATGTCTGTGACTGTGCAATTCTTTTCTGTTTATACTATGTTCCTTAATTGAAGATTGACAATAAAGTGATACAAAATCAGGGCAGTTAGAGACCAGTTATCCACCTTTTCTGTTTCTTTCTCCTACCTCCCTTTCTTCATCAACAATAACATCATATTCATCTATTTTCTCATACTACTTCTTATTATAAAAGAATCTTTTTTGTGTATTCGTCCAAAATATTCCTTTTCCCCGAATTTTCTCCTCCTAAATGACCCCCGTATTGCTCTAACCCTGTTGCTTCTTATTTTATATTCATGTCTGATACTTTCCTCCATTTTGAATTTGCCTAACTGTGTTAATCATATTGTTACCGCGATAATCTATTGCAGAAAGGAAAATCATTCCGTTATCTCCTCCGCATGTTTCGAGGAAAATTATGAGGATGACAGTATTTTCAGACTGCCCTATACCCCATAGACTTCTGAAACTGCCTTATCCTCTATTATTCATCCGAGACTGCCTCACCCTCCATCAGTCTTGTAAGACTGCCCCACCCTCCATCAGTCTTTCCTGACGGCCCAACCCCAATGGACTTCTTAGACTACCCCATCCTCCATCAGTCTAATCAGACTACCCCATCCTCCATCAGTCTAATCAGATTGTCTCACCCTCCATCAGTCTTCTCAGACTGCCCACCCCATCAGTCTTCCGAGACTGCCCCACCCTCCATCAGTCTAATCAGATTGCCTCACCCCATCAGTCTTCTGAGACTGCCCCACCCTCGATCAGTCTAATCAGATTGCCCCACCCCATTAGTCTTCCGAGACTGACTCACCCTACATCAGTCTAATCAGATTGCCCCACCCCATCAGTCTTCCGAGACTGCCACACCCTCCATCGGTCTAATCAGATTGCCCCACCCATCAGTCTTCAGAGACTGCCTCACCCTCCATCAGTCTTCCGAGACTGCCCCCGCGTACCTCCATCGGTCTAATCAGATTGCCCCACCCCATCAGTCTTCTCAGACGGCCATGCCCTCTATTAGTCTTCCGAGTTTGCCCCACCCCTATCGGTCTTTTCAAATTGCCCAACCCCATCAGTCTTCTCATACAGCCCAGCCCTCCATCAGTCTTCTGAGACTGCCCCACCCGTTATCAGTCTTCCGAGACTTCCCCACCCACCATTAATCTTCTCAGACTGCCCCACCCTATCAGTCTTCTCAGACGGCCCAGCCCTCCATCGGTCTTCTGAGACTGCCCCACCCCTTATCAGCCTTCCGAGACTTCCCCATCCACCATTAATCTTTTCAGACTGCCCTACCCTCCATCAGTCTTCTGCGACTGTCCCATCCCCCTTATCAGCCCATCTCTTTCTCATATGTTCTCACAAGTCAAGTGTTCATACGTGTTGTCCCTCAAGATGACAAAGCGTGTACCCAAAATTTAATTATGACTGCAGCAGATACCCTCGCTCTTTCAATCAAAGATTTGATAATGAGATTCATTTGCCCATCTTACGAGGATCTAGCCAACAATCCACACACTACGCCAATCTAATCCTCCTAATACATCTTATTTGCATGTGCTCATCTCAAAGACCAAGTCGTAATGGATCTGCGTTGAAGCGGCTTCAAAATCGATTTAAAACTATTAATATGATTTATATCAGAGTAATAATGGCTAATTAGTTTACACGTCAGAATTTCAGTTTTGTTTAAAGGTTTTTTCTCCCCCACGAAGTGCTAAATTTTTTCTTATTTATGTAGATTTCAATTCTACTTTTTAAAGAGTGTAATTCTATTTTTCTTCAATGATTGCATGTAATTGTCTGATTTGCTTGACAATCATGGACCAAATGCTAATCAAAGCTTTCCATGGAAATTTGAATTTCCAATAGTTGTTTTTCTAAAATAAAATGTATACACTCATCCATAATACACATGCATGCTTGTGAGATGTGTATTTACTCATGCTTTGAATGATAAATGCGTTAGGAATCCAAAGATGTACTTTCGATTAAGAGAAACTGGCGTTCAAATCTAATAAGCCATATCGGCATACAACGCTCGGAGTAGGATGGGGATAAGTGAACCTCCTTATACTTTATATTCAATGGGGGAAAATGTGGAGTGTATAATAGAGGTAAGTGATAGAGAGAGATGGAGCTTAGATGGAAGTATTGAGGTGGATGGCGTGAAATCGGACGTGGTGGATAAGAGCTGAATGGAGCTCTTTTGTCGCCCTTATATCGACACCCTTTTATTTTCGCCACTCCCGACTGGAGACGATGCTCCACATATTAACCCTGATAAAAAAAAATCAAAGATTGTATTTCCAGTCGTCCTTGAATAGGAATGGCAGGAGAGGGGAAAATAGAAACACAGGTAATCAAAGAATTTGACTTGAGTCTCACAGAAAAGCTTCGTTCCCGTCGATCAATATTTATTATGAAATTGCTTCTCTCCTTATTGAACGGAGGCTTGGTTTAATGCACCGTGTGTTCTGGTTTTTCTTAAAGGCTATTTAGAGTCTAAATTATGATGAAATACATTGCGATTATGTTAATCTTTTGGGTGTACACTCTAATGTATATAAGAATAAAAATCTACTCTTTTTGGAGTCATATTACTTTATTTTAAACTGGTTTATTGATCTTTTTTTATGAAAATAAAAACTTAAGGATGAAACATACTGAATTTACAAAAGATTTAAACATTACATTAAAATGCTATACATTGAAAACTGATTCAATAAAATAGAGTAATATTCAAAGTAGGAATAACATTGCAAAAGAAAATCAACAAGGAAATTGAAAAAGACAGGAAAATGAAAAGGACAAATGAAATAAAGCCTGAAATAGAAGAAGAGGGTGAACTTGGCACTACAATCTTAACCAGGCAAAATGGAAATAGACACATCTTAAGCATGTTGGCATTTTTTTCTTTTCCAAAATCGGTATTGACTTTTTTTTCTTTTTGCGAAAAGTATCGAAATGTCTGAAAATGTTTCATTTTTATTTCTTCTACAGGCTGACCAACTTACCGAGGAGCAAATTGCAGGTATGTTAAGCAAAGTCACTGTCACAATATTTAATGAAATATGAATTCGTTGTCTCGTCTATAAAGCTTCGCACGCAATGCTATTATTAATATGTATCTTCGTTCAAGTGTTGTAGTCGAGTCTAGTCTCGAGGCCATACTTACATGTCCTCAGCCTTGCCAGCGGACCGAATCTTGAGTCAAAAACATTATTATGAAAGGTATAACATTAATTTGTAGCGACTCTGTGACTCGGAACTGCCAGTCTCGACCATATCACTGGTATTTTCGCCGTTTATTGTGCACAGTAATATGCAAAGAATGGTAAATTACGTAAAAATCTATCCCATCTGTTTTCTTTTAAATTGTATTCGATTGTTCCATAATTTACATGAATGGGGAACGTTGAGTGACACGGAGGGTAAAATGATAATCCATTGTTTTTTCATATAATCCAATTAGGTCGACATTTGCTTTTATTTAAAAAAAAAAAAAAAAAAAAAAAATGGAAATAATCAAAAATCTGTAATACTTTTTGACTGACTTCATTACTCAAAATGTGGGATTTTCAATTCGAAAATTTTGTTGTTGTTGGTATTCTGTTATATTTTGGTTTCTTTTCCACCCATTCATCCAAGGTGTTTACATAAAATGATCTTAATGTGAATTCCAACCTAGTTTCTGCCCGCCAGATAGCAGAAAGAGGAGAGTGGTTGTATGACTATGCCAATCTGTACAGTTTGATTCAGTATGCTTTTTGAGCACTTTTCTCACGCAATCAATCTCTCTCCTCTCTCCCTCCCCTTCTATATATTTTATTCCTCGCTCTCTCAAACTCTCTCACTTTCTTTGTGCTTACTCTCATGTATAAAATATAGACACATAGACAAGATGATAATTTAAAAGAGAAAACGATTCTATTTTTAAGTTTCGTATTTTAAAGAAAAGCTCTCACATTTTCTCTTTCTCCCTCATTCCCCCTGTACCGTCTTCACTCTCCATTGTGTCATCTGAAATGTTTTCCTTCTCTCTATCTATCCCTCTCTTTCCTCGTTCATCCCCCTCTTTCTATGTCTTTCTATGTCACTCTCTCTTTCTCACCCCCTCACACACTCTCTCTCACCCTATCTCCCTCTCTCTCTCTCTCTCTCCCTCCCTCGCGATATAAAGCAAACCAAACAGTATATCATCATTCTGTTGATTTGAGGTCCTTAATTCATCTGTACACATGGATTCACAATCATTTGCATTTAAACTGAGGCTAGTCGACCACATTTCGATGATGTTACCTCATGAGTTCTAGCCTCCTTCTGGGTTGCAGCAGTTTTCCCCTACTATTATTTAACTGTATTGTAAACCTGATGTTCCCAAAGAAACTTCGGCGTATTGAGACTGGATAGATAGCCTAATTATATAACTCATTTAGTAACATTCACACATTGCGTGCTCATTTTGAGTAAAAAATAAAAAAGAAAGAAAAAAAAACTAATCAATTTGGCTGTAGAAGTGCATTTAATCATCTGTATTTAATAATACACGTATTCAGTTAGTAATATGCATTATTACATCTTGAAGAGAAACAAAATACAGTATATAATCTTTCACATGTTTGTTTCACTGTTTTATGATACCCATAGCCCGACGGCATTTCCAAATTTAGTTAGCTAAAGATCAGTTTGCGGTATCATCCCCCTTTATGAAATAAGGTTTGGGGATAGAATCGGAGAGAATGCATAGTCCTCCTGTTTCAGAAAGGTGAGATTTGATGCATTCATTCCTCAAATTCAAGGACATGCGTATCGCCTTCTTCAATATAAAAAAATAACATCCAGTTTAACAAGGGTTTGGACCATTGCAATGGCAAAAGTCAAAGTGCACGTGACCTTTTAGAAATAGAACGGAGAGACACCTTTTAATTTCATGTAAACTTGATTAACTGTCCCACTTCGTTTAGATTCATGAGTCGTACGTACCTTCGGCAAGTAAGTTTTTTTTTAAAACTTAGGCCTAGTTTCTTTTTTGCTCACTTCATATCTAACGGAGATGACGTCATTGCGGTCTACTTGCGCACTTTCAAGATGTTAGGGTACCTTTTTTCCCTCAAAAGTTGTTAATATATGATATCAAACATCAGGAACCTGATATTCAATGGCGTGATTAATGAATTACTTTCATGGTTCTTATTTATTTCGCTTCAGGCACAATTAACATAACTTTTTTTTAATAATAACATTACTCCCCTACGTTACTGCTGATATATCAAAATATTGTTCATTTTCAGCTGACATACACAAATTGCGTTGAAACGCAGAGTTTATTGTGATCGCCCGATAAACAGGAAGACATTAAATACGACTGAATAATAATTCTCACCACGGGTGTAGCGTGGGCCCAGCCACTGATGGTGAGGGGGAGGGGGGTTTCACGAGGGGCACCAACTCTTACTCGATGACTGAAATGCGTATTAACAAGGCCATTGATTCTGAGAGGGTGTGAGTGGGGATCCAATCTTCCCCCTCTCCCTCTCTCTCTCTATATCTCTCTCTCTATCTATCTATTTATATCTGTCTCCCCTCTCTATCTCTATTTCTTTCTCTAGTTCTCCCCTCTCTCTATTTCTCTTTCTTTCTTTCGCTCTCTCTTATCTCTCTCTCTCTCTCTCTTCCATATGTCGGCATTGATAGAGCATGGGACCAGATGTGCCCCCTTTGTAGCTACGCCACTGATTTTCCCATCTTCTTTGTATCTTTCAGAATTCAAGGAGGCCTTCTCTCTGTTCGACAAGGACGGAGATGGTACAATCACCACGAAGGAGTTGGGTACCGTGATGAGATCACTTGGTCAGAACCCTACCGAGGCTGAACTACAGGACATGATCAATGAGGTCGATGCTGATGGTATGTTAATGACGAGGGGGTGGTGCAAGAAGTATCTAGGTAGAAAGGGCCGGGGAATCATTCAGAACAACAAAACAAGAGTATTTAAAGAGATGAAATGAAAGTTAAATAAAGAAACTATGGACTCAAAAGGAGGGAAAAGGTAAATGAGAAATCGAATGGCGACTTGAAAGACTTGAAGTGTACCACAAGAGAGAGAGAGAGAGAGAGAGAGAGAGAGAGAGAGAGAGAGAGAGAGAGAGAGATGGGGTGATGAATACCATTAACAAAATCTATTCTACAAATCAGTTAAAGAGATGTAAGATGCACATTCATGGAAATGTATTGATTTGTAAATATTTTGACAGAATAGCAAATTGTCCAACAAACGTACCGATGGAGAATGAATTTGGGGGCTAGGACCCCCTGCCCCCTTTCTACATTGCTTATACTAACGGACAGGAAGGTAAATAGGAAATGACACTTAAGATGATGGATTATGAAACTGATTATTGGGAAACAATCAGGAAACGACCACAATAAATCAGAACATCTAAGGGTAAGACCGAAAGAGGAAGATCGTGAATAGATTGTCCTGTCACTTCGGTGCCTCTTTAATGACTTGGTCTGCATTAGTCCACCATCTTTTCCCCTTTTCTAATTCGTCTTTATAGTTGGTGACGCCTCTTGATTGTTTTCCTGTATTATAAGGGGTGTGTGTGACTTCATGCGAATTAATTGAGGATTGGGCAGTGTCTATATGCATTGCTTGTTATGAAGGATTCAGTGCATGTCAGAGCAAACGAACAATGCTTATACACTCGACTGAAGATGTCTAAGTCTGAATATACAAACACCAAATAGGCCTATCTTTCTAGTGCAACATCTAAGTTTTCTCCATGTTTATTATGTGTTTTTTCATTCTCCGCGTAATATTAATTATGGATAGTTGCTTTCAGAGAAAATAATATTATGTTGAAAACAATTTAATTCATTGCTGAACAATTCAATTTGGGTAGTTATAATCATAAGTTAGTTTTATGGGAGGGAGGGAGGGGGAGGCAGCTAACTTCAGTTTGCAGGTACACGTCAGATGAAGGTGTCTGAACAATAGACATCAAAACTGCCATAAAGGTATAATTACCTTTTAGATGTGAAATGTCATACATGTGTATTAAGAACGATAGGAGAGTGGTACGAAAGATCTTGTTTCTAAAACTAGGCCTTATTCTCCTCACCACCTGAGTGCGTTGAGTGATACCACAAATCAGAAACGTCTTCATCCTCCCTTCATCCCAGGGGGATGGAGTGGTTCACGTCATTAGGTCCTCTAATCATCCATGTGTATCTCTCGACTCAAACGTGTAATTAGCAAGCATGAAGATATATAAGACTAGGTAGTTACTAGAGGTCATACATAATCAATGTTGGGCATAATATTGAGGGACAGCTATCAATATAAATCTGGGCCCCCTCTTATAGAGAGTTGCGATTAATCCAAATCAATCGCAAGTCTTCCAATCAATCGTAAGTTTGCATTCTCCTATCTCCTATATGTACATAGTTGCGATTGATATCAATTGCAAATAAGTTAAGATCTATATCAACTCTTTATAAGGCGGGATCCTAGTCCATTTTTATCTTACTATACATTACCATACATTATCATTCCATTTCAAAATCTCATGTTTTATAGTACAGCCCTTTTTTTAAAGATATAAATTTCGCAAACTCCAAACTCCACAAACTCCAAAATGATTGATAACAAAAGAGGCAGATGATGGGGACATATAAACAATAAAAAGCTGACGGGTAGCTGATAAAACATCTATCCCAAATCCAAAACTTCCCTTATCTGTACATATAATCAGTACTCTTTCAAACCAGTCACCCAAATTCCTATGAATATCAAAACCCATTTTTACTGCAGAAACTCTAATTCTACTGGTGTTATTCGGTTGTACCTCAACATCATAGGCCTAAATTCTATTTACATAATTAATGTTCAGCAATGAATTGAAGATATTCCAACTACCGTTCCTATTCTCCCTTTTCTAATTAAAAAACAAAAATCGTCTTTGTGTTCTGCGAACCAAAAAAGCATCTCTTATGCTATTTCGATTTAAAAAAAAAAGGGAATCAATCGAATTTCTTTTGAATGGCGCACTCATTGTGGAAAACATTCACAAATAGCATTTTCGAAGATACATTAATGGATGTATTGAGATCACGTAATAGGACGCATGAATTTTCATTTAACTGTAATCGATACGATAACATCCTGTAGGGCTATAATGTGACTTCATTCCGAATCAAGCTGGCAAGACACTCCACTCCCTGTGTGCTCTCTCCGATCTTATTCCCAAAACTTACTCTATAAAGTTTCGATATTAATCAACATGCATGGCGTCATGTTTCATGCAGACAAACAGTATCTATACCAATTCCCATCCGTTCATATATCGTCATTTACCTTGTAATGAAAATGAATTAAACCCGTCTGGGGCACTGAACTTTCGCCTTTCTCTATTTTTAAGTCACCGTGCGATGATAGTAGCATTTCTATAGTGTCCCCAGTGGGAAAATAGTCTGCAGGAGATGGGACCGTAATGGCTTGTGACAAGATAATGAAACAACAACATGGCTTATAGCTGGCAAGAAGGAACTGAGTATGAGCCTGCATGCAGCATGTTTACCGCAATGAATAGAGCATTTAGTGATATAATGTCACAACGCTTCCACTTCATATTGGCTTTTGGGAGCGCCGAAAATGAGGATCATCCGTAATATCTGCAACAGAATACGCAAAAAACAATGGTGTAATAATACTATCATGATTTAAATGCTGAATCTCGGATGCATGAGAGATTTTCCTCAGGTGGTTTGGAAAAATGCATGGTGTCTTGCTCACTAAAATGAAATTATCTGTTTAAACCACCCCTCCCCCCTCCCCCGACATAAAAAAGACAATGCACAAACAAAGTTGATGGTGAACCCCCTTTTCCTCGATATTGTGCTTATGTGTGATGCACGTAGATGCAAAAGACCAATGAGCAAGGACATCTTTTGAGAATTTTTGAAAAATCAATCCTTAAATAATCTATAATCCGTGTCACCCATTAGCTTTAGGTGCAGCTGTAATTTTCTCCAATTTCACCTTAGGCCACCATCGCCTATTGATATCTTAACGGTTTCTCACCTATATAATAGACGCAATTCCCACTTTATCTTTTTTTTTGTATAAATAGAAACAGATCTATATCCAGCTCTTAAAGGTACTATGTCCCATTTGCAGGCCAAAAAAAATGAAAAAGTTAAATTCCAACTGCATTTGAAAGATAATACTAATTTAGAACTTCCCTAAAAAAGGTGGGGCTTGAAAATGTCTTCAAGTGGGAAAATAACGACTATTAGTTGTCAAATCGACTTTAGGGCTATAGAGCCCAAAAGTAATAGTCTTGATTTTCAGACAATTGTACCGAATGGTCATACGTTTTATGCTGCGCAAAGATTCAATCAGTTTAATCTTGGCCATCACAAGAGGTGGGTTATTGATGTAGACAAATGCTCATGTACCCTTTACAACTCTTTTCATGTATCTTATTACCAAAGAAGAAAAAAAGCCAGTCAGTCACTCAATAGTGTCTGACAGTGAAGTCTAGCAAGTAAACTGGTTTCCTTGCATAATTTGAATATGAGGACACTACTAACGTTTAAATTTCACAGATAGGAAATACATGACATATTCATAATTCCTGCAAAGTTATACAGCATTTGAGGTTGGCTGCAAAAGGGACATAGTACCTTTAATACTTCAAAGCTTTAATGTAAATCTGCAAATGCAAGTTCCTCTGAGCTTGACCGATGCATGGTGTCGTTACGATGAAAGAGCTAAATTCCTCCCTAGAGAGCATCTTCTACTATTCTTGGTAACTTCAAGAAATGGACAAAATTCATGACCTTGAATTCGATATAATACGTATGTTTCGTTGCCTTGGTAACGAGTTTCGGGGCCCATTTGCTTTAGCGCGCCATCGTCTGCAGAATCGACTCTGTAATGCCAAGCTATACAGTGTGAGTCAAAAAAAACTTTACACCTAGGAAATTACTAATAATTTAAAAAATAATTTCTGAACAGTGAAGTATTATACATCATATGAAAGAGTGTTTTATCCTGAATCATTTGGTACCATTTTTGGGTGGAATGTGTTCACGCTTGGATGAACAGGAGGTATTGTTTGCGAGAGTGCAAAAATCGAATTGCGCCAAAGTCTTAAAGTGAGAGAATGAATTGAATGTATTAAATGAGATGCATTGCAGATGCTTTTTTCAGTAGCAAAGTCACACACACACACACACACGCACACGCACATATGAAACACACACACTAACACACCCACACACACACACGCGCACACACACAAACATATGATAATGGTGTTCATTTGGAGTAAAATACTTTATTTTTTACTGGATTTTCAAATTGTTAACGATCTTCATAATTATGATGATAATGTTAATTCAAATGCTTATCATCATGGATCCTTTAAGGCTTCATTTGTGAACAGCAAGTAACTGTCCGTTCATCTACTCCTCGACATGACCTCCGTCCCTTTCGATGCACTTTCTAGCGCGATGGAGCATCTCCTGAAACACTCGACGAAGCATGCGCCTGTCTCTCCCAAGTGCTTCGCTCTCAATCCGGCCTGATCCTCTCTCGTAGGTCGTTGAAGTTCGCAGGTGGGCTCTGGTACACCCGAGACTTGAGATAACCCCATACGAAAAAATCAAGCGGTGTTAGGTCCGGGGATCGACGTGGCCACTCCACAGGTTCGTTCAGAGCGATGATCCTGTTCCCGAAGAGTTCTCTCAACCTGGTCATCACAATCCTTGTCCTGTGAGCAGGGGCACCATCTTGTGCCCACCAAATGTGCCTGAAAGGACCGTTTCTCTGACGCCTAAATCGTGCCATCTGATTCAGAGCCGGGACGACCTGATCATCTATCATTCTTAGATAGCGCTCCCCATTCACTGTCTGTTCAAAGAAGAAGGGTCCAAGAAGACTTCCATTTCCAAGAAGGCCGATCCAAACTGTCACATCTAAATTTGCTATGCGAGTGTGTGTGTGTGTGTGTATGTGCGAGTGTGTGCGTGTGTTTGTGTGACTTATTGAGTGTGACTCTGTGTGTGTTTTGATATGTGTGACATGATTAATTTTGGTAGGGATGTTATTTGGATCTGCAAAGACCGAATTAATACCGAAATCCCAATTGTTTTATTCAAACAGCACATAAGCATTATTTGGCGCAAGTCGATTTTTGCACTCTCGCAAACAATGCCTCCTATTTATCCAAGCGTGAACAAATACCACCCAAAATGGTACCAAACGATTTGGGATGAAACACTCTTTCATATGGTGTATAATAATTTACTTTTCATAAATGATTCTTAAAATTATTAGCATTTTTCTAGGTGTAAAGTTTTTTTTGACTCACACTGTACACTGTAATCACCGTTCTTTCTATTTCTACCTTTATCAAGTTTAGAAGGTCAACACAGGAATATTTCAATTGCGCAGGGCTGAGTTTGTTATTTTTACATGTCTAGTATAAATATAATTTACAGGAAACAAATATAGGGTATTTCTATAGTTTATACTTTCAATTGTGACCAGTGACATTTTATTAGATTAGTTTTCTCATACATTATCGTTCTCCTGCTCTATTCACCTATTTACAGTTTTGGAAAGGTTAACTACTCTGTTGTTTTTGCTCTATATTTAGGCCTAACGCGCTTTTCTTATAATATCCCGGCAATAAATGAAGCGTCTCTTTTTCTGCAAGATATCTATAGCTATATTTAATTTATTACTTTACTACTTTACTTTTATGCAAACCAGTTTAGTCTTGATATCCATGAATGTTTCATTCCACATCCATTCGTAAATAAAACAATAGTTAGGGCTGGAATGAAACCAGATATTACTCACTGTGTACCGTCATATTTTCATTTTGTGGAGGCGTTGCTAGAAGAAGTAGGATGGGCAGCGAGGTGATGGATCAAAGTTACCACCAAAAAAAAAAATCACATTTTAAAAACAAGCAAAAAGGGGAACATGCCATGATATTTCATGAAAACGATGCAAAGGTTCCGAAGGTTTCAAAGAAAAATCATAGAATCGGGTAAATTTTAAACAGACTTGTAGAGGAGGAGGGGGCAAATCCTGATATTGTTTAATTCTTAACGGTCCACGTACTAAGCCGTTTTATGTAAAGAAAAATATATGACACGCTTCATCTAAACCGGAAAGAGCATGCATGTGCATCTCCCATTTTGTTTCATATTGAATATAAAATCATGGCATCATCATGCCATGTGCTTTAATATTCTGACGGGCAAAAATTCCTCCGCTTTGCTAATCGATTGCTTCTCCATACCACACAACTCACATATTGTGTTAACCTTCTGTTCGATCAGAAAAAGTAAAACCTTTAGCGGATTTTGAACTGGATGTAAGCATGGCGCCTAAACACCCAGGGCCGCTGTGTCCCTTAAAGAAGGTATAGATGCTGCTGGCTGTCGCGCGCGCCACAGTTTACCACTGCTTATGTTCGTGTATATTTAATTTTACAGGTACTCCATCAGTCCCAAAAAATGTGATAATCAATCTAATCTACTTTTAGGCACAATTTCGACTTGCATTTTGTCTTCTCTTCATCAGTTCTCTGAGACTATTTACTCTTGTTTATGCTGGTTCCTCGATTTACAACCATATCATTATTCACCCATTGTGTTTTTTGTACAACGTTTCAAATGCCCCTGAAGTTTACGGATGAATACATTACCACTTTGATCCATAGCATGCCACTATGACGATGCATTTAGTGATGCATGAATTGTAAGATCATTTTGAGAGTGTAGACATCCTATAATATTGCGGAGAATATGAATTTCGTTTTCATCTGACATTCTCTTTCCAAAACATTGTCTTTCCACCCAAGGTTGGCTTGCCTGTTTGCATAAAATGCTCTGTACAAGCTTCATTTATTATAATATGATGTGTGTACCAACTTGTTTCCTGGATTCGAAGAATTGGGAAACCACAAGGCACCAACATTATCTCCAGCAGGCTGTTTGTCTGCTACCACAATCAAAATATGCATAACCAGGCTTGCAAAGCCCCCATGTCACTGAATTTACATAATTACTGCGGGGAAATTGTCCGTCCTGTCACAACCACACGCATGAATACATTCATCAACGTTAGGACACATACAACAACAACAAATTATCCCAAAGAATATGCAGTCTGTTTTCTGTATTCACATAAACATCTTATTGATAGGTTTGTATTTGGGGAAAGGTCATGAACTTAGCGTCTTCCGAGCGTCTTTTAGGTGAATAGTACGACATCGCTATAGATTATGGTATTTTTTTTTCTCGAGATTACTTTTTCTTTAGGATTTTGCGACCCATATCAACTTCTCTCCGAAAATATCATTTTTCATTACACATGCATACGATCCATTCAAACTGTGACAATTATGATTTCAAAGGCGGATTCCAGAAAACGAGAGAGGAGAGGGGGTACGGGTGATAAAGTCTATGCTCCTTGAGTAGCATTAAATCTCACGCCAACTGCATATCGTACACAGATGTGTAAATAAGAGATGAATAAGCGACTCTTGTCATGGATTGTCATGAAAGATTCAGGCAAGAGAAGCATCGAATGAAAAGAATCGGAGGAGCATTTCTGAAAATCTTTAAAGCGATCCCTTGTCACCATGGTAACGAAGGACGGTTGAAGATAATGATATTTCTCCTCCGTTGATCAAAACTTCCGGTTTTGTTCTCGCTCCCTAGCACCTTTTTCCTTTTTGATTCTCCGTTGTTTTTTTTCCTCCCAGTCCTTCCTCTATCATCTCCATTTTGTATGTCGTCCATTCATTTTTTTCTTTTACCATGTTCATCTCTCTCTCTCTCCTTTCTCTCTCTCTCCCTTTCTCTCTCTCCCCTCTCTGTATCCCTTTTTCTCTCTCTCCCCCTCTCTCTTTATCCCTTTCTCTCTTTCTTTTTTCCCTCTCTCTCTCTCTATCTCTCTCTCTCTCTCTCTCTCTCTCTCTCCCTTCCTGTTTCTCTCACACTCTATCCACCTCCTCACCCTCGATGTATTTAGGCACTAATACTAATCTCACGCCAAGGCAAATACTCTTCAAGTATACTCTCATATAATAAGCACGAGCGGTGCAAAGGCGAGATGAATTATCATAATGATTAATGCAACGACTAAAAGAAAATTCTGAATGTGCGAGAACTTTTCGCGCTAACCTAACCATGTGCGAGTAATACATTCATGTTCTCTCGCCTCGGGGAAACTAATGTATAGTGCTTAGAAATGAATATTTCCATCTTGCTCATTCCTCTTTCTAAAATCCATTTGTATTATAATTCTTCAGCAAGCGTCTCTCTCACGTTGTCCCTATAGTTATAAACTTGTTTTCCTTTCAACCTGGAGACAGCTCTTGAAATGGACGATCTATATTTAATAATGTATGCCTCGCCTTTGTAATCTGTTAACTAATCACGAAATGTTTTTTTTTTGGCTGTGTAAGTCTCATCTTAGCATCCTCTTTACTAAACCTGTGTACTACATTATTAGTTACGTCCATCATTATGGGCAGAAAAGCTTCACGCAACATGATGTTGTTGTTGATGATGGTGATTACGTATAAATAAAGTTTCGATTACATTTTGTGATTTTAAGATGGTTTTAGTTTATCATACGTAGTAAAAAGCACATCTTTGTTCCCCCAAAGCAATGCCCTTAAATCATGAATGACTTACACATGTAAAATGGCCTTATGGTAGTATAGGTTGTACATGTACTTCAGATTTAAGTTTATTTTATGATTAAGATTGTTTTCTCTTTGTTTAGAGTTTAGATTGGAATTCAGTATTGTAGATGCTTTGTATAATGTATACTGTTACTTTAGTTTTAGCTAATTTGTTTGTAGAGTGTCATGATCGCCAGAACCTGGCGGATACCGGCGCTATATAAATAGCCATTTAATATTATTAATATTTCATTCTCAGGCTCAGCTATCAATTCAATGCAGTCATGCAAAACATTTTTGATACAGAATCATTCTATATTTCCATTCCGTTAGGTATAACCTCATGAAAGAGTTTATTACTAGTTGAGCGTAGAGGGCGGTAATCGCCAAACTTTACCGGAGTGATATATTTGTACTACGATGAGAACCACTGTTATTTAATGTCGGTGGCGTAGCCTGGTTCACTTATGTATTATGGAAAGCGGTAGACACCTATTTAATTCAACACCGAATATAGTAAGGGTTTAAAATCGATTAATATAAGAAAACTCTATCAACATAGGAATTAATGTTTAATTGAACTATATACTGGAGACAAATACTCAAAACAAGATCTTCTGTCTTCAAAATATGATAATTACATTCCCTTCTTATTGCTTTAATTCATTCCTTCTTTTTGTCCTTTTCCTGACCATTCGAATGAGCCCATGATCCATGCCCCCTGACGCAACATAATTATCGGTGTGCTTAACGAGTTATACATATTTATAAGCTCGCTTATATTTATGGACATTATATTGCTAGAAAATAAAAGGGTAAAAAGAAAGTAGGTATATTCGTTATGTTTTTTAACTGCTCTATATTTCTTTCCCTCAAGAGAAAATAATAAAATAAATTCATTCTTTTATTTGTTTACCTCTCTTTTTAGGTAATGGAACGATCGACTTCCCAGAATTCCTTACGATGATGGCAAGGAAGATGAAGGAGACTGACAGTGAAGAGGAGATCAGAGAAGCTTTCAGGGTCTTCGACAAGGATGGTAACGGCTTTATCAGGTAAGTGAGTTTGTTTCATCATGAAACACTTCATCGTGAATCACATGAACAAATTTTGGAATGCATGGGAAGAAAAGGGACTTTAAAGTAAGATTGATGAGAATTATGGATGGTGCCTGTAGTGGTGGTGGTGGTGGTGGTGGTGATGATGATGATGATGATGATGATGATGGTGATGGTGACGACGACAATGATACTACGGATGTAAGAATGGTGATGGTGAAAGATAAGACAATAAGAAGAAGGAAAAGAAGGAGAAGAAGAAGAAGAAGAAGAAGAAGAAGAAGAAGAAGAAGAAGAAGAAGAAGAAGAAGAAGAAGAAGAAGAAGAAGAAGGAGGAAAGAAGGGTCTTATAGATTGGTCTCGGATTAGTGAAAGGAGTAAAGCAGATTATGAGATTTATGAATGATGGTGAAAATGATAGTAGTGGTGTTGATGATGATGAGAATGATGATTATACTTACTGTACATTGACTGTGGTATATTAATGACAATAACGAAGAACATGCGTTTCATGTAAGGATAGGTTATAATGACGTTTAGTCATTTAAAGACCGTCAATACTACTGGGCCAGAAGGTATTAGACCACACAGCGAGGTCACTGACAGGTGGCTATCTCATTAACTCAGCTCTCAACTAACAGAAGAAAAAGAGGATCATGTGGGACCAACAGGCACCGATTGGGGATGTTTTCTATATAGAGGGAGCAAGTAGCTACAAGTAGGACAGTGGGGCTTTAATACAATTGAGGTCAACTTGTGGGCAGGTTCACTGCCATTAGAGTAGTTATCAATATTGATTTCAAGCTATACATTTTATATGTTTTCTTTGTTCTCTTCTCAGTGCTGCAGAGTTACGTCACGTGATGACGAACCTTGGTGAGAAGCTGACAGACGAAGAGGTGGATGAGATGATCAGGGAAGCCGACATCGATGGTGATGGTCAAGTTAATTATGAAGGTATGTTTTAATGGCAGGAAGTGAAGATTATGTTTACCTGTGGTTTAAGCATTTCGTTAAATACTAGAAAGAAAGTGATATTGCTGCTCAATAACGCAACAGAAGACTTCTTATTCCCAGACAAAATTATGATCCATTAAAACAATTATAGCACTAAAATGAGAGCTTTACGACTCTGTGACGAAAATAGAAATTGCTTTCACAGTGGGGTTATTTCACATGATGATTTATTTTCTGTAGAAGTACTCATCAAAGGTTTCAATGAGCAAAATTATATTTAACAAATTGTGAGTTTATCATGCACTGTTCTGTACATTATTACACCCCCCCCCCCCTCCCTACCTCTCTGATCCGATTACATACGCTAACGGCGCTATAATAGGCAACATTCCTGCTCACTTTTAGTATTAAACTTAACAAATAGCCATCCGGGTGCCTTGGGGAAAATAGAAGACGCTAAATATCAGTTCACTGTAGAACATTAATAAATATGGTGATACTAGTTCATTCATTTAGATATTGTGTATTCGTTCCCGATTCCATTCGTCTCTTCTTTCAACGCATGGTGGTTTATATTTCTATGAACTCAACATGACAATTTTTTTCTCTAAGTTTTGTTAAAATCATTACCCTTTGATCTCATTTCTTTTCTTTTGCAGAATTCGTGACAATGATGACGTCACGGTAAAGATGCACCATTTCTTAGTAACATTTTTGTAAGAAATTATTTGTTTATTAAGTATTGTATTACAATTCGTCCTTGTTTTCACGAAGTGACGGTAGTGAGGAAAATCGTAACGCAAAGTGAATGCAATTTTTTTTCACTACCGTCACTTCGTGAAAACAGCGACGAATTATTACTAAAGGTTAGTTCTTAACGTATATCAGAATCATGATGACATGTAGACGAAATTATTTTACAATTTCATCATAGGAAATGACTAATTGTTTTGTACTTCAGTAATGTAGTTTTACGTGTTTTAAATGTTGTTCTTCCTAAATCCTGAAATTATATAGTATCAGAAAGTTTATTTTACATTTTCAAATATTTCATTATAGAGCTAAATTGAATTGGTCATGCGCATCATTATTATTCAAAAGACTTGATAGAAAATGGTCGAGTTCTCTAGTAATAATTAGTAAAGCTTAAAGCTTTCTCAACGAGTATTGTTTCTTATCTTAACCACAGGAAATTATTAGCTACGTAGAGACATGCAGTTGTAAGTAAGTGATTTGCAAACTGATGTGACTTATAAAACTTTATTCACGCATCTTTATTCCAATTGTGTGTGATTATTCACATGATTATCTACAACTATTTACTGAGCAGGAAATATCTCTATCACTCTCATTTATATCATCGTAGAGGGAGACAGCGCTGTGACAAGAAGGTTCCAAGAAATACATACAAAATAGCTGAAGCGACCCGTTTGGCTCAATCGTATGATCGCGTTTTTAAAAAGTCACCTCTTTTAAAAATGATAAGATTTACCACAGATATGTTTATATGACATATTCTAAGCATTAAATACCAATTATTTTCATTAAATTGTCTAGTACAAGTCAAATTTATACATGTACTTGCAAGCATCGGTGAAATGTATCAATCACAAATATCACACTGCTTGGACAACACGCATTATAGGCGCGCATGTCATCATGACTTTTCTATTACTATCTATCTCTTTTACTCACCGTCTTTATTATTAAGATTTAATTCCGAATCTTTCATTAATTAGAATCGTATTATAGCAAGTAAGACAAACGTATCAGGGGGAAAAATTGTAGAAAATGTAACAAGCAGAAAGATAGCAACTAAATAAGAAATTACTTAAAATTAGCATAAATGCTTAGCTTCTTTTTATGCCAAGCAATTTTGTTTATGGTAAAGTGTGTAATAGTAAATTGAGCACTACGTAATGGTTAACGAGTATATAAGTAGGCAGCTGCACATTTTTATACTCGTATATACAGTCAAACCTGTGCAGAAAGAGTTGATCATTGTAGACAGGTGATCTGTATAAACAGTGTATTTCAATACAAATAAAGTATGCGGTCTTTGTATATAAACAGTTGGTCGCTAACACCGGTTTGACTGTAGGCCTACATGATAATGCCATCCATTAGTTTATGAATGTTTTACTGTAATATTTTGTTAACAGGATTGTTTAAGTAAGTACAATTATTATGAAATAAACATTCTGAATGTCATTTTCCTTTTCTTTGTCTTTATTTTTCGTCTAAAATTTTGTATCTACATGTCGATCTCAGAGTCGTGGATAAATCTTGAATATGCCACATTACTGTACTCTGTTACAACCAAAGCACGAATATTTGAGCGGAAAGTGTTAAACCGGAATGTGATAGCAAAGGCGTAGCTCGAGGGGCATGAAGGCACGAATTGTCAATTCTCCATCGAGTGGCGATAGAGGGGAGAAAACAGAGAAAGAGAAAGAAAGAGCGAACGAAAGAACGGATGAGGGAGAAAAGACAGTGAAAAGAAGATAACAGGACCCCTCCCCACACCCTACCCCCATTGATTTAGTGTAAACAGGCCATTATCTAAATTAAATATTTATCAGATGTGTTGCATTATTATGCACTAATGGTTGAATCAGATATTTCATTTTTTAAGATTTAATCTAATTTCATTTCAGATATGAATAACTTGTCTATGTAGTACAATAATATATTCACTTTACATAATCTGAAAAGCAGAAACAAAAATTAAACAGAACTTGGGCTCAACGAAAGAAAAAAAAAGTTTTTTTTGCCAATTTATCAGTACTAGGTTCTAAATTCTAACATATTGACTCTCTCTCTCTCTCTCTCTCTCTTTATCTCGATTTGATTGATTGTTTGATTGTTTATTTTAAAGAATCAAGATTCGCGGCAATAATGCCGAATTGCTGATTAATTGTTTATTTAAATAAAAAGATACTACAAAAACACTTATTCAAAATGTGAATCAATCAAATACAGATATCTTCTTCGATCTTTCCCACTCTAAGAACTGCCTCATCGGGCTGTCTGAAATTAGTCATAAGTGAGTTCTTATTGACTATGATTTTCGTGTCATATTATAAAAGAGGAGAATTGAGCTTTGCAATTAATAAACATTAATCAAGGAATTATTTGAAATGATTGAGTTATTTAGCCGTAAACTTGGGTTTCCTTTTCTCAGGTCCACCCTGTATAATGAGCTGATAAGGTTTCTTTAAAACCATCTTGCACAAACCTTATGGCGAAAGAGAGAGGGGGAGCAAAAGGAGAGGAGAGAGAAAGTGAGAGAGAGAGAGAGAGAGAGAGAGAGAGAGAGAGATCCGGGTAATGAACCCATTACCACTTCAATACCAAATTTACCGCCTGAAGTTCAACAGGAAGAAATCTATTTGGTGATTATTCCATACCAAAGAAATTAAACGGGGCACACGGGCGACCCAATTTGGCTTCCCTAGTCTGGAAGAGATATCAAATATGATATTCATTTCGTTTTAACATTATATTCTGTAATTTCTCAACGCACTGACGTGAACTAAATACAAAACAACTTTCAATTCTGTAAACATCTTTCACCAACAATAACCTCAATCAAATCAATTGTTAGGCACAAAGGACCCCGGATTAACAGCCATCTCCTAGAAGAGAGGGCACGGGACAAAAGGCCAAGAGGCGCTTCAAGAGGGGTCTCAGTGCGAACTCGAGAGGATTGTTGAGAATCATTGATCATCGTCGACAGGCAATCGATGGGAATGGATAGTCGTAACTCTGAAACATTTTAAGAAATTTGGTAGGATGTTCTTCCTTTCCGGGTCACGATGACACTACACACTATACCATTAAATTACTCTGGTAAAGAATTAGCAAGTGAGATCACCCTGACCATTATCCCCAACGTGAACCCACCTTCTGCGGCCACCCCTTAACGACATTTGCAAACATTATGGCTGAAAAATGGAGAGATAAACAACATTTTGCATTTAGGACGCCACTACTATTTTTGGAACACGTTTTGAAGAAAGAAAAATAAACGCAGACTACCTATCCCAACACATTGTATATATGTGTGTTATTATTGAATGTTATTGTTTTAATGTTTAATTCATAGAAAAGTAGCAATTTTATTTGCTCCGTGAGATTGCTTGAACGGTCCGATTGATTTCAAACAAGAATAGGGGTAATAATTTTCAAAGACATTTCGAAGCACGTATTACTAATATAATGCGATACGCGCTATGTAAGAACAGAATATTATTGTTTAATTGGATATACTTCTACTTCAGAGCAGACAATCATTAAACAGAGCATGCCTACGATCCCAGACTACAACACAAACACTCCAGCTGTCTCTTGACTGATATACATAGCTCGTCAAACCAACGGGGCGTATCGCTTCGTATTCACACGTGTATGTAGCGTTTATGGTAACCATGGGTACGAGGTTACGCCGTGTCTACCCGTGTTGCGTGGACGCACCGCAGACGGGATCTTGATAATAATATACACACTCGAAAACGGATATATCAACACTTCCGAAACATATATACATATCATGTTCGCGTGGAATATATAGTGATTTTGCAGTGACAGGAACTGATATATAAGCAGGACATTGATATTTCTGTGATATCAATTATAAGTTGGTGGCAAATTTGGGAGAAGTTTCAAGAATCTTGTTTTGATTATGGCTTCGGGAGGGGCCGCTGTTTTGCCGAATGGGGAGAGTGAGAAGTCACCGGCAGCGAACAGACCGGGTCTTGGTCGGACGAGAAGCGCCTCGAGTATCTACACCCGTCCTACCCCCTTCAAGGTATGTACCTCATTTGCAATGATGAGCATTACTGACTAGCAGAAAAATAACATGATATCATGTAAGCAGGCACATACTATCTCCTATTGAATATACAGAGTAAATCGTACAGGTACAAAGTCATTAAGGCAATAAATGCTTAATTCTTTGGTGGTCATGGAAAATTTCAATTAATTTCTTGTTGTGTTATATCAAGTTAGTGATCTCCCTTTTTCACGATTTTTAGGAACATTTTGATCTACTATAAAATTATTATAGGGCAGTATAACAAAGTATTTGATCCCCGTTTATACACATTGGAAAAATAAAGGTTTTGCCATTTTCCCGCAACTCCCCCCCCCCCCTTCTGAAAAACCAAAGTGACCTATATAGAGACAATATCTTATTTATACTTTTTAAATTTGTTTGGAGATTTAAGATGTATTTTAATAGCAAAACCACACGACTAAGTAGGTTAGATGACATGATGATAATTATGGTTCCCTAATCTTGAATAGTTGAATATAAGATTTTTTTATTCAGGACAGTGACATAAATGCCTTTACGGGAAATACAGTCACAATAATAGTAATTACAGTGACAGGAAAGTCACAGTGATAATGTTATGTATCTTCGTGTAAATCCTTGAATAGTTTGCATACATGCAGGAGATTATCACCAGTGTCCTTTTTCTTATCTATATAATCCAATGGGTACACTCAAACCCGATGTATGTGTTTTGTGATAAAGCTCCCAATCATAACTGTTTACCTACAGACCAAAGGCCACATAAAGATTTAATCAACAGGTTGTTCGCTGTCAAGAGATAATTTTTTGTGTGGAGTATATTATAATCATATGATCATTAAGAAATTAAATTAATACTATTATGCGATAAGCAACCACGTTGTAATAGATATCGATTAAATTGTAGTTTTAATGAGTATTTATCTATTAATTTCCACTTCATTATCTGATACACTTCGTGCTATAAACAGTTTTTTGTAATCGCTTCTTTGTATAACTTTGAAGATGATAACTATATTCCATGGAGGCATGTCGAAGCCTGCATGTATTATGAATCATAACAGTACAAAGTCTCAATTTTTTTTTGAACGTTTCAATTTAGTCATAAAAAAACGCACTGACATAGATTTCTGTAAAAATCATTGGGTCTTTTATAAGACATTATGTGAGTCTGTTACGGAGGCATGCTATAGATAAGGCCTAAAAAAAGATGTTGTATTGCCCTTTACGTGCCAAAAAATGGGTCGGTCTCGCGGAAATCTTTTTTTTTTAAATTATGTAAAAAATCTATTTTTTTCCTCCGGCTTTGGGCTGATTGTTCTTAGTTTTGAATGCTTTAATATTTTCTTCTCTAAAAAACGGTTAATTCTTTTTAAAGCTGATCGGAGATTTCAACATTTTTGGGTCGGTTTCAAAGGGCAATACAAGATATTCTCTTTTAGGCCTAAGGGTATTCCTTTATTTTTATCATTTAGTTATGTCTCAGGATAATGCAGAAAGCTGCCGTAATCATTAGTGCCGTCAGTGGCGGAGCATGAATCCAGTCGACGGGGAGGGGGGGGGGGGGGGTCTTACTAGATTTATTTAATGCGAGAGAGGGTCACTAAGATATTGTGGGTCCTCTAATGGTTTCCAAGTGTTCTTTTTCTATCTTTCTCCCTTTCTTCTCCTTCTCCACTCTATCTCTCTTTTTCTTTCTTCTTTATTGACTAATAATATATAAAATTAATTTGAGTGGCACATAATTTATAACCCTGTATTCATCCGGCGCTACGCCACTTGTTCAAAATCCATTCCACGACGCTTCCCATTTATACAAGTTTATCTCATCTTATTCTTTATTCATTATTTAGAACCGATCGGCCCTGGCAGAAAACTACGAAACACCGAGGAGTGGTCGCGAAGGATGGTGGAGAAAAGAAATTCGGGAGACCCCGATGCCAGGTTCTTACGACTTTAAGCCCTTCCTGGAGGATTTCGAGACCCGCCCGGCTACCTACTGCTTTAAAGGGGAGGGGCGCAAGAAAGATGCTGCAAAGCAGGGCAAAGGGGCAGCTCTCTTGCCGGGGGCGTACGAGGCAAAGGACAACATGTACTTCTTAGAACGGACAAGGCATACGTACACATTCAAGAACACATCGAGATCAAAAGATTTACCCATTGTTAAAGATAAGGTAAACATAACTATTTATTATTTGTAACTGTATATAGGGATAAGAAACGAAAGACGGCAACATTTTTTAAAAGGACTTCCTAGCAAAAATTAAAAAGCATTGATGCATCCTCTTTCTAATGCAAATATAAAGTATAAATTACAATATTTCTCTCCCTCTATCCTCCCCCTACTTGCCCCTCCCCTCGCGCCGAGTCGCTCTCTCTCTCTTTCTCTAGCAGTCGTTTAACTCCATAAACTTCCATTTTGTTAATCTCTCCTCTTCCTCTTTTTATATTCTTTCGTTTCTGGCACAAGGGTAACAAAATAAATATGTAGAAAAATATCACAGCCGTTAGTAGACATAATCTTGAATCTATTTGAATGATAAAGGGGAGGTAGTTTCGAGTAGTATTCAGTTTCCTTTGGCATTTGGCGTCATTAACTATTTTTAATGAAATGACAAAAGAAAACCTGCTGAAAACTGAAAGATGACCGATCAATGAAATTAATGGACGTTAGGCCTGGCGTTCAGTAATGGACAATTTCAGGATATTGTGCTGTATTCATGGCTCTTTATTACAAGAATCGCCCTTGGAATTTCCCCCAATATCATACCAGCCCAAGAGTAATAATGATAAACAGACTTGCTCATTATGCCTACGCAGCCTACCAATAGCACCTGCCTGCTCATACAGGGATCTGTCGTCACCTAAGTATGATTGCATTTGTTGCAGGTATCCATTTAAAACGAAAGGCACACCTGCACTGATCCATGTTATCATGACATTTATATTAACTGTACATGTAATATCATGAATAGATATCATTTGCAAATTAAGGGTTTTGAAAAGAGTCTTGCGTGTTAAAGAATATAGGAACGAATTTTCTTCTCTCAGAAATTAGCCCCCCCCCCAAAAAAAAAAAAAAAAAAAAATCTTAAAGAATCGCTCAGGGGCGGAGTAGGGTAAATCCTCCGCAACATTTTTCCTTTGATATATTTTGTTTTATTCCCCTTTCTTTTCACAAGAAGAAGGAGAATAACAACAACATAATATTTCGCTTTCATGTTTTCGTGCAACCTTTGGTCGAAACTGGTTTCTTTCAATTTCATTTCACCATCTTTGGAAGAACTTGATGTTACTGTATTTCAATAGCCATGTCACTATTGATTATTAACCTCTTTATGACTGATATAGATTGCGCTCCTTGCTTGTTAAAAAAAAGGGTTCTTTTCACTCACCAATCGTTGACAAGTCTTATGTCCTTGTCGGGTAATGACATATCGATGTGCATTGACCATTGACACTGTTTCTTTATTCTTTCAGAACGTCAACGTTTGTCCCACCGCATACAAAATGGAAAATGTTCTTTCGTGTGCTGTCGAGAAGTCACCTTCAAAGTGAGTAGCTTTTCATTGTGTTTCGGGAGATAGTCCTCTAGTGCAAACAAAATGTAAATAGTGCATTGTACGAAGTATAATGATGTAGGCTTATCCTCAGACAAAGCTAGTAGAACTATATATATTGTGGAAAATATTGAAATTCCTTAAATATTGGACATGGGTTAGACTGAGGGTAAATGAGAGATACTAAATGTTAGATTCAATATCAGGATGATCGTATAAAGGGGAAGCAAAGAAACGATATGAAGAATATCATCGACAAAAATGTAGCTAAAGAATTAGGGAAATTAAGATTCTAAAGAAAAAAATATAGATCAGAAAAGTGGAAGGACCATATTCATAATATAGATTATGACTGAAAAAGATGGTGTTTAGAATATTTCCGCGGAACGCATAATACAGTTAAAAAAAACGATTAACCAGATCGACTATACAGTATAGTAAAAAGAAAACAAAATGCGTTGATGAAATTTAATGTTCCGTTTTTTAATTTTCCTTCGCTCAGACATATGGTCTTCAAGTCGAATGCACAGCGATTTCCAACTATCTATTTCAAAGGGGTAAGTATTACAATTTGAAAAAGACTGACTTGAGTTGCCATACAAGTAGCACTTTTATTGCTGTGTTCATAACGTCCACGTCTGTTCAGAGCCTGAAGGGAGTGAACTCTGTTAAATAGTATGCTATGAGTTATAACGCGCTTCTGGTTCCAAACAGAAATGTCCGTTATTGATTGAGATGGAATGAAAAACAAAGAGAGTAGAGGAACATGGGCCTTTCAGATATAAAACCACATCAGACAAACTTAAAGAAAATACACATTTCTGCTTATCTTGATGTTATTTGGCTATACCGAAATCATATTCTTAATTTCTACAAAATTATTTTAAAAAAATCAAGAAACCGCCTCATTAAATTTTGTCACATAGAAAAGAAATCCTTTTCTAAGAATATGCCTAATAATAAGTTTGTATAAAGTCTAAAGTAATTCCGACATCTTTAATCTTACTGCTGTTTCCTAAATAATATTTTTTCGACTCCCAAACTGACGTTATTTTGATGTCAGCGGCCATAGTTTTCCTGGCAAGATTTCCATTTCCTTTCATCGTCCTTTAAATGTATTCATACTTCACAAATAAAAGAAAATTCTCATGTAATTCAATCAATTTTTTTAATTTCTGTGTTCAGACGAAAAACCCACCTCCATGCCAATACGAGTACCGTGAACCCCAGGCGCTACATCAGATCTCATCTAGCTTCAAGTCACGAACGCCAAGATTTGCCACATCACATACGGTAAGCAGTGTTTGATGATGGGATTCATAATTCCGAAAATTATGCGTTTACTTCCAATAAGAATACATTAAAGTTGAACAAAATGTCACATATTTCAAATCGGATGGTTTATAGTCAAACATTACACCAAAATATTCACAATTTAAATTTAGATTTCAGAATTATGATTGTGATAATTTTCGTTCACCGTCGTTAATTTCTGTTGAAATATGTATGATACCGTTCCACTTTATATTACTTTTTGAACGAATCAACGTTTCAAAAAAGGAAAAAGTGGTCGTTAATTTGTTTGTTGTGTCTTATTTCATTCACAGAAAGTTCCTGGTCCCGGTTCATATGAGAAGACATATCAGTCGCCCATGCCAGCTACCATCACCAAAATGGGTCGAAATCATGGTCTTTTCTTCACCAGCGCTTTCAGTGTTTGATCTTAATGGACCCTCAAAAAAGACTGCGTGTTGACATTGACATAACTATCTTGAAACGAGAGAAATAACAGGATGATGAAAGTGGTCGGTTTGGATAGAAGAGATACCATGTGAAGATGCTCAAGACTTTCACGACTTTCATGTGCACGGTGACAGAATTCATCGAAAGAAACAGCAACGCACTGTGGGTGCATGAGATAAAAGTTTGGGATGGACTTGTTAAAAAGAGATTTTTGTACAAGCGAGGCGATACAAACTTCAGTAACTATAAGTTTTGGCGTGTGCTATTAGAAATGTGAGTTTGATAGCTGAAACGTCTATGAAGTGATAAAACTACTGCAAATGTTTCCGGAAATACATTTCTAGAGTAAATAAAATCCGCCCCTTCACCTCGACCTGTGGAGTTCCCCAAATTATATTCCCAAGAAAATTACCTTATCCCCCCCCCTCGCCCTACCAGCAGGATTCGCCAAATATAATAACCGTGAATTCCCCCTTCTCTATGACAATCATGGATTCTCCCTTCTAGAGTTGCCAGAGGTACAGGCATCGCAATAAAAGAACAAAGAAGACATTTTAGAGGATTCCATTTTCCAGCATCTCATGATTATTTCATTTTTCTGAATTAATTTGTTCATTATTTGAGGAAACAGTGCTGCATTTACTGTACTGAAGCACAACATTTGTTTTGATGAATCATCTTTTTATTAAATGTATATAAACATAAATCCTCCATAAATCTATCTGATTGAGTGAAAGTTGCAACCTCAAAACAGTCTTTTGACTTACACGGTCAAAATACATGTTCATGTATAGTCGATTTTAGATGCAATTTCCCTTGCTTATGTGCTTCGCTAATGGCTGCAATGTGTCTTTGAGCTTGAGTTTGCAATAATTGGATCAGCATTTAGTTTGTGCTATTACAAACGTTTTTTACATGTGGAATAAGTTATATTTCAGACATAAATCATACATCGATCGGATATGTTTGGAAAATTTTTACGACAAATCATTCTTCATCAAGCTATGGACCCCTCCATGGGCTATTTTTATTTTCAATGAATGATTTATTCTAATTCTTTGAATTAATGATTAGTTCATTAACTTCATTATATTAACACATCCAAGAAAAAGTACAAATTTCTTGGAAAATACTAAATTTGACTAACAGTTAAAGGTAATACAAAGTTTTGGTAAATTTTGAAAATTGGCTGCATAGTGATTCTTTACAATTTTGATATATCTGGATGCCCCTATGGGTGTATTATAAGCACTGAAAGAATTAGCCCCTAAAACACTTCTGCTTTCGAGAAAAATTGAATATACAAATTTACCGGTGCCCCCGTTAAATTTTGATAAATTTCAAATAGCGCCTGCGACCATACGATGGTAGCTGCGACCATGAAAATCTCAGAATATGTAGTTGTGATATATATATTCCAAACGGTAATAGCAAATCGGTCGATTTATTCAAAGAACATTGTTTTATAGCTAAATTAATATATTGACCTTGAGAGGGCGATATACAACATAAAGAGTTTATTGTTTACAATTTCATCACTTTAGACTCGATTTCAACCGCGACAACGATCACTGAATATTGTAGAATCGCCTATGCTTCCAATATGTTCATTTGAACCAAATTCATGACCCCATACCAAAACTTTGTATTACCTTTAATATAATCTATTTATCTACACAGATGACAACGTCATGTCTAACTGTGATGAGAATTAGGATTCTGATTTTTAGTTTTTGATACATGATTTGCAGGTTTTACAGAATGCCTTTCATTGTCTTTTAAAGTTCTCAAAAAATGTTCACCTATGCAATTAAGTGTTTTGTTGCAATATACAAAATAAGGACATTGTACATTTTTATATTGAATCTTTGAATGTGTATCATATAGATTTTTATTGCTAATACATTAAAACCATAAAATATGATTTATTTCTAAATTCATATAGTATTATATTCATGGTACGGAATGTTGGGAGGAAAGTAAAACAGAAGGTAAGAAAAAGAGAGGGACACACAATGAGAGAATGTGAAGAAACACATGTAGAGAAGGTGAGAGAAAGAAAGAAAGAGAATCCAACATAAAATATCCATCATTAACAGAGTACATAATGATTAATTTTTCATCTCTGGAGAAAAATCAAATTAACACATGATTGACAAAGATGATGATGATGATGATGATGATGATGATGATGATGATGATGATGATGATGATGATGATGATGATGATGATGATGATGATGATGATGATGATGATGATGATGATGATGATGATGATGATGATGATGATGATGATGATGATGATGATGATGATGATGATAATGATGACATTGATCTGATTCTGTGGAAAAATACTTCAGACGACCAGAACGTTTAAAACCGGTTCTTGATAGATGAAAGGACAGTAATAGTAATACATGCATAATTAATATAGGTTAGGATTCACAAAAACATTGACAAAGTGAAAACGAGTATGTCCATTCACCTTCACCCTTCAACATGGAGTGCACAGATTCTTATCATTATAACTATACAAATTATACGGATCAAATTGTTATCAAATATTAACTGATTGCTACATAATTCTCAGAGGAAATAACTACAATGTTTGATTTCAATATATATGGTAATCGAAATTTCAAAGAAACAAATAGCCCTTGTTGCATTTTCTTAATCAAGAATATTTAATTCTACATATTTTGGGGAATGATGTGATATTATTCCAAAATGCTAATAATAGAAAGATAACCATTAAAAACTAATACCAGGGGGAGGGGGTTGAATGGGATAAATCCTATATGAAGTGTAATACAGAGTCTAAGATAGCATACAGAACTGACCAATTCAGTGATAAGTAAGAACAACAAACAGGACTACTTCATCATGGAAGTCCTATTAGATTAAATATTACCAAGAAAATATTTATAATTTCTTTGTTCAAAATATATCCTTCTGAATCTTAACATATGTAGTTTTGGGGAATATACCTCCCTGCGTATCAGACTTTCATCACTTTTCAAATCCTTTTGGAATCAATTACTTCTACAAGATGACTTTGACTTACAGTGTAGTTCTAAATCATGGATCTGTTGCATTCTGTTCAACATGTGATCTTGTGGCACATCTACAAGGTTTAATTTTTTTTTTAAATCGCATTCATAATAAAAAATAATTATCAAAACATACAAACCATCCATGAATATATTCTATAAAATGTCCGCACAAAACTTTCATAAGAATCTATCTGTTCCTCTTCCCTTCTATAATAAATAATTTGTGACAACATGTTTTCAGCATGGCTCATCATGGGGAACCAAGCCCACAATAACACACACATAATATATTTCTACACCTGTTAAACTACAGGCCATAGTATGATTCTTTTGTGACTTTTATAAATACCATTATACGATTGTTTGGCGTTTTGTTTTTTGTTTTACCTGACTGTTAAGAAAGCATGTGCTTGTAAGTAAGAAACCTGGTAACTGGCCGCTTTACATCCTCTCCAGGAGAATTGGCAATAAGGAATAATGCCTTACCAGAGGACACTAGAACCCAGGACCTCCCGGTTACGAGACCACTGCTCTACCACTGAGCCATCACGCCTCCATTATTACCCTTAAAGAAGTTTACATGCTTTTACAGTAGTTGTGATTGAAATTTTTGAGATCTATGGGGAGTGTGTTCACTGTGTTGACCATGAAGATATTTTGTCTTCAATACATTCACCAAAAAATGGGCACAAACCCTAGCACAAATATTACAAGTATGTGCATGATTCTGTTTACACATTTATTACTTGTAAAATATGGTTTGAACTGTAAGACTGGCTTCTCATGTGTTTCTGTAAAAAAATGCTTGATCTAATAACTTGCTCTTGTTCTCTTGCCCTAGCTGTTTTAATATGCTGTGTGAGACTAACATCACAAACAACCATTACTTGCATTGTCTATGCTATTGTTTAATCTCGTAGCTTCTGCCACTAATGGTTACAAAAATGCTCCTTAGTTGAGAACTTTCATCATCAACTCCATTAAGAACAATTTATTCCTTATCACGCACTTAGGACAGAAGTAGATTGAGGTATTATCTTCAGTCTGTCACTAAATTCTCCTTTTTAATGGGGTAGACCATTGTCTTGGTATCATCTGCTTCCAGAAGTCTCCTCATCGGTTTGCTCCTCGGCAGCTTCTTGAGTTACTGCTTGTAAGAAGTCTCTCCTCAACAACTCTTGAAGTTCTTCAGCCGATAAGGCTTGTTCAGGGAACATCCTCCTTGTCAAGGCTGCTACCTGAGGATCCCCGCTTGCATCACAGTCACTATCATGGAAGTCATGAGCAGAGTCAGAGGCGATGAGATGTCTGGCCGAATCGTGCCTGGCCTCATTGAGAGTTCTGAGCATATCTCTGGAAGTTATTTTCTTGTTGGATGCTTGACCTGTACTTGTTTTCCCTTTGAGCCTTTCCAGCTTTACCTCTGCAGAAAGATTAAATACAAAAAAATGACTCATAAACTCATATTCAATCAAAGGACACATATCGTAGATAAGATTAAGATTCTAGATTAAAGGCCAAACTAAAGCCATGGCTATTTAAATGACATGATTGAGACACTAAACAAACGTTACACGTTGTAATACCGATAGATTTGGCTGAATTAATAAACAAACAAAAATAAGTTTCTGTATATGGTTACTTTTATCATATCCCCATATTCTTTAGTGCTCTAGTCCATAGTCCTTGATCTGCACGGCTACTCAATGTTCTGCATTTATTTTGTTGCTGAAAATAACACTCTCTGCTTTATTTCCATTTAATTATGGCTGAATCATAGGGTGTCTGAACGATTTTTCAATTTTCAATTTGGGATTGTTTTTCACCATTTTTGTTGGATATTGGAATAAAAAATGTAATCAGAAGAATACCTTTCAAATTTCAAGACTCACCGATGTTTCTATCAAAAGATACAGCCCCTCAAAAACTGTGCAGTATTCATAGCATTTTGGTCAGAATGGACAGAAAAGTGGTTCACGCAGAGTAATAATTTCTGCTCAAAAGCTGCACAGCTAATGCACAGCACGATATGCAAAGCGTGGAGCAAGGGTATTTTCAAACTGTTGGGACAAATGATCCCTTGGGACTAGAGAAAAAATAAGTGCATGGATATATTCTTTACAGCTGGCCCAACTTATCCCTCGGGGGGGGGGGGGGGGGCAGTTCAAGAAATTGGTAAATCTCTGAGTTACCATGAAAACGATGTTTAAATCGCTGTTTTGAGCAAGATATTTTTAGAATTCCAGGGGTAGGCACATTCATGGGGCACTAGAGGGCGCTTCGCGCTCGTACGAAAATCTGAATGGCCTTGCTGCGGTGGGTCGGCAATAATCAGCCCAAAACTTGGATATGGGAGTGTGGAAGGATATATCTTTTTTATAATGTTATCTGGTCTTACCCTTAACCATCCTATGTTTAATCTATGTAGAAATAACATGCAAGTACGATATATCGATAAGAGAAACATCAGGCCCATTACTGATGCAACTTTTGAAATATTAGCCTAGAAATTACCACCAAACGGAAAAAAATGACATTTTTTCCCGACAAATCTTCATAAAATCTGAGTTATAAACAAGTCACATCTAGGTACACTAATACAAATACGATTTTCTGAAAATTCAGGTATGATTTATTAAGTTTCTTTCAAGTATATTTCTGCGCATTGCAGTGCCAATATTCTACACTGCTTCAAAATCACCCTTGAAATTTTTTTTTGCAACGAATTTGTTACGAGGTCCGCGCGTGTTCCCCGTTCCTTGCGTGTTGAAAGTTTGGTAATACATAGTTTCCATTGACTCGCGCACAAAAAATGGTCGAAAACAAAATGTCAAATGAAGAAATAAACAAGCTTTTGTATAGTTATAAGAGTTCTACCGAGGTTTCTTTGTCGATTTAATTTATTATATAGTCTCAATTAGAATTCAGAATTATCTCACTAAAAAGTTAAGAAACCGACGATGTTCTCGATCGTAGATATTTTCATTTTGCCAGCAGCCGGTCTAGCGTTGTTTGGGCAAAAAGCTAGGCCGCTGCCTTCCCACTGCAAACCTTTCCGAGTCCCGCTAAAATTGCGCGCTGCGGAGCTCCGAAGCTGCGTTGGTATCGGTGGCAAACTCTCAGCCGGCTAGCTCCCCACGACGGACCATTCGCGGTATGGCGAGAGTGTGTGTGTGAAGTACGATTATGGATTCGAGAACGCACGTAATGCAACCGTGCGCGTCATTTTCAGCTGTCGAATGTCTATGACCAATTTTACATGTACGATTTTTAGTACAGATACTTGGTCAGTTTTCTTCTTATATCTTTGGTTTTACAACATTTAAAAATATAATTTCTTCAAATTTGCTCCTGACTCGGTTCAGACTAATTGTCTGATGTGTTTTCAAGTCAATTTTTTGAATATATTTGTTTGCATGAATTTGCCTACCAGGGGTGGCCCCCTATGGGGAATATGGAGAAAAACCTGCTCTTTCATATGACACACATTTATTGAGTTTCACCTTCAGGATCATTTGTTATAAAGGTTTGAATTTCATTTTTTTTTCATAAAATCATTGACCATTTAGCATGAGCGCGCAATGCACATGGACTGCATAGGGATGTGTGCAATCTCTATGGGATGGATTTTAGCACACAAAACCACACATAGGAGCATCACTATCCTGACTGTGTAGTAAAACAGGCAACACTGGCACCAGCACATTAACGCGACACATTTGAAAGCCTGCGGTATGACACTTTCAAATGTCCTACTAATTAATTAAATGGGATATAACCCATCACAAATACATAAAGAATGGAACTTACAAGTTTCGTTAGTGTAAATTTCCTTGGTTTCTAGACATCTGGCCTACTTGTTTGCTTATAGCCCATCCGCAATTCAGCTAACGTGCGCCATTTTCGGATTTTATGACCTTTGTTTTTAAAGACCGTTCGCGACCGCTTACGTCCGAATATATGCATGTTGATATGGACGCGATCGGTTGTGTACACAGCTCATCGGTAGGCTATTGCGTACGAGCGTTTTTAGAGTTTGGTATACATTTCAGCCCAACTATTAGCCGACAGAGGTGGCGGAGCATTACTATATAATTCCAAAGTATAATATTCAATTTAGCAATTTTGGGGTCTTAATAATAATAATAATATTAATAATGATACTAATAATAATCATTTCGAAAGTCTATCTAGAAATTTGTACGGAATAAGAGGCCTAGGTGCTTAAAACCTGCGATAAAGCAAGAAATGAAAACGTCTGCGAGATAAGAAAACTACCCGTCAGATGTTGCGCAAGAGCCACGGGTCACGAGTCACGTATGTTTTCACCGGGGCCTAGACAACTCGCCACAAAAACAACCCGCCCCAAGACAGCTCGACACAATACCCTGGACATCTCGCAACAATACCCTGCACAACTTGCTACGGTCGAGTTGTCCAGGGTATTGTGGCGAGATATCCAGGGAGGGTATTGTGTCGAGTTGTTCAGGGGCGAGCTGTCTTTGTGGCGAATTGTAGCGCATGTAGAAGTCAGTGTATGGTGTGCGTAAAGTGCGCAGTTTTGATGTCATCGCAATCGAGGAGGGAATCATGCTGCCGTCTCTGTAAAAGAAGGAGGAAAAAGGGCTTTAAAAGTTAGTTTTGAATTCTTTTTTTCTATTATAAAAATAATTTAATAATCTTAAATACTGTAAAATGTAAGACAAATATAACATAACCTATGTTATGTTGTATTTGTCTTACATTTTATGATCTTAATACTAAAAAAAATCCACCCCGTGCATACCACATACATGCAGTGCTAGAGGTCCATACGCATTAGCATGGACTCTCTATGCTTTGCTGGAGTGCACAAAACTGAGTGCGCGATCAGACACCCTAAATGATTGAAACATCATCACTAGCATGAACATAATTTACAGATATAATTTATAAAAATGTATTTTGAAGAGCACTTAATTGGGATGGGATAGGGTGGCACTGTTAATGCAGGGTATGTTAGTTTAAATGGATGTCGGATCTAAGAGGGCCCTTTGAAGCAGTCCGCTGCACCGAGAGTCTTTTTTCCCCCTATCATAATCCCCTTAATTCCCCACCCGGACCGCACAGCTCGTAAATCTCACTCCCGAAACTGAGTGACATAGGGCTCGCGAAATGCATTGTTGGAAATACACATCGGCTGCTAACAACAAAAATAGCGCCGTACAGTAAGGGAAGAGTATTTGGTAGGCGACGATTTAGACTTTCTGACTGATTTTGAGGAAGATTTGATTCTTGAGCCTGGTGTATGGGAAGTTGGAGACCAATACAAGTTATGCACGTGTGAAATTCCATCAACGGAAAATCTTATTCGTTGCAGCGAACCAGAATGTACGGTTTCATCGTGAATGCGATATGCGTAGGCCACTCCAGCAAAGCATAGATAGTTGATACTAATGCGTATTGACTACTAGCACTGCAGTACGTGTAAATAGGCAGCATTTGAATACATGAATAGTCAATACACTCACAACATACAAATGCACATAATTATTCCGATGCGATTGATCGGCAAGTTTGACAGTAGACTCACAATTTTAATTTTTAAATTATTCTTTCTAACATTGGAAAGTTTAACAAATTATATTTTAATGCTCTTTAGGTATCATCAATCGTCACTAAAGTACTGCCTTTGAATGAAATCAGTTGAGTTTTGTACAGTGGTGTTTGAAATGTTGATAATCAATAGCACAACTTTTAATACACGGCCAGGTTAGTAATGCAGCTGTGTGTTAATACCACCAACAACATCCAGCATGTACAGCCCAGCGAGCACGGCGGCTTTCGCGTCGCCGGCCCGTACTCGGGGTGAAAAGTGGTGATGAATTGACAACTTCTAACCCTCATTAAACCAAATGCGCAAATATATAACACAATTTCATTTAGTTATTTTAAGAGATAAACTTATGGACTACCTTCCTAGCTATGTAAAAATTTCGGAAACTTTCGGAAAATGTCAATAATTAGAAGAGAATGTGATGATGATGAGAAACTTGCATTCACTCTAACTCACGATTTCCTTGGTCGATTTCGCTGGTTCAGATGGGTACGTCTTCAGTAGAGTTATCCGAGCACAGCGAAAGCATTTGATAACCAATAGAAGGTTGCTTTGTGCCATAAGTTGTTGATTGTGTGTTTTTTATATTATAGCTATATACATCTTCAATCAGTATGACGTCATTTTCTCGGTGACTCGCATGGCTTCAAAGCCTTCTTTTTACGACCAAGTGTTTGGAGAGCTTAGGGAAGCAGGCCGCGTTGCGTAACACTTCGTAACATTTGGATCGCCAGAGGGCATCTGTGGTCTGATAAGGGCGGCTGTTGATGGATTTAATGGCTGAATAGGGTTACATTACTTGATGTTAAGCCAAGTTAATCTTGAATATCTTTCCCTCGGGAAATTCTTTCGAGACGGTACATCCATTTAAACTAACATACCCTGGTTAATGGTTACTTATTAAAGATTTTTCTGTTGAAAATTATTTTAAAAAAATCACGATTACACAAAATTGTAGTCCGTACAGTACGTAGATATGAACAGATGGGACTGTACTGAACACTGGCGCTTACCTAAAGACTGTAAATAACCGTCTGTTTGCCATGTTTCCTTTTCTTGATTTTGGTTGTTTAAACTACCAATATTACTACTCGTCGGTGAAAAGTCATCCTCAAAAGAAAGTTCGCGAGATTCTCTCCTTTCTTCACTCACTTTCCCAAATGCAAGATCGTTGCGGTTGTCGTCGTTTTCCATTTTATTAAAAGTAGTCTACGATCAATGCGCATAATTAAGCTAAATTAAAGCCGAGATGTTCGAGCTTTTTTGAGGGCCCCGCCCACCTTTTCTCTCTCCGAATGTCTCTTCTCCTCCTTAAACTTGTAATCTTCAACGGGCTATGCAGCCTATCTCAAATATAGATCATCACAATAACATAAAGTCTTCATCATTATTTTAATGTGTTCCAATGAGATCCTTCTCTCTCCTTTTAGTCTAAAAAATATGTAATCATCTCTACATTTTCTTCCAACCTGCATAACTTTCATCTTCCATCACCGTCTTTTTAAAAATTAATTCCTCCTCACAACCGCCCCTTCTCTCCCCTAACATCTCACTCTCTCCTTTATATTTAGCTTTCTTTCTCTCCCCCTCCCCTTCCCCTTTCTTTACATTTCCCTCTTTCCTCTATATCTACCAATTTCTCCCTCTACCTCTCTCTCTCTCTCTCCGAGCTCTCTACGTTAATTAGTGAAATAATCTTTCAATTTATTCTAGTCAAATGCCTGACAGTTTCAAACACTCAATTGAAATTACTCGACACATTTATTAAAGCAACATATCCTATATATAATTTAATCTGTAAGATAGAGATGTAAATAAGAGTATTTACATGTCATGTTCTATACACATATAACACTTCAATTGTTCCATATTTGTCCCTCTGATGTTTTCTATGTTTAAAACTATTCATCAATACATTGTATGGGGCATAAGAAATGACTAAACGAGGTCTGAACAGCACCTCTTTACCCCCAAACAATTGCAACATAGATAAGCAAATAATAACATATTATGTTTCTGTAATACATTAAAAAAAAAAATCCAACCAATTAACAAGGTCTCATTATATGCTAAATATGGGAGGCAAAAATAATGAGTTTTAACTTAATGTCAGCCATATTATCTTCCCTAATGTTAAATTACATTGGTATCCTGAAATACCATTACAAATAATGTGTTTGGTATTTGATACAAGAGTACACTGAGGACAACCTTGACGATTCCATGTACAGCTCATTTACATTCATTTGAATAACCCATGTATCAACAAATCATATTTCTTTATTTTCAACTGCACAAGTCAAAGTGAAAACATGTTATTTTATTCATTACAATAAATATAATATGCTAGTATAGCTGTTTTTATTTTATTTTAAAGGTTTTCTTTGTTTTTTTAGACAACATTTTTTAAGGAACCCAATTCTACATCAATTAATGACATGCTAACATCACAATATTGGTTAAAATAGACAGATATAATTGGAAAAGATTTCAAAGTACAAAAGTGGAATTCCTGTTTACACCTATATTATTCTTGCTGATACACATTTAGACTAATATTAAAATTACCAAATGTGAAAAGACTTACAATTTCACTGGAAAAGAATAGCATAGTTGTAAAGTTTTAATTATTTTGATGACATGGTGTAATTGCTACAATGATATACATAACATCCATTTTTGTACAGCATTTGGTAATTACATAATACATGTAGTATTATACTTGTATAAATATATATTCATTTCAGATTGAAAGGTTCTAAATTTAGCTTTTGCAATGATAACACATGCCCAGATATATTCAACAGAGCCAATAATGGATTATTTTAATTGATAGCCAACTCCATACAGTAAAACTGATCTAATACATGTGCCAGCTTTAAAACCACTTGAAGTTCTTGTATCAAAATCTTGTAGCATCAAACTGCACTATAGTGACCTATAGAGACACTGACGTTACACATTTAAACAACAAATCAAACAGTAGTTAAACAGAATTATTATATCTATTCAGCTGATATCTTTAAACCTAATTTGTTTTCCCTTGTGGGTAAATATAATTCAAATATGTGTTGTGTATAGAAGTAATAGTCCAAGGGTCCTTGTCTATTTTTTGTTCTAGATTACTTCTCCTTTTAGTAATACTAAGTCAACCTGGATAACATTTCCTGTAATTTTGAATACTCAAATGAATTACTAATGCAGGGTGGTGTATTTTCTTCTTTGCAAGTGGAATTTTCCAACAACTCTGTGTTGCTCTTGTGTGTAGTAACCCCCCCCCCCCACCTTTTCTGTCTTTTTATTCTCTCTCTCTCTCTCTTTCTCTTTCCTTGTAAATTAAGTCGAGTTTTTACCAACTATGGAAATACACTTAATAAATATTGACCATTGTGACTAATGTTAATTCCCACATTAAGCAACATCATCAGTAACTCATTATACATTTGCAATGTTATGCCTCATTAAAAAAAAAATTCTTTGCATATCGTACAATTGTTCAAGGCAAAATTAGACCAACTACTCCAGGTGGAAACTTTTAGATACTATGAAATATAAAAGGATCAAGGCTATATTGCATCTTTATATAAGGAGAAAGGACGGAAAGATGAAAATAACATTACAAAGACAAATTAAGGTGTATGCATGTCCTTCAGTCTTCGTCATCTGAGAAAACATCTGTGGCCTGTGACAAGGAAGTCATCTGACGACTCACTCCTCCTGTGGGGATGGGAAGAAAAATGGAATTTTTTTGAAGGAACCATGGTGGAATTCAATTCAATGCACTAGATGGATAGGTTCAGCCAATTGTATGCTAAATCACCAAGAAACTTGAGGTACCTTTAGTTTTACGGTATTTGTCTTCTTTCCAAAAAGAGAAAATATGAATAAATGTTTACCTAAATTTACATCTTCTTTGTGACAATCTAATTACATAGCTGAAACATTACCTTTGAGAGTATGTGTACTTTTAAGTATTTTCTTATGTGATAATCTAATACATTATTCTTCCATTCTTAATGTTAAAAATGAAAGTAATAAAGAAGAATATTAGGTACCTTGCATTGGTGCTGGCTTGGTAGGCGTCCCGGCAAATCCTCTGAGAAAAACAGAATAAAAGTTTGCGCAAAGAGGAATGGTGAGGAGAATCAAACTAAATTGCAGATAGGATACTGTAGAAGCTAACAGTATAATATATTAGGGGTAAGATTGACTAAGAAGAAAAATCAACAATACTAACAGCTTGCTATTTGTTGAAAAAGTTTTCTATGAAACATCAATAGAAGAACGCACAATCTACATCATGTACAATGTTGGTAATTCCTTTCCCTTTACCATATTCCCCCCCATTAAACTGGCATAACATCCAATTGTTGAAGTAAAAACAATTTGTAAGGTGTCATACCTTTGTAGCTTGTCTATTGTTTTACTTTATCTTAGTAATCCCAGTAAAATTCATACCTGTAACAGTTGTCCACATCCAAATGATAAAAATTCAAATGTTCTCATTGAGAAATTACCTTTGCTGTACATGGCCTTTAAACACTAAGTTACTAGATGCTATGTCTACTAGATATTAACAGCAAAACATGATAGTACAAAAGTATGTAAGTGTAGTTTAGTCTCCTTATTATTTTGCTTCTATTTTTATTACTTTCCCCTTTATATTGTGTTTTTAATTAAGAAGTTGCTTAATTTGCAAATAATTTCATCAGAGCTGTAGATATAGAGCACAATATAATGAAAAAGTAAGATTATATTATTATAATGTGTTTACATTCAAAACTTTTATCACCAATTCAAGTTAGGTTTCATTTCACAAGCTTTTTGTTATTTTAAACATGATTGGTGACCATGGAAATTTAAGAATGTAGCCACTTTACATATCATGCTTGATCAAATTATTTAATAATATTTACCAATGTGAAATGCAAATAAAGTTAGATTTACCACATTCATCACATATTTTAGTGAACATCATTATCTAAGATTCAACATTAAAATAATGATAAGCACAAGGTCTATGAAACCTACCAGCTAAGGAAAGTAATTAGAAATTAGATCACAATCAAACAAATATTCATGCATTGAAATGACATAAATGATAAGATTGAGATAAAATTAAAATTAGATGAAGGTAAAAGAATATATTGATAAGAAGTGGATGCAATGGGAGTAAAAATGTGAAAGAGAGTGAAGTGAAATATAATGAATTAAATTATTACACGAGTATGTCATGAAATCAATTAGAAATTAAAAAATGATAATGAATTACTAATGAAAGAATGGATGAATAAAAATGGATCATGAGTGACGACATCACAAAAAAATCTATTACCAAGGTACCTTTAGGAACGTAGAATTATTATGATAAACATTATTTGTACAGGACGTTGTTGCTTTTGACTTTAAGCGAACATGTTAAATTGAAATATTTAGATGTATGAATTTCTCATAAATTTTTGGTAAGTGTATGATACTGACAAATTAGTGTTTTATTTCTTGTTCAAACATTATAGATATGAGAAAGTTGTTTTGACTACATTGTGTGCTTAATATTATCATTATTCAAGATTTCTACAGGGTTGAAAAATAACATTATCAGTGCCCAGTGGGTTTTATCATTTTCATGTCTACTTCTCTCATATAAGAGAATAAGATGATAAATATTACTCTAATCTGTAATAACAGTGTTTGTTCATGATGGGATTAAACAAGAATAGCAATACATCCACAAACGGAAGCCATCCTAGGCGGGTAAACTACATAAACAATCACCAGACACCTCAAAAATGAAACAAATAAACTTACTCTCTCTTGGTCTGATCTTCTTCTGTTTCTTCATCCTGTTCTGACCCAACAGGTGCCAGGGTCTGAGGGTTAAACTGGTTCAGCGGTTCACCGATAATACCAATGCTGTTGTAAAGATGGAAATAAAATATCTTTAATACCAGAGTCATATCACGCAAAGTGAATGGACGTAGACAAAGCACGCACATATTCCTGCATGCGCTAAAATTAGCATATGAGTCAATAAAACGACAAAACAAAGCAAACCTGGCGCAGAAAAATGATCTAACAATTTGACAAGAAGTTCAATTTTCAACAGCAGTTATTTGAATTCCATGATGCCTAATCAACTAGAAAAGTTTTCAAGTGTTTAGCCCATAATTTTCTACTGAAAGAAACAATATCCACAGATATTAAAAGGCGTGACATTTACAAATCAGCTCTCTTTTTTGGAGGTACACCTCAAAGTAGATCAGAAATATTTTCTAAATACTTCTCATTCTGCATCTTTGATTCATAAGGTGATTTCCAACTTCAACTGCTAAAGCTCTTTTCAGGAATGCAAATGTTTTATATATTCTCTACTCACTTTTTCTTGAAGAATGAAGGTCTTCCTTTCCCAGCTGGTGAATTAGAATCTGGTGTTTGAGATTTTCTATGAAAAGATAAAAATTAATTTAGTTAGATCAAAATTAGAATAGAAAGAAAAGGCGATGATTTAGTTTACATGCGTAATTTTCTCACATTCTTTCCTTCTGTCAGAAATCATCATTTTAATCAAAATTTCCTACATATTTAAAAAGTAATAATCTATATCTAAATATTTCAAAGGGCAGAGAGAGAAATGCATATAACACAAATTGTTAGTTCTGATTTTTTTTTAATGATTAAGCAAAATATCTTCTTTGGTGTCAGGAAAATCAAATACGGATTCCCAAATAAAGTATCCTTTTGCAGCAATGATCAAACTAATATTTGTTTAGTTTTTCTGAAAGAATTAAATGCAGTTTCTTACCCAGAAGCATCCAATGTCATCTTGCCGAACAAGTATTCATTAGCTTCTTTAGGAGTGGGGAGTAACGACTTGAGAACCGGTGATCTCGTCCTGATAAACAAGAAGAGTGGAAAAACATTTCAAACATACATCATTGCTATGAATATTCAATTTAATGCATCTGAAACCTTAGTCTACAATGTTTCAAAATATGTCATATTACAAAGAAAACAAAATCATTTCAAGCATACATCATTGCTATAAATGTTCAATTTAATGCATCTGTAACCTTAGTCTACAACGTTTCAAAAAATATCATATAACAAATAAAAAAAAATCATGGTAAACATTAGCCCATCATTTGAATATAACTTATTTATATATTACACTTTTGGCATCAAATATCCTTTACAAATTCTTCACATTAAAATATTTGTTTGAAATGTAATTAGTGTTTCAGACATTATATATTTTCTCTTATCTTGTCATACTCACTTTATTATATTTGTAATCGAAGGCCTCTCTCTGGAAAAAAAACAAGAAAAAGAGAAATCACATTTACAGAGAATGCAAATATATCTGTCATCCATTGAATGGTTGAAGTACGTCAGTACAAATTATTTCTATGTGTGCACATTATTTCTATAACAATCAACTACAGTATATCATGTGCACATTATTTCTAAAACAATCAACTATATCATGATTCAAAGTTTATGAAATCATTACAGATTTACTTATCAATACACCCTATTTTCCACTGAAAAAGAAATGTTCATGGTAATAGCATAAAAATATCATCATTTAATCTTGAATGGGACAATATTCAATTTCCAAGCGGGCATATTAATGCATTGTTTTAACGTGAACAATTTGAAATATTTGTATACCGGTAAGAGAAATTAAGTAAAATTTACATTATAACAGTAATTCTGATACATAGACAAATTTCATAAAAAAGAAGAGAAAAAGAGGGAATATGTAAAACATCATAACCCACTGATGGCACTTGATAGCATAGAAATTGCTTGCATTGATAGTACTTGCTAGCAATGAGATGAGAGAACTTGATATAACTTGATATCGTACCTATTTTGTCTTCTCCTTTCAGCTGGAGTGGTGGCTGGGGTGAAGGTAAACATATCCCTGATTGCTTCTTCTTCATTCTCAGCATCTTCATCCAAGGAGTTCTTAACTCGCAGGGCAGGGTTGAACACATCAGACCTCAAGATTCTGAAATTAAAATCAATCAGTAAGGTTTAGTCATCTTCATGAACCTTTTAACCTTTCTGATAAGTTCTGTTGAGCGAAAGAAGGGATCAAGGTAACTCTGTGCTTAACATATTGTTTTAACACCCTTCTGGCTATAAACAGATGATAATAAACACCTACAAATTGATGATTCTGATAATCATATCAATTGTTAAGTCTGATTAGTGCCATTTTGTTTTTTTAACTTTTGTATTACTGATGATTCTTGATCGTTTTGTGCACCTCGGGTGCTGCTTTAGGCAGTTATGTGTTATTAGATTCGATATTAATTAACATGTGATATTCATTCAAATTTAAATTAAAAGAATTTATACACTTCTTGATATGTGATACTGCAATATGTTACTATCATCTGTATGTAATTCACATCTGGGAGTTTTGTGTGTAGATGAATGCCAACTTTTGAACAGGCCTTTATTTAATCAAGCACAAATGAAAGTAATGAAAACAAAATACAGTACTTGAAAGAAGTGAATTTCGCAACTCACCTTCCCAGCTCTTTGTTGATGAGATCATGATCCTTTCTTCTGAATACCAGCCATACCAGGTAAACACAAAACTTATACAAAGTCTGTTCAATGGCACAAAAAGGTAAACGAAACATAAGTTGATTAATCATTACAAAAATATCACTTGAAAAGTATATCTGGGCCATGTAACATACAAATGCACTTACAGCCAATTGTAAAAAATTACTGTATCTCCGATCTTGCTGCAATTATGATTATCTTACCAAGCATTGTATCTATCTGTTACTATTCATTTTAATTATTGATGAAGGAGATATGATTTATTTGAAGGAGGTATGATACTTGTAAGTCTTTATGTTTTATCAACACAGTCATTTTAATTTACTTAATTTGTCAATAGGTAAATCATTAAACTCAAAACTCTCAAAACAGAATATTGTCAAACATCAAATAAATTTCCTGTTGTCTTTACAGAACTACCAACTGAATTTTTGTTTACACACATTCACATGTTCTCAAAGAAATTATGACTTTGTCTGAGTAAATAATGAAATATAATTACATTTATTGACTGTGCATGGGTGTAAGAATATTCAAATTAGACAATTGAATTTCAACAAAGTTTATGTTGCATCTTATAACAAAGGAATCCTATACATATCTTCTCAAACAAACACACAATGTAAGATATTTTGACACTTACTTCATATATTTCTCTATCTTTGTATGTAGATGACTGTCTTTTCCTGTATCAGGAAAAATCAACAAACAAATTATAACTGGCATTTGTTAATATCAAACGCTACCTCTTAATTGACAACAACAAAATCATTACTGAAATGCAGCCAGAATCAAGAAAATAAGCCATGCCCACTTTTAAAAAAAGAAAAAAAGAAATGCATCAGGGCTTATCAATGGATATTAAACATTAGGGAAGATTGTAAAGCACTAGTGCCGGCTCGAGCAATGTACAGCTATCAAACGAAGGGGAGGGGGGGGGGGGGGGGGTCAATCGATACCTAAGTTTTATTCCATTTATTCTGGTAATATGGCTGCAGCAAGACTTAAACATAACAGATAACTGGTTTTATAGAATGTGATATATATGTCACTTACATTCCACTGCCCATGTGATGATGTTCATGCAAACCAAGACCTAGAATAAGAATACAGTAGCTCTGTGCTAGATGCCTCTGAGCTACATCCATACGCTCGGTGATCTCAGCCATGGCCGCTTGCTCTGCAAAACTGGGTTCACTGTTTTATACAGAACATAAAATAATGCACTCAATTAAATATTCTGTACCCCAGTGACCATATATTGATAGTATTTACTTTTATAACCTGCACCTGCAAAGGAAAAAATAAATCTTGCTCGAGTTAATAAATTCCTGTTGGATAACCTTTTTTTATACGGCCAAGCTTTCAATTAAGTACACATAGTACACCACTTTATGTGAATAATATATGTGTGTGTGTGTGTGTAAAGCATTTAGGGACACAGTGGATAAACTGAGTGTTCTACAAATTAAAATTATGAAATTATACAGGCGCGGATCCAGGAATTTCTTGCCGGGGGGGCACACGGGGGGGGGGGGGGGGGGGGGGGCACCGTGTGGGAAAGAGAACATATATATATATTTTTTTTAGTCCCCAAAAAGGGGGGGGGGCACGTGCCCCCCCCCCCTGGATCCGCCACTGTTATAAAACTTCCTATCACAATCATTCTGCAAAATGTATCTTGATAGACAGTTGACAAGCCTTCATGTTATTTTTCGGCGGCTTTGTTCTTACGTGGTCATCTGCTTGGGTCTGTTTTCCAAAACACTTCTGTCAAAGTAACTTGAAAAGTAGTTCAGTAATCCAAGGAGAAACTCATCGAATTGGTCTAGTCTGAAATGAAAATTATACATTCATACGATGATGGTCAGAGTAATATAATAATGATACTAAGTTTGCTACAAACATTAAATCTACTGCTAATAATACCATTTCAATTGTTTCTAAAGGTAAAACAGAATACTATCAATAAGTTCAAGTATTAATCCACAGCAGAAGAGTGAGAATCTTTTTATAATCCATTGCAGTCTATGTAATATTTTGTCTTACTATTTTACTATACAAAATATACATTCAATAATAACAAGAACAACATAGTATTTTTCTGCTGCTTCATTATTGAAAGTCTTAACAAAAACGAATGTAAAAATAAATAAAAGAATGTTTATCGGTATATAACAAAACTAGATGGAATTCGACTGCGCGCAGTCGAAAATGATGCCTCCGTCATAGAGCAATGTTACAAACCGAAACGGAAGAAATTTTTCAAATTCAAGTTCAATTGTAATCCATTAACATGTTCTCAGAATATCGTGATTACAAGCAATTTCTCATATACATATATGACCCTTTGATCTTTGACCTCATGACCCTAAAATCTACTCAGTTCATTGGCTCTGCAAGATTTCCTGAGTTAAATAGTAATCCATCTGTCAGTTCTAATGAGAATGCGTCCACAAGCTATTTTTGCATACATAATGAGCCCATGACCTTTGATCTTATGAACCATTCATTGGCTCTGCAAGATACATAAATGATCTAAGTTTGGCAGGAATCCATCAATCTGTTCTAATGATAATACGATCACAAGTTTTGTTTGCATACATAATGAGCCGCATGACCTTGACCTTTACCTCATGACCCCAAAATCTAATCAGTTCATCAGCTCTGCAAGTAACATACATGACCTAAGTTTGGCAGGAATCCATCAATCGGTTCTTGAGATAAGGCGATCACGAGCTGTTTTTGCATACACAATGTGCGCTGTGACCTTTGACCTCGTGACCCCAAAATCTAATCAGTTCATTGGCTTTGCAAGATACATACATGACCAAAGTTTGGCAGGAATCCATCAATCGGTTTCTTCAGATAACGCGATCACAAGCTGTTTTTGCATACATAATGAGCCCTGTGACCTTTGACCTTTGACCTCGTGAACCCAAAATCTAATCAGTTCATCAGCTCTGCAAGATACATACATGACCAAAGTTTGGCAGGAATCCATCAATCGGTTGTTCAGATAACGCGATCACAAGCTGTTTTTGCATACATAATGAGCCCTGTGACCTTTGACCTTTGACCTCGTGACCCAAAATGTAATCAGATTGTTTTCCTATAGTGATACACACTATCACTAAGTTTGAAGTTTAAATCTCCAGTGGTTCTTGAGATATCATGATAACAATCTCAATGTATGGAATTTCATAAGTTGACCTCTGTGACCCTTGACCTTTGACATACGTGCTCCAAAATCTAATCAGATCGTCTTCCTATGGTGATACATACTATCCTTAAGTTTGAAGTTTAAATCTCAAATGGTTCTTGAGATATCGCGCTAACAAACTCAATACAAGGAATTTCATAAGTTGACCTCTGTGACCTGTGACCTTTGACCTACGTACTCCAAAATCTAATCAGATCGTCTTCCTATGGTGATAAATACTATTCCTGAGTCTTAAGTTTAAATCTTAAATGGTTCTTGAGATATTGTGAAAACGGTCAAACGGGACGGACGGACGTACGGATGGACAACCCGAAAACATGATGCCTCCGGCACCACCTTCGGTGGCGGAGGCATAAAAAATTAAAGAAGAACAAATATGAAGCTACCATACATTTACCTCCATTTCTAGAAATATAAATTCCCATGACAACTTACTCAAATAAGCACATCTCAAATGAATCGGTGGGAAAGTTGACTTCATTAAGCATGAACAGGGCAACAGCTATATAAAGATAAATATGGTGAAAGTTTGATTACTTACATCCATTGTGATGTTAGAATGTAGCTAGGCCATTCTTATTTGAATGGTTACAACTTGAAATAAGATGGTGAGTAATTCTTGAATAGAAACATATGGATCCATAATGTGGAGTATGCTAATCAAGTATATGACATGAAGTGTGAGATGATTAATCTAAAAAGAAATTGTATTACTAAATCAGATGACTGCACAATTTAAACACTAGGTAAAAACTAACTTAATATTCATATAATTTAAATTCCCAGAGGCAAAAATGTTAGTAACTAAAGCAAGCACATCTGTTTTATTATGTTGTCAACTTAAAAATATTTTACCTTTGAAGGCAAAATGTTACATATTCATAAACAATATTTTAATGATGCATCCAAATTACATCCTTTATTTTATCCTCGCTTCTAAATAACTGGTTCACTGTAATCAAGCTTTTGATGAAGAATATGAATTTTCTTAATCGATCTATAATAATGACGATCTACTATCTAGCTCCATAAGATTTCATAGTTCACTGATACAAGCATATATGTCAATAACAAGTAACAACATCAATTTCTTGTTTAGTATGAAAACATGAATGAATCTTCTTTGTCTCACACTTCACTCTCTGCAATGTCACAGTTGTTTCTTTTTCCACTTTGTTTGACCTTGCTGACCTAGCACCAATACGCTGATTTCCCTTTGACCCTCCTTGACCTTTTCCATCGAGTCGGTTTGGTGTTGCTCTGCATAAGAAAAGAAAATGATTCAAAGCATTTATATTACAAACTCATGACAATTCTCCTAATTTTTGTTCTTTAACCATTACTGGAGGATTAGTCATATTTATTGCAATTACTCGGTAAAAATCACAAAAGGCAGAATCAGTTATCACATAAACTTGTAACATTCTCTATTGGATTAATGTTCAATGAAATAGATATTATACGTAAACAAAGAAAGTATACTAACTAACCATAGTAAGATTACAAACTTCCTTTCAACAATTCGACACCTTTCTAATCATCCTGTTATCAAAATACACAGCTTGGGTGAAAGTAAAAGTCATAAACAAACACTTTACAATAACATTTAGAACTCTTATATTTTCTACAATTACATGATATGCAATCTTCAATTGGGTAAAAAAAAATGGTTGATACCTGTCTTTCTTGTTTCCAGCCTCCCCAAAAGTATGATTTTTCTTCCTCTGATTCTTCTTATCTTTCTGGTCGAGTGATTGTGTAGCACTGTGTAAGAAATATATGGAGTGAGAAAAAAAAAATCACTTGACCTCCCAACTATAAGTACACTTATAAATAAAATACATACAAAATACAGTAACAAAGAAACAATATAAAAATTCAAAATCATATTATAAGATTGTTATTTAATTGAGACAAATTGGCAATTCGGTCAGGACTTTGTAATGCTCTCATTTATAATTCACTTATTGCTTGTGTATTGCTTGTGTAGCATCAATCATCATCATCATCATCTGAATAATGATCCGGCCCGGGGGGGGGGGGGGGGGGGGGGGGGGGGGGGGGGGGGGGGGGTCACTCCCAACATGACTGGCTATGCACCTGCATCCAGAAAAAGAGTTGAAAGGGTGCCCTTTTTAGCTATACAACATCGTCAACGTTTTCCTTAAAAAGGGGTGTTTTTCAAGCACTTATTGCACAAAAATGAAAAAAGGGTCCTGGTACATGTACCTTTTCAGGTTCACAGGTTGTTTTGTTTTGTTTGTTTGTTTTTTTTTTAGGGGGGGGGTGGGTGGCACTTAAGTACATGAGAGTGACTCCCCCCCCCCCCCCCCCCCCCTTGGAATCCTGTAGGACTACACATCAATCATGGTAATTTGTTATGAAGAAGAAACAAATTCAGTATAGCAATACAAAACTTGGACACAGGGCAGCTGTCACAGGCATGATGAAATATGACAAAATGGGAAAGATAACAAAATCATACTTAAAGAGCAAGTCCACTCTAAAAGCAGAAAAATCAGACACACCAATCACAAAAAGTTTTAGCAAAATTGGATATTAAAACTAATAAGAAAGTTATGAATTTTTGAATGACATGAAAAACTTTGAAACTCACAATACAAATTGGCAACTCATACTCATTCAGTCTTTGACATCATTGCCCAACTATCCAACTCATTGTTTTCTTTTTATTGATAATATGAATTCCCAATTTTCCCCTTAAAAATCTTACTTCCTCACACCAGAGTTATTTTTTCTTCATTTAAATCTTGAAAAATGTGAATTTGATAAACTATTTATATATAAATCAATGATTATGAATATACAATATTCAGAAAATAGTATCGATTCTTCAAAGTTCATAAAAGATTTTGTGAAATGTCATGCAAGCAATATGACATAAATCATATATCCTGGGCAAAGGCATGGGGAAATCAAGTTTTGGGGGATAAAAAGGGAAATTAATGGGATAAAAATATATAAAGCAATTAATAAACAGTAAGGCAATGACGTCACAAACTGATAACCGAATTGGCAATTTGTGTAGTGACTTTTTAAATTCCATAGTTTTTGATACTTTTTTCATAAAAATTCATAACTTCCTTATTTTAGTTATCTGATTTTACTCAAATTTGTTTTGCTATGTTTCTCTTATTTTTCTGCATCCATTTTTTGGTGTTGACTTAGCCTTTAAACAAAATAATTGATAAGAAGTTATAGAATGACATCATTAACACATAATAGTAACCCATATCTAATAACATCCAATAGGTATATGATCACAAACTTTTTAAAACCAGTTTCGCTGAATGTGTTATTGTTAAGGTAAACAATGTGGCTGGGATATCTCCACTTAAATAATCCATCTTCAGCATAGAAAAACTTTCAAGAGATAACTGGAAATATCTTATTTTACATTCAAATATTTGATTGATTATTGAACAAACAAATATATTCTTAAAAATGGAAGGCAAAAAAAGTTGAAAAATAAAGTCTTCGCCCAGGCTCGAACTGGGGACCTTCTGCGTGTAAAGCAGACGTGATAACCACTACACTACAAAGACATTCACACCGGCAGAGGGCCTTTTATTGTACATAGAGTATCACAAACAATAGCAACTTTGCCTTTGGTTACGAATACGGCACAACAATCGCACACACACACACAAAAAAAAAAGTTGAACCAATTTTTACCTTGCCTGGAATTCAAGCGATTGTGTTTCTTCTTTCCAAAACCATTTCCCTGATGTTGCTACGGATGTCTGCAAATAATCAAGAAAGACATTAAATCACCTTCGTAGTCGTACGCGAACTTCAGCAGCAGCAGGCTCAGGCTCAGTTCAGAAACGCGAATCATCGCAACGGCAATAGCTTATGTACGCTGGAGCTGCGGCAGCAAAGCTGTAGGGCTATGGCCTCGGGTTCAGCTGCCATTTTGACAGTCATTTTCATTTTGACGGTCGACGGCGCGTGATACACATGTACATGAAAACTGAAATATTGAAAACCAAGTACTCACTTCGTCGGAAATAGATACAGTCTTAGCCATTTCGCACTGTATAGTTTCCCTTTGAGCTATTGAACAATATACAGAATTACACTCTCATAAATTTTGCAAACGTTGTCATGGACATGGGGTTGTATGGTTTGTGGCGAAAGCGGGCGCTACTAGCACACAATGGATGGATATAGGGATCAGCCATAGATCTATACTACCTCTATGGAATCAACAGATCATTTACAACAAAACAATAAGGAGTAGGATTTGGGAGTAGAAAATGAAACAAGTGTTGTATGCTATAACATTGTTTTTAAAAGATATGGATTCAATTAATAGAGTGAATAAATTTGTATATGTGGATTGAAGATAAAATATGGATAAGACAAATTTAATGTGATTGGGAGAGGAAAGTGATAGGCCGCGGGTTTACCACTGTTTGGACATCGGGTACAACATATACAAATCCTTGGAGTATATTTCGCACGTTATTCCCAAATAACAGGGAAATTTTGAGCAAAATCAAAAGACTAATCATTTGCTGGAAGCAACGAGATTTAACTATGTTTGGCAAAATTAAATTGTTAAAAATATATGTATTTTCAAAACTAAATTATTACTCTTATAACAGTCCCACAAATCATTTTTGAAGAAATCGAAAAGATTTCTTTTAATTTTATTTGGGGAGGGAGAGACAGAATAAAACGGAAAACGTTTTATCAAGATTAATAATGTGGATCAAACGGTTGCTCTATTGAGAAAAGTATTCAGGTTGGGAAGTAACTTTTGACAAAATGTTCAGATCACTGGGTGGTCGAATTATATTTCTCTGTAGGCCTAATTATGATATAAATAAAATGGACTTGAATGTATACCATTGTTTTATAAAGACATGTTGAAAGCATGGCAAGAATTAGATAAGTGCACTACTGTGCAGATGATTTTGGAGAAAATAAGAATAATCCGGTTATATTTTGATAAGGAATTATGAATAACTCACGTAATGTCCTATCCAGGGGCGGCGATCCAGAGGTGACAAGTGAAGAAAAAATGTAGAGCAAATACTGACTAAAGAATGCAACACTTTTAGGCTCTGGTGAGCCTAAGAGTGCAGCGTTTAGACACACACACACTTACTATAACAAAATCTTCTCACTCGGAAGCTACGCTCCCTCGTATATACTTCAAAATGTAGGGCCTACAAGTAAATAGGCCTACCGAGAAAGTGAAATGTGAAAAAGTATATTGCTTGTTTTTATACTATAGTTTTGCTAAGGACCGTATCTTTTAATTCAACAAAACTTCAAAAACCTGTGAGGGGGAAGTCACTTCCGTCACCTTCACCCCTCTCATTCACTATTGCTCCCTCGCACCTGCGTAGTGATGGGGGGGGGGGGGGGGCTTTGGGGGCAGTTCCCCCAGATGAAATTCAAAGGTGGTATATTTCTAATTCGATACCAGTGATTTACAAATGTTGCTGAAATGGCATGATTTTTCCCTGAGCTTCCGGGGGCTCTGCCCCATTGGACCCCACCAAGGGGTCGTCTGATTGCTCGTCTGGTTGCTCATCTGACCGTAATTAAATGCCTAAAACGCTTGAGCTTCCGGGGGCTCTGCCCCATGGATGCTCATCTGATCGTAATTTAATGCCTAAAACCCCTGAGCTTCTGGGGGCTCTGCCCCTGTACCCCATTCCAATGAGTGACCTGCACCTGTGGTATTCTAATTCGATATCAGTGATTTACAAATAAAAAAAGTCCTCTGGACGGCCATGCATTATGGCTCAAGGCACGGGGCACACAGAGGATTTTTTAATGTTGGGAACCGGGGTAAAATGCAATAAATTATTGAAAATTTATTGCATTTGTTTTTTATTTTAAATGTATGGAAATTGCCCCCTATCCTAGCCCCCGCTGCGTACAGTCATGGTTCATTGACATAGCAATGGCCTCGTAACTGTGAGGCCCCAGGATCAAAACCGTGTCGATGTGCTATATTAGTGCCCTTTTGTAGGGCATTAATCCTCATTGCTGTAAGGTCCCCTAGTTGATGAGCATAGTAGCATACACATACTTTAGCAGTCACGCAAAACACACATTGGCAAATTATTATTCAATAAAATCTGAGAATGTACACTATTATCTAGATCTATTATTTTTAAATTATTTTTAAAATAATTCCATAAATTGGGGTAAAAAAAAATATTCCACCGTAATGAGCGACAGTGTATATAAATATTTTATAAAATAGTGTGTGGCTAAAATAGTCAACTGTGACTGATTGCCAAACAAAATCAAATCAAGAAGAAGAAGAAGAAGCAATCACTAAAGTCGATTCGACAACTAATGCTCGTTATTTTTCCATTAAAAGACATTTTCAAGCCCTTTCGTTTTGAGAGATGTTCTAAATTTTATTTTTTTCAAAGGCCGTTGGAATAGTTAACCTTTCATTTTTTTGTCCTGCAAATGGGACTATATAGTACCTTTAAATCTTCAAATACATAACCCAGTTAGACCCAAATTGAGCGCGGCACAGTCAGAGGTCCAATATTAAACCTCCTATGTGTATTCGGGCTATTATCTGTGGTCTTACCCTCGAGTTACGCAAAGTGGTGGATCCAGGGGGGGGGGGGGGGTGCAATTTTTCAAATTTTCGAGGACCATCTACAACAATAAGTATCAAAATGAAAAAATACATGAAGATTAGCAGTGTGACATATTAGTCTAGTGGATAGGCAATTGCCTGGTAACTGGAAGGTATCGGGTTCGACACCCAGCTAGTGCTTTTTGTTTATCTTTGAAAAAGAAAAACTGATGTTAAACCCATTTTTATCTCACTCAAAGTCCATAGTTATTGTTATTCTTTTAATTGATTGATACAATGAACTTGCAATTAACTTGTAAATAATACGAAGCTAGTACACGAAGGACAGGAATTCTGCTTTATCTATCAGACATTATTATATATTCAATACTTTTTCAGCCCCAATGAGAGAGAGAGAGAGAGAGAGAGAGAGCCAGAAAGAGAGCCAGAAAGAGACGAGTGAAGAAAATTCAAAACACCTCATTAATCTAATAACGTCTGAGAATCTCAATTCACATATTTACAAATAATTCAAATATTTTGCCGGGCAAGCCAGATATAATTTTTTCTTTCATTTTTGGAGTTATATAAACATTATTATCGACCCGTAAGGGGGTGGGGGGGGGGGGGGCACGGGGGGGGGGGGGGGTACGTGCCCCTCCGAATTTTCCAAGATCGGTTGAACTTTTTTAGACCCCTTTTTTTTTACCTCGATCGATTACATGTATGTGCCCCCCCCCCCAAAAAAAAAAAAAAAACACATCAAACTCTGGCTACGTGCCTGGATAGGTTGCCAGCTAACTCCAGTCGCCAGCTGACCTGCCAGTGTCACAAATAAGTTATTCAAATAAGCTCATTTAACCCCTGAGCTTCCGGGGGCTCCGCCCCCTGATGCTCTTCTGACCATAATGCCTAAAACCCCTGAGCTTCATGAGGCTCAGCCCCGGGACTCTATGCCAAGTTATTGACCTGACAATGTCACAAATAAGGTTAATATGCCTATGTGGCCGTTATTTAATGCTTCAAAACCTCCGCCCCTGGAACCAACGACAAGTTATGCTCTACTCGCTTCGCTCGCTACACTCCACCTGATCGTTAATATTCCACCTTGAAAAAGGTGAGCCCTCCTGGAATGTTTGCCCCAGTCCCCCAATCCCAACTGCTTCCGGAGCACCTGTTGGCATATCAACAATTGAAATTTCGGAAGGCATGGAACAAATTACAAAGTAAAAAAGAATTATAAAACTATGAAAGAACAAAAGATATATTCATGGTCGGCGATTTATTTCATGACCGGGGGATTTCTGCACTTTTATAAGTCTTAACACTGCACATTTGGGCCCTCCAGAACCTAAAAGTGTGTTGCAATTTCTTTAGTCCAATAGGCCTACATTTTTTTGGGTGCACTTGAAATTTTCAGTCCCCCCCCCCAAAAAAAAAAAAAAAATGAGAGGGGGGGGGGGGGGGGGGACGTGTCCCCCTGCGTCCCTCGAGATCACATCCCCTGGATATATTAATATAATGCCGGTGAGCGAGAATTAACAGAATATGTTTTGATCCAATTAATGTGTCTATAGTGAAGAAGCTTAATTGATAAAATTTCAATCCACGGAGGAACATTTTTTTTTAATAATTCACAAATCATATGATATGATTATGAATTTAAAAGCGATTTTCATTCCGAAACTGACTTATTTCCTTTGATCTTAACTATCCATAAATTAAGTCAAAGACTAATTGTATCATTTGTACACTTCCCACTACCCTTGTTCTCTTCTTTATTAACACAAAATATTTTAAACGATCCTTGACCCCTTTCCCTAGATCGTCGTCCTCACGTCACGTGACCTGCGCCATGTTTATTTTCAGCGAAATGACGGAACTCAGGAACAAGTGCTGAAAACACTGAAATGGATGTTCGCTTGTCTGCAGTGGTTGTTTCTGCATTTTGCCGCACCCTGATCGTGGAAATGGAGTGCTAGTAGGCAGAATATTTGTTGGAATAACCTTAGCATACATTAGAACCTCTGCATAAACTGTGAAAATCAGAGAAACATGGGCGAAGAGCTACCGCCGCTGCCACCGATGACCCGACCGGGTCTGGTTCACGGAGTATCGTTTGCCGTGCAGATAGGATTTGTGCGAGAAAATTTTCAGATTCCCCCAGAGGGAGGCGATCCTTCCATTCCACTCATAAAAGAAATCGTTACCTCAATGGTTAGACAAAGAGTAAGTCTGTTTAGGGATCAATGAATTTCAAAACCTTCCTCATGTGAATTGTAATTCTAAATTCTAAAACTAAAAAGTAAGATTAAGAAAAATTAAGAAGCAACATGATCAAAGTCAGACAGACTCGGAGTCGGATAAGTTGCAGAAATATTGACATGATTGATAGATAATGCTGTCAACGGGTAATGTAAAGTGACCGTGAGTGTCTGTGACGTGAGTATGAGTAGCCTGGATCTGGAAGATACCTAGCCTTAAGGGCTCCCTTGAAATGTTTTTTTATGATATTATTCAAGGGAGCCTTAACTGGCTCCCATACCCCTGCACGGAGAGGCATGTAAACAAAACCCAAAAGTGGTCCAAAATCACACTTTCGCGCACTCGACCAATATTGGACAGTGGCTTTGATAAATTTTGTCGTAATTTTGGTCTTAATTACCGCCTTAATTTCAAAATCGGATCTAAAAATAACAAAATAAGAGCAATTTTCTTACCAGACCGATACAGCTCAGCTCCCTTTTCACGTGTACCGTGTGAATTCACGATGTCTACACAATGGTGATGACCTCTGACTGGCACTTCATAAATGTGCTGCTTCCGTATAATGCGCTGAATTACACTCATACAGCGCATTATACGGAAGCAGCACAATTTACCCACAATTACGGAAGTGCCAGTCAGAGGTCATCACCATTGTGTAGACATCGTGAATTCACACGGTACACGTGAAAAGGGAGCTGAGCTGTATCGGTCTGGTAAGAAAATTGCTCTTATTTTGTTATTTTTAGATCCGATTTTGAAATTAAGGCGGTAATTAAGACCAAAATTACGACAAAATTTATCAAAGCCACTGTCCAATATTGGTCGAGTGCGCGAAAGTGTGATTTTGGACCACTTTTGGGTTTTGTTTACATGCCTCTCCGTGCAGGGGTATGGGAGCCAGTTAAGGCTCCCTTGAATAATATCATAAAAAAACATTTCAAGGGAGCCCTTAAGGCTAAAGATACCCTTAACTAGTCTAGTCTAGACCCTACTAGTCTTCATTACCGGCGCTGGTCAGAGAATAAGGATCGTCCGCATTAACGAGAATCGTCTTCGTAAACGCGGACAGATACATCCGCAAAAATAAGGATCGTCTGCATTTTGCTGACGATTCTGATTTCCGATCCGTGCGTTTGCGATGCGAGAAACGGATTCCGCGATGATTTTCTTGATGCATTTCACATTGACTTACAAAAACTTTAACGTGATGAGCGATAAATATTTGGGAAGACAGACAACCCATAAAAGTAGACGGTGAACTGGGAGTATTTTATTACGCAGAATCCATGTTTTGCATTGCTAGCGCGCGGATCGAGAACCCGAAACCCGCAGAGTGCCTAAGAAAAAAAAAGTCTGCAAAAATGCGGACGATCCTTATTTTGATGGACGCATTTTCTCCGCGTTTATGAGGATATCCTCATTTGTGCGGACGATCCTCGTTCTCGGACTAGCGCCCCTTCTGGTCTTAGAAGAGAAATGCTCCGACGAATCTTGCAAACTACCTTCGGAATTTGCTAGTGGACTCTTCCTTCTACCCGTACGAATAGCCTTAATGGCCAAGTGATTATGTAAAATATGATATTGATATCACTTAGATCTACATGTAGCCTTGACTCATCTGGCACCCATACCCCTGCTAGAAGAGGCAGGTAAACAAAACCTAAAATGCATCTGAAATCACCCCCTTCCTGCACTTGACCAACATTGCATAGCGGCTTCAGAGTTCGCTAGTGGACTCTTCTTTCTTCTCATAAAAAGCACTTTGAAATCAGTCAAGAAATAAATATAAAATGTGAGATTTAGCTACCGCATCTGAGTGGCAGCGATTTGTTTACCTTCCACGTGTTCCTGATGATAATTGAGTGAAGGTGCGATTGTTGACGCTGGCCTCTCATGAGAGTTTGCGATGTTAGTTGCGGCTGAAATGTGAAGACATGTGGTAAACATGTAAAAACTGTTTTTGCGTTGCCAATTTGACACTTTCAATAAATAGCGATTAGTATAAAAATGTGCGTGTAGGGAGTTTGCTAAATTCAGCGAACTCTGCGCATGCGCCTTAGTACACTAAACTGTGTACTACTACTATACTAAACTTAACAATATACTTGTAGTGTAAACGACGCAGAGAGCGTCGCTGCATGCGAACAGGGCTTGTTTTCAGCTGTATCAGCTAGCGCTAGCGTCTCATTTGTGCTTAAAAAAATGAAATCTGTGGATACCCTCTAACTAACCAGTATGTAATCTTAAAGTGTATCCAAAGATTGATTTTACCAACGTAAAATGAAACGGTAGCAAGGTCCACATCCAACGACACTCTGCGCAATTAACTCACTTTTTTTACTAGTAATTGGCAGAACAATACTAAACATGCTTTTTTTCAGATATATACCGAAATTGTACATGATTTTGTAGTTCAAACTTCAAACCAGTTAAAGTGGTTCGTAGTTTGATTTTTAAATTTGTGACAACAATTTTTTTCTTTCCTGGCAGACCAAAAAATCTCCAGTCCTGGATATCAAGTGATGATAACCTAGTCAGAATGGGTGCAGGGAAAAGTAATTTTTCAGGGCATTTTTAACTTTTAAGTTATGAAATCTGTGCTATGTGTGAGATGTGACTGATGATAATGCTTGAATATAAGTATGATGATGAAGCGAAAGTCATAGTCATAGTCTTTGAGTCTAGTCTCACTTTGTGTTCACTTTTGTGGGTCCATAGCCTATGTCCACTCTACAGATATTTGCAATGCGACATGTACAATGCACCAAACTTCTGAGGTGACTGAGCAATGAGGTTTGCCCCTAGTAAAATTTGTATATTTCTTGTTGTATTATCATTTGTTTGAAATCCTGTTGAGATTTTCTTTAGTCAGCTGCAAACTCAAGATTTGCATTCATTTGTTACATGTGCGTAGCTTAAGGAATAAGGACTTTTTTTATTTTTTTGAACAAATTTTACACATGTACATAGACAATGACTATTAACACATATATTTGAAGCAGCCATTCTATAAAAATATAACTATACATGTATATCAATTAATGGCCATTGTAGGCTACTGTAGCATGTACCCAAAACATTTAAACAAAAGCTTGTAACCACTACATGGAGTCTATGGCTTTTGCTGTATAAGTTTGTTGCATGTTTTGATTGTTTTAGGCCCTTATAACTCAATGTTTAGTTTCCCGTCGCCCGCCCGCACTGTGATTTATCGGCCGCGTTGGCGATCGAAAATCTGAAAATAATTCATTATTTTTTTATTTTTTTTTAATAACTTTTTTTTAAAACTTTTTTTCTTTCCGGTTCGACTTCTGAATTACCGTTGTGAATTACAAACTGTTATTGTTTTAAATGGACTCTTTTTTTTTTTTTGTCTTAAAACATTTCTCTTTTTTTTTACTACCAACTTCCACTGTATCATAACTCTTTAACAAATCTATCCAATTGAATTCAGCATAATAATAGTTACTGTTCAACCTTTTTAATGCATGAAGGAACATTTTTCTGTTTTACAAAAGCCCTTAAATAACAAAATTAGAGGTCAGGAAAGAATAGAGAAATTTGAACAATGAAAACGAGTATTTAACACAGAATAAGATGTATGCTGTGCATCATTTATATCTACAATGTAGGAACTAATAGTAGGCCTACATGTACTTAAAAATGTTGTGAATTATGGTAGAAAGGCTTGACACACTTTTTACTATCAAAGTATTCCTCTATTTGGATTTATAGCATGTGTGTGTGGGTTTTTTTAAAACAATATTTGATGTTTTGTATTCATGAAAATAACCAAGATAGGCCTATACTAACAATGTGTATGTAATGAGATGTTCATACATGTATTAAGTTAACAAACTGGTAATACACAAGTTGAACCAACAAAAAATGAATTAAGTGCTCGTAAAAAGTTAACATAAAGGGATCTTGCAAATAATGAATAATGAATAATGAAATAGTTGCCTCATTATGAGCTGAAAAAAATGTGACGGGAAACTCAACATTGAGTTATAAGGGCCTTACCATGTACAGTATGTTCTTTGAATTAGATACCGTAAAGATAAACTGAAACTGAAGAAAGGATAATGTTGCTTATTACTTAAAACTGGCAAAAGAAATTCTCTGAAAGAAATCAATAAAAATTAACACAATATGTACATGTAAGTAATATTGCGATCACTTTTGCCGGTCATCATTTGTGCTCAAATCACACTTACTAACAAAATCATATCAAATCAAACAAATAGTTCAGTGACTTCACAACATTCTTTGTTGTAAATATTACCTATTTTAGTATTTTTTTCGATGGAAATTACTCCTAAGTCCTAATGTTCGTCTTCTCCACCGGCTTCCAACTGTAATCTCTGCCATCTACATGTAGTCTGGTACTGTAAGCAAGTTCGTAATATGCGATGGTACATTACGTCGGTGCAATCTACCCATGAATCGCGATCAACAGGGATGCCAGTTTTCAGACAATAGCCTGAGTTCAGGCCCTGGCAAGTTATTTTCAGACCATATTTTAGGCTTTTTTGTGTACAAAATAGCTCATTCTAGGTGATTTTCAGGCCCTATGTCTGATCAATTCTAACTGGCATCCCTGGATCAAACATAGTCGACATGTAAACACGTACACTGTATTTTTAATTCAGAAATAACAACTGGCCCATCGATACCATCAATATCATCGTCACTGGATTCAGACGATGAATACTGCAGATCCAAGTTTCACTGTCTGGCCTAATTTCACCCATTTTATGGATAATAAATCATTAAAATTGATGATATTATGGCTGCTATCGATCGCCTAGCGTGTTAAGTGTCTGATTGTGGTCTTATATTTTTAGGGGAAAATTATGACACGTTTCACTTTCTTTAGATCATGAGCTTTCATTTGACATGCAATGTCTATTTGTATCAATGTCTACTTTAAATCAAATGTAAGAACCAGTGACCTTCTTTATCTATCATTGCAATCATATTAGAGAGGCCTTTAATAGTGCCCTCAACAGCATCAAATGAAATAAAGATTCCGTTTACAGTACATGATAAATGTACATGCCACCATACTGTATACATTAGGGGTGCGACGAGTAGTCGAATGCTCGAGTACCGCACTGTTGACAACTACTCGAGTACGATTTCTCGTACTCGAATATTCGGCCGCAAAAAAAAAAAAAAAAAAAAAAAAATCCCGGTCACCTGGCACTGTCCAGGCAGACGCTTACCCGTGCCAGGGAGAGCGGCGGCCGCTGGCATGGTACCGTCGGTAAAAATGTTTCCCAACTCAAGCACTGTCAAACCCACCACTCAGAAACTGGGACCAAATGTCCGGATTTCTGTTTGGATTCGGAGGAAAATTGATTATTCTGCCATCTTTGGTTTGTAAAACAGCATTGTTTACTGTTATTATTATTAAATTGGCGCCTTCAACTGCATCTCGAAGTAAAATTGCATGCGTTTTTGGCAACGGATCTGGGATTCTGCTCCAGTGGTATGGTAGTGGCAAAAAAAAAATCAAACATCAAAAAATAAAAAAAAAAAAAATTATAACAAAACATGGCGTCCGATTATTCGAGTATTCGCTTGTAAGCCTGGGAGTGTACTCGGGTACCTCATTACACTGTTGTGCACAGCCTTAGTATACATGTACAGTCCTGTAGTTTCCAACAGTTATTTGTATTTTTAATTTGTGTGCATGTCTAGGAAAAGAAGGTACAGGTATGTGACCCTGTGTATCCCTTTGTTATAAATACACTGTAGCAAGTTGAGCAACATGACACATTGTAAGGGCTTACTTAGAATCATTCAGGTGGTCGCGTTACACAACCTTTTGTAAGCCCTGTATTGTATGCAAAACAAGTACTGGTATCGAAATTGCTGGTTTTAAGCAATTTCACTTAAATCCATGAAATGTTGTCTTGAATCTTGAATGACAGTATATTGTAAATGAAATGGGTTTGCCTGCATGTTTGTCTAGGGAATGTGAAGATGATGACTGAGGCTGTCTTTTCTTGTGAAAATGAACATTGGTCTTGCTGAGCTGATTTTGGGCTCTTTGAAAATACCAGGATTAGGGGCATTATTGCATGAATAAAAGCTTCCCTTTTCACAGTCTGAGATGTATTTCCAAGATTTTACTCTTGACTGTTTCTTTCTGTCTGATTATGCTTGAATATCATAGTATTTTTTGTCCATGGACATGGTGTGGCAATTAGTAAGACTGTAGCTTAACCGCTTTGCATTGACTAGATTATAAGATAGTAATGATTAAAAACCTATTTCTATTCATTTAGTGTACTACCGGAACGGTACTCGATTCTTTAGTTAAATCCTGAATTTAAAGTTTGCACTACACACAATTCTGATTCTGAACTACCTACCGTATACGGTACAAATTACAGCATGATGGCATTCATTTTTGGGGATGTACTGTACATATTAATTCATGCTCATCATTGTCCTAATTGTTATCCTACTTACTGCGAACATTTTGCAAGTGTGAATATGAGGTCAAATGGCTTACATGTATGATGTGATTATTTAAATAGAGCAGCAAGTTATTATGTATCCAATTTTTCTGATTAGATTTATGCATTTTTAGTTTTTTACAAATATATGCAGGTGTTGAAGTTATTTTGTCCTAAATGATCTGCTTGTAGATGAGAACCATTTACATAGGGTTCAATGTTAGTTTAATATGTGGTTTTAAGGAAATATGGAAATATACTACCTTATATACAGTAGCTTTATGTTTAGGCGGATAAACCTAACTTTTATGGCTGTTGTAATTTCTCTTACAAGTTTATAATGTTTTACCGTTGCGCAAAATTTCCTTTACCATAGTTATTTAAACAAACCCAAATAGTATAACTTTTACTTAACAGGTGCAACCTCTCTCAGTGTGGAATCATAAAAGAGATTAGTTGAATTACTAATATTTGCTGCACAAAACTGATAAATGACATACATTTTAATGCTCAAATGTTGTCAAAGTGTGTCTGCACTGCTGCTGACAAACATGCACTTGTAGCTTGCTCATGACTCAGTGAATGGAGCTTAGTGGCGTGCAGTCTGCCACTAAATGTTCCTTCAATCAAATTATTTTTCTGTTTATCTTAGAAAATATAACTACTTGTAACTACAGTACAATGTGCGTTGAAAAAACTGTATGATCTCATTGTGTAAAGCTTGCGATACAATGCAGTCATTGAACTACATGTACATGTATGTATTATGCTTGCTTCAACTTTCAAGTTATTTGAATGTATTGGAAAAGAGAAAATGCAGCACGAAACTCAGCATATTAATATGCTACTCCATTCAATATTGCTCTTGATTTTTAATTTCTAAGATACCATGCTGCCATTAAAGGGATCCGGTAACTTTGTCTTACATCCTTTAGAAATAATCCTTGATTTAGCTCATGCTGCAATGATAATTATAAACCTTTACATGTAGGTCAGTCAGGAACTCTATGACTAACACTACAGTCTATTGGGGAAAACGAGTATGGTAAAACCGGGCTTCAATATTACACCATATCACAGACACTGGTAACATGTAGGACCGTGTATATCAGATTTAACATTGTTAAACGATCCCTTTAATAACCTTTGGTTTTATTATTTTACATCTCGTAACTTTAAACGATCAATACACAAGACTTTCTTCTACCTGTACATGTACATGTAATATTCACAGGTGCTACATGTACAGTGTACCAGTTCTCTGGTGCTAATGTAACATTATAAATGTATGTGTCTATGTGAACTAATATTTATAAATGGAGAGATTAGAAACTAATTAGTTATTAATTAATTATATTAATATTTACAAATGTACGTGATCTACATGTACATTGTAGTATTTACAAGTGGAGAGATGACAAATAATTAATATCTCAAGTAGAACACAAAGAGATCACAATTTGTTTTCTCACAAGGCAGAATCAGTTGTAATGAAAGATATACATGTACATTTCATCTTTCAAAATTAATGAATGCATATTGTAATGTAGAGTAGGATATTATATTTCATAATTATCATGTTTTCCTATGTCAATATCGTCATCACATTTCAAACAGATTTTAACCCTGCAGATATCATACAGTTGATTTGATGCCTGGTGCTTACATGTATAAATACACCTGTATGTGATATCAATGATACTCATTTCACATGATTCTACAGTGATGTGCAAAAATTATTAATGTAATTGATGTATTTGATCCAAAAAATTGTCAATTGCAGTAGAGATTAAGTCTAGTCGGAACTTGCTTATATTTTGTATAAATTTATAAGCTACATTTGAGACAATATCTGCATGTATACCGGTAATGGCATTCACTGTAATGGGTAGATACATGTACAGTACATGTAGATCAATGTGCACTGTACATGTACAGTAGGAGCATATTTTTGATAGACCAGTTTTCTGATGTGCTATTCACATTTATGGATGTGTTTTTTGAAAGGCTCATTCACATATGCTGCAGTACACTGCTGCTTTTAAAAATAAAACATTTTAATGAATGGCACAGCCAAGGTCCTACTGTACAGGCCTATGCACTTTGCTCTATGTTATACATGTACACTGTAGGATACGGAAATGTGAAGCATACAAATAATGTCGTCATAAAAGGATGTTGCCTCTTTAAGAATATTTAGAGACATCCTAAAACTTTTCAGAGGCCTGGCTGACATAGCAACAATCAATGCATGCAAATAGAATGCAAACTGCATACTGACCATTTTTGGCTGTGAAGAGCAAAAGGGTATCTATCACTGAGTTCCTTTTTGGGAGACAAACATTGTACCCATTGTCTTGTTGTGTAACTGAATGTCACAATCACTTAAGATGGATATTGTGTCTTAATGTAGCCCCTAAAATTATGTAGTACAGTACATGTTCAATTGTACATGTAGACTTTTGATATGTAAATGGTGTTAATTTGGAGGCAACCTTTTCTCCAAGGACACAAATTTCAAAAAACAGGTTTGAAGTTCTTCCCACCACAATTGGTTGTTAAATCTTATTATTTGAAAGTTGTAGGTGACAAAGCAACCAACTATTCTTGTAGATAACATGTACATGTATCATACCATTTCCCTCGATCAAGGTATTAACTGAAGCGCTTGCTGTACATTTGTACAGGTGTACAGGTTGTACATGTAGTAAAAGTACATGTACAGTAGGTGAAAGTGGGAGAAACCAAACTAGGTCCATGTATGTACATGTACATGCACACTCACACCTGTAGGGATAATTGGAGCTAATTCCCGGTGAATTACCCTATTCATTGGGCGTAACCCATCATTGTTTTTCATGCTGTACATACATGTATAGAGAGCATAAGAGAAGGAACCTGGGTGTCTTTGACCTTCTGATGATTGATAGACTTCCACAGTTTGGTCTCCCTTTCTTTTCTCAATCTCCAGTGTGGGTACACTTGTACGGAGGCGATTTAATCATGTCATTTCCCACATGTATTACTCACAAGACTGATCCTCTCTCTCTCTCTCACTGTGTTTCATGTACACCTGTACATGTACAGGTACAATGTGTGTAACCTGTACATGAAATGAAGTGACAGTGTTCACTTCTGAAATTTGCTTTTAATGATTTTGACAAGTTTTTTTTTTTTTTTAACAGAATAATGACTTATCATGAAGGTGACAATGATGGTGATGACTGAGATGATAACATTGATTATGATTTTGATCATTTAAAAAAAATCAAATCCATTTAAATCATGACCCAAAATATCAAATTACATGGTTTTGTCATTTTTACTCCAGATAGACAAATACTCTGTACAAAGCTTTCAACATTGCCCCATCATTTAGCTGGAAAATGTTTTTCATTTTTTAAAGATGATTTAACAGGATGTTTTACGTCCAAAGAAAACAGTTTCACACCATTTATTTGTATAATAGTGTGTTATATGAGATTTCCAAAATGTCCAGGGTTTGCTTTTTGTAGGATATTAGAGCTTGAAGATACACATGTAGGGAGGTTAAATTTCATACAAGGAAATTACATGGCAATCAATGCTGGTTACTTACTTTTACAATCATTGTTCACACACTCCCACACATGCTTGTACTGAAGAGGTTTTTTCATGATGAAGAGCTGTAATGTTGCAGTTCATTTACTGAAACAAATGTAACATACAGTGTTTATATATTTGTGGGTGGAAATTGGAGATAACTGTTTGTTCTATTTGTCAAACTAAAGCCTTGTTTTAATATTTTTAATACCGGTAATTAAAAAAAAAAAGGAATTCCTTTACTTTTCAAACTTTTTTTCTCAACTAGACAATTAAATGTATTACTTTTAAGTTTGAATTCGTTTTTTTTTTCATTGGTGGAATCAAAGTTTATGTACATGTACATGAAGTCAGAATTGATTTGCTATTAGGGTCTCCAAAAAAAAAGAAAAAAAAAGTGTTTTTTGCAGAATATACAAAGTGCATTCATTGAAACTTCATGTAAGGCAGGAGTTTGTTATAATTATGAATTATGGACAAATTTGAAGTCACTTGATAGTACACTGAATGATAGCAGAACCTACTATAGGCCCTACATGTACAGTATACATTTGAACATGTAGAAACACTTCTGCTTTCCTTCCTACATGTAATTAGAGGCTTTATCAATAGGGGCCCATTATTAAATGAATTAATTCTTACCAGCGGGACTACCTACGATGTAAAACAATTGGGCTATGGTTGGCTGCCAAACTGTCCTTAACATGCTAATTGATTACAGGCACATTTGCTGATGGTAAGGGTGAATAATTCATGATTGGTGTGGTGTATACACACTGTCAGTATGAGCTAGGCACTCTTGAGTGTGACAAAGGATGCAATATAGGCATGGTTGATATGTTTTAAGACAGTAGCCACAGTTCTTTTCAATTAATTTCATAATATGGAAGATGAAGGAAGATTTGAATTGTGAAGAGTTTTCTTTCTTAATACAGTGTAGATGGCAAACTTTGGGCTTCATGTATTTTATGTTACATCACAGTTGCTTGTGGCTTGTAATATTTTTCCTGTAGTACTTTTGTACTTGTACAAGTTGTACAAATATACATGTACAGTACCGTACATCATGTAGTCATGTACTGTACAACATTCAAGTGTTCATGATGCCAGAATAAATTAGACTAAATTTCTCTTTTTTTATAATCTAGTGCCAACTCATTAGTCATTTTCATATTTTTAGCTTCTTTATAACCTCTACGTGTACAAACCCAAACCCACAGAAGCTATTTTTACTCTGTGAACATGGGTATGTATCATGCCTTTAAAGTGATAATTTAAAATGAAGAAAATCAAGATAGAATAGTGTCAATGCATACAAATTATGCCAATTCTACTCATTTTCTGGAGCTCGAGGCACTGGAATTATGTTAAATTAAAAACTTTGTTATGTACATGTACATTAAACCTTAGAGATTCAGATAATATGCAAGATTATCATGCTATGAAGTGATTGAATAGCAACTTACATGTACATGTACATGTACAATGTATATGACTGAATATTTGCTTTGTGTGAAGTTTCTTGCCCATTAAATGGCTGACGTTTACACTTCATGGAATTTAGTGTCGCAAAATAGTGAGACCAAATTAGCAGTCACCTCCCCCTACACTACTACATGTACAGGTGTAAACTGTATCATGTACATACTGTACATGAATGTATGTTGTACAGTATAATGGCATTGTAAAGTATTAATTTTCTCTATGTTTTTCTGAAGTAATCTGAACAGAAACACAATTTCGGTTTGATTGTGAATTACTGGAGAGTTTGATTCAATCATTTTGGAATCTTGATTGCCATTAATTTGCTCAAAATGACTACTTGTGCCCTTTTTCATTCATTTTTTTCTTTCATTTTTGTCAAGGTCTGCTGTTTATAGTGATGCAATTTATAAAGTTGTGCTGCTACTACAAGAAATGACCTGTAATTTACAAAAGTAGTTCAAAATTTTCATAAATCATGTCATTGCACATTTGCAGACATTGGATTGGAATGTTACCACGTACCAGCTCAATTAAAAAATAAAAAAAATGATAGGATATTCAGAAGGCCTCATTCTAATTTGGCTCTCATCACTCCTAAACCTTTCGTTATCTTTTATACAAAAAGAATTGAATGAAATATTTTGCAAAATGGGGTACAGTATTACAGTATACAGTGTACCGGTATGTACTGCTCTTGTCTTGTCATTCATATAGCCTGATGCTGTAGATCAGTGTTGTATTACTCATCATGAAGTCAGAACATGAGGCTAGCACAGAGATTGCTGCTATGACAGCTCATGGATTAGAGTTTAACAGGTTTACATGATCTGTTTCTAACATCGCATCACAGTGCGCGTACTGTATCACAGTGTACTCAATGTAATGTTTGGAAATGAGACTTACATACATGACATGAAAACCCTGCATGGGCTTACAGTCACAGGAAAGACATTGATTACATAAGAGTGTCTGTCCGTAAGTGGGAAAGGGCTCTTCCTGCCCACTAACCTGCTAATTCAGTGTACATGTTGTTATGGTCACACATTAGCAGGGAATAATTTTCCTGGTATCGCATCGCAATTTGCTATGCATTTTTGTATGACTGCTATACAAAATATCTTTTGTTTAGCAGTTTTCTTCCATAGAAATGTACAGAATTTCATTTGAAATATTTATCCATCCGCTGAAATTGCTAATCAAAAAATTTGAGGAAAATTATTCCCTGCATTAGAGAGGTGTAGATTTTTGATAGATTATACATTAGAAGTACACCCATTAATCTACATGTACATGCTAGACAGCCTCCACATGTACAGCTCTACAGTTCCAGGGGACCAAAATGCTCAGACCCTTCACCCTAATATCAGTTTTGATCCCCCACATATAAATGTATACTGGTACATGGATGTACATGTAGTGTACACAGACCTCCTATATTTTTCTATTGACCCCATGAAGAATAAGTGCAGAGCATTAAATTTACACTTTTTATGTATTATAGTTTGATAGGGCTACATTTTGATTCACAAATTTCTAGTTCATGATACGATTCTCTGCGTTGGCTGCGTTGGCTGCGTAGGCTGTGCTCATGATACAGGCTGCTGATAACTTCCTCTGGCAGTGTGCCTGGGAAGACATTCATGTTCATTGCAGAACCTGGAAGGCAAAGAGGGATTTCAAAAATTTGAAAGTCGTAAAAGTACAATACATGTAGTCACATTTGTATTAAGCGCTTAATCACTCTATATAACTTAACATTTTTAATTATTATTAACCCAGTCATTAGATTCAATTGCTAATTCGCACATGATAGTGCACATGCTCCAATGCCTCGGGAGTATTCCGGCCAGGCGCCATTTCACAAGGGCACAAATGCCACTCCATCCACTTTAACATTCGCATCCTACCGGGTATACCCATTGAACACCTGAGTGGAGTGTGGCAAATGTAGATTAATGTCTTGTCAAAAGACAATAGTGCTGCAGCGGGACTTGAACCGCGAATCATGCGATCTGCAGTCCAGCGACTTATCCACTAGACCATGACACCTCTCATATAATAACAGCTTAACTACATGTATATTATGTCTATCTTGCTAGAAATGCTAGAAAATGATGATGATCATGCTGAAAATGATAGCATTTATATGTTCTCATTTATATTGATGTATTTGCTTGGCTATTTTTTTTTAATGATCATTGAATACCGCTTTGTTGAATGGAATTTTATTTATCTTTTCACTTCTTGAAATAATTTTACCTCATCACTCATAATCGTTAAATATATACTAGTTAAAAATTGTGTTACATTTGGACATAATACTACCAGTAATTACAGTAATTTTGTGTTTTTTTAATTTTCAGTGTGGACCAGCCTAAATTTACTAGGTCTGTCTTCATACTATGATTATTTTAGAGAGAGAATGTTGAGTAAAAACCTGAGCAATGGATACACTTTAAATGAATTTTCTTTGTTTTGATCTTGCAGTTTCCAGAGCATGATTTTTATGGAGTATATGACAAGCTTCTGCTGTTCAAGCACAACCCAGGTACAAGCTACTCTCTCACACCCGTAACATCAGTTAGCGATGTGACGGAGGGTGCCCTTATTGAGGCTGTGTTATCCGGTAAGAAAACACATTCTCATCTTGACTCTTTTCAGTATTGAGCAAATTGCATGAGTGCTCAACTTTTCACTTTTTAAATGTGCCTCTCATTAGAAAATGATCATATTAATTTTGTTTGTTGTGAGCCATTGTGAAAGTTGTTAGTTTAAAGTCTGCAACAGTTCACTCAGTGATATTTTTGCTAACACTAACATACATGTAGTACTTTGACAGTCATAAAGTTTAATTAATAGACCATAGTTTAGGAGATAACAGAAAACTTGCATCAACTGCCAGTGAACATGTTGTCTGTATTTAAGAAATATTTAGATTGACTGTTTCTTCTTTCATAACACTTGTTTTAACAGTAATTTGAAGATATTAATATTTTGTATTATAGTATTATATTAAAATGTTCTTTAAATTAGGAATACTATATAAAATACATAACTTCCTTTGATACATGTACATGTAGGTTGATAAAACAAATTTCTCAAGTCCTAATTTATTCATAGTATTTTTATATTTGATATTAAACACAAGCCTTTACAGTACATGTACATTCATGCAATGGGAACAATGCAAAGTGCCAGTGTGAAAGTACATCTATTGGCATTGCATGAATACCGGAGCATGAAGTGGAGCATGATATCTTTATTTTCACAACTTGCTATTGCTCTATTGCAATGGCAAATTTATACATGTAACCTACATTATGTGAAATACTGGGCTTTATGAATAAAATCACACATACCTTGCGAAACATGTACATGTTAAAGGGGAAGTTAACCCTTAAAAATGGCTGTGATGAGCTTATACTAAAGCGTGGCGTCCGTTTTCCAGCATCCAGCGTCTTTCGTCAGTCCACAAATTCAAAATGCTTCTTCTTTGTCATTTCGATTCTGTTTGCTATATATGATAGGACGATGGCTAGGTCAGAGCTGCCAACCATTCCGTTTTTTCCTCCAAATTACGGTATTACGTTTTTTTTTTTTTTTTACATACCGCACGTCAAACAACTGCCCTTAAATGGTGATTTGATTACAAATTCAATAGAAAACTAATTTTAAAACATACTCGAGAAAAATATTCTCAAAAAAAATGAAATGCCGATAATACCAAAATAACCACCAAAAAAATTACCTGCTTGTATGGAAAAAACAGCATGATGAATGAACATTTCTGCATTGGAAGTGTGTCGCGCGTGGTTGTAAGTTTTGTTTTTTTGGAATTCCTTTTTTTGGCTTGAAATTCCTTTTTTGGTCGCACAAGGTTGGCAGCTATGCTAGGTGGGAATTTTAAACTTCAACACAGAATTGTGAATTCTTTATTTATGCAAATTTATTTAAAATGACAAAAAATGCTTCTTCTCCATCTTTTATAGACCAATTAAAATTTTCTCTTGGTTTCATCTTGTAAGTGAGAAACACCGAAATTCTGAACAGAATTTGAAATTTACCTCAAATGTTACTTATGATTTTATGCAAAGGTATTCCCCCCCCCCCCAAAAAAAAAATTATAGAAAATGTTTGTTTGAGCTAGGTTCGAGATACACAGAATGTTGAAATTTTGCGTAATTAATTCTAATTTATGCAAATTTATTCATTAGTTTTTAATTAAATTCAATTTTTTTTTTTCTTTTCTACACTGTACTTAATATTTTGATTTATTTGTTTTATCTAGTACATCTACATGTAAATAAGATACACAGAATGTCGTTTTTTTTGCCTCAAAAATTTATGAGTATAATTTATGCAAATATATTAAAAACAAAAAATCCTTCTTGTCCTTGTTCTGGTTTAATATGTTGTGCAATTGCGATTTGCTAATGATATCGACTGGTTACACCAGCAGTCCCTGCAACGAGAGTCCCAAATAGCCCAATCAAATTGGTTACTTCAGCTCAGATAATTTTATGAATCACTTATCCATTGAAAAAAACACTTTCTAACTCAGCGACCATTGCATGACAGTAATGTAACTAGATTTAAAATCAAACCTGACCCTCAAAGAAAAAAAAAAAAGGAAAATAACATCTACATGTACACGTAACCCTGTAAGTTGGGGCTTTGATCGGATTGGAAGATCGGAGCGACACCCTCGCACCTGTGATCGGTATTGGCAAAACTTTTTAAAATATTTTTTAATGCCGAAAATGTTCAAGTTTTTGGCTATCAAATGCTTTAAAAAAATTCATAGCTGGGATTATTTTGTCATTTGGAGTTGTTGTAGACCATGTTTGTTGATATTAAGTGCCTTTTCATGACTTTGAAATTAATAATATTGGTCGAAGAGAAGAGGCAAAACATGCGGGCTGCCATCTTGGATTATAATGTAGGCATGCATTATAATCCAAGATGGCGGCCCGCATGTTTTGTCTCTTCTCTTGGACCAATATTATTAATTTCAAAGTAAAAAAGGGCACTAAATAATAACAAACATGGTCTCCAACAACTCCAAATAACAAAATAATCCCAGCTATGAAATATTGATCAGCGATCAGAAATTGTTATCAGATCACACCTGATAGGCTCAAGATCGGCCCCCTATCCAATGATCGGTTACAGGCCTATGTACACGTACATGTACATGTACGTACACTGTAGGCTGTCATACTCCTTGACTTGTGTTTAGAAATAAGGATTAATACTTGTATTACAGGTATTTAAATGTATTAAATACATAAAATCAGTTTTGCAGATGATGATTTTATTCATTATTTGTCTTATATCTGAGTTCCATTTTATTACTGTATGAAGTTTAGCAATGATTGCATGAACTTACTTTAATCGTAGTGATATCCTTGTACATAAACTGCATTTCATTTAGTTTTTAAATCAAGTTTAATAGTGACTGTTTTATATTTGTATTCAATATGATTTTCCAATATGTATGAAAAGGTTTTTGTTCTTTGCATGTCTTTTATGGTATTGCTAGAGATTTGTTTGGTTTTATAATTTTGTTCTACGTATGTACATGAAGAAAATGTACATGATTTAACATTTGGCAAAATCTTAGTTAAAAGTATAGAGGCACAATTAAATATGCACTTTATGCTTCATATAAGATAATCGGAAGAAATTAGTGAAAATCCCTTTTTTGATACCTAGTGCTGTAGTCAAACGTTTAACCGTCCGGTATCCGACCGCCCATGGCGGATTCCGTTTTCAATTGGACGGTTTCGTTTTCCCGTTTTTTTTTTTTTTTTTAATTTTTTTTTTAATTTTTTTTTTTTTTTTAATTTTTTTTTTTTTTTTTTTTAAAGTTTTGATTTATGCCCCTCCACCTGGCACTATGCCTGGCAATGTCTCCCATCTCAGTAATCTGTGTGTTGACTCACCACTCCGAAACTAGAACAACACTCCAATTTGTCTGTCATCTTGGTTTGAAAGTAATCTTGTAATAGATCTCAATATGTAGTTTATAATAATAATTCATCCAACTTTTACAAACAGTGTACCACAAGGTTCTATCCTAGGTCCTCTACTGTTTTTAATTTACATTAATGATCTTTTCTTCTAAAAACGACATTGTTACTATTATTTGTGAGAAGTTCAAAAGCACAAATTGGCGCCTTCAAATGCACCTCCCAGTTAAATGAAAGTCCTTCCCGCTTTTTCACACGGACCTGGCTTGCTGCCGACAAAAAAATATTTAAAAAAAAAAAAAAAAAAAAAAAAAAAAAACATTTTTTTTTTTTTTTTTTTTTTTTTTTTTTTTTTAATTTTTTTTTTTAATCGTTTAACCGAAAACCGTCCGGTTTTGACTGGCGGTTAAACGGAATTGGAGATATCCGTGATGTTACAGCACTAATTACAAGTTTATAGTACATTTTGGTTGCCAGTCAACTTTGTTTGTGAAGTGTGAACATTTCAAAGGATTAAAAGACATTCTTAGTTTTTAAAACAGTAATTTGAAGAGAGCAATTTTCTTCATTGCTACACATTTTAACTTTTAACTAACCACATTTTACATCACCTGTACTTTTTATTACCAAGGTATGATAATGTATGTACATTAAAGGCCTACATGCAATTCAAACTTTCGTTAAAACTAGAAGAGGAAAGTGTGGTAATGATTTTAACAGGAAATTAAAGTCTTAGGAACAAGAACACTTTCTGAATTGACTTGACCAGTACATGTCCACGTACATGTATATGAGGTGATCTCATAAATGCAAAATTACACCTACATGTACAGTACATGACTGTATTTGAGGCATGATTTTGTATCATATTATTTTATTTTAATTGCATGCTCTTTTTTTATTTATGCCATAATGTACTTGTACATTCCTTTCAATATTCCTTCAAGTATATAGTTATGTGCATGGAGATCTCGCTATTTCACAGAAGTTACCATTTCCTGTTGCTCATTGGCTGGCAATTCTACAAAAGTTGTACATTGTTATAACACTTCCTATTTGAAAAAGCGAGTTAAAATACCCACTTTCAAAAATTGATTCTTTTTGACCTACATGTACCTAAATTAAATGATATTTTCCTACTTTGATGAAAGTGCAAACATGGGGTATGGACTTCAGGAAAGCAGTTTCTTTGAGTGGTAGTGGTACATTTTTGTTCATGATAAATCTTTTCATTGCATGTCCCTGTGATGCATGGTATATCCTGCACCCTATCATGTTTAATTTGAAGAGCTACTTTCCCTGTTTGCATGTTGTTTGTTGACTTTAATCTGATTGTGTAAACATGTATATGAAAATTGTTGTCAACCTCTGCCTCCTTTTCCTCCTTCCATTCTCCCTCTCCACCTCCTCCTCCTCCTCCTCATCCTCCATGTTTGTCAATGTGTGCCCTTCATTGATTGTCTTGACTGCAGATCAGTGGGATGGTAGCCGAATGAATGACCTCGTCAGCCAAAATCCCTCTTCGGGCAAGTACATATATAGTCGAAAAATACGACTTTTATTGTAGATTATTAATTTCCTTATTTTTTTCAACCATCATGAATTCAAATGCAGGGCTTCAGTTCTGTTTCTGTAAGTGTAATATGAATAAACTTGTATTTAACCTATGCAGGTCTGATTAAAACTTTGTTGTCACGCAAGCACAATAATGCAAACATTTTATTTTGCTACAATTTATATTGAGACAATTTGTATTTCAGGAGAGATAGTTAAGTATGCAAAATCCTCCTTCCTGTTAATTTTATTAAATATAAGCTCACATATCCATGTACTGGATGCTTCCGTATATGTGAACAAACTGCATTTACCGGTACATGCTCTCTGCTGTATTATTTGGAGAGCATTATATTATTAATATTATTAGTTTTCCTCAATTCCTCTCATATTTTTTTTGGTTGGATAGAATTATTAAATTTTGCTCTTTCTTTGGTATCTTGAAACTGGAATACTGAGAGTAATGAGTTCTTGGATTACAGTACATTAGTTGTACATAATATAATATCTTATGAAATATAAAGGGGGGAGACGAAACTTGTACTGTTTGGAGATTAATTTGATTGTCTTTTATTTCCCATTCTTTCCTTGTTGCATGCTTATCAAATTCTCACTACAAATTACCCTGTCCTTTGCAGTCATTTTGATATTAACCATCAAAGCTGCCCCAATTTGTAATGCTACATTCCCTCACACTTTTTAAAACTGATTGTTGTTCCTCCTTTGATAAATGTAGAATGCATTTCTTATTGTAGACCTAATGAAGTGTATTACTGTGTTTTGGATTGTTATATAAAGTTTCTGTGAATCTGTACTCTTTGTAAATCGATAGCTTTTGCTTGTTTTTTTTATAATTTTTAATATGAGCTTTCATATGTTTACCAGGCAGAAATATTTTGTTGTTGTTGCTATTTTACTTTTAAATTTGGACCCTAGTGTATGAAAAAAACTACTGTTCTCTGTCTGGAGTAGCCATGATTTGTTTTACTAGATAGTAAATTAATAGCTTGTCTCTACATGTACATGTAGACATATTTTATGTTTAACTTTCATATAGTTGTAAAGACATGCACAACACAAATATGTACATGTATGTACCCATACTCTTAATAATGGTTAGAAACTAGAAATCATTCAAGTTGCTGAGAAGCATGCATGAGTGCTGTTAAACCTTACTACCAAGCATGCCAACAATAAATGTACAATTTGTTAACAAGCGTAAAAACAAATTGCAGACCAGATCCCAGAAAATTATGTTTTTATCAAGCAAGTGTAAAAGATGTGAGCAACAGATTATAGATTTGATATTAATGCTTCCAATTGTTGCTTGTTCTATGACAAATTTTGAATATTTTACAAATTAATGTGAGGCCCCTTGCCCACTCTTTATCTGTTATCATAAGGATCTGATCATTGCATTAATTGCTGTGATAAGGGCAATGATAATTCCTATAATATTTACTGGTACTGTAATGTATCTGAGGTATTATAATACAGAATTTAAGTGACGTATAAAGTATTTCCTTTTTATTTTGACACTTCTAATTGAAACCTCTAGTGCAGGATTACACAAACAAGTTTTGCTGCATTTTTTTTAAAACTGCTAATTCAATTGGCACAGTTTACAATAGATAATAGCATATTTTGCTTATTGGGCACCATTTTTGTTAGTTTGATTTGCTTTATATACACATATTACATGTATATTCATATATTGTTTATTTTGCAAACCCACATAATCACTATTTTTATACCGTAAGTGGAATTAATCTTAAACATCAAGAACATGAAAGTGTATTATGAAACTGCCTTTTTTCAATTTTTCAAGCTTTAGTATAATCACTTAAATTTACATCCTAAACAGCTAAATGTAGGAAAGGTACAAGTAGTTTATAGAGCCCCTTTAAAAAATGAATATAAGAATGTGATAGTTATTTTTCTGTCTGTCTTTCTTTCTTTCCTCTTCATCTCCATAAATACATTGGCCACTACAGCTTCTGCTACAGTTGAAGACCGACAGATCCGGCCTCACACATTATATGTCCACTCCTACAAGAGTCCAACATTCTGTGACTTTTGTGGTCAGATGCTGTTTGGATTAGTGAGACAAGGACTGAAATGTGATGGTGAGTTCAGTACTTTTATTATCTAAATTTGGTGTCTATTTTAGGGGAGAAAAAAGATCACCAGTTAACAAACTGGGAACTTGGTTTATAGTTTATATGGCATGTTGGGCACGACATGGGCATCGCTATTTTCCTGATAACGTAACGTAACGTACTATGGAAAGTCGTTTATCAAGTGAATGTATTCACATTTATTGATGCTTCCTTCCCACACGTGTGTTTGTGTGGTGAGGAAGTATTTCATTCACCTGTTATCTTGTGTACGGTACTCTAATTGTCAGAACGCAAACTTCATTAAAAAGTAAATATAAAGTATTTCCAACTAAAGCTTGGTGCATGATACATGTATGTACATGATCAAGTTTGTCTGGTACATCACATTATCCAGAAAATGGCTGTGCCTATGTCATGCTAAAACTTGAAAGGTATTACATCATGCCAAGAATATCTTCATTTAATATATCTTTTGTCCACTTTCATAAGGAATATTGTACATCAAAGGACAGAGATAAATCTCATCTTTCACCAAGCTTACACTTATTCTTTGGGTTGAGGTTTATTTGAAGTTGCCACATTTCTGTGGTATACAATCATACTACCTTCACCTGTTATGAGATGTATATCTATGTTTATGTTCTCTTACAATAGGATGTGGGGGTAACTACCACAAACGGTGCGCTTTCAAAATTCCCAATGACTGCACGTTATCCAAGCGACGGCGCTCTTCCTTAGCGATCTCCTCCTCCAGTATTCCCTGGTCTCCATCTGAGACCAGTTTGTCCAGTGAAGATTCTCAGGTAAGTTTAATCAAATCAAAATCCCATTTTTCGTAATGATCTCATGTCTTTGAATTGTGTTTTGTGATACCTTACAAGGAATAGATAAAGATGATCTACACTTAGAAAAGACCATTGTATGATTTGAAAGGATTACTAGTACTGCAAAGATGATATGTCCTTTGTATTATCCTTTTCTATGGTTCAATTAAATGGTACTCCCGTCAGATTAGAGGAAACTGTATCTATATTGTGCTCTTCGAGGAGCATTAATTATTTGTAGAACAATCGAAAGCGTACATGTATTTATTCACCTACTTGTACAATGTATATATCACAAGTTATTTCTATTTGTTTAGCAAAATTATATATTTTTGTGTTGTTGGTGACCTCACTACCTACAATCTCACCAGAATTCGATGTTCAATTTGTTTCCTGATATTCTGTTCCGAGCTACAGTATGTTATAAAGTACTTGTGTAGTTAGTTCATACGTTTCCTGAAGAAGTAGACAATAGAAAGCTGCCCTTTCTTTCTTATTAGAACCACCATGGTGGTTGTATCAGCAGGGTGCCATAATGGTTCCATTCAGGTTTTCAATCGCATGCAAACAATTTTGAAGTTCGCTTGTTTTGATATTGCAAGACCTTGGGGCTCAGAGGCTTATTATCTCTCTCACTTCTTTTTGTGCATTTTATGATTTTTATCCTTCTCTTTCTCTGTCTCTTTTCTTTGCTTTTGCATTGTTATTCTTCCTTTGTCTTTTCTTTATTATTACTTCCATTTTGTATTACTTTCCTTCTCTCTTCCCTCACCTCTCATTTTCTTGTTTCCGATATTTCTCTCCTGTCATCAGTATCATAATATATTGTTTCCTTATTCTGATCCAGATTCATCTTTCTTTACTTGTCTTGAATTAATTCCCTTGTACCTCCACTGTCTATGCTTTTAACAATTCTTTTATTTGCCCCCTTCATTATTTCTCATGTTCTGTTTCTAGTCCCCTCTTCTTCTTTCTCTCTCTCTCTCTCGTTTTCTTTCTCACTCTCTCACTCTGTGTTTGCTTTTTATTCCCTCTCTTTATAACTTGCAATACCTGCTGTGCATACTTGTAGGAATTTAAAAAGAAGCCTAATGTCAATAAAACTTTAGAGGGTCAATTATTTCTAGCTCATATTTTTTCCAGCAACTGTAGGGTGTGGTTTGCAATATTTAAAACCCTTCAAAATGGAACACCTGTCTCCTTGGTCTTCTCATGATTTAGTACCTGATATCAATCAAAGTCTATTATTAATTATATTTGATGTGTTAAACAAATACCAATTCCACACATTTGACAAAAAGGAGAAGTAGTTGGTTGGGTGTGTTGTAACATTTATTTTGTTCTCATTTTATCATTAGGGTTCAGATATATTTATGCCCATGTTAAAGGAAACTCAAAGTTTTAGTATTGGGTCATGAATTCGGTTCAAATTATCACATTGGAAGCATATATGCGACCCTTCAATATTCAGTGATCGTTGTCGCGGTTATAATCGAATCTTAAGTGTCGACATTGTAAATAAAAAAACTCTTACATGTATGTTGTATAGCTCCCTCTCAAGGTCAAGATATTAATTTAGCTATAAAACAATGTTTCTTGACTAAAATCGACCGATTGGCTATTCCCGTTTGGAAATTATATATCACAACAGCATATTCTGAGATTTTCATGGTCGCAGTAACCATTGGGTGGCTGTAGGCGCTATTTGAAATTTATCAAAATTACAAATACAAATACAAATAAGAGTGTTTAGTATTCTTAACCCTTCTTTATAACAAGTGTGCCAGTCTTATCATAAAAAGACTAATGTTAACGTACTGTTGAAGACAGTATGAATCTAGCATGAAAACTGGAAGGATTGTATGGCCCCCATGTCATCATTGATGACTCAAATAAAAGCAAGATATAATTACAACTTGTGTTCCATAAACTAAGCATAGTAGCATGACCGTACCCCCATGAGTCAGTCATAGTAGAGTACACAATGTGCATGGGTGCATATTAAGTACACTGTGTACAAACTAATGTACATTAAAAGGAAGTGTGACTTTGTTACATTTAAACTAGAAAGAATATGCCTGTTACCAAGCATACAGTATATACATGGACTATAAAAATGTATTTATGATATAACAAAAGAAAATGAAAATTTGTACAGATTTTTTTCTTTCTGTTATCAAGATGCAAGCATTCATGCAGTGATTTTTGTTTTCTTTTTTTTTCTTCTTCAATTTTCCATTTTTTTGAGAGGGCCAATTTCTTTGAAACACTATACACCTGTACTTCTTTGATATTTAATTATCCCAATATTTTTCATGTGAAATGCAAGATTCCATTCCAGTGTAGGCAGCATTTAGAAGTTATCTACAGGTGTATGTACATGTATATCTAAAAATGATGGTGATGTTGATGATGTATTTACAAGTACATTTAAATGGCACATGTTCCATATGCTTGTTCAAAATCAAATGCACTTTACAATGATATCATCAACAGAATGAGTGAGAATCATATGGCACTTTCTTAATACTTAAACCATGTCATCCCCTTTAAGTAAAGATACAATATGTTACATGGATTTGTTATTGTGGTAGTAACAGATTATACATTTCTCTAAACCAGGTAACTATATTTTCTATAATTGTTAATATTTCCACTACCAGCAACAGCAGCAGCAGCAGCTTGCAGTATTTGTAACCCACTCCCAGCAGACTCCCCTAGTGAAGAGCGACAGCTACAAGGAGCGCCGGTCACCGTCATGGGGTAACAGGCCACTCTGGGTAGAGCGGGCAGTAGCCAGTCGCATCAAGGTGCCCCACACGTTTGTTGTACACAACTACACTAAGCCAACCATCTGCCAGTACTGCAAAAGGCTTCTGGTAGGGCTATTCCGTCAGGGACTTCAATGCAAAGGTATGGCTTTCATTTCAAGTTCTGGTTGTGTTTTTTTTTTTTTTTTTAAACAAAAAATAGATATGAATTATTTTAATCCTTAAGTCTGGGATTAAATGCATGTTGCCAAAGACAAGACAGATCTATTACAAATGATTACAGAAGATATAACCTTTTTGGAGAACTTTGTTTGTTAAAGTCTGATTATGTAATCAAAGAGACTTTTCACACTTAGTGTTTTCAGAATCTCCCTACAATTCAACAAATAATTTAAATAAGAACATGTTTTTTTCCCTTTTTCTCTTCAGATTGTAAATTCAACTGCCACAAAAGATGTGCTGACAAGGTTCCTAAAGACTGTCTAGGGGAAACACCATTGCAAGAAGGTAGGTCTCAAGCAATTTACAACTATCACTACGACAAGAGGATACATTTTAAGTTTTGCTTGAAGAACTATGATAGCTCAGTGAGAGTGTCAATCTTGGGATCAGGAGGTCCTAGGCTTGTGCAATATAGTTTGGTTCTTTTATCTTTCAATGAATGCCTCGGATAAAGTTGATAATATGAATTCTTGTAATACCCAGGTGTGTAGCAGGAGTAGTGAACTGAAATATAAGGTTGTAATATTTGCAGTACTCAGAATTTTCAATGAAGTGAGTGGTTAATATTTCAGAGAATAAAAAATGAAACTTGTAAGAATTTGTCCAGGATTATTTCAAGCACATATTTCATCATCTGCTATTTTTATGTTTTTAAAAATGTAATTTCAAGGAATCATTAAAAAAATATTTTTCTGCTAAGCTCCTGAATTGATTTGAGTGGTGATGCCAATGGCTTCCTTATAATGAATGGTGGAAGCCATGAAATCGACCTCCTACAGTCTACGTTTACTAGTCGTATATGAACTTCAATGAGATTTCACTTGAAAGGAAGACTTGGGACAGGAAAATCACTTTAGTGGAGCTATCAGCGATCGTAAACTTTCCCTCGTTTAAAGACATTTTCTCAAGAGCAAGATTGAAATAAAAAAAGTTGAAATGTCAGTGTATTTCCCTAGAACTGTTTTTCAATGGCAGGGGTGCAACTTCTCAAATTATAATTATTTATTTAGCTCCCCCCCCCTAAACTAGGACACTAAAGGATGTATGGTGACTTCAATCAAATACAAACTAAACTTACATTAACATGCCCATACAAGAAAATAATTCTCAAAGCCCTGTAAAGCCAAGTATTTCCTCTAAGATGTATTGGGTAAATCCTTGAGAGGTTTTACAATGGGCCTATTCTCTTGAACAAGGAAATTCAACAGAAGTCTGTAATATGCCCAGTAGAAGGGGATGAGCACAACATTTTTCAAATTTTTCATCCTTTTTTTAGTATTGTGATTACCGGTAAAGGATAGAAAACTAAGACATGTTACAATGAAGATGATACACAGATTGAAATGTGTTGTGTAGATGTGGTAAAAAAAAGGTCAAAGATTTGGAATTTGTTTTTCTTCAAATGTACATCCTCTGTCTGTTCATGCCCTTCTGCTAGGGACACAGCAAACTTGTATGGCTTATATGTGCTAACTGTAGATATTGACTGATACAATATATGGTTTCCCTGTGGGCTATTGTGTCTGTTAACACACACACCACACACACATACACATACATATACATATATATATGTACATACATGACACAGTATATTTCTTGCCTCATCCATGTATTTAGGAGACAATGATGATCAGGAGAGACTGATTGAGAGCGATGAGAATGAGGCTGAGGAGAATGAGAATGGATCAAACAGGGACAGTATTGGAGATGAAACACTGCCGGACTCCCCAGTCAATGAAAATCCACTCAGGTATGCATCTCTCATTGTGTAGGAACAGTTCCAAAGGAGGAAGTATTAAACAAGCATGAGATTAAATGTTTTACAAGAAGTTTCTTAAATACTTCACCATAGATGTGCCATAAACCTTGTGAGTACAGGTGGTTGGTATTGGGTTCTGATAAAGACAAACATACATTTTCACAGAGTCCAATGGAAAGTGTACTGCATGCTCAGAGCTGCTTATAAATGGTGTCTACCAAGTGTTATTGATAGAAGATATATAATTGCTTAGTAAAAAGCAAAGAATGACAAGGACATATTGCTAGTTGGGCTGATTGCATGCATAACACGTAGACAGACAACTGCAAATATAAGTTGTACTTTTCATTGAAAGTTACGTCCAGCATATTTGTGTATTTTTGTTTATATTTTGTTGGATCCAACAACTATCTAGTGATTTAAAGGAATCCAGAATATTGCTATTTTCAAATTTCTCTCACAATGTAATTCCATTACCAGAACTTAAGGTGAGCTTTAACACATGTTACAATCCACATTATAAAAACGTTGAAATAACTCCTCTGATATTTATTAACAGTAGAATCTTGAACATGAATGGCTAATGTTAATCTTGTGAGTGCTGATGAATCCTATTCAGTCACAGGTTTTATGCAGCAGTCCTTTATTGTTATCTCATCAGCAAGGTAATGTCAATGAGTACAATGTTCCTTCTTCTTCCCTTCAGCCCTGTTCAAAGCAACAACATTCCACTCATGCGTATTGTGCAGTCTGTGAAACATACTAAGCGAAGAGGATCACAAGTCCTAAAGGAAGGATGGATGGTCCATTACACGGACAAAGATAGCATGGTAAGGTCATCCAGTTGTCCTGCACTAATATGTTAACCCTTGGTCCAAATTGAAAGAAGTAATACCTTGTCACACCGACACCAGACCGACACCAGCCCTAACACAGCATTAAATAACCGCCTTTGCAAAGAATCGGTTGGTTTAGAGGTTTGGAGTTGGTTGATGTTGTGACAGAGGTATAAGGCCTTGCTGCATCAAATATGTTCTAGTAGCATCCCAAGGGCTGATTTTTTTTTTTTGGGGGGGGAGATCAAAGGTTTTTAAGGTTAAAATTAGGTATTGATGTACTTATTAATGTTGTATGAGAGATTTAGCTCTTGGTGTTTGTTCCCCAACTTTTGGTATTAGCACCAAGGGTGTTATGCACTGGCAAGATCCCTATCGTGAGGTCACAAGCCTGAAAAATCATTCTGTCACCAAATATTGTCGATGTAGCTTAGCATTTCAGTCTGATGGATCTATAAATTAAATTGATATTCAAGTTCTCAAAGTGTCAGCCCTGTAAAAAAATATAATGATAGAAAGGAAACTGTCAAGAAATTAAACATTTTAATGTTAAAGTGCCCTCTAAGGCATTCATTGAACAGGGTTTTGCAGCTTCATTGTGAATTTCATCAGCTTAAAAAGAAAAATCCTCATAGTAGATATGATATATTGTAGTCACAACATCCACAAAACTGGACTTCATCTGCACAATGATCTGAGATTTACCAGTATACATAATACTTGTATATATCTAGTTCATATCATGACACGATGGGTTTGTGTATGGTATCTATTTTCTTTTTTTCCTCCCTATTTGTCGAATTAATGAGCCTAAATGAAAACAAAATTGTGAAGCATACATCTAATGACCTTCTGATTTTATTTGTTTGTGTGTCTGGAAGAAAAATCTTTACGTAAACAAAAAAGTGGATTTGACATTTGAGATAACAAAAGCTTTGCCCACAGATTGTAAGGCTTCACAGGATTCTTACTAAGTTAACTAATAGCAGGACAATTGAATGGAATAGCCAGCAACCAGGGGGAGGAAGGGGGGGGGGGGGAAGGGGGGGGGGGGGGTCTGGGGCTGTGTAGGGCACCTGGGGGGGGGGGGGGTGTAAAGGTCATTGAACATCGCCCCTGATGAGGAGGGTTTCAGGTAGGGCGTTTCAAAATTTCTTCAAGACGACCCAAGGAAGGTGCGATGTTTGTTAGCGTTAGATAAAAAAGTATTGTAAGGAAAGCCGGCACTGCTTTCATGGCTCTTTGGTGGCTTTACTTGTTATTTTGCTGACATGAAAATAACAACATTGGCAGCTTGATCAATGGCCGGCAACACTCTGGCTTCAAATACAGTAAAGATATAGCAATGTTTTGTATGTTTCTCTCCCACAGCGCAAGAGACATTACTGGAGAATAGACACTAAGGCTATTACTCTGTACCAGAGTGAGAGCAGCACCAGATATTACAAGGTATGTACAATAGGCTTAAAAAATGAGTTTGGAAACTCAGGTTTGATTGATTATATCTCTCTTGTTATGGCTTGTTGTTGTTAGTTTTTATGGCGTTTTTATGGCGTTTTCCATCGTTGTTGGATGATTTTGGCATGATCATCGCTATGTTTAGTATAATTAAAATTTAAAATGATATCCGGTTTGTAATTATTTTTCCGTCTTGGAATGTGCATTACATCAAAATAATGGGCAATGTCAAAAGCGAAATTGTCGCATAATGCACTGCATAACAATACTGGTGCTTACCACTGCATTTTGTAACTTTTCACTTTTGACCCTGACCCTTATTTCGATGTACTGTTCACTCCCATGAATGCAAAATCATTACAAATATGGTATAATTTTAAAGAAGAATGATCATATATTCTAATCATACTAAACAAAGCGATAATTATGTCATGACAAGAAAGATATTATCAATCAAACTTGAATTTCTAACCTTTTTAAAGGGGTTGATGTGTAGTCTGTGTATTAATATTTATAAAATAATAATAGCTAGTTTTTATACAGTGCGTCCCAGAAAAAACGAAACCGAGAATTATTGATGTTTTATCATATACTTAATCACAATTATAATTGATGAATGACACATATTTGGAAAGCTTAGATCCTCCTCTTTCATTTGATGCAACTCATATAATGCATATTTCACGCATGAGTGATTAAAATGAATTTGAAGAGAGGAAACCAAAAAGTCATTTGGCGGTATCTGAATTTCAAAGAGAAAATCACATTTCTAGAAAGTTGAGTTTCTGCCCTTTCATATGACACCTCATTCAGGAAAATGAGCAAGGAATGACGAAAGACTTCATGCATGGCTGATTGTCAAGAACAAGAAAGATATTATCGATCAAATTTGAGTTTCCAACCTTTTTAAAGGGTTTTATGTGTAGTCTGTGTATTTATATTTTTAGTGATCATAGAGTACTAGTTTTGGTCTTGCTTGTGTCTTATATTTCAGAGAGTTTTCTTCCAACCATGAGAATCAAAACAATCTTTAAATATCATTGAATAAGATACAGTAGAGAGTTAGTTTATGTGACAAAACAATGGATTTGAAGGGGGAAAAAGGTAATGGTTTATGGCACCCTTTGGCGAGTATCTGATTTAAATAGGGTCATTTTTTTCTTCAATAAAAGGCAATAGCGTGAGTGCATTTAACAGGTGTATGTCTTTGATACTTAATATTGTGTCAAAAGCATGTGCAGTTGTTTAGCCATCCACAGAGTTCTCTCACCCTCTCTTGATTTTATACCTCCACAAGTATTTAAGATGTGCACTATTTAAGAATGGTGATAATAGTCAGTTCTTGACTGATTGCCATTACAACAACAAAAAACAACAAACAACAACAACAGAATTGTTTATCAGTATACAATAACCTTAGTGGCATGTATTACAAGGGGTAATTAGATTGAAACAACCTGAGAATAATGCTTTGTTAGATCATGGGATGCAACTCTTAGAACTGTGATATCTTTAAATTTCTGAGGACAAGCTGTGAGAGTTAATAAGGTAAGGATCAGAGGTTAATTAAAAAAAACCTTCTCATTCCATGTCCTGGTAAGTAAGTGGTCCATCGAGCAAAGGCAAAGTGTACTCAATCAGTGCTGGGCATTAAAGGGGTGTGACACTTGGTATGAAGATCAAATTTTCAAAATGTAATAAGATGCTCTGTGTTCTTATAACCACTCCCCCCCCCCCCAACAAAAACAAAAAAGAAAATGATAATAAAAATAAGAAAATGAATGTTAGCAGATGCATACTTTCAACTAAGATGTAGTTACCAAGTTAAAAATGAACCTGTCATTGCTAATATTTCTGTCATATTTTTTAGGAAATTCCACTGTCTGAAATCCTGTCTGTGAGGATGGTGAAACCATCTCAGGATGGGAGTGGTAGTGGTAGCAGCAGTAGTGGTATGGGCATCTCTGGGCTGGTAGGAGGAGAAGGATTCAACTCCACTCACTGCTTTGAGATACAGACTGCCAAGACAAACTACTACGTGGGCGAGAGAGCTTCGCTAGGGGATAGCAGCTCCGAGAAGGGGTCAGGAGGCAGTACCACCTCAAGCTCCAAACTGCCTGTGCCATCGAGCTCATCGGTGGATGAGGAGCCTGAACAGAGCTGGGTCGGGGCGGACGTGGCCAGAGATTGGGAACAGAAGATCCGGCAGGCCCTTATGCCTGTCACTCCTCAGCAAAGTGGCACTAGTATCACTAGCACTTCTAGTCCAAGTAAGTATAACAACGATGTTGAACCAGTGGTACCTGATAGCTGTAACCTTCATCTTCATTGGAAACATTCATTTTATACTAATCATGGGACATAAATATAAACCCAAGATGATCATCAGATTGAAGAGATTTTGTTGATTTACATTCAGGCTATGTCTATACATCATCATGATATCGCTAGAAAACATAGAAAATATGTAAGGGGGTTACTGTTTGTTATCTAGTGGTTAAAACTTTAATTCATCTTTTTAGAAAAATAAATATAATCATTACTTAAACAAAAAAATGAATTCATGGTAATTTCCATAGCGTATGTACAGAAGATTGTTTAAGATGACATCGTGAGCACATGCAAAAATATATTGTTCTTGATAGATTTCAGTCTAAAAATGAAAGAAGTAAATTCCCCTGAGCAACTCTTCATAAATTTTGAACTGCAAAGTTTTGAACATCTTAACCTAGAAGGGACTGCCTGTGGTTCTCAATGTGTTAATATCAGAGGTATCAGTCATGCTTTAATGACAAAATAGCCACATTTCAAATTCACAAGATTGAAGTAATTTCTTTATTATCCTGAGAGACGGTCATATTCATGAATGTTAGTGCTGTGTGTATGTGCTTGGCCGGTTAATGATCTCCTGATACCCTCTTGACCTTGAATCATTATTTCAGGTTGACGGGGCAAAAGACTAAAATGTTACTGAGGTAGTGTCATTACTACAGTTGAGGAAACAGTTTCCATGTTCTTGTAAATATCACTTTAAATGACACTACTTCGGTAACATATGAGTTTTGGTTTTGTTTCGTTTAACTTGTACTCCGTCAAGTGTGAAATAATGATTCAAGGTCAGCATGATGGAGATTGACCAGTCCGTCGCATAAACAGTGCTGACAGTCATGAATATGACTGCCTCTCAGTACACTAAAGAAATGACATCCTTCTTTTGAATTTAGAGATGTGGTTATTTTGTCTCCAGAGCGTGTTTATTCAAGCATGACTTGATGGATATCTCTGATGTTTACACTAAAAATTGCAAGAGAACCCTGGGCTGTCTGTCCCTTCTAAGCATATTTGTTCAAAACATAAGGTTCCAACATTATGAGGAGTCGCTGAGGGGGGAACTTACTTTTTTATGTACTGTATTCATAATTTAAAAGCTCTATACATGTTTTTATTTTGATAAAAGAATAAAGAAGCTATTTGCACAAAGTCTTCCTCATTGTGAAAAGATTAAAAGGTCTTTTTTGGCATTGAAGTGAGATGTCATGTAAGCACTATGCCTCTCTCTCTCTCTATCTATATTTCTCTTTCTCTCTCTCTCTCTCTCTCTCTCTCTCTCTCTCTGAGCTGCTCTTTTTATCAAATGAGCTGGTTGCGTGTGCTGTTGAATTATCTGACTGTGAAATTCATGTGATAAGTTGTAGAGCTCTTAGGTTAGTGTAAGCTATTTGTACTGGGTTACAGCTTGGCCTGTAATTTCATACATGTGCACTCCATCACATACATTGAATACATGTGGAATTTTAGAATGCGATGTTGCTCCATTATCAATAGTTGTCAGCAAAAATATTAGCAATAAAATATGTATGGCTGTGTGTCTCTTAGATTCTTAAGAAAAAAACTATCCATATAATACCAAGTTTGTATCTTAAAGAAAAAACAGTTTGCTTCAAAATTTATTTCAAACTTGAGCCTTGAATCCCATTATATTGCTCATTTGAAGAAGAAAAAGTATTGTAGCAAGTGTAGGTACATGTAGTAGTCTCATTTAGATGAGAAATATATGTTTGATTGCTTAGCCTTCTTTCTGTGGTTCATTTCATAAAGCAAGAATAATACATTCTGGAGAGTGATTTGCTTGTCGTCCTCTGTTTTGTGCTTTTGATTGGTGGAACAGAATTAATGTTCCTCAACTATTCATTGTAAATGACTATCACTGCACTGAGCTAGTGCGCTTTGTAGTAGATTACACATTCCTTTCTACACCTTTTTATTGATTCCTGCGGATGCTGCTTCGTCAGACATTGCTGTGTAACAAAGCACTCTCTCTCATTCTCTCTCTTGTTCTCTCTCTTTCTCTCTTTGAGATGATGAAACTACATTCGTCTGAAAATGATACATTTTAAATGAAAAAGGAGCTTACATGTATTCGTGAGGATGATGCATACTATAATCATCCCATGAACTTATATGATTTGATGCCAGTGCATGAAGAAAGTGCGTCAATGCACCTCGTCTACGTCCATGTTCTTCAGTACTTTCAACTTCATCCTGGCTGATGAGTGAATCTAGGGCTTTCTCTTCAGCATCTCTTTTAATAGTCTTTGTTTATGTCACAAGCACTGTTTTTCAAGTATCTTGTTAAATGTCAATGCAAGTGAAGTACTGCACCCATTACAGCATTGTCAGTAAATAAGCTACTCCAACACAACCTACATATAGGTACTTACCACTTAAAAAAAAAAAAATCATTTCATGGATCTTAAAGTATTGAAAAGATGTAATGTGGATATCTCTCACAGATGTCACTAGAGGTGTGACGATATTTGTTTTGTTATGGAATATGTGATTATCATATTTTTACAAAAGTATGTGAATGCTCATGAAATTTCTGATGTGTGTATCTTTCAGGAAATGATTCTGTAATACAAATTCCCAGAGGTTATAACCCCCATCATCGTCAAGAGCGCAAAGAAGGTAAAAACAAGAAGATAATTTAGAGTGGTGCTTTGCTTGCTAACCCGGTATCATGGTCACTGCTAGAGTAGGTAGAGGGAACCCTTCAGACAGGTGCTCACAACTAGCTCAAGACTCAAGTTATAGGGGGATGCAATGTTAGGCATCTGATTATTTATGTATCTGCTTTTGTGACTTAAAAGGGGAAATCCGAAATTTAGTCAATTATTGAGCAAACATGGAAATTTGTTCTTAGAATCGGGAGCATGAGCATGATATATTACTATTTTTCAAATTGTAAGCAGAGTGTAAACATATTTACCGTTTCAACAGTATCATCAATTTGAAAAATAACAGAAAGGTGTAGAATATCAAATTGGGAGAGAAAGACTGCAAATTTGTTCAAATAGAGGTCAATATTTTGCATGTTCTTTGCCACATCAGCGTCTCTTATGCCTGGTATTTGAAATGAGCATGTATTCTGAGAAACCACTGCCTGAATTGTGCATTGCCTGTATGACAGCCCATATCTAAAGCAATGAAATGAGAAATGCTTATCAGGCTTTGCTATATGTAAGGTTGTATTAAGTAATGAAGCATTAAACTTCCCAACTTTAAGAAAGAGGATTTATCTAGAACTTAACAATGGAAAGCATTGAGATACCTCTATAATGAACAAGCAGAGTGGTCAATTACTAAAGAAGCTGGTACTACCAACATTGTACTGGTATCAATCATCTAGTGATTATCCCTTGAGACTTTGCATGCATTGCATCTTGCCACATTAGTCTTTTGACTTGGTCTTTTCAGTTGAAAGAAAGAGATAATCTAAATGGGTTTCCTTGATAAAAGAGTGTAAATTGCTACTATCCCCTAAACCATGGTGAACCAGGATCTCCTTATTAAGTACATTGAACCACTTCCTTTTATGATATTGAAGTGACAGCAGACCCAGAGGATACCTACACAAAGCACTCATTCTACCACCAGTAGCTTGTACCCATCCACCTGGTATAAAGGCAATTCAAACAATAGGGGTCTATTTACATTGTCAATTGACTCATTAAGTGGCATGGGCTTTAGAGAGGTAACCTGATTGGTTGAATGAATACACATACCTATTTATCTACTATATTTATATCCTATTCATTCTAATATCATCTTGGCTACTCTAACTCATGGTTACTCGGTTTCTAACTACACTTGCATTTACACCTGCATATTGACTTTCATATTCATCAATCATGCGAAGATTCTTTGGAGCAGTCAGGATTGCTAGTTTGATCTGATCATTTAATCTTTGAGTTTCAAGGATAGAATACACTTCAGGACTTGATCTTGAGTTTGGTTGTTAGTTGATACAGCAAATGTACAACATTTCTCTTGAATATTATCAGGACTATGCTAATATCTCATTTAACTAACTGATGCTGTGAGAAAATTGTTTGAAGATGCTTGGATATGCCGATAACAATGTGCCGTCTCTGACTAGTGACTATTCTAGTAACTACTGTGTGCCTTCAAATGTGATTGCCAAGCCTCCATGGAGCAGTTTCAGAAGGTCAGAGAGGACATTTGAGGTCAATACCAGAGAGCAGTACCTACCTTGCATCTGGTGTAGTCAGTCCCACGTCGTTGATCATCAGTTCTGCCTCGAAAAATTCAACAGCAACACCTTGCAGAAGTCCAGAAATCTTTCTCTGGAACGACCGGTCCAAAATAAGCAATATATTCAGCATGGCAGTCTTGACAATCAGTTTCCCCAGAAGCAATCTACAGGGAATCAGACAACGCAGGTGCAACACAATACTACCACATGTCAGGTGCAACACAATACTACCACATGTCAGGTGCAACACAATACTACCACATGTCAGGTGCAACACAATACTACCACATGTCAGGTGCAACACAATACTACCACATGTCAGGTGCCTTGCCAGGTTACCACAACAAATGAAAAACAGATGTCCGGCTGGCATACGTTGTATTCCAATTGCAATGAGAATTTATGGAACATTAACCGCAGACAGCATGCTCCATCTAACTACCACAAGACAAATACTTCCAGCCCCCTCTATCACCTTATAGCCTCTAGTCAATCTCTCTTTCAGGATTCTTATAAGAAACCCACTGCAAGAACTAACTATATCTACCATTCAAATTGTTCCTCCCCCTATCAAGGTTCAGTAAATGCCACAGAAAATGGAGATGATTTCCCCGCAAAGGTCTCAGAGCCATCTTTTCTCAACAAACGAGAAAATAACGACATCAGTCAGCACTACCAGATCTTCCCAGATGAAATCTTGGGATCAGGACAATTCGGAATTGTTTATGGAGGTAAAAATTTTCTCACTTGAAAAAAGAAGATGTATACAGAAAATATATTGTTGGGCTACTAAATTCCAGCCTTGAGATATGTTCAAATAGATGTAGGACTTAATGGAATGTGTCAAGAACTTGACATGTCATATTTTTTATTTATCACATGTAATGTTCATTTCCAACATTATAAAGGGTCTATTTGTGTACATTTTAAAAACTTGGTCATTTAAAATCTTTAAAAAAGGGTGTTTTGAAAAAGTCTATTTGGTGAAATTTAACTTCTTTTGCCACCTCAAATGCTGAATTTTCAAATGGTTTACAAGTCAGAACTGTGCAGCAAGTATATGTTAATTTTGAATGTGTTAGTTGATGTGATATATTATTGTACCCACTTCATCGTCTCATGTCTCATTTGAACAGGTGTACACAGAACTTCAGGAAGGTCAGTGGCAATCAAGGTTATTGACAAGTTTCGCTTTCCAACCAAACAAGAAACTCAACTCAAGAATGAAGTGGCCATCTTACATGTAAGTCTGATAATATAATATCCAGTCATCAAATATATACTTTATAAAGATTTGACAGAATCATTTAGGCCAAGATGCGATTTGTAATGAAACACATACCATGTATAAAATCAAACTTAGTCATTGGAATGACTTCTGTATCCATGATGATCATATCAATATTTAATGCTATACAAGACATATTCTTAACTCAAGCATTCCATGGAAATATAATTTTAGTGCTGAAACTACTTAAGCATCCTAGTTGACGAATGTTGATATTATATGAACTTTATAAAGAGGTTAATAGTGATTTAGCCTAAAATGTGATAAAAAACATTGTCGTACCAGTCGTACAAGATTGAATCTGTAGAATGCTTTCTGGTCACGTGTCATCAACTAATCCATGGTCATCCTTGGCTTTGTTTTTCTTGACTGATTGCTTAACTGCAACCTACTCTCACTAATCTTTAAATCTCTGAAGCCCTTCTTTATAGATTTTGGCTTAAGTTAAGTTGATACCCAGACCTATCATGAACAAAATCCTTTTGTTCTGGTGCTCTGTGACATAGATTGTTTTGTCTAGAGTGAATTGAGCTGTGTACTAATGACATTCAGTATATCCATGTCCTAATGAATGGGGTGCTCTTCTTTCTTCAGAGATTAAGCAACATAATCTTGATAACGGGAGTCAGAATAAGTGGTCTGCCTAGTGTCTTGGCAGCTCATCTCTTTTTAGGAGAGTTGTATGGAGAATGAGCTAAAGGGCTGATTGAGATTATTATGGGCAAAACAGAACTCTAGAACTACCATAAGATGATATCCCTCACTTCATCATGTAGAGGGGAATGTTCATATTCATTAAGATCATCCAACTGCATATCTAAATTGTTGATGGAAAATGTTGATGAAACTAAATATCTTATCCATTTCTTCCCTTGTCTTTCCCTTTCTTTCTCTCCTTCTTGTCCAACTCTCTCTCTCTCTCTCTCTCTCTCTTTCTCTCTCTCTTCATCACACTCCTATATTCCCTTCTGCACACAGAAAGTGCGTCATCCTGGTGTGGTGAACCTAGAGCAGATGTTTGAGACTCCAGAGCGTGTATTCGTTGTGATGGAGAAGCTCAAGGGTGACATGTTGGAGATGATCCTGTCCAGTGTTCATGGCAGACTCTTTGAGAGGGTCACAAGGTTCCTCATATCACAGGTCAGATAACATATATAGCCTAGGTTGTCAACTCCAACTCAATGGCCTGAATTCACAAAGGAGGTTTGTCGACAAACCTCCTTTTGTTTCGCCAAACCTCCTTTTGTTCTTTACAAACCAGGTTTGTAAAAAACGCATAAAAACGTATCATATGACGTACGAAAACCAAGGTTTGTCAACAAACCTCCTTTGTGAATTTGGGCCAGTGAGTTAACTTCTTCTGATGTATGGAATGCAAAATGTAATTTGTTTTAACGGATACAAAGTGCCTTTATTCTGTAAATATGATTGATAAGACAAGATAATGTAATCATTGGATATGCATGTGTAAAATGTAACATGTATTCACGTTTTCATGCATTAATTCAAACCAGATCTTACATATTTGATGTTTACTTTTTGTGACATGTGCTCAAATTTGTGAGTGACATCAAATCAGATAAACAAAAGCAATACAACTTTTTCAAAGATAATGATGTACATATACATACATTTACCAATTTGTTGTCAACCTTATAGAAGCAAGTTTGTGCTTGTGATATTTTATATGTTTTTTCACATATTTTGTAATTCTACTCTTTAATTTTCAGATCTTGATTGCCCTGAAGTATCTCCACTCTAAGAGTATCGTACATTGTGACCTCAAACCAGAGAACGTTCTACTCTCATCAGATGGGGACTTCCCTCAGGTGAACAAATCAGTTTCTAAGTTAACTTGGGTTATTTCTTAATAATCATCTGTTTTCTATGAGCAAAAATGAGCAACATTATTATCCACCACTCAGCATCTATTTATTAATTTTAAAATGATATTCATGATTATAGTTGATTATCTTTACTGACTAAAGAGACTCTTTAGTTTGTTATGTGCTTTATAAATGTATTTCTATTTAGTATTATACCCTTTAAGCATATCTCTTTTGTATCTCTTTTCAAGTACCAGTATTAGGATATACTGTGTTATCTAATTCCATTTCTAATGTTTATTTTTATTTTTATGCAACAACAGGTGAAACTTTGTGATTTTGGTTTTGCTCGTATCATTGGTGAGAAATCATTCCGGCGCTCGGTGGTAGGCACCCCAGCCTACCTGGCCCCAGAGGTGCTGAGGAGTAAGGGCTACAATCGCTCACTAGACATGTGGTCTGTTGGTGTCATTGTCTATGTCAGGTAAGCTCACCATTTATGCACAGCATCATTAATAGGCATATGTAGATATAGTCATTACAAAGAACATATTGTTGTATTATTAAAACTTGATTTTTTTTTCCTCCACTTTAAGAACCCTTACTTCGAGATAAGGAATGAGTCTTTTCATGTAAAAGTTGATAGTATTTGCCATGTATGAATTCAAACAGTCAAATAATCCATTCCCTGTTTCATAAAACTCATTACTAATCACAAGTCAAATACATCAATTTTTGTATATCTGCTTGTATTCCGATCTGGTCATACTGAAGTAGTAAGTCTTGGGACTGTGGATCGCAGGGTCCGCAATTTGGGTCGTGCCACGGCACTAATGTCTTTTGGCAAAATTCAAGGAATACAGCATTTGCCACTCTCTACCCAGGTGTTAAATGGGTACCGGTAGGAAGGTATTCCTTGAATGCTGTGAGCGCCGAAATCGGCTGCCTAGCAAAGCTGGGGTAATAGTTGAGCGCCTTGAGCACCATGCATGTTGGATATGTGTCCTATATAAGTATTCAATATTATTATTATTATTATTTACATGACATGTACAATTGATTATAACTTTCTTTTTTTAGAACACTTATTCCTTTTCCCCTATAAGTGAGCATGTGTGATGATAATTGGTTGATTGCATTCATGTGTTTCCTTTTTCATCTCACACAGTTTGAGTGGTACATTTCCATTCAACGAAGATGAAGAGATCACAGATCAGATCCACAATGCAGCGTTCATGTTCCCACCCAACCCATGGAACGAGATATCAGAGGGAGGTGAGTTCACATTGACAGCATTTTGCCGTAGACCAGATTATAGATATATCCCAATATATCAGTGTTTCTCCTAGAATCCAACGGTGGCAAACTGTTTAATTTCCTTGTTGAGTTTGGTAACAGCTCTAGCCTAGGGGTGGAGTCTGAGGCTTACATGTATTTGGATGCTATATCAAGTTCTGTAGTAAAACATTCTATTGGAAGTTGCCCTTTCTGCAGAAGTAGAAAGACTTTTAGTTACAACAAGTTTCATCATACCACATCAACTGTCTTTGTTGTGCATTTTAATCATTGTTGCATTTTGTTGTTAGAATATGAATGTATTATGAAAGTTTTTTGTTTTAATGTCATGTTATTTGTTATTGAAGCTTTGGTGTATTTTAACAAACCCTTTGGTCAACTCTCTATCTTCTGCAGCCATTGATCTCATACGGAATCTCCTGCAAGTGAAGATAAGGAAACGTTACACAGCAGACAAGTCTCTAGCACACCCATGGTTACAGGTAAGCAACACATGGGCACCTTTGACAAAAGCTGTAGTTTTGTTAAATCCCCTTTGACAAACACGCACACAAGAAAGATTCAGGTGGATGTAAATCAGGGCATATTACAATGCTATCTAAAAAAAGAGCTAATTTTGTTAGCTATTTTTTCTTCTTTCTAATAATGAAATGCCACCAGCCCAGAGCTTTGATATTGTGTCTCTGATTTCCAATGTTACATGATATAGCCTTTGAACAATATAAATGTCTTTCTCAATTGCAGGACTATCAAGTATGGCTTGATCTACGTGACCTGGAGACAATAGTCGGCTCACGCTACCTGACCCATGAAAGCGACGATGAGCGATGGAGTGCCTACCAGCAGGCACAGTTGGGTGCAGGCAACGATCCCGCACCAGAAGGGAATTCCCCGGACAACAACTCAACCCACCTACAACTGAGTCCCGTCAGGCAAATGGACCGTGTTAGCACTCTGTGATCACCAGTCTGTATGGAATCAAGCGAAGCTTAGCTTTGGAAGAGCACCAGTGTGCCACACATGTCTATGTGCTCTCTAGGATTTACGCTTTCAGTTACTAAAGAATTATGAGACTAGTCTCTTTTGTGTGTGGACAAACCTGTAGTGAAGCCATCATACACTTTCAATTAGAGCAGAGATGTTCTGTCTGGATCATACCGTAGGTACCCCAACTCTCTTGAAGATAACTTATATCACAATGGATATGGACTCAAGAAAACATAGCAGTGAGAAAGCAAATCTCTGTATTAGATGTCTATGTAAAACCAGCATGATTAAAACTTCCGAGCATCAGTATTGGACACAAGCTACTGGTATAGAATCTTTTTCAAAGAGGTCATCCTTCAATTAAAGCATGACAACTATTTGAGGTACCAAGAAGATACATGAAGAAAGCCCACCCTTGTTAGTCCTTCAAACAAGCAGGGTGCTTCTAATTTTGTGCTGTGGAGGATTTTGCTTCACTTCTCAAGTGTCAGAAAGAAGAAAGTTCTGTCCTCATAGTCTTTGGTTCTTCACGTCTGGCATAGCTGTCTAAATATCATTTTCTCTTATTTATACCACATGGATATAGATTGTGTTTCAGCCAGTACTGTATATACCTACATCTCCTCCTCCTCCCAACAGTGATTTCACATTTGACTGTGGAATAAGATTCATCGCTGATGAGCACACATCATTCTTTGACCTAGATGAGAAACCAGTGATTATTTTGTGTAGTCAGCCAGCAATGCTTGATTGCATGTTTCACTCACTGTCAGGAGCAGCTACCAGGAGAACATAAACCGATATTTATCTGCATATTTTTTGTGTTGAAGAAATTGAAGCCTCAGAACAATATTCCTTGCCAGAGTCTCTGTTGGTTTGGACTCAAATGGAAACTATATATATATTTATATGTAATTTTTTTGTTATAGTTTTTGTTTTTTGTTGATGGACTTGAAGACAGAAGTGGATACAACTCAAGATATGATTGCCATCTAGATGCCAAGCAATGACACAACTGGTCTTTGCATTGAAATTTAGCTGAAATTTAGCTGCCTTTATCAGCAAAAATGAATACCGGCTTATTGAAAGGAAACAAACATGAGATCAATGGTACAGATACAGAGAAGTGGCTGTATTTATTCCAAATACATTCTGTACATCTCCGAAAACAGTGCAAATCATGCCAGGGGAATATAGTTATATATACATCACTGCGCCGGAAGTTTGACAGACATAGCTGTGTGCCTTCGCGAAAAAATTATACGTAAATAGACCTCTGCCACTGGAGAACGTTGAGCAATGACTACAAGACTTACATATGAACACAAACAAAATAAAAAACATAAAACACAATGTATCATCACCCGTGATTGAAAAGTATTTGAACTGAATCATCGATGGCTTTGTAACAATGGAGATTGGTTTTTATGGATGCCTACTTGATGTATTTCGCACAAACTTGAAGCGTGCATAAAAGGTTCGCACAACCACAGAGCAAGAATGGAAGCGGGACAAAATGCGGATAAACGGCACCAGTTGGAAGAATAAGTTTTCTTTCCCTTTTTTAAAAGTTGGTGAAATCTTTCAGTGTCACATTTTAAACATTTTTTGTGCAATATATAATCCCTCATAAGACAAAATGTGAGGGTTTTATGCTGATGTAGAGTGTAGTAAATTTTTGTGTGTATGTAGAATTGAGTGTATGATATTATTATCAGGAAATATGGTCAAAGCATATTAGGGAGTTGACAAGTTGGTATAATGTTGTGTTCTTATCTGTAAATGGTCAAAGTATGCACACATTTTCCCTTCATTTTTATTGTTTTTTTTATATAAATTAGTGGTTTTATTGAGTGTTGCTCATATTTTGTTTATCGCATTTGGTAATGAGATGAAGAATTTAATCAATTTTGTTAATTTGTGAATTTGTGGCATAAAATACAACCCTCCCCTCTTCTTACACCCCATAAATCTCTGTTGAGTATAATGTATTGTTGGATTTGATTGTGTGGTGATTGTACGAGATCTCTCATTAAAAAGCTGTATAATTGGAATTTAGCTGTGTGATGTAAAATTTTATGCTAACCGTTCATGAAGACATGACTCTTTCTGTCAAAACCAGGCATATTTTACAATTTGTTTTAAAAGAAAGTATGGCATTTTGAAGGTACAACTCTTAAGAAATTTAATTAGATATATTTGTATACATATAAAGATTGTGATATGAAAGTTTTCTGTGATTGGTCTCTTTTTGCTTGGGATTTCAAAATTGAAAAGAAGGGACCACTTTTGTGGCAGAAGTCTAGTAGCAAACATCTTTACATCCTATTGAGTGGTGTATTGCTGGGATGCTGCAGTCTACAAACTCCTGGTTTTGAAAGAAAGAATCACTTATATCGTTCTAGGACACTTCTTTTGTTGTGTTGTAGAACTTGTGACAGAGAATACTAGTGGAGAAAGAAAGGAGAAATTATTGTATTTTGCATTATTGAATGTGATTGACACTTTCAAAAGTTTGATATAGTGGCATCATGACAAACACAGTAATCTTTGAATCTTCTGTGATTTTTATGGTTGTGTATAGACATTGGTAATCAATGTCCTACGTGTAATTTCTTACCCCAAAGTTATACCATATTGAACTTCTCTCCTTTCTAAATCAGACATCAGTTTTGTGTCTTCAAAATAAGCACTTAAAACATTAAGCTACTGAAAAGCTTTAATAGAAGTAGATAAAATATTGTGTGCATTTTTTTTATATAAAATCCAATTTTAGTATTATTTGCCTTTATCACTTATTATTTACTCTATGCAATTATGTGGTTTAAATTGCATATTTAGAAGATGTAGCTGCAATGTACGCATATTTTATTATAATGTATAATTCCACTCCCATGTTTATTTATCATCCTTCTAGTTGATACAGTAGTAAAAGATGATACAATTTTGTTTTTATAAATAGGATATTTTGAATTATTCAACAGACTATTTAATGATGCGCCCAAGAGTGATTTCAATTTTATGTTTTATTGGCTATTTCCTTTAATTGGTAATATCCCTACCTTCAACTCCTTTTATTGCAACTCAGATTAGGGATCATATGGAGAAATAATGCAATGACTATCATGCATAGATAGAGGTTATTTTTTTCTCTGTCATTTAACTGTACGCATAGGATTGGTACTCTCAGCTTGGGTCCAATTATTTCATAATGCTTGCCCAAATAACAAGTTTTCTTGCCTAGGGAATTTGCTCATAGGCAATACACAGATGAGTAATATGATTTTTATTTTTGTATTCTTACGTCATATGAAGGTAAAACTGATACGTCACATTATGAAATCAATTTAATTTTGATAACGGGTCTTTCATTTTCAATTTATTAAATGGATTCTTTCAGTATTTTTTAGAATTGTAATGTATTTTATGCACAGATTAAGAAACTTTTTAAGATCAAAGGCACTCTAGCAATTATGCCTCAACTCAAGGACTTCATATCTTTGAAAATTATCAAATTGAGCAAAAACTACATTGAGCAAAATCAAATGAAAGAAAAAAACTTTTAATGAAAAAACATGATCAGGGAGAGTAAAAGATTAAGAAAGCTTTTTTGGTTGAAAGCCATTATTAAAAACCATCACTGATAGTGGCGTCTCTAAAACCATTGACTTTATCATGTATTAATTAATCTAGAGATCATGCATACCAAATTGAACAGAAACATTTGGATATTACAAGTATGATGTAATTTCTTTTTGTAAAGTAGATTTGTCCTCCCAAGTTAGCAGATATGTTTTGTATATTAGAGTTTTGTGGATATTTGAAATATTGTGGTGCTCTTCAGTTTGTCAAACCTATTTATTCTAAAGCAGAAAGCTATATATTTCCTATCTGATGTTTTTGACTGAAGTTCCACAAACATGTTTGGTCAATCTGTTGCATGTCCTGAAACTGTTCCCTGTCCTTCTTTTACCAGTATTTATTAACTTGTACGGCAGCAATGAATAGAGGCTTCTTCAGATATGATGCGGTAAACTGCCAAAAAATGCCTCCACATTTGTTCATGTGTAAATGAATTGCACCTGCATGCAACAAAAGACTTGCCTGTATTCACTGAGCTCTGTGGTAAAAGATACTGAAATGTGAAGCGTATCACACTTTACATCATTATTAAAGAAACTGCTCTGGTTTTGCTGCATCATATCTGAACGTGGCCTTATGCTTCAAAAAAAGGGGAAAGAGGGCAAGTATTTTTTAAAGAAGAAACTTAAGTTCGACCAAATTTGTGGACATTAAGCACTTTTGTATTATAAATGGAGGTTGAAGTTTACCTTTACTATTAGGGGTAAAAGTATGTATAAATTTGAAATGATTTGTTTAGTGTTTGAAAAAAACATAGCAAAGTGCCATGGACTAATCAATATTTGGCCAATTTTTACTTATTTTACCATTCCAACAAATGATATACATGTAAGTAGATGCTAGAGATAATCTTTTTTACATGCAATCTTATTTGGTATGTGTTTGTATGTTTTTATCACATGTTTAAACCTTACCATACATTTTTTCCATGTAGGTGTTTGGGGAGTGGGGGGAGGACGTAAGATCTGGGTTCCAAAAATGTGCAATTCTGAGTTGCTCAAAATGAAAGAAAATGCTAAATTAAGTTTCACAACCACATTTGTGCAAAATCATCTGAAAATACTCACTGTGAAAATTCATTGCGTATGATATATGGTGGAGTTTTCAACACGTTTCTTTGCAAACCCATCCTTGTCTAGATTCCTGCCAGTACATAGTAAACTTCAGAGTCATGGATACATGAATCTACAGCCATATTGCTATGTAAAACCTCTCTGATTTACTGTTCTGCTTGATACCCATGTTCAGCTTCTTAGTAATGAGCTTCTGATTTAGTACACAATGGTAAAATTTCACTAGTGCTATAAGAAAAGTGTTTGTAGTCTGCACAAAGAAGTTTTGTTTACTAGTGAAATCTCACAACCGAGAAAGAACCATTTATACTGACCATATTTAAATGTTAGATTGTTAAGAATGGATGAGAAATTGAAGAATAGATGATGAATTGATTTAATTATTCGTACCAATGCTTTACTTTCTTGCCTGGTTGAATGCTGAATGTATCTAGTTTGTAAGCTGCAAATATATGGAATTCAGCTTGTTGGGTCTTTTTCTTTCTATTAAGGGGTAGACAGTGCAATCTTAGCTTTTTAGTGTTTTGTGTTCCTTTTTCAGTCTCTATGTATCTTTCAGCTGTCACAATCATGTTTTATTATTAGTCAATTTTTGGACAACATACGCTCGGTGTTTTATGAAGAGAAAGATACCTTGGTCATATTACCATGTTTGGTTTTTGTATTTGGTAGGGTATTATACCATACTATGTTTTATGATGCGGCCAATGCTTGAGTCACAATTTGTACTTTCCGTGATTTATTTTGTATCACTGACGAGTTGTGTTTAAATTCCAAATGCATCTGCTTAAAACTCCTTGAATAATAAAAAGAGAGAAGGTTGTCTCATGCAAAACGAGTTATGTTGTCTTCTTATTGCTTGATTTATGGTTCACTAGTCTAAAGAACATGCTCAAAATATGGAGTAACCCTCATTAAGGTGTTGCACAGGCAATGGTTGTTGCTCCGATATTTATCCATATCTTAGCATCAACTAGCATTAAAGTATTATTCTTTCCACAAAAAAAATCAGAAACTTTTTACTTTTGTTTTAACACATTAGATGAGGACATACATACATTAGCATAATTTTCAAATATGCTGATTCAGGCACAATTTTTGAGCACCATTTCCATTTCCCTTGACCCCAACTATGCATAAACATATAGATTGGCAATGCCTACCCCCAGAGAAATACTTTGTTTATAAGGACTTTTTAAGATCTAGATTCCAACACTCATCATCCTGGACACAAATCAATTCATTTTATCATAAATTTAATCATAAAAGATAACTTTTCTTCTATGCATCTAAATACAATATACACCTGCGACTGAAAAAGAGAGGCATGGTACACTCATTTATATACAGTTACAACAATATACATATTGATCTGAATTGGATCTCATTAACATGGGCATCAGAAAAGTATTTACACACTTAAATATAATTACACATACAAATTCATAAAAGGAGGAGACTACTTTTGTGATACCCCCTCCCATAGGTTTTAACCTACATGTTTAGAAATCCAGCAATTACCTGAGCAATCGGAAAAAAATACATGGGGGCTCGGGGTGAATTAGCCCCCGAAATGCCCAAAAGAGCCCCTGAAAGTCATAAAAGAGCCCCCAAATTTTTGCAGAGTTCAAGAGTTTTCCCTGTGAGCAATTACAATAGCCCTTCACCCATGATAAATTCTTATTGTATTAGTTAAAAGTCTTATTTTGAGCATACCTATTTATACCCAGGTAATGGAGTAATCATGCACTTTTAAGAATGCTATCAGTTGCCTGATGATCGCTCGTAAGGAGCGAAACTCGGAGTAGCAACCATGTCCCATTAGTCTGCCTTATTCAATATATTTTCGCTCTGCAGACATTGAGCACTGCAAACCTACCGGTAAGTATAAACATATATATATTTACCAATTTCAATACCAATATCTGGAAGGGCTTGTAATGGAAAAATCTGACATTCTGATGTAAAAAAAAAAGTATAGTCTAACTGTCATGTTAGTTCACTTGATGAAACTTCTTTTCAGTCTTCCCTTTCAAATATAGGCCTATAATATGATCTTATATCTTACAAGTTTATAATACCTGAACCATACCTGTACACCTTCATCATTCTCGCTGTTACGGTTGCTTAAGAAAGAATGTAATTCTTAGAAATGTTGAGTACCCACTGTTTATTTTTGGAGGCATTCAATATTGAACTAGTTTAGGATTATTACATGTCACTACATTTGGAAGACGAGTTAAAAAGCTTCAAATGATAGGATGGAAACAACCAAATTATTATTACAAATAATTTAAGTAGAATTTAACATTCAAAAACTTGTACTGCCAATTTTGTTTGACATCTAAAATTGTGCCATTCATAATTCAAATTCACTTTAAACAAATTAAACCTATAAATATATTTACAACTGGATATTTTGTTTTGCAATTCTGTGCTTGTTTACATTTAAAAAAAAAATACATGTTCATGTATGAGATATACCACTGTTCCCATAGGCAGTTGGATAAACTACATAGAGGGCATAATATGAAAAAAGTACAGTGAAACCTGCTTTTAATAATCACTTGTGCCTAAAGACCATCCTTTGCTTTCCTTTAATTATGTTTCTGACTGAAACATACTTTAAGCACCACTGCATAAAGACCATCTGTTGACAAAGATTTTTTCCCTTGAGCAGTCTTTATATGAGCAAGTCCAAGCTATTTTGCCCTGTATGTTGTCTACCAAACCTAACATTTCAGCATATCGGATGTCTGTATCAAGCTGATAGAACTTCTAGAGCTTGAATCGGTCAAAACATCAAAAAAGACGATATATTTATGCTTACTCTTTCATAATTCAATTCAATAGTACTTGATAACGTATGGGATATATACTGGACTTGCTCCTACACAGGTTTGAATGTATGAATCTGAATGACCATAGCTAATGCATTAGCTTTTTAATTCACTCTTTGGACATCCCACATCAATGTCTAATGAAGCCTGATCGTTTCGTCATTCAGCTTTCTTTGAAGAGAGAGGTAAGAGGACCATCATGACATGATATGTTCTAGGACACCTTGTCTTATAAGAGGCTCACACAGAGATCTCAGTAGAAAATGCTGCAGAAAGAACAGATGGAAAAAAACAATGAAATTTCAATTATTTCCAACAGATGAAGTTAGACACTGACCATGAAACTGTCATAAAATATCAAAGCAATTTCTCACCACCATTAGAGGAGTAAGGGTTTCTTTATTATTTTTTCTTGCGATAATATCCCCATCAACAACATATCTTTAACAATTCTGAAACAATTTTAACTTTGCTAACCACATTATCGAACCTTCCATATGATAACATAATATTGATTAACAAGTAATTCAGCACTAATTTGGGTAATCATTCTGGCTTCTGACTTTCCCAAACTTCCTAATTACTCAACTAAATTGTCCTCCCTTTTCACATAAAACACAATATTTTCAAATATATTTTGTGGCCCTCCATAACGATATTGTAACAAAACCTCAAGAGCAAGAGAAGAAAGTGTGAATTACCTGACTATTTTTCTTCAGAACAACTGAACTGCCATCTTCTGACTCAAATTCACCATAATCCATCAAGCACCTCACCTACAAGAGAATAACAACATACAATGTGAAAGGTATATTAATTCCAAGCAAATTGAACAACAAACAAGAAAATGCTTTACTAACTGTATGGCTTCATCATACATTTTTCCTGTAATTTAATCAAGGATAAGTTCATGTCTAGCTTTGTCAAAACAACATACCGGTACACTAACATGCATTGTAAGTTTAATGGAAATTTGTTTTGACTGTAACACTGCAGGCAAGGCATGTATTTACATATTCGGAGGAAATAACATCTGTATAATGAATGTTTTCCAAAGCTAAAAGACAAGGGCTATGATGAATTACATAACATAACTTATATGACATTTGATTATCAATGTTTGGAAAACACGTTTTCATACATGAAGATTTTAAATCTATTTCTCAAACAAGACAAGGGCTATGATGACTTACATAATATAACTTATACGGCATCTGATTATCCATGTTTGGAAACACGTTTTCTTTTATGAGGATTTCAATAAAGTGAATAGCTATCTGACCCTCTTCCTTGTTTCTGGAGCTTGGGTATGACAGGAAATGAAAATATCACTGAATCAAACCTGCATGTTCAAGATTACTGATAAAAGTAAGAAAAACAAGTCAGATGTCCCAGTGGCTTGGCAAGTTTTCTTTGTTGCTAGCTTATTTATTGTACGCCATCTAAATGAATACATCTACCATAACTCAAGCTTGCATTAACACATTACTATCACTAACTCCCTTACCTCGACATACAGGCTTTTGGGTGGGCTACGATCCTATGTGATGAAATGTGAATGTTGGCATCAGAGTAAAGGGAAAAGTATTGGGAGAAAAAGACATAAATAATATATTAAGGATAAAAAAAAATGTTTGAATAAATCATCATAAATGTATGATAATTAGAAATGTTTTCATTTCAAATTGTAATTCTGTGGTTAACAATGGATTATGAAGAAGTCTAAAATGTTATACAAGTAATAATAAATCATTTATTAGCCCTTATAAAGTTACAAACTTCGGTATGGGTGCATATATAATGAAGTGGGACCTACAGTATACTCTGTGGATAAAGATCACTGACAAAAGAAGAAATAAACAAAACAGAAACACGAGCTTCAATCTAAGTAAGATATAATCTAACACTGCACACTTGGACCCTTAAACGCCTCTACACCAGCAGCTACAGTAATGCAACATTGCAAATGCTTTATCTTCCAGAATTTGCTCCTCACATTTTGTATACATCCAAACAAACAAAGAGCATTTAGGCGTACCTCATGTTTTAATTAATTTGTAGGAAACCATACAAAATCATATAAACAATATGATGTGAGGACGGAAATGGCTCCAATGCACGTAATCTGCGGGTACTATAGAGTTCAACTAAAGAAACTTCTAAAAAATCAAAATGAAATGTCATAGTCACCTGAGTAAGATCGAGTCCATCCTGACCCAATGTTCTCATATATGATGCCAATGATTTGTTGTATTTTGTAAACCACTGTACCTACAAAATATACAGTCATTTTTTATTTCATTTTTTACAGATTATCACAGCTGAAACTTTTTTTATTTTCAAATAAACAGTACACTCAATTAATAATACTTTTTAATCCTACAGTTTTAGCTTCTTCTTTACAAAAAAAAAAAAAAGTTACTTAATTTACTGTTCTTACTTGGACATGGAACAAATTTTACAATTGGATAAGGTGGCACAAAAGGCCCAGAGATGAAATGTATTTCAAAATACAGAATATATGTGGTATATGTTTGTTGCTGTAACAGGAAAGCCTCAACAAACAATCATTAGAGATGTCAAAATAACCACGGTCAGAAAGTACAAGGCTACACAAACAGAATATAGATTCAGTATGGTTGAAAGATGAAGACCTACAGAAGAGAAATAATTACTGTAATTTTATAAAATCTATCAATAGAAGTTTGGTAAATACTCTTTGAGTAGTACCTCTTGTTCTGAGAGATTGTATTTGACCTCTGCTGGTAGGACACTCCCAAACTCCCATCTCATGTCACGGATCATGCAAAGTCTGTTGTGCCTGAAGCAATGATCATAACAAAGAAATAAGAACATCAGTATAAAAACAAGTATTTCCCACTGCACTCGTCCTTCTGGCAACTACCTACTTATTTCAGTGCTCATAGCATTTTACCAGTATTTCCCACCGGGGCAGGAAATACAGGTATACCATTTCCCAGGAAATTGCCAGCCCTGAATTGTCCATTTATATTATAAAATGTATGTTATACATTGGTGGTTCTTATTATTTGCTCTCATACTTTTGTACTGTTTATTTAGGATAAGATTACAATTTTGTGTTGTATCATTTTTTTAAAATCATGTATTGTGTTACATTTCATGTGATATGTGTGCAGTGACCTAAAGCCAAACATACAGTGAAAGAGTCATTGAGTATCCAACTGAAATATGAAATGAATGTGACATAATGAATAAATATAGTTGAAGTTTTGTCACCTATTTGTGGTAAACATACTTACAGGTACGCAAGGAGACATCGTTTGTTTCTTTCAAGACAGGTATGACGGAACTGGACAGCTGGTAGACGATCTTTCTCTCCTTGAACTGTAGCCTCTCTACAAGAAACAGAAAAGAAAAATGTTACGAACAGCATGTTCCACGACAACTATACCTTTCTGTGACCACTGAATCTGTACCGGTAATACATTTTCCATCTTTTTGTCCCAATCTGCACAGGGGCCAGCCAGCTCTTTATTGGGTCTGGAAAATTACTGACCATCAGTTTAAACAAAGCATATTGAAGAATGAACTAAATATTATGATATACATGTGAAAACCAAGTGAATGCCAAACTCAAAATGCTCTAAAATAGTTAGCAGAATGCTCTTTGAAAACTCTTTATCATTTATTGTGTTGGAATGAATCTATGCTTAATATTCTGCTTTACTTTGTGTTCTTCAAGAAAAAATGCCACAGCTTTTGCAAAATAGTTGAGAGAAAAATAATTTGTAATTTCATGTCTCTTTCTTATTTTGATGTCCCTGGGCCCTAGCGTTTTGAGTTGATGTTACATCACGGCTGTAAATAGAGTTTGTTAATTAAAATGAAAGATATTGGTACTAGATCTATATCTAGGTCTAGTCCACAACAGCCAAGCAAATGTTACTTACACATCACATTGGTTTTGATCATAGAGAGCTTTCATTTCCTCAAGGACTTGCCGAACGCCTTCTTCCTGCAAGAAAGTAGAAGAATAACATATTGAAAGTCTTGGTAAGAATTTTTTTTTTGTGGGTCAATAGTGGGGGGGGGGGGGGGGGGGGTGAATGAAACACTTTTTTTTTTTTTCTCAACACGCACTCACTTAGAACTTTAGCTTAAAGTTAGCGCATGCACAAATCGTTCATCCGATCTCGGCAAATTGTAGCCTCATATTTTACTAAATTGGCGCCGACAAGGGCCCTTCTTATTGGTTATCACAGTTTTCCATTCACTCATAATGCTATAGGATATTTGTGCGACGAGCAAGCTTTTTTTCGATACCAAAATTATGATATTTCAGTCAAAGTCAAACCCTCAATTTGTTATGATTCTTGCACTTACCGGTAAGTTTATTAAGTCTTACATTAATATTTGTTTAAGTTTGAATAATTCTCATTTTCGTCATATTTAAGGTACAAACTTGAAATTTATTCCAAGATGTTCGTTGATTTTTCTATTTTATGTGTGTGCATTGCCGTGTGTGCGTCAGTTATGTGTGGAGCTGGAGTTCTTCACCTGTTTAAAGCGGGACGTGTAAAAATCTCTGTGGTGTGACATAATCACATAGTCATAGACCCTAGGTCTAATTACGTATTGACTTTGCCATTGAACTTGAGTTGCACTTAAGTTAAGTAGATCTAGGCCCTCTCTCACTTAAATTTGAAGCCACTCGAGCGGATCGGCCAATGAGAGCACCTAAACTCATTGACATTGTACAGCGCGCTCAAACTCAATGCGCAAAGTTCTTAATTGTGCCACTCTCACTCAGTCACCCCTCGGCCTCGAGCAAAAACCCCTAACCTTTTAAACTTTTTTTTTGCCAGGGGGGTGGGGGGGGGGAGCGCCTTCACCCCCACCGCGGAGCCGCCCCTGCCCTTAACCTTACATAAGACTACCGCTCCCACGTTGTCCGTATCTGTTGACCCTATTTATCGAATCAATACAATGCAGAGAACAAGCACAAAAAGAAGTTGCCGGGACTACAAAATCGTTTTTACAAAATATTAAGTTATTCACTCACATTAAAAGGAGCTAGTGACCCATTAACAGCTCTCTGAAGCTCATGGATAAGTTCTATTGCTTTTTCTCCGTACATGTTTTTGCCGAACTACTCAGCAAAAGTCTTCAACAAATGGGATCTAAAATCCAAAATCTGGGATGCCTTCACTTCACTTCAAATTTGGCGGTGCTATTTCGTTGGTGTCTTCGATCAGACAAATAGGAAAAGAAAAGAAAAGAAATTTCTTTAGGCACTTGGCCAGTAGGATTCCTGACATATTATTCCCTGAGGAGGGGCCTGTTAAAATTACATATTTCATATAGACTACCTTGGGGAAAAACATATGAGGAAATAATTTGTAAATTGTAGCAGCTAAGGATAATTAATGTTATTGATTTTACTTAGACTGAGAGAAAATATAGAGAAGAAAACTCAGTTTAAAAGGAATCAATGATGGACCAAAATATTATGTATAATACACGTATTCATGTTTTTGGTATTGAAGCAAACCTATAAATAGACACGATACAGAAAATTAGCTAGGCCTATATATGGCTAGATAGACAAAATCGTGTACTTGTACATTTGTAACTATAGAAACAGGAAAGATTAGATAGCTGGACGGTTTTCATAATCACTTGTGCAATGACAATAAAATCAACTAATATTCTGTGTATCTTGTTGTTGCTGTTAATTTGGGTACTGTAATTTACATGGGAGGGGGGGGGGGGGGGGGGGGTGACCGCGCCGTTTGTACGTCCTACCAGTTTCGTTTGTCCGTCGGACATAACATGCAGGTTTTCTGCAGTTTCCGTGCGGTTTGCACAGTCTGTCCTCATATTGTTTTACGTGTATATTTGATTAAAGGAAGCAACTCGGTAAATCATGTGGTAGACATTTTTTCTAGAAATTACATAATAATAACTCTCTACAATTTTTTTAAAGCAATGGGCCAGTTCTTTTGAGCCCCCAAGCCCGCCGTTCCACAGGACCTGACAAGTATTTTTCCCCTGATCCGTATATAGAACAAGGCCCTGGGGCAGCTAGCCATAATCCGATATTTGGGTCGTTTTCCGGTCAGAACTAGCCCTAACTATCATTCCAGGATTTTGTTTCAGAACCTGAGACAAAGTTACCCAATTCCTTTAAAAAAGTAGACTTCATTGACCTGTACAGATATCATTGAGCCCTTAGGGGCTAAGATACCATTGAGCCCCCAATATTTTAAGTGGTGCTCAGATATCATTGAGCCGCCCCCGATACTTATTGCAGGGCTCGGATATCATTAACCCCCCCCCTCCCCAATCATTATATTCTAGGCATAAAACTTATGTATACCTATAATCTACAGGCTTACCATTCAAATATAAACATTTTATAAATATTTATTTGGTGAGGAGGGGGAGGGGGGGGGGGGGGCTCAGACATCGGATCTCGCATATCATTGACCCCCAAAAATATATTTGGTGGATCTTGGATATCATTGAAACCCCCAAATATTTTGGCGGGACTCTGATATCATTGAGCGCCCCCCCCCCCCCCCAATATTTTAATATTTTGGTGGGGCTCAGATATCTTTGAGCCCCCCCCCCATATGTTGGTGGGGCTCAGATATCATCAGCCCCCAATTGTTTTTGGTGGGGCTCGGATAACATCACAGAGCCCTCCGATATTTTTTGAGGGGGGGCGAGAGGGCCTTGACCCCCAACCGCCAACAAATAATGAAGAGAGAGAGAGAGAGAGAGAGAGAAGGTAAAGCGGAGAGTAAGGGAAAGGAAGAAGAGGAAGAAGAAAAGAAAAGGGGGAAAAGAAGGTGATCGGGGGGGGGCGAAAGGCCTTCGCCACCCCCCCCTTTAGCAAGAGAGAGAGAGAGAGAGAGAGAGAGAAAGAAGGAAGGAAGGACAAATAAGGGAAAGGTAAAGAAGAGACAAAGGGAAAGGAATATTTGTTTGTTGTTTAGGTACCTTTTCCCATTTTCAGAATGACGAACTCTATATCATTTTAAATTAGGAATTACGAACCCCTATTTCCTTTCCACAACTCTTTTTGTGATGCATAATGCTTGCAAGGCAGTGGCGTACGCAGGATTTTTTCAAGGGGGGGGGTTTTAAAATCGGGTCCAAAATTTCGCAACGACTCAGGAAAATTTGAAAATCGCGCCGGCCAAAAAGTCGCTCAGTGGGGGGGGGGGGGGGGGGGGGTAAGCGGAGACTTTTTTTTTTTTTTTTTGGGAGTCCAAAAAAAAATCGCAACGACTCAGCCAGCCGAAAAGTCGCTCAGTGGGGGGGGGGGGGGGGGGGGGGGGGGGGGGGGGTAAGAGGACACTTTTTTTTTTTTGGTCTCAAAATTTGAAAATTTGACATTTTGCTCCGTTGGGTTGGGGGGGGGGTGGTAAGGCCAGCTTTCTTAGGTCAGCCATGGGGGTGAGGGGGGGGGGGGGGGATTTACACACATAAAAATACCAAAGGGGGGGGGGGGTTTAACCCCCCAAACACTCCCCCTGCGTACGCGCCTGTTGCAAGGCATAATCCAAAAACACATTTCACAGACATCATGAAAATAATTTTTCAAATAATGCATATTGCATCTCCGGACACAACAGCAACTGCATATCTAAACAATTTGCCCATGATTCAAATCAAATGTAGAATGAAGACTTCATACAACACAAAATTATTAGTCACATCATCCGAATGAATAGATTTTTATTAGCATTATATCCACCATGTAAGAAATACATATCTGCAAAGTATTAACAAATATTAAATCTTTGGTATAAGTAAAAACATCAAAATTATGGTTTCCTGAATATTGTACCCACATTGGATGTGTCACAAATAATACATGTATACGAAACATGGATAAAAATCTACATACGAATTACAAAAAGTCTTATGAATCACTGTCACTGATATATCGGTATAGCAAGTTATCACATGTAAATATTCGTCATCAGTCTATGATGAAATAAGAATTCTCAAATTATAAAGGCCTATATACTCTGGGTACTTATCATTTATATCTACACCTATAACTTTTTTCTTCCAATGCCTTCAAAATAGGTATCTAGAACTAAGAATCATACATTAAATTCAACTATTCCTTTCTTTCTCTATTTCATTTCAGTTTCTTTCATAATAAAAACTGGCAATACTCTTGGTAGGATTGGGAACCGATGAAAGAAGGTTTTAAAACTTGTAAAAAAGTACCTCCAATTAAAAAAAAGAGAGAACTGTCCAGAAGCAGTACAACTGAGGGTTTGAATGATGTATGTGAATGTGTAATTAGGCTCAGCATCCTCAAAGCTTATATAAGTTTACTTGACCGTGCACATTATAAGTAATCAACAAGTCCTCTTTTTTTAAATTGATAAATCAATACTATCACCTTAAGAAGTTGTCTAGGAATTAAAAAAAGAGAGAGGTATGACATTAGACATTATCTTTCAATTATTGATACAAATGCACTAGAAGTATCTATTTGAATTACATGAACTATATTGCACAAATTTTTTATGAAACAATCCCCATTTTAAAAACATCAGTCCTGGAGAGAATGACAGAGGTCAAGAAGATATCTTTCTATTAGAGATAAAACCAAGAATAAATGTAGACATTTTAATAAAAATATGTTTTTCCTGAATTGTTTTTCTTTGAATTTAATCGACCTGTATGATATAGAACAATATACATCTTTTCTATTAACAAACTACATGAAATCATTACCACATTTGATCACTTTCTTGACATACTGTACCTGGATTTCAGTGTTTCATACACCTCTTGTTATTAACCTCTGCATCGGTTCACTAAACTGTCAAAAGTACAACTTCAACAACATCCCATTGAAATGTATGTATTAACACCCATGTCAATGGGATTTCCATGAACTTGTACATTTTGTAAAGTGATGCCCTGCAGTATACTGTGATACCATCGTATTTCTTGAATTTCAAGAGATCTAGATAGGCAGGAATTTTTGTTGTGACATAGTGTGTGAAGCTCTACTCTTACTATATACATACCGTACCTAGCTTGATGAAGATGAATCACAATCCTGAACTTTTACAACTCACTAGAGTTCATTGATGCAAAAATAGGTCATGTTAAATAATCAGCAAAATTTTCTGATTTTACAGTAAAACTTATGACTTTCACAAAAACATATCAATTTATCTCATTCATTTGTAAGTAGTATATGTTGTTACTAAACTTTAAGAATTGAACTTCAACTTAGTATCTTAATAATATTATCAGCATATAGAGGATTAGAGGCCTACTGTAAAACTGAAAACAAAAGAAAATTAATAGATACTTTAGATTTAAATGTGAAGCGAGATTTGTCTTACAAGTGAGACCTACTATCAGAAAAACTTTAATATAGTAAGAGTGCATACTCATGAGTCCTTTTTACAGGACCGGTATCAAACCTAGATACAGCAAAATTGACCATATGAGTACATGTATTCAGCACAATACTAAATGAAAAAACTTTCCATTTTCTTTCTTTGGTCTTGAAGTTTGAATCTAGATGATAAACAGATGAGTAGATACATACTCCTATTATCTCACAATTTACATGAGGAAGCCTTGTATCATGATTGTATGTAACCTGAAAACCCCTTACAGGTAATTAATCTGGTTATAGAATTTTTAAGAACAAGTTTTTCAAAGTTATTCTGAATTCTTGCTATCGCCGATATATCAAAAATAGCGGTATGTTACATTCAGTATGTGGGTCAGGAGGACAAGCTCCATTTCCTCATCATCTATTGCTCATTACTCACCTATTGTACATACCTTTGAAACCAAATTCTTAAGCACATATATTATTATTCTCCAAGTTTCAATAAAAGTTTTGTTTTGAATTGGTATTCATCGTTACCAGAATCAAAGATTACCTTTCATGTCATTAAAGTTAAATCTTGATGAAAAAACCTTCATTGATGATGGGTCTCACAAGGTGATACGCTCTCCTTTCACAAGTCTTCCTTTCATGTACCATATGTCCTGAGTTTAAAAAGAAATCATAAATATATAGTAATACATATGTGTAAAAGAATTACCCTTTAGCCCTAAAAACAATATGAGTCTACCCACATCATGTACATGAAACCAAACAAAAACACAATAAAGAAAATGAAAAGGGTTCATAATTCTAGAAAGAAAAATCTAAAGCTGTTTTCGTTCTGTCTTCCTTTACGGAACTTGCTTTATAATACAAGATGAATGCAATTCAGGATTGTGACTTAATATCACATTGCGGAAAGGAACAAGCCTGGACTTCAAGCTAGGATGATTTGGCTCAATTACAAAAGCTTTCCAGAATCTATCACAAAATGATCTTGACCATACAGTATTGAGGACATACACCATGTAAGTTTAGAAACAAATGAATATATGAACAGCCTTGCTGATTGAATTTACCATTGCCATGCATGAATGCATACTTGCTGGGTGTACAGTGCACACCTAGCACTGATAGTGGAGATGTTATATGTACAACATGAATAAATATTTACAGACTATACATTTAGAGTATAATTCAAGTGTAGGTACGATCCTCAAACATCATTACTGAATCAATGAGCCATTCCAATCTTAAAATAAGCAATCAGCAAATCAAACAAAAAATTTCCAACTTTCATAGAAAAGAGAACTGTCTAACCTTGATGTTGACTTCAACATCTTCTCCAAGTCTTCTCTTAGCAACATCAGTGATTTCACTTGCCATATTAGCTTGTGTGGTCCCGGCAACATCGATGTAATGGCAATTAGAAGAGGCATAATGACAGGAGATTGCCTGTAAGAAATCAAATAAATATAATGTGTAGAATAATCAATGAAGGTACCCGTAAATATATGTTTATAGGCCCATCTTATTGTTGATTTTTGTTTGTTAATGGTCATGGCCAGCTTACAATGTGTTATATACCAATAATGAATTATGTATTCCTTTCATCTCACTCTAAAAACATTAAAAATGACTGTGGTATTCAAAAGTCTTCCCCCCCCCCCCCAAGATATATTTTTACCACATTCGTAGGTAATGATAAAAAGAGTTTGTACCTTCCTAAATCCACTTGTTTTATTAGTTCCAGATCCATGAAGCAAGAGGGGATGGAAGAAGACTGTATCTCCTTTCTCCATCTCAAGATGAACTCTGGGAGCAGATGCATCAAAGTCCATTATTCCATGGTACATCTTGTTCACACCTCCCTAAACAAAAAACATTACAAATATATATTATCTCCTCATGTCTACTGCAATTTTGGGGCATATTTATTGACTGATTAATCACTGATTTGACAATGTGTGTGATGATGAATCAAATTTGATGATAATTAAATATCCAGGAGATAATGGCTCTCTATCTCAGATTGATTTGCCAGAATGATTAAGGACTCAGTGTCTTCATCATCATGATAATTTATCAAAGTCAGCATTTTACAAAGATAACTGACTTTTGTGTCATGATGGCACTCCCTCTCCCCACTTCTTCTTGTCTCTAGCATACTCTTCATTTAGACCAACCTTACAGTTAGTGCTTTCTTTCTTCACCATTTCTATCCATGAAATCTTCTATCTTCCTTTCCCTCTTATGCCATCCACTTCCGAATCTCAAGCTCTTTTCACAGGTTCGTCATCTTCCCTTCTCAACAAATGACCCAAACAAATGAATGAATGAATGAATAAATCAATAAAATGATACATTGAATTGAGTTTTCTTACTAGATCAAGTACGGCTTGAAACATATGCACACTTAATGTATTGCAGAGTGTGTATAATAGGTGAGGGCTCATTTTCATGTGGTACTTGTTCATTCATTCAGGCACTATTCAAAATCTTATTACAGACAGACCTCTTTAAAAATAAAGACTTCTCAAATGAAATATTAAAAAAAAAAAAAACCCAAAGAGACAGTCTTCATGTCCAGGTTACAATGATAATTTTTAAAAGGTGGTGGCTAAATCTGGGTTGACTAAACATTTTGAGCTAAATTCAGAACAAAGCCCTTACAAGATGAATTAGAAAAAAAAAATGATCATACTGAAAGAAAAAAAGTAGTATTCTGAAATAACTTGTTTAGTTCTAAAGTTATGACTGGGTATCTGAGCTTGGATGCAAAAAAAAAGGAAAATGTAAGAAATAAAACACAATATACTCTATATGCACTATTCCTTCAAATCAATTTGGACAAAGTAATGTGCTCCTAAAATGAAAGTTATACCATATGATATATCACATGTATGATTAAGTCAGCTGACCACTGACTCATCAAACCTTTAGCATGATGGTTTGTGCATACCTCCCATTTAGGATAATCATGACGCATTAACTGTCCCTTATGTGAGCCTGGAACCACCACAAGACAGCCATTTTGTCTGTGTACTTTCTCCATAGCTGTCCAGGAACACACAATGCTCTTAGCTGGTCGGAATGGGAAGTAGTGTAGATCCTGATGCATGGGATGCCGAGAGGTCTTGCTTCCTGCAGCAAAATAATCCAAAATAAACAAGTCAACGCAAAGCGTAGCATCCCCTCGCAGGTTACAAATGGCCTACCGGTACATATGTCAGAACAAGTTACCTCCATTGGACTACATACTATTATATCACTAGGCAAGGAAGTTAACCACATTTCACATATATAATTAGGTGTTTTTACATATTTAATGAGCTATGACCTTTCACCTTTGACCTACATACTCATAAATCGAACTTAGGCTATACATGTATTTTGATACTCCTGCCTTCATATTAAATTTCATTAAAATTCGTCAAACATTACTCAAGTTATTGAAGGGAACCAGATTCGCATATTTAATGAGCTATGACCTTTGACCTACATACTCCGAAATGAAACTTAGGCTGTGTTTTGATACCATGAACCTTCATATCAAATTTCTTTAAAGTCCGTCAAACACTACTGAAGTTATCGATCGGACGCACGCACGGACGGACGGCAGCGTTACTATATCCCCTCCGACTTCGTCGGCGAGGGGATAATAAAAAGCCATTTACTAAGCTAGAAATATCTCTATCTATGAGAAATGTGTGTTATATAACAACTACACAAGTTTAAAGAAATTTAACAGCTAAAACATTCCATCGCTTGAATAATGAATGAAAAAACTGTCCTTTCATGTTTTAAAGTCTCTTTTTACATTTCTGTAAATCTGGTAGTCTCATCTAAAACTAATAAATGTAATGGAAGTAGGCAGATATTATTAAACATGAAGCATGTGTGATCCTTGTATGAACAATATACTAGATGCATCACCATCAGTGTGTGGATTTTGATGCCAGGCATATCCTTGCAAACTCAATTAACATGAGGCCTAAAAAAAAAAAAATGTTGTATTGCCCTTTAGGTGCCAAAACATGGGTGGGTCGGTCAGAAATCTTTTTTTTTTTTTACTCCCTCTTTGAACTGATATTTTTTGGTTTTGAATGCTTTAATACATTTTTTTTTTAAACGGTAAAAAAAGAAAAAAATCTAAAAAGCCGACCGTAGATTTCAAGATTTTTGGGTCGGTCCCACAGGGCAATACAACATCTTTTTTTTTTAGGCCCGAGTGAAGGTGACATTGAAGGCAAACATGTACAAACCATATTTACGTTCTGTTCACCCTTTTAGATGTTACATCAAGCTTAGATTTTTTTTACTCATCACATCCTTCTAAATATACAATGTTAAAATGATAAATAAGTCCTAAGAAGAGTAGCATGAGATCATACAAGATTACATTTTGTACATAATGCCTTATTGTTATCTTCATAATGAGCCATAAACATCACTTACCTGGATCAGGAGGTTTGTTGATAAGCATTGTATGCATTGCCATTGCATCAGGTCCAGTGAAGCACTCTACATATTGCAATAGCTGTAACAACAAACCAAAGTCCACATATTGTTAATGGTAGAAAATTACCTGTATGTGTCAATTAGTGCAGCAAGTCACGTATCTAGGTTTTCAAAGGTCTCCTGATATTGCTGATAACATCTTCTACTACAATCATACATATCATTCTTTCCTTAGTACCTTTATCAAACATTATCATTTGTTTTCCTTAAGGACTTTAAATCTGTGTATATGAGTTAATGCCCTTCTGGCTCCAAAGATATATCATCAAAACTGAAGCACATGATTTTCTTAATAAAAGTTCATCAGTTCCTTTATAATACACCAGTTTACAGCATCAGTGCGCATGCTGCGTTGTGCACGCACATCATCATTTGCATGGGCGCAATCTTAATTTACGCATAAATACCACTGACCTCTAGGTCATTGGCTTTGTTTACTCGCCAATTAAAATGGCGCACACAACCGTAAACTGGTGTATCCACAACATTAAAAATTAATCATTAACATAATAAGTAATGAAGGAAACAACAAACAATGATTAATTAATAACTTTGCACACAAATATTTTTTCAGATAACACTGTCAATTGAACCAATTAATACAAAGAGTCCAAATTATATCTACTCCAATACAAGAAATATGCTCTTTCTAAATGTGAAAATTCATGCTTGTCATTTCACAGTGAGTTTGTTCAAGTAAATTTGCGACACTTTATAATAAATGAATAAATGAATGAATAAACTCAGGTCATTCATGAAATCAAAATAATTACACAATTCCAGCAAATATCTCAAAACCACATGCATTTATCTTGATCAATAAATTTCGATTTATGAAAGGATGACATCCTATTTTATTAAATCTTATTCATCTTCCAAATGAGGCAGGAGACAGGTCAATTCAATTTGAAAGATTAATAATGCCCATATGAAAGATTAATAATGCACATATGAAAGATTAATAATGCACATATGAATGATATAAGGAAAGTGGTTTTGAATTCATCCTGTATTGAAATGTTTTTAGTGGGATTGTACAGGTGTCATATTTATTGTTCAGATTTCACACTTTCTGCAATGAGGAAACCAAATTTTCAAAGGAGTCAATCATAGTAAATGGCAGAAGGGGATACAAGTTAATGAAATAGTAATCACATTTGATAACTACCTCTGGCGAGCTGCAGTAGGAGAATAGGACTTCATTGTCTTGAAAGTCTTGGAGTTTATTGATTGCTCTTTCACCACTCAATGTTTTAAGGGCAACATCCTTCATGATAGTCATACCGGCAGAGCGCTGTCTATTCTTCCCTTCGCAGATAAGCTCAAACTCCTCCCTGTAAATGAATTAAAGAATTAAAAGGATATCATACAATCACTTGTATTGATCAATCATATTTTCAATACCATACAAACCCATAGTCACTTTGTTAAATACCAGTAAACACATGTATTTGAAGAGTAAAATTGAATTTTTGTCACTTGTTGGATCACCTGATTTATGAAGTGAAGAATTAAGAACGTGGGTCATTGACTAATGCTTTAATGCAGCTCCAAACTGAATACCTGAGAACATGATTAAAAAACACTACCAATATCAATTTTTAGACAAGAGGTGCTATCAACGACCTAAGAGCTTAATAATCATATCAGCCAATAATTGAATAATATCAGGTAGATTCTATCCAAATTCCAAAGAGATGTTATAATACATGGTTGGTGAATACAATTTCACCATTTATTTTCACCAGATATACTGGGAGGGAACTTCCCCATTAGTTAAACAAATTCTTTTATTCTAACCAATAACTATTAAGCTTATTGACCCAACGACCATATGTGATATTCCTTGTCACAGCTTTTATCCCAGTTCATTATTTATCATGTATACCCCTCTAATGCGACTGTATCAAGATTCGAAAGGAATTTGTTTAATTTCAGGCCATCTGAGCCCCCCCCCCCCCACCCTCCTGAATCAGAACCACTGCTTTATCAGATAAGATAACAATTTCTGATTTTTCAATTTTCATCTGTGTACATGGCCTATAACAGCAGTTTTCTCCTACAATAACACACATGAGCTTTCTACAATATCAGGGACTCCAGAAGAAATTGAGTATCAAGGTAGAAATGTAAATTATATATGTAATATATTTTCATTTCTGCTAGAATGCTTTAGTCCTCTAAAACCATTCAATCTCGTGTAGAGATAGGTTAGTTCACTCCCTTTGCATAAGGATTAACAAAATATCTTCAGAGATCCCACACAAAACATTCCATGCTTTTCTCTACTACAACAATCTGAGTACGACCTTACCTGTATTCATCGATTTTGTGATGAGGTACAAGATTGGGAATAACCAAGAAGCCATTCTCCTGGTATGATCGCTCTTGTTCCGCTGTAAGAATACTGTTCTTCACGACATACTGAATCTCATTGGACAGTCCTGCTTGAAGTGATGGTGATGATGAATCAGAAGAAACTTGCTGTTGAATCTATAGAAACAAAAATAACAAAATCACACTTCTATTAGTTTACATTGCACGGTTGTGATGAGAGGTTCCTCTCAGTAACAAAAGTGGGGTTACAATTTTATGTGCAAAGCTCAGATAGTGCACACATCAAGAGCACATTTTTTTGCTACAAATGAAGTTAAATAGAAGTACAAAAATATTTCATCATGACAGATAGCATGCCAAAGTTATCATTTCAGTGCTCATATTTAGCTCTGATTATTCCGTTAAAGGTGAAATTCGAAGAAAATCACAAATATGTCAACTAATGTATCACTAGAAACTGGTAAGCTGACAGATGGCCATCGTACAAGTTATAGGTCAACTACAGATCGGGTGATTTATAGAAATACAAATACAACCACCTCCATAGCAGCTGGGATATACGAGAGATTCGCCGGAAAAATAACAATGTTTAAATGACGTCACTATATGGACCAACACTCCCCAAGCAGACGACATCCCATAGAGAATGAACATAATTGCAAAGCTATTATTTCTCAAATTATAATGAGTTTAGTGCATATAAATGTAATGGCATGTCAAACCATTCAAAAGGGGACATGACCCGATTCTGATATTACTAAAATCTTTTGCTTGTAAATACACAGGATAGGGGTTAATTAACAATCAAAGAAACCAGACTTTCAAATTGAAAAAACCCCGGAATGATACTAAGGACGGCATTTGTTCCCTCTTAAAACGCTGAACATACCCCGGTGTGTGCAGCTGAATATACAATGGCGTCTTATTTTGTTTACAAGTGACAGATTCCTTTATTTTTGTATCGCTACATTTGTCATCAAAATAAAACCATGCGCGGGATTTAGAGTGAGGCAATAGATTATACATTTAGCCTGACGGTAGTAGTAAGAGAAAGAACTTGTAGCGGTTCAACATTTTACTGTGTAAATAAGTTATAGTTCCTTCACCTTTCTGTCACCTTTTCATTGATAGCGAGCGGCCGCATCACAATGGTCGGAATGCGAATCGCATTCATTTGCGTTGCTAGCTGGGATAAGCTTTTTAACTTGTCCCGGCTGGCAACAAGCACTGCGTACCTTCTATTGGGGTGCGATAGTTTGTTGTCAGGTGTGTGTATGGCATTTTTAATTAGCGTTTGATGATGGCGTGTGTATAAATTTTGGCCTCATAGGGAAAATCGTTTATTGACGTTTATAGTTGAGGATCGATTGTCGGATAGAGAATTAGACAACACAGTGGGCGGGTCTCTCGCGTGGGGTTTGGAATTACATGGTGTTATGCTGGGCGCGTCCGGGATCCGTGAATAAGGTAGCATATTTTGTACTTGTTCATTCACCTATTCAATTGCTTTGATTTCTTTCCCCGGACGCGCCAGGCGTTACATGTGCCTTCCACACGCTTTGCAAGAGAGTTCTTCTCCATTTCTCTTTCTCCCTTTCTCTCTCTCTCTCTCTCTCTCTATCTCTCTTTCTTGCAGTCGTTCCTCTTACTGTTTCGCGCATAGCGGGTTAATTATCCGCAAATCTCAGCAATTGTAAATGTATAGCCTTTTCTTGCTTTTAATTGTTTTGTTTCATTGGTTAACACGAAAGAGGACATGCAAGTGTTATACTCAGCAGCTTGTGCATTATTTTTAAAATTTCTATTTACGTAATGTTTCTTTTAATTGTACCTGGACCCCCAGGAAGAACAGTGTCATATATTTTTATGACACTGAACGGGCAATCCAGCCAATCATTTTTAAGCAATCTATATACACATGTAATTTTTTTTTTTTTTAATTCTGTTATTTTTCATTTCGTTTTATGTCATATGTTATTTGTCTTTTTAATATGATTGGAAAATAAATACAATACAATGCGTCCGCATTCTTTATTTATTTTTAGAAGCGCTATTGTACTGTTGATGTCACAATGGTATGCAAATTCTTCAGTATGCTTGCGCGTAGCTGTTGTAAATTTATTGTGTTATGCGTGCCAATCCCATTTGATAGGTGTGTTTTGCCTATTTAGTAATGTATTTTTGCCATTTTTGTGTCACTTAAAGTTTAATAATATTCAAAATATTTGCTTGGGTGATAATTACATTTTAATACTGCTCTATATTCTGCAATTCAATAATAATTTTAAATCTGGAAGTTTTATTAAGATAGTATTCTAGTTGACTCCAGTAGCACAAAGAGTTTGTGTTTTGTCATTCTTTGTTTTATTGGTAATTGTAAAAGTTTGCTGCCATTGGTCAGTTTTTTCTCTTCTTTGATTGGCTCTTTATTTGGCCAATCCTTTGGGGCTAAAGTTAATTTTTTGGCTCTGGCTCTTCAGTCGCCTTTTAACCTTCGCCTTGAAAGGTTCAATTTTTTGTCTGATTTTGAGCTCAGTTATCCTTTACTTGATTTCACTTATTTACGTGCTTCAGTTGATCTCCTATAGACCTCTACGTTTTATTAGGTTTATTTGGAAATTTTATTTTCCTGAGCAATTTTCACTTCAACAATACGTCAACCTTTCTTTGATTACTTTTTGGCGACCATATTTTTAGTAATCAATCTTCAACAAACTTTTGGACTTCAACTTCAATTCAGTGAATCAGTACAGCTCATGAACTGCAACTCTCAAGTCTAAATTATCCCCGTCTTAGAACAGTCGATTAAAGTCAGTCATCTATCTTCAACTCCGACAACGTCTTCAGCATTATCAACATTTTAGACTGAGAGTCTTGTGAACTGAGTCCAGAGTTACTTTCATCATTTAAGCATCATCTCGAAACTCGACTCGGATTTATCGTTCCTCATTCAATTTATTGCAGGCTGAAAATTCTCATCAAGTTCAATCATTCATCTAGACCTGGCTCTAGGCAATACCATCAATTGCTTAGCCTAGTCTAGTTCAAACTGTCGCGGTTCTTCACTTAATCAATTAAATTAACGACTAGCTTCAAACTCTTATTCAACGATCACCATCGTCAGTCTACATATTCCAGAGTAGATCTAGCTCTTCTGAATTTTGATCATTCTACAAGCTACAGTCTACGCTGGATTCGTGAGTTTAGCTCGTCTACTTATTCAGCACTGATCAACGTCATTCTAGGATCTTCATCATCTTTATTTCATCTCTTCGTTGGGTGTTTCGCCACTACGATTTAAAGAGTTTGTAGACTCTATCTATAAATCAGGAAGTTTCGTTTTAATGGATCTATATTTTCCCCCTTGTATTTGACTCGGCAGTAAGGTAAAATAGCGGCGGTCTTTCGCTTTATAAATAGACCTTAGTATTTTTGTTATCTGATGTAAAATAGCGGCGGTCTTTCGCTTTATAAATAGACCTTAGTATTTTTGTTATCTGATGTAAAATAGCGGCGGTCTTTCGCTTTATAAATAGACCTAGTCTAGTCTAGATCTAGAATTAGTCTAAGAAACTCTAGATCTAGACTAGACCCTAAGTCTATTTCAGATTATTTATTATAATCTATTTATTAATATTAATTAATAGATTGTAACCAGTTGCATGCCTGGATTATCTCATTTCTAATTTCATGATTTTGATATGAACATTACAATATTTGGAAAGTGAATCTAGGTCTATTTATCAAATAATAAAACAAATCGGTGTTGGAACTTAAAGATTTTGCTTGATCAAAGTGTCTCTTATTCAGGAGTTATTTTCTTGTAAATGAATTTCATCTAAATTATCTTTAAGTCCAATTTTTACCAAAAACTCAAGAGAAGATGAAAACACAGGCACTGAAAATGTGTGAGATGTCATAGGGCATCGTCTGCTTGTGCAAGTCATGTCCATTGTGATCTCACACATCTCAGCAGCGTACGGATAGACCGAAAACTTCAGTCTCTCTAATTAGACCGTGGGCCGAGCGCGATTTTAGGGCTTAGTTTTCTTTTTTTGGACTGACTTTGTGGTACATAGTTTTTGGTAACCAGAAACTAGGATAAAAATACACAAATCCCAAATCAGCTTATCCCCGCGACTGAATCCTTGCCGTTCGTATAAAACATAAGTTTAATTGACAAGTTGTTTAAGAGAAATGCGCGTGAACGAGACCGCCAACTCTCCGTTCGTACACGTACACGTGTATAAACTCACCGTGCGACGAGAGTGAAGCAGCACATTCTCCCACTCCGTCGAACGAAGAAATTATGTAATTCGTTCGAATATTTCCCAAAGCTAATCACATTTGCTGATGTAAATAATATGATTTTGCAAATATGAACTGCGAAAACTAATGAAAACCTCGTCAGGGTGAAAATATTTCGAAAATAGACGGTCATAGCTACCATGAAACAGACGAGAAATAGCGCGTTGCCAATTTGATATTATTGTAAGGATCGTATGCAATTCTCTTGAATGTACGTACTATGACACTGATCTGTGTAGAGATCAGTGGCTCCGTACCGACAAGACTAGAGTAATTTTTGTGTAATTAAAACTTTTGATGAAAACATTTCTTGTATTAGCAATGCAATGGTAGTTTAAGAATAGGCCTACAGAATAGAGTCCCTAAATATTCATTGTAATTAAAACAAAAAAGATATATGTCTTTTTTATTTCCAGTCCTGTAGTAGTTTTTACATGTTTTCAAATGTTTGATTTTTGATTTTTTTTTTTTAATTATTTTTTTTTTGTTGGGGGGGGGGGGGGGGGGGGGGGGCGGGGGGGGGGGGAGTACTCGCTTAATAATAGGGTATACGGGGATGTGGGTGATTTTTTTTTCCTGGAGGAAGAAATATGACAACGTCTATTCAAAATTGCACTGCTTTCACTGGCTTAAAATTGATAACAAATACATGCTGAGGTATAATATGTGAAGTGTACAGAATGATGATGTATAATTTTATGTCGTCTGGATTTTGAAATCATGCGATGTTATTATAGTTCTACAAAATGTTTTCATACATGTTTGGTTTACAGACATTTTATTTGTCAGGACTTATACATTTTTGACTAAACAAATGGTGACAAGGTTTTATATCCCTTTCCCCCTCTTCCTGTCAGATATGTATACCAGAAGCCGATACTTATAAGAAACACTCAATGATATTGTTTAATAAGTAAAATACACAGATTTTAGAGCATATTTTCTGTTAGTTTTGTTATGTTTTGATGAACTAAATGTGCGAAGAACCATTTACTGGATGAGAATATGAAATGAAAGATAAATGTCGGTATGTGAAGGCTTCCACTTAACCAAAAATAAATGAATATACTATTTATAAAAGTTTACGGGGATCCGGGACGGGAATCATGTGCCGCCGGAATGCGTGATTTTTTTCACAAAAAATCCCTTGACAAGGGTTAGGGTTTTGTAGGCCTAATTCAGATCGGATATTTTAGCTCATTTTTTCGCTGGAGTATACAATTTTTTTTTTAAATAATGGCCCCTTTCTGCCTAAATGACCATTAAATATAGGTACGGGTCAGTTGTCGGCCTTATACATTTCGTCAGGACTTATACATTTTTGACTAAACAAAATGGTGACAAGGTGTCAGTTGTTAGCGGCACACCCCAGTCGGAACCAAATGTGAGTATCCCCCCCCCCCCATGGCATAATTTGTTAACCAAAAATAAAATATTTTATAAAGGAAGAAACCAATGAATTTATTAAAGATGAACATGAATAAATGATTGAAGAAATAAATTGTCACATGTCACCAAAAAACGTTTTAGTTCTACTCATTTGGTTTTTCTTTTTACTTTCCTGAAATGGAATATGGATCACTTCCGAAACACTTCAATGAAGATACACTTCAATAAATTTATCATTTGGCAGCTGTGGATCCAAGGGGGGAGGGGGGGGCATCGAAGAAATTCACTGACGAGCAAGCCGAAAACATCAATGATAAGTACGACATAAAAGGTCCTTGGCCTTATCAGGTGTTTAATGAATTTTCCCGGCCCATCCCCTTTCAACGGGAGGAGGATTTTTTTCTTCAAATGAATGTCTCATATATACCAGTATATTTATTTATTTTTGGTTAAGTGGAAGCTTTTGCATACTGACATTTATCTTTCATTTCAGATTCTCATCCAGTAAATGGTTCTTCACACATACATGTAGATGGGCATTCCGTTCATCAAAACATAACAAAAAGAACTATAATAACCTCACATGATTTCAATATCCAGACGACATAAAATTGTACATCATCATTCTGTACACTTCACATAATATACCTCAGCATGTATTTGTTATCAATTTTTAAGCCAGGGAATGCAGTGTAATTTTGAATAAACATTGTCATATTTCTTCCTCCAGGAAGAAAAATCACCCACATTCCCGTATACCCTATTATAAAGCGAGTACTCCCCCCAAAAAAAAAAATTACAAAAAATAAATAAATAAATAAAAAATAAAAAAACTACAGGACTGGAAATAAAAAAGACATATATCTTTTTTTAAATAATTACAATGAATATTTAGGGACTCTAATTCTGTAGGCCTATTCTTAAACTACCATTGCATTGCTAATACAAGAAATGTTTTCATCAAAAGTTTTAATTACACAAAAATTACTCGAGTCTTGTCGGTACGGAGCCACTGATCTCTACACAGATCTGTGTCATAGTACGTACATTCAAGAGAATTGCATACGATCCTTACAATAATATCAAATTGGCAACGCGCTATTTCTCGTCTGTTTCATGGTAGCTATGACCGTCTATTTTCGAAATATTTTCACCCTGACGAGGTTTTCATTAGTTTTCGCAGTTCATATTTGCAAAATCATAATATTTACATCAGCAAATGTGATTAGCTTTGGGAAATATTCGAATGAATTACATAATTTCTTCGTTCGACGGAGTGGGAGAATGTGCTGCTTCACTCTCGTCGCACGGTGAGTTTATACACGTGTACGAACGGAGAGTTGGCGGTCTCGTTCACGCGCATTTCTCTTAAATAACTTGTCAATTAAACTTATGTTTTATACAAACGGCAAGGATTCAGTCGCGGGGATAAGCTGATTTGGGATCTGTGTATTTTTATCTTTTTATTAACATTATCTAAATCTTGTACCAGTAATCTATGCAACGGACTGGAACGAAAATCGCGCTCGGCCCACGGTCTAAATCGTCGGTTGTTCCACTGAGACTACGTCTGGCTCCACTAGACCTCCGATTATAGAGACTGAAGTCTGGGGACCTCTTTCTGTACGGGACTGTACGGAACAAATGGTTCGGTTCGACCGGACCGCGATGAATGAGATATGCAACGAGATTTTCACTCTTTACATCCTCATAACTGCTGCAATTATAATACAAATTAAAAATAACATATATATAGCTTATTTGACTTACGATAGCTTGCTCATTTAGATCCTAAATTAATGATTAATCCGAGAAAGTCTCGTCGTCAACATTATCCGTCTTGGTTTTAGTTGATGAATATTCATTTTTTCTTTTCGAACGTCCAATAGCTACCGTAGCTACGTACGAGTAGGCCCCAGCTTGACCAACGAACTCCCACGAAACGAGTGCTCTGATTGGCCATTGGCTATGTTTTGGTAGGTGGACCCGGAAATATATCGGCCGCCGGGTAATATTTCGAATGCATGAACGTACTGCTTCACAGTTCGGAGATACAAATTGGATAATTCATATAAGTAAGTCCCTAAATTAAACATTTAGTATTAAGTTATCAAATTTTGATAACTGTAATTAGGACAAATGACATACCGACATAATTTACATCTGATTTAGAAATCAGAAAATTAGATCTAAATAAAGAAAATCGGGGAGAAAATGTTTTGACTTAAAAAGCTGCCATTGTTGGCTATAGCTACCCCCGCGGTACGAGATCTCTGGGTTGCCATCTGTATTGGGGAATGACAACAAATGTCAGTTTTATTAAAGAAATGACCCAAATCAGATGGTTATTGCTGTCTACGTACGGAGAGCTCTTCAGGTGCTGAACAATAGCAGGTATTACGTAAGGATTTACGCCCATATGGCTGCTATGCAGCATCATACTCATATACCTGATCGGATCCAGGCTAACTCGGACCAGGGGACAACTCGGCCCAGCTGCAAAAACTGTCATTTTTTGTCATTTTACCCTATTAAACTCTAACCCTAACTCTAACCCTAACCCTAACCCTAACCTAACCCTAAACCTAACCCTAAACCCAACCCTAATTGGCCTAAACCTAAACATGCAAAAAATGACCGTTTTTGCATCTGGGCCGAGTTGTCCCGTGGTCCGAGTTAGCCCGACTCCACCTGATCATACTGAACATTTTTAGGCAACAACATCATGAACCAGTTCTAGGCCTAATTTAAGAGTAAGACTAAGAGTAGACTAGATCTAGTCTAAAGACTAAATATTCAAAAGGAAAAGGAGAAGAGAACGGCTGAACCAATGGCAATGATAAATATAAAAAAGTGGGGCAAAATACCTAAGGCTAAGCTGCAATAAATTAAAACTAAAGTCCCATATTCAACATACCAAAGGAGCAAAATGACGATTAAAGACGTTCAGACGTCTCAGCGCCTCACTGGGTCCTGATCCTGTGTCTGATTCCATGTTTCTGATCAATGACAATGCAACGTGCACGTGCAACGACCAGCTGCAGTACAGTTCATGCAGTGCTAAAGCTGTTTACGGTTCGACCTTCATGGATTGTACTTCATGCACTGTAACTTTGTAGGAGTGGCTAGATCTATAGACGTAGTACCTGTGACCAATAAAGGTCAACGAACTATTTATTTCCCATGCGAACTATTTCCCAACAACAACAACCTTGCCGCAACCCTCCCTGCTCTGAACACTTGTATTCATGTAGTGCGGTGACAATGACAATGACAATTGCATTTATTATCATATCACCCATAATCGGGATATTGGAGAATACAATCATTATATACACATGTATAATCATAAATAATCCACATATGCGTACATGGAAATATAGACCTAGATCTATTATGTATATATACACACATCGAGGCGGCCCTCCCGGAGAAGGGGGGGGGGGGGGGGGAGGGCAGGGGGCACAGTGCCCCCCACCTTTTCAAGCACCCGAAAAGTGCCCCTTTAACTTTGTAAGAAGTGCCCCTTTTTACATATGACTAGTGCATGCCCCTTAATATACCGACAATGCCCCAATTAATTTGTAAAAGTGCCCCTTCCCCTATTCAACTCTGAAAGTGCCCCTTTTCCTTCGACAAGTTCCCTTTTTCCTTTGCAATAAGTGTTCATTTTCTATTCTTATAAGTGCCCTTTTTAATCTCTAGTTATTAAGTTTCAGTTAGGTTCAGTTACGAGAAGTGTCTCTTTTCACTTTTGATTAGTGCCCCCTTCACCTCTGATAATTGTCCTATTCAAATTTGAGAGGTGCCTCTTTTACTTTGACAAGTGCCCTTTTTCCTTTGTAATAAGTGCCCCTTCCCCTTTTAATAACTACCCTTTTTAAAACTCAAATAAGCGCACCTTATATTTTCACATGTGCCCCTTTTCCTTTCTAACAAGCAGACACGTAGCCATTGGGGGGGGGGGGGTGTGCCCCCCCAAAAAATTCCCAGATCGGTTGAACTTTTTTAGACCCCTTTTTTTTACCTCGATCGATTACATATTGTATGTGCCCCCCAAACATAAATCTCTGGCTACGTGCCTGCTAACAAGTGCCCCTTTTCCTAATGATTATAAGTGCCCCATTAATAAAGAGCCACTTCCCTTTCTCATAAGTGCCCCTTCTCTGGTAAATGACCCTTTTCAGGTACAGGAAGTTACTCATTTTCACTTCAGATAAGTGCCCCCTTAACCTCCGATAAACTAATGCCCCTTTAAAATCTGATCGGTGCCCATTTTCTTTCAACTTATGCACATTTTCCTTCGTTATAAGTGCCCCCTTTTCATTCACATAAGTGCCCCTTTTCATATCTGGTCATTGCCCATTTGCAGATGCGATAAGTGCCTCTTTTCACCTCTGACAATTTCCCTTATATCAATGATACATGCCCTTTTCCCTTTCTAATACCTCCTATAAATGCCTATCAAAATCTTTTCCGTCGACAAATGCCCATTTCCTATTCTCATGACTGACTTTTTTCATCCATGGGGAGTGCTTCCTTTTGAGGGTGTAAGAAGTGCCCCATTTTCACGTCTGATAACTACTTTTTGTACTTTGACACATGCTCATTTTCTTTTCTGATAAGTGTCCCCTTTTCCTCTCATCATTGAACGCGCCCCAAAATTCAAGCGACTAAGAGCAATTTCTCCCAAAGCTCACTCGCTTCGCTCGCACGCATTTATAGATGATATACCTATATTACTTATCAAAGGTCTTTTTAGTCTTCCGTTATGAGAATGTGCTTATAACCCCATCAGGATTGGGTTTTTCCCCTATAAGATGTAATTTTTCGACTGGGATCTCACAAATATTAAAATCTTTCCTTGCTCGCTTCGTTCGCTCGCAATTTTTTTTTTTCAGACCACCATACCCAACTGCAAAGCTTGATGCTTAAGCAATATCTTTTATGGTGTATAAAGTGAAACAAATATTAAAAAACTTTCTAGAAATGTGATTTTCTCTTTGAAATTCAGATACCGTCAGCCAAATGACATTTTGGTACCCTTTCTTCGATTTTTTTGGTATCACTCATGCGTGAAATATGCATCATAATGAGTTGCATCAAATGAAAGAGGAAGATCTAAGCTTTGCAAATAAGTGTCATTTATTAATTTTAATTGTGATTAAGTTATGGCGAATAAAAATCAATCAATCAATCAGAGAGAGGGAGAGAAGAAGAAAAAAAGGTATAAGGACGTGGAAGAGAAAGGACACACCCCTAGGGAGCACGCTTAGAATGCTCATTACCCAAAGACGTTGAAATATAAAATCATAGTTTATACGCGGGTGGGGAGTTATATGAGCGTATGGCAAGCCGTTTTAACATTTATTCCTATTTTGTATATCAAGAATTAGGAATAAATGTTAAAACGGCTTTCCATTATGAGCGTATAGATATATGACCACAATGACCATGATGACATTCACAGAAACTAACCTTTTCATTACCGAACAAAATAAGAAGAAGGAGCCCCTCGACACCATAGGTGTATTATCTTTAGGAATTTAGAAACTTTATAATGCTCTGTATGGACTTAAAGGGCCACTCTAACCAAACTGAAATAGTCATATACGCCTCTACTTATTAAAATTCCAGCCTCTGATTTTTCAGAAAATCTCTAAGTTGACGACAAAAATGATAATAACCAGGCGCGGATCTTCCGGGGGGGGTTTAGGGGGTTTAAACCCCCCCTTGGGCGGCCCCCCCCCAAAAAAAAAAAGAACGCACGCTGGAGAGAAACCCTTTCAAGTGCAAATATTGTGAGAAGATATTCAACTCATCTGGTAAATTAACCAAACACATGATAACTCTGGATATCAGGCGCGGATCTACGGGGGGGGGGGGGGGGGGGGTTTAGGGGGTTTAAACCCCCCCCCTTGGGCGGCCCCAAAAAAAAAAAAAGGAAAAAAAAAAAGGAAAAAAAGAAGAACAAAAAGAAAAAGAAAGAAAAAAGAACGCACGCTGGAGAGAAACCCTTTCAAGTGCAAATATTGTGAGAAGATATTCAACTCATCTGGTAACTTAACCAAACACATGATAACTCTGGATATAACTGTGTATTTAACTGTTACTTGATTTAAAAAGACGTTATCATGCACTGCTTTTTATGGTCTCCATTGTGTTAATAGATGCCAGGAAAACATCACTTACGGGGTTCAAATAAACACCCCCCAAAAAATCGGCTCGCCGCTTCGCGGCTCGTGGACGATGCTCCGCATCGTCATTATTTTGGTCAAACCCCCCCTTAGCAAAAAGCTAGATCCGCCCCTGGATATAACTGTGTATTTAACTGTTTTACTTGATTTAAAAAGACCTTATCATGCACTGCTTTTTATGGTCTCCATTGTGTTAATAGATGCCAGGAAAACATCACCTACGGGGTTCAAATAAACACCCCCCAAAAAATCGGGTCGCCGCTTGGCTGCTCGTGTACGATGCTCCGCATCGTCATTATTTTGGTCAAACCCCCCCCCCTTAGCAAAAAGCTAGATCCGCCCCTGATAACCATCCATTTTTAACAGATCTCAGTCTTGCTGCCTGCTGGGCTACGCCCCTCGAAAAAAGGTAAAACGATCACGTGGCTTGGTGACGCATTTGACGTCATTGCGGGCATGTCCGATTTGGTAATTTCATAATTTCATAATTAGGAATGACTGGAGTCTGGAGAGGCTCCTGCAGGGACGTCATATATGCTATTGCGCTATTCCGAAACTGGACTTTTTTCTGAGCGTTTTGAGTCGTCATTTTTAAAGCTAGATTCCAGAATTATTGATGATATTTCTAAGAAAAATCATTGTCATGTTCGGAATCTCCGTCAAAAATTCCATGTATTTTTTCATTTTGTTAGCCCGTCTTGGTTAGAGTGGCCCTTTAAAAATCTCAGAATGTTCTTCTTGCGGGAGTGAAAGACTGGTGAAAGCCCTCCACTTTCCACGTTTTAGATGTTGGTGTAACTTTTTAGATGTGACATGCGTGAGACCAAGCGCCAGATACGTCACTAGACACCATTTTACGTACCAATACTACTACTAGGCTCGCATGATTTCAATTTTGGCCCCCCCCCCCCCCTTAGAAATCCTGGATCCTCGCCTGTCTCGACATCCCAATCTTATATTATTACATGAATGAAGGCCATAATACTTTTACTTTTAACAGATGTATATACATATATGCAGTGGCGGATCTAGGAGAGGGGGGGCGGACCCCCTCCCCTGGTCCCAAACGGGTCAATTTAACCTTTTTTGAAAAAGAAGAAGACGGGCCCCCTCCCCCTGGCTCAAGGTTTGTAAAAACGCGTCGAAACGCGTCGTACGACGCACATAAACCTCGGTTTGTCGACAAACCTCCTTTGTGAATTCGGGCCTGAGAGTTGACGTGTGTCACAGGATGGATTCAACACGTTTGTCGTGTCACAGCGTTAAGACATTACAATACTGCACGACTGACTTATTATTCTAGCACAATAAAGTTTAAAACAAAATAAGAAGCAATTTCTACATGTTGCAGGAAGAAAAGAAATCCTATTATTGTGAGCTTTTTTAGGATACCGTAACTGAAAGCGAATTTATTTTCGGTATCGCAGCTCAGCATGCATGTATTGTTGCGCGGTTTGGAGTTCATTTCTATTTCAATCTGCTCGCATATTGCTAAAATAGAGGTCTACTATCAAGATTTATGTAGAATTATAGTGTAATTTGGTGAATATATTTAATTTATTATTTATCACATTATATGTTTAGCTTTCTCCTTAAATAAGCCATTTTTTTGTACGTAGTGGTTGACATTGTGCCAGCGCCAGTGCAGTGGTGAAAAATCATCTGATCATGGCCATGGCAAAATGCTGTGTACTTTCCATTGCATTGGCATTGTCATTGGTCGATGGTGGTCATGGTATATTGGTGGCACTGCCACTGTCATATGTCTATAGTCAGTCTACAGCTGGTAAATTAAATAATCCCCATGATTACATTATTATAAAAATGTTGAAATGCCACTCCTAATCAGTAATCGATAATCTGTCATGGATCCGGGCTAACTCGGACCAGGGGACACTGGGACAACTCGGCCCAGCTGTGAAAACGGTCATTTTTTTGTCATTTCTGATTTTACCCTAACTCTAACCCTAACTCTAACCCTAACCCTAACCCTAACCCTAAACCTAAACATGCAAAAACTGACCGCTTTTGTACCTGGGCCGAGTTGTCCCCTGGACCGAGTTAGCCCGACTCCTCTGTCACATGTTGACTCGAGTAAAGATTTAGGCGTGAATGTAGACGAAACAATGTGAATGTTGAGGCAATAATATATGTTGATTCATTTGAATTTCAAAACAAAAGTCAAAACTAACTGCCTGCTGACCTCAGCAGGCAGCATTTTCAGTCTAATAATAAAAATTAATATCAAACCAATATTCTTCATTATTTGAATCGTCCTTAATTGAAGAGACTATATTAGGCCTATACCTGGCCTGCGTCTGTACAGAATCAAAGTCGTTCCTCCATGACTCTGCTAATGCTATGACCTTGGCATTGAGACAGTGGTACACTGGTAGGAAGAAATGCCTTGGCATGACCCTTGTGTCGTACATGAACTTCATAATTGAAAGATTTCTTCAAATTGTTTGATTTTTAAACAGGGATTGAAGAATACCAGCATCATCATAGACAAAGTTGATGAGGTCATAAGAATTAAGAGGTCAAGATGACATCTATCATCAAGCTAACCCCATTCTCTGGGGTGTTGGATGAATCTCCACCCTGTTACATGCTACAAGTAGATGAGTTCAGGTTTCTACTCGACTGTGGATGGGATGAACATTTCACCATGGAGAACATTGAAGGACTCAAAAAGTAAGTTGTTCTCTAAAAATCATAGTCAAACGTGGAAAGGGATGATATGTATCTTTTGCTCTAAAGATCTTTTATTTAACCGAAGGTTCGAGTTATGGTAAGGGTAAGGTTTGTTTCTAAAATCAATTATCCAGAATTACATAACTAATTGATATATGACATTGTACTATATTTTACTTCAACTATTATGCTATTTATCAATTCTTCCATTTCTAGGCATATTCATCAGGTAGACGCTGTTCTCTTGTCGTATCCAGACAATCTCCATCTTGGAGCCTTGCCCTATCTGGTGGGCAAGTGCAACCTGACTTGTCCAATCTATGCCACTGTTCCAGTCTACAAGATGGGACAGATGTTCATGTATGATTTGTATCAGGTAAGTTGGAAATATAGTGTAATAACAAAAATAGGAAACAATGTCTTGATATAATATATAATACTGTTTTGGTGAAATGAACTAACATCAGAACATGAAGCCGTTTTGGCAAAGCAAACTGGTAATTTGAATTTTGATTAGTGTGACATGTGGACTATTACATTTTGCTGTTTAACAGGTTTTAACATTTGATTCTTTGCTGGAATATTTGTTTAATGTGAATATGTTGAAAACTGCTCAATCACTTTAAAGATGATATTATTTGTACGACTTGTAAGTTTGATAACCAAATAAACACATGTACTGAATTGCTATACTTTCTTTTTTTCATGCATTTTTCCTACAGTCTAAGCACAACTATGAAGAGTTTGATCTGTTTGATCTGGATGATGTCGATGCTGCCTTTGATAGGATCATTCAGCTCAAGTACTCTCAGAGTGTCACCCTAAAAGGTAGGAATAACACCTCTCATACAGTTTTGGAGATCTTAACTTAGTATTAAATGCCTTGTGTTGTGCACTGAAAACATATATACCGTAAATCTCCGTGTATAAGGCGCACTTTTTTGGCGCCGAAAAAATTTGAAAATCGGGGGTGCGTCTTATACACAGATACAGAAAAAAAAAGATTTTTTTTTTTTTTTTTTTTTTTTTTTTTTTTTTTTTTTTTTTTCCTTCCCGATTTCGATTTATGGCGCTATGCCTGGCAATGTCTCCCAGCTCAGTAATCAGTGTGTTGACTCACCACTCGGAAACTACAACAACACTCAAATTTGTCTGTCATCTTGGTTTGAAAGTAATCTTTCTAATAGATCTCAAAATGTAGTTTTAATAATTCCTCAATTTTTTTTCTATAACAAATGGTGTACCACAAGGTTCTATCCTAGGTACTCTATTGTCAGAAATTTAGAGGATTCTATTCATATCATGCATGACTATTGATGTTTGGCATAGAACACAGTGCTTCTGCTAGCTGATGTGATGAGGCTGGTGTGGGACACTTGGTATCATGAAGCCTTAAGAGTCTGGACCTGTTTTTAATTTACATTAATGATCTTACACACATTCTTCTACAACGACATTGTTACTATTATTTGGTGGGTTTTCGGCAACAAACAATAACAACAACAAAACAACAAAAAACGATTTTTTTTTTTTTTTTTTTTTTTTTTTTTTTTTTTTTTTTTGCCCCCAAAATAGGGGTGCGCCTTATACACAGGTGCGCCTTATACACGGAGATTTACGGTACATTTTTTATTAATGACTACCTACATTGGATTGTGAGAACATGAATCTTTTTGTGAAATGTTAAAAGTCTTTGTGACTGATGTTAACAGCCTTTTAAAATTAGGCAATGGTTATGGTATATAAAAGTCTACCTTAAAGTGAGTACAAAATGAGTATTGATGTACATAGCTCTGTTGAGTATCAGAGTTTGTCCAGTTCCTTATATTTTCCCAATCAATCACAAAAGAGATACAAATGTAACTGATTTACAGCATAAAGTATATAATAGTGGTTAAACTCAGTTCAAGCCAAGTCGAGCAGTAGCACATTAATGCTTGGTAAAGCATTATCCCTGATTCCTTAATTCATTTGTTTGAACTTGAAACTGTTGGTACTGTGTGCGTGTTCCTGCAAATGAATGCTTTGTATTATGCGCGTCACTCAATCATTTCTATGACTTGACTTTCTTTCTTTCTGATGGAATAAATAGGCAAAGGTCATGGTCTGACCATCACACCACTCTCTGGAGGTCACATGATCGGAGGGACCATCTGGAAGATCGTCAAGGATGGAGAGGAAGAGATCATCTATGCTGTCGACTATAATCACAAGAAAGAGCGCCATCTTAACGGAGCAGTCCTAGAGACTATCAGTAGACCAAGTCTTCTTATCACAGATTGTTTCAATGCAACATACGTTCAGGCTAGGCGGAGGGCCAGGGATGAGAAACTAATGGGTAAGTCCTTGTCCATGGCAATGCTATGACTGGAAAGATCCAATTTAAATTTTTAAAAAAATGATGTTATACAAAGTAAGTCTCAAAATGTTTTGGGTCGCAGTTAACAAGAGGATACAAAAAAGTATAACTTTTTCACTACCGTATTTGCCGGCGATAAGGCCGCAGCGCCGCATAGGCCGCACCCCAAACTTTGACATTTCAAAGAGAAAAAGAAAAGAAAAACAAAAAACAAACAAACAAACGGACAAAACAAAATAATCGTAATTTTCTTTTAGAACACTATTTTTTCTATAAACTGATACCAAATTCATCAATATTTTTATAAATTACTGAAAGTTTATATTAGCTAAAAAATGATTGCAGGCAGATTTGGTATCCGATATATACCCCTACCACAATGTACGGTGTAATGCAAACTTGCATGAAATGGATACAAAGATCAGAAAATAGACTTGGTGCGACACCAAAACCAAAATGGGCTATCCATGCACGAAAATGGATTCATGCATTTGTGGCAAGCATCAAAGCATCATTGTGGCAAGCAAAGAAAGGATGCGTGGTCTATATTCAATACATTCAAACAAATGCTGTATTTTTTAATTTCAGATATTATATTGAATACAATGAGGAATGACGGCAATGTTCTGATATCAGTTGACACAGCAGGCAGAGTTGTAGAACTCTCACTCCTTTTGGTAAGTAGGATTTGGTCTTTGAAACAAACATTTATTTGATCTTAACCCTATTTAGCCCGGGCTCATTTGAAACTGCATAGCCCAGGGGGGGGGGGGGGGGGGGGCTTCTAAGCCCCCCCCCCCCCCCCCCCCTATGATCTCGGCCGTGAAGCGACCGATCGCCGCGAAAATTTGCATAAATGTCAAGTGAAGTGTATATAATACTATGGTAATTTCAATTTTTTGAAAAATTCACTCATTTGCATATTTATGGTAATTTATGCAAATAAGGTCATCAAATTCACATTTTTGCCCATAAATCAGACATTATTCATATTTAAGCATTCTTTCTCACTACATTTATTTTTTAGACCATTTGGAATAATAATACAATACAAAAAATTAAAATAACCAGGGTTATTCCTTATGTTATCTATTGTTTTGATAATTTCTTATGTATTTCTTTGTTTTGTTAACTTATGTATTTTATTGTTTTTGTTGTTTTATTTCATTTCCAACTATAATTCAACTATTTTGACCCCAAAATAAACACCTTAACTATAAACAAGACCAAATAGCCAATGTTTTATCTCTTTATTCGAAAAATGAGATTTCTGTATGTTTTGTACACAAATCACAAAAATGAGCGATTTTCGGGCTGACATGCAAAGACAAAAGGACATGTGACTTTGTAATGGTAGGTCCGATTTTCCAAAAATTGCTTTCAAAAGATGCGCAAGACTCAAAAGAAAAAAGTCACAAAATTTCAGTGCAAGATTTTCTTGCGTTAAAAAATTATCGCGAAAAATGTCGAGGGGGGGGGGCTTCTGAAGCCCCCCCCCCCCCCCCCCTGGGCTAAATAGGGTTAAAGGGATCCGGTAACTTTGTCTCAGATTCTGAAACAAAATTCTGGATTTAGCTCATGATGCAATGATAATTATAAACCTTTAGGTCAGTCAGGAACCCCATGACTTTTACCAGCCGAACGCCTGTCTGATTATCAAGATATTTATGATTGGAATTACAAATTTTGAAAACCGTTCGCCTGACGGTTTTCATAACACTACAGTCTATTGGGGAAAACAAGTATGGTAAAACCGGTCACTCAAAGATTTTTACTTTTTTGAGGCACTTCTTGATCATTTTGAAGCGCAATTTTTTTAGGGCTTCAATATTACACCATATCACAGACACTGATAACATGTAGGGCCGTGTATCTCAGATTTAACATTGTTAAACGATCCCTTTAAGAAGAAATATTCATCAAGAATATTACAAGATATATGTGTTTCTAAAAGTTCTTTTTAGGACATTGGTAAATGTGATTTCAAAGAATTAAAATTTAACTAACAAATTTTAATTCAACCAGTTAAAAGCTTTACTGCTTCTTTGTGTTTTGTTGAACATTTCTGACTGTACATGTATGTATTACCACTGCTTGTTTAATACTTGTGTGAAATCTAGCTGACCAATTATTGAATTCATATTATAATTAGATGATACAATTTGTTGGTTTAAGAAGAAAGAACAGAGATGAAAAGTGGTTCAAAAAATTGCTAATAGAAATTTTACCCTCATAGATTTGTTGTGTTATTACTGGACTAAATGTCAAAATTGATTAATTGTTCCAGGACCAACTGTGGAGGAATCAGGATTCTGGGTTAGGAAATTACAACTTAGCGATGCTCAACAATGTCAGTTACAATGTTGTGGAATTTGCCAAATCACAGGTAAGTGGTAAATAGGTAGACACAGTATGTGCGATTGATACTTTATTATGAAAAATTTGTATTAATATAGTGTGTATCAGAGTGAACATATATGCTGCTCGGCATTGTGATACAAACTAACCAAATCAAATACGTATTTGTGAATTGTTTCATTTTGTAGCGTATTCATCATTAGTCATTACATTACAAAGATACCGGTAGGTTAGGTTTACATCCAGATCACACCAGATCACATTTAATTGACTGATATATAATATGAAAGGACAATGATGTGAAAGTTATGAGGCAATTTAAGTTTGGTCTTATTACAATTAACTTGTTATTGCAATTTGTAACCAAACCTTTTGAGATACATGGCAACAAGGGTCTAGATTTCACTGTTAAATGATATGATATCAGGAAATTGAAATTCAAAACATTCTTTCTCATTTGTTTTTAGGTTGAATGGATGAGTGACAAGGTGATGAGAGCATTTGAAGACAGAAGAAACAATCCATTCCAGTTTAAGCATCTCAAGCTGTGTCACAATCTCAAGGAATTAGCTAAAGTTCCTGACCCTAAGGTAAGAAAACAGCTATTTGTGGAATCATTGGGGATAGTGCATCAAAAGTGATTATAAATGTTTGTAGATTATTGCACCCACCTGTAAATTGAGTGAAGTGATGCAAGTCTCCTTTCGCCCAATTTTATGCCGACTAATTAGAAAAAAATCAGAGCAATATTATGAGCAACAACATTTATGTTTGTATATGTCATCATATATACATATCATTCTGATTGCATTCCAACAAGGGTCAACTCTTCCAACGGTTTACTTCCTATTGTTGCATTTTGTATTCATCAGATATTCTTGCTTTTATTTTTACTCTAAAAATTGAATTTTACGTCCAATACTAGAGCTTCAAGTGCAGAAAATGAATTTCTTCTAAGATCTGAGAGACAACAAATGGGTACTGGTTGGAAGGAGTTCCTTGAATGTCATGAGCAACGAAATCAGTAGAGCTAGGTTAAGGAGCAGCCTTAGCACCTTGAGTTTTGCATAGAAAATATTCAATATTGTTATTATTATTAATACAGTAGCAATATTGACAGAACTAAAATTCACTGTTTGAACTATGTTTTCACTTGTTTTGAATCCTATTCAGGTTGTGTTAGCCAGTGTTCCAGATTTAGAGTGTGGCTACTCAAGAGAATTATTCATTCAATGGAGTGGTGATGCTAAGAACAGTGTGATACTCACCAATAGGACGTCACATGGTACACTAGCTAGGAGGTTGATAGAAACACCCAACCCAAACCAACTCAAACTCAGGGTGAGTATTTCCAATTTCCGTTTATATGATGGGGAGCAAATGCCCTGAAATTTGACTCTTTAACTGTGTAATACAATTGTGTAAGGGTTGTTAAACTCTAGAATCAACAACTTCAATTCTGGAATCAACACCATACCTTATCCCAATCCTAAATAGGCCTGTCTTCACTAGCTTGAGATTGCCAAATATCCCGCTATTTGAACTATCCCGATCACAAACTATCCAGCTAATTTGCGTCTTCATCAGCCCGAAGTTGCAATGAGCGGGATATTTGGTCGGGATTGTCATCCCAAGATATCTTGGGATAGTTTGCAAAATATCCCACTATTTGGCAAAATATCCAACTATTTGTCCGGTGAGTCTTCATCAGACCGAAGACTCGCACTATTCGCGAACGCTGAGCAAAATATCTCAAGCTGATTTCTTCAAGGTCGAGTTTCGAGGTCGAATCTCAAGCTGATGAAGACACGATTTGTAACTTAGGGATTATTTCCCAAATCAGAAATAGCAGGCTATTTGGCAATCTCGAGATGATGAAGACGCGCCTAATGTAAAACCTAACTGTAACCCTAACCTTAATATTATAGTTTTTAATGACATGAAGCCTGGAGCAGTTCACATGTATAGGCTCAACATTGCAAATCCTTCATTATTGTTAAATATTCATTGTGAAAATGCTTTGTGAAAATGAATCAGAACTGGATATATTATAGTATTAATGACTGCTTTAATATTCGAGAAATAGTTGTTTTTATACGCTCAAGGGAAGGTTACAATTGGGCTATTGCCCTCAGCAATGCAATGCATTGGCACAAACTTAGATCAAGATCTATCGGCAGATGTTGTTTTTGGAAGTTTATTTTCGTCTTCATGTCAACAATGCAAGATAAAATTGTCGGTAAGATCGATCGAGATTCAATTGTATTGAAATTACCGACCAATTCATCGCACACGTACGGTATCCTCGATCGCTCAGACCATTTTTTAACATGTATACCTATGGGTGTTTCACCAAGACTGAACTATTTTCCCGGTAACCATGGTTACTGGGATTTTAAAACTATTACATGGGTTTGGAATTTTACCGGGAATTTTACAGGAATAGTTGAAGTTTATGAATGCAATTTCGACCAATCAGATGGCTGGATTTCTTAAGTGAGGTATATAATTAATGATATGACTATTCTATTTAGGGGAATATTATGTCTAAATGTTTATTAATACACAGAGGTTTCATCTAAATATAAGTAAGTAATAAGAAATGAAATGTTATTTGTCTTGTAGATTGTTTTGTTTTAATTTTGTTTTTAAATGTTTTAATAGTAAATTGTTAAAATGTGCCTCAACAAAACTCTTTTTTTTTCTGCACCGACCTCAAATTCCATTTCCAATATTTGTCTTTGTATGTTTGTATGTCATATGCCTTTGGTTATATTTTAATGGATTTGAAATAAATGAATTGAATTGAATTGAATTATAATGTCAGTGAGTAGTGTCTTTTCAAGATGTGTGTGAATAACATTTAATTCACTATATCTGTTTTTTATAATCATTTGTATAGGTGAGCAAAAGAGTGAAGCTTGAGAAAGAAGAATTAGATGAGTACAGGATACATGAAAAGGAGAAAGAAAGACAGAGGAAAGTAGATGAAGCTGCCCAAAGGTAATCACCAATTTTGTATGGAATGAGTATTATATATTCCCACATGTGACTGACATGGAACAGCTCGCAGACTATGTGTCAAGGTAGTGGATTAATCCATTAAATACAAAACCTTTGGCTGGAGTTCATGGGAAAATTTTGTTATTTCAAAATCATATTGTACTCGATATGTTTTTATTGGCTAAACTTATATTTTATTATGCCTCTGCAACAAAGTAGCTGGAGGCATTATGTCTTTGGGTTGTCCGTACGTCCCTTTTTCGTGATCGCTGTATCTCAAGGACAGATTGATGCATTCTTGCCAAACTTGGGTCATGTATGTATCTTGTAGAGCCAATGAACTGGTTGGATTTTTGGGTCATGAGGTCAAAGATCGTAGGGTCATACATCTATATGAAAAATAGCTTGTAATCATAATATTTGAGAACCTTTCAATGGATTACAATCAAACTTAAATTTTAATAATTGCTTCTGTTTTGGTTTTTAAAATCACTCTATGGTGGAGATCCATCTAGTTTGATTTGGTTTGATTCTACATGATTTATTCATAACTACAAATCATCACAGCTAGAAAGCTGACTCGAGATTTTATTTTACATTCAATAAAATAGGAAAATATGGACATGATAAATGTGCTCAAATGTAATGTTTGTCTTTGTTTTTCAGGAGATTAGAAGGAGATTCGAGTGATGAGAGTGAAGAAGAGATGGAGGTAGATGACATGGGAAGATCTAGGACCAAGCATGATCTTATGATGAATACAGATGTAAGTAGAGCATAGTGTAAAATAGAGATTCATTCATTCATTTATTCATTCATTCACTATTTTTGAAACAAACTATTTGTATGCATAAGTATGTCAAACATTAAAAACAAAACATGATTGGATAACCGTCAAACTTCTTTTTCCTTTATTTTTTCTCAGTTTATATATCTTTGAATGGAAGGATCAGACATCTCCGTTTTGTGTTTCTAATTGATCAAATATACAATATTTTGCTTCCTCCTTGTGTATCCTCTTTATTTCAATCTCATCCTTTGTCTTTTTATCACCTATGATAACAGACTGGAAAGAAAGGAACAAGTTTCTTCAAGACTGTGAAGAAGTCGTACCCCATGTTTCCATTCCATGAAGAGCGATTAAGATGGGATGATTATGGTGAGGTCATCAAGCCTGAAGACTACATGATCAAAGAGACCTTACAGACAGAGGAAGAGAAAGAAGTCAAGGTAGGTCAAGATGGATGGTGTGTGGATTGATACGCTGATGAATGGATAGATGGATGGATTGATTGATAGATAGATGGATGGATTGATAAATAGATTGATAGATGGATGGATGGATGGATAGATAGGTGTGTGATTATGGTGAGGTCATCAAACCTGAAGACTACATGATCAAAGAGACCTTACAGACAGAGGAAGAGAAAGAAGTCAAGGTGGGTCAATGGGAGGATGGATGGACGGCAGACAGACGGACGAACGGACGGGTTGGATTCTTGAATGGATGGGTGGATCAAAGAATGGATCAATGGATTAAAGTTGGATATGCTCATCGTATTATTACCTATTGAACTAATGTAAACATGATTCTCTCCATTGCTTTATTTTTTGCGCAGGAAGAAGAGAATGCTGACTTTGAAGACGCAGCTGAAGGTAAAAATCCTGTGATGAAGCTTTGAATCTTTTATATTTTTCACAATGTTGGAATCAATAGCTTTTGAGAAAAGGATGTTATTTTATTTATAATTTGTTATGTTTTGTTCAAAATGACACACTTGTAGGACTCGTATGAAAGGTAGTGGACAAAGAAGAGGAAAGAAATGATTAGATAAAGATCAATGTGAAACTGACGCTAGCCTTTAATCTGCATTATAATTTGTCCCCCTCCCCCCCCCCAAAAAAAAAAAAAGAAGAAGAAGAAGAAGAAGAAGTGATTACTGAAGAGTTGTGATAAAAAAGGTATGAATAAACTCTGACCAGAGAGTCTGTAAATAAAGAGAGACAGAGAGAGTTTGTTGATTAAATTTATGTTTCAAAAACGTTAATTATTTCGATTTAGAACATAACATTACATGAGTGTTTGATTTGATATGTTTTCATCTCTCTTTTTTTTTATCAGGTGACATACCAACAAAGTGCATAGCAAGCCAGATCATCGTGGATGTGAAGTAAGTAATTAAATCATAGTTTTCGTTTTGTCTTCTTTTCTTTTCTTTCAAAGAGAATACAATCCCCTTATAATACCCCAAAGTAATGCATAGCATCTGTAAAATGTTGTGGCAAATGTTATTGCTTTTGTGTAGTATTTATTCAACTTTGAATGGATACTCAATATTAAGGAAGATTTTTTCTTCTTCTGGTATTCGATAGAAGGCAAGCGTTTTAAGCTGATCTGTTATGAAAGGATCAAAACAACATTTGATTAATGAGTTCGCCTATTCAAGGAATTTGAGTGAAAAGTATCTATATCAAATCAATTCATGTCTTGATGATGTACAGTTTCTTGAAACCATCACAGCAGGTACTTGAAATGAAGCTGGTTTAAAAGGGAAGTAGATCAGTAGAGTTCACTAGCAACTTTGATTGACAGGTTGTAGATTACACCGGACATACTTAAAGTGAAATCTACACAAGCAGGTTAATATGTACACTCATGGAATGCAGTAATGTACATGAAACCAACCAAGGTGTAATTTCTTGGCCAGAACTTGTAAACATTAAGGAATGTTATTCACATTCAGTCAGTGAACATGTAGAAAGTAGCCACAGCTGATTTAAGATAGCTACTAGAGTTCGAAAGCTCATATCAATTCTGAATTGAAATGATTTTAGAAGAACTAATTTATGATATTCTTTAGACATTTTCCCTGGTACATGAATTTGTGTGGATTTAAAGATAATCCACTTTTGGAAAGGAAGCATTTAATACTCGACAGGTTTAGCTCAATAAAAGCTTTAATAGCCCTTTAGATTTCACGTATTTCTCTACCTTCCCCAGTTTCCGTAATATCACAAAATGGTTAAAAGTGAAAGTGTCATGGATTTTTTTAGTTTTCTAATATTTTTAAATGTTGATATTAGAATATTGAAACAAAATTATGGAACATGTGAATTGTAAAACTATCACCCAGCTTTATCCTGATTTGTCATAATTCTTGTTCATCACTAATCAACCATTTTGTTTTTATCTTGCAGATGTTCTATAACCTTCATTGATTTTGAAGGTCGTTCAGATGGGGAATCAATGAAGAAGCTTATCACTCAAGTCAAGCCAAGACAATTGGTAATAATATAGGATTTTCCTGGAATATATTATAACACTTTCTGATTCTTTGCTCCTCTCTTTTTAATTTCTGCCCATTATTTCCTTGATATCTATAAAATACAATTTATGTTTTATTTTTTTCATCCCTCTCCCCTTCTGTTGATTGTACCCTTTTTGAATAAATATCATTTCATTAATAAATAATTATGCTGTAGAGCATTGAGCTTCTTTACACTATTTGATTAATTGATTGATATATATTTTGTATTCTTTTTGTAAATGTCACATAAAAGAACTTGGTATTCTTTGAATTGTTAAAATATCTCAAAGCTGAAAGTTTGTAAAAATGTCATCAGACCTAATTAAAAAGAAATATTTCTCAATGTCTTTGATGATTGACATGAATTATCTCATAATCTACTTATAATTATTATTACTGATCTTTTTGTAAATACAAACCAAACAAATAGTACATATCTATACACATTATCGCAATGAGAAGGCATATTAAATACCTTTTCTCTCTTCTTTACAATTCTAGGTGTTGGTTCGAGGTCAGATGAATGCCACACAGCATCTAGCTGAATACTGTCATTTACAGCTTGCCGGAGTCAAAGTCTTCATCCCAAGAATGAATGAAATCTGTGATGCTACTATGGAGAGTCATATCTATCAGGTCAGTAACCCTCCACATGTCTCTGTCTCTGTCTCTCGCTGTCTGTCTCTCTGTCTCTCTCTCCCTCTCTCTCTCTCTCTCTCTCTCTCTCTGTCACTCTCTTTCACTACACCCCTATATCTCTCTCTCTCTCTCTCTTTTTCTGTGTGTCCCTCTTTTTTGTTTTCATTCATCCACATAATTCTCAAGATTGTACCCCTTGTATTAATATTGATTTTCACGCTGTATCATCAGTGTTGGAGCTGACGAATTGTCAATTTTCTATTGTAATACTTTGTAGCTGATTTGTGTGTAATACAGTTGGGTCCCTACACATTTTGTTACTGATCCTAGGACATCTCCCTAGCATATTACTTCATTGGTAATCATCCCTCCTTGACAACTATCACATGGACATTTATCCATGGGGGTTGAGTATTTAAGTGGTTAATTTTTATATCTCCAATAGATGATTGTTCTGGATGTAATCGGTCATCATGTTGGGTTGTCTTAGTTAGTGGCGAGATGACTCATTGACCCATTCACTACTACAGTGTATGTTACTATATCTATGTTCAATTTAGTATTCAAAGGGAGATTTAACATTGATAGCTCAACTTTCTCTTTTAAAACTTTACTAGGTGAAACTGAAGGACAGTCTTGTGAGCTCTCTGCTCTTCTCTAAGACCCGTGATACTGAGTTATCTTGGATTGATGGATGTTTAGATCTACAGTCTACAGGAGACAAGCTTGCAGGCAAGGCTATCAAGGGATCAGATAGCTCACCCAATGGAGATGAGAAGAGTTTTGGAGATGAGAAGAAGAAAACTCCTGGACTTGGTACGTTTTTCTCTTATAGAAGCTATAGATTCATTCATATTAATATTTATTAAAAACAAACGTATGTCTCAACATAATGTTGAATTTTGCATAATTTACAGTTGAATTGATGGAACAAAATACAAGTAATATTCTTATACAATCGAAGGAAAGATTTACATGAGTGATGATTAAAGAAACATCAGTAGAAAAAAACAAAAACAAAAAAATTACAAAGAAAAATATACTAGTTTTTTTAACATTAACACATTTGTATTATGAATAGGGAACCCTATTAATAACGACCCTGATATTGTATTACGTATAGCGAGGCTCTTCTTTGATTATTAATAGCAGTCCTTATGAATAATGACCCTTTTCTCAAATTATGAATTGCAGTCCTTAAAAATAGTGGTCCTTATGAGCAGCGGTCCTAATGAATAGCAAGCAGACTCCAACTGATCAACTCTTGTCCATTTGGGCTAACATTTTTGTTCTCAATTGTTGGTCCGGTGTGACTGGGGATTTAAAGAACAGTAACACTTTCCTATTGAATGAATAATTCATCTCCAATAAAATCATTCTTTTCTTTAATGATTAACGTAGATAGGAACTTTCTATTAATATTCTCAATATAGTCTATGAAGTAAAGTAACATGTTGTCTTTTTTTTATGTCATGCTTTATTTTACATCCGATAATCCTAACCAAACGTCTGTTACCATGCTGAAAACTAATTGGATCAGAGCATCTGTTTGATTAGGGAGACAGTGGTTGACCACAAACGTTTCCAACACTGAATTGATATACAGTGCGTCCCAGAAAAAACGAAACATCAATAATTCTCGGTTTCGTTTTTTCTGGAACGCACTGTATTGTTGGAGACTTTTTTTTCAACTGCATTTCCATTCTCTCAAGATTGTTTTCTTGTTGATCCTTTTATCCAGGACTTGGAAATGAGAGTGAAGATTCGAGTGATGATGAAGATGATATCATTCCCGTGCTTGATGCTGTCCAAACAAACGAGGTGGGTTCAATTATTTAAAAAATCACTAGTATGTGGGATTATGTGTGGAGTGTGTATGGGAGCATGTTTTAAGCACTATAAAAATGTGACTATTATTATTATTATTAAGAAAGTAGAAGGCATTATGACCTGTATTTTCTTATTTTCTAAAAGGTTTCCTTAATCTTATGCATCTGATCACTTTAAATGGACGCAATTCTGAGCAGGCATGATAATGCTTCTGTTATAATCTGATTTTCTATTTTTATATATATATTTAAAACCTATTCATTAAGCATAAAATTAAACAATGAAGTGAGATATGCATTATGTGCTAAAGACTAGATTTGAGATTCTAAACCATATATATGTTGCTCCTATGTTTGTGTCATCTTCAAATTTTCTATTGAATGATAAAGAAAAAAATGATCAAAACATATATTCTTGTACTGGAGTTTGCCTTTTAGTGACAAAGAGGAATAATGAAATTCATAAAGAGTCAGTGTGATCACTTGATGATACAATGTAATTTTAATTGATCAGAGTATTTGAACTTTAATTATAATAATAATAATAATAAACAATATTTATAAGGCGCTTAATACTGGTGTCTCTAAGCGTTTTTTTTTTGTGATGGGATTATAGGTAACACCCCATCGGCAGGTGTATGTCAACCCACCAAGGTTCCTAGACTTCAAGCAGGTGCTGGCTAAGAATGGAATCAGGGCAGAGTTCACAGGAGGTGTACTTGTATGTAATAACACTGTCGCCATCAAAAGGGTGAGGAAATAAATCAGTTTTATTTGCATTCCATCCACTGTCATCATTGTCATCTTTGTATATCATCCTTACTATGCTTGTATATATATGCCACAATATAAATTTTATTAATTTATTTTGAATAGGAAAAATAATAGTAATATGTATGACCAATATAATACCTTTTGTCTAGAATTGTGCCGTGAAACCAAGTAAAAGCATTTGAAAGCTGCTTTATAAGCCAATTAAAACGCAATATTCAGTGAAACATTTTATAAACATGAGTGTTGAGCTATTGATTTTATCATTGATTATATGATTTCATTAAAATGTTTGAAGAGTAGTTTAAAAAGGGCAGTCTTTGAAGGCATCGTTTAACAATGTTAAATCTGAGATGCACGGCCCCACATGTTATCAGTGTCTGTAATATCGTATAATATTGATCCTGAAGTGCCTCTAAAAAGTAAAAACCTTTGAGTGACCATTTTACCACACTTGTTTTCCCCAATAGACTGTAGTGTTATGAAAACCGTTTGGCAAATGCAAAATTTTGTTTCGATTTCCAATCGTAAATATCTTGAAAATCAGACAGGCGATCGGCTTGTAAAAGTCATGGGGTTCCTGACTGACCTAAAGGTTTATAATTATCATTGCAGCATGAGCTAAATCCTGGATTTTGTTTCAGAATCTGAGACAAAGTTACAGGATCCCTTTAATTTGATCACTGCCTTTTTAACAAGAAAGAAATTGAATGGCTATTACTATCTGACCGAAATGTCTCTCCATCATCCTTTCTTTCTTTGTTTTGTTTTCAGAATGAGAAAGGCCATCTGACTCTGGAAGGAGCTGTGTGTGATGATTACTACACTGTTAGGGAACTTTTGTATGAGCAGTATGCCATTGTATGAGGAAAGCCCAACATAGCACCTTGAAGACTTCCACACACGTATATTCCCATGCTTCCATTACATAACAAGAAATTTGGAAAGCTAAGCTGTGACAGGTCACCTAATGTATTACTACTCTACCTCCCAAAGGATTCCAACTTTGCCTGTCTGTCTGACTTCTGTGTATAAACTACCGGTACAGTGGAATAGCATGTCAGGAAGGGAAACACTGAACAGTGGAATGAACAGTGTTGATAGTATGGATGCCTTTGGATGGTATCAGGAATCACTGAGTTCAGAGATCGTCCGTGAACAAACCAAAGGTTTCAGTCTGGATACTGGAGGTCTAAAGATAACTCTACCTTTGCAAGATGATACAGAGACCAAAGATACAATGACTTTACTTCTGTCTTGAAAGGCATGTCAGATTTCTGTTACAACTTAGTAAATTGAAATCTTTATTGAGTAAGAATTGATATTGCACACAACCTGGTAGTGCTAGGAGAGCTGGCTGATACATTAAATGTTGCACTGAACTTTGGTCTGCGAAAGATGGGAACTCTACCACACTGTTGACTTAAAGTATTCTCTTTAATGATTGATTAAGGTCAATATGAGTAAACATTTATGGAAAAATCAGACTGATAAACAAAGGATATTGTGAGTGATATGTGCACATTAAGATTTGGAGTAAGATTGAGAATACTAGAAGCATAAGTTGCATGTGGCATTGTCATTGAGTGTTGCATTAACACCACACACCAATCTCTAGCAATTCCACTTTGCACTGCACTCCAGTATGCCACTGTGTATGGTGAGAAGAAGATAATATTATAAACCTCGGCTGTATGTACAGTATTTGACTATTTCATGAAAATTCACTTTGTCACCTGGCGAATAAACACTGCCTGAAGCTTGTGGTAATACAGGGACCAATGATTTTATACAGTATGTTTGATGATATGACTTGAAAACAAGAGCCAGTGGCAAGTGGGCTGAAAAAAATTCCTCATATACTGTCATATATGTATATGTGGTGCGCGCTCTCTCTCTCTCTCTCTCTCTCTGTCTCTCTCTCTAAAAGTCACCCATGTGTAGTCTCTTCTATTGCCTTCTAGGAAGAAGTATATTCATGTTGTAGAACCCGTCTAGAAAGTGTCTAGAAATGTCACCTGCCTTTCTGTGGGTATATGTTGCTTTGTTTCCCATGGAATTGAGAAAGAAACCAAGAAAATACAATTTGAGAAGTATTCTTTTATTTGTGGGACATTCTTGATTGACATGGAATTAAGATATTTAAATCACCTTCAATTGACCTTTTCTACACATTACCAGTGTTGAATACCAGTTTTGTTTAATCATTCAGATACACACTCCTTCCTTGCCAAGCCATTTCTAGAACTAAAGAAGACAGTAATCCAGAATCATAAAGTATCAAGAAAGTACCAATGAATATGGGGGGGGGGGGGGGTGAAATGAACATACACATACCTATCCATGCCATGGTATTTTTCATAAAATTTAGTGATTGATATCTCCTGGAAAATTCTGATTTTCTTGCTGGTACATTTTGTGCATGAAGAATTAACAATTTATCAGATCCTGTACACATATGATTTGCCATCTGATCAATTGTACATTTTCTTTATCTAATGTCTCCGCATATGATTAAATGCAGATGTTTTGTGGTGTAAATTTGTAATAAATTTTCTGAGAAAAACTGAACATTTGTTCTTTGTGACATTATTTGAGACTACTTTGTGTGATAAAATACATGCTCATGAACCAATAATTTTAATCCAAGCTCAACATGGAATGTGTTACTTTTAGTCTCACATTGAGTGCAGAGACTTTGGTGGAAGCGCTTTATAAGTTACATTATTATTATTATTATTATTACATAGGTTAGCAGATAAACGTGGATGTAGAAGAAGGAGAGAGAGAGAGAGAGAGAGAGAGAGAAAGTGGTCTTGGGAACGAGGAAGAGAGCGAAAGGGGGAGATGGGGATGAGTAATAGAGATAGGAATAATTAGTAGAGGTCAATGATATTTGCTGCTAAACATTTCTGTAATTTTTATGGAATGATTGATGCCATTACTACTTTGAATGCAAAATGCATGTAGTAATACTGGGATTCTGGAGGGTACTGATGCTAAGTATTAAGCACTTCTAAAGTAGAGGGTTGCAATTTTTATAACTCAATTATAGGATATAATAGGGTTTCATTGGGAGAGGATGAAATGAGGATGAAATGTACATGTGTATGAAATGCCGGTAGGGTATTATTGGCATCAAGTTTAGTGGATATTTGAATACCGGTACCGGTACCGGTATGCATTATTACCTACGTCACACACGTGCGTCGTGGGTACCCTCCTATATTTACCTTCATTCGCATCATGCACCACGCCCCCTCAGCAATAATCTCGAGCTCAGTTTCTTCATATTTTATTCTTTCATCTTATTGATTTTCTGTATACCTCTTCTCTTAATACGATATGAATGTTTACTGATTTTGTATGTGTAAATAAATTCAAATGTTTAGAAATTAAATTTATAATTTTCTGCCATAATGAGACATTATTTAGAGTAGAAATTATAGAAACGGTTCCCACCTCCGCGTCTTGGATTGAGCCTAGTTGTAAAAAACAGTTGACTACTGCCAGCTGACTTATTAGCTTTAGGAGTAAGGTCTTTGACGTGATATTTTACCTGACAAACCACCACAAAAAGTGGCGTTGATTTTACGACAAGCTGCTCAGTGTTTTTCCAAGATGAATGGCCGCATATTCTTAGTAACGGGTGCTACAAATGGCATAGGGCAGCACACGGCTCTCCAACTTGCTAAGACCGGCGCGACAGTCCTTGTTCACGGCAGAGCTCCGGCGAGGGTGGAAGCCACCGTAGCGGACATCAAGAAGGCAACTGGTAATGAAAACATCAAAGGTTACATTGCTGATCTCGCATGTTTGGCGAACATCCGCCGTCTCTCAGATGAGCTCCATGCTTCTCAAAAGCACATTGACGTCCTAATCAACAATGCTGGTGTGTTTGAGACGATGAGACAGGAATCGTATGATGGATACGAATTGACCTTTGCTGTGAATGTCATGGCACCTTTCTTGCTGACATCTCTCCTTCTGGATCTCCTAAAGGCTGGAAATAAAAACAGGATTGTTAATGTCAGTTCCATCTCCCAGCCCAGTTTTCTTGATCTTGATAACTTACAACTCAAACATGATTATGGCAAAGGACATAAAGCGTATGAGCTGTCTAAATTATGTGATTTAATGTTCACCATAGACATGGCTGAACTATTTCGTAAAGATGGCATCACAGTGAACTGTTTAGACCCAGGAACTGTCAATACCCAGATGCTACTGAAGGGATGGGGAGCAATAGGAATTCCCACTGACGAGGCAGATAATGAATTTCATCTAGCAACTGATGCAAAATTTGAAGATGTCACTGGGGAGTATTTTGTGGATATGAGGAAAACTCGAGCCTCAGCAGTAGCTTATGACAAGCAGCTCAGAGCAAAACTTTGGAAACACCTTGTGGACATAACTGGTGCACAGTATGACTAGAAGTTTTTATTGAATTTGATATGCAGGTTTTGTGTACTATTGTCATAAACTTTAGTGAATATTATTTTAGATTCATTCGCAAAGTAATTATACTACTTCAATAACATTTCACTCCTAATCTGAATTTTACTTTGATTTATTTGTTGTTTTTCCTTTGGCGATTGTCCATGGAGTTGTTAACATACATGTCTGTAGATTAATGTTATTATAAACATGCATCACAAAAGGATAGTTACTTTGATTTATTGCATTTTGAAAGATGATAATTTTCAGCTGTATTTTTATCATCACTTTTCAATGTTTTGCTCATATGATACTGATTTTATTCTCTTATGATTTAAAAAGTGTCTTGCAAATATTTCAAAGTGCCATACTCAACAATTTTTCATCCAGTATCTATATAACTCTTATCTCTTGTTTATGTAGCATAACTACATGTATTCTGGACAGATCTTGTATTAATTCTTATGACTAGTGTGCCTATATTAGCACATTATTTGTAGTACACTACTTGTAGTACTTTGTTATTTTTATGATGTAATCACAGACAGATTTAATTTTCTCTTTATAAGTGAACATGCCTTCCTATACTTGATTCTCTTCTCATTTTTTTCCTTCCATTTACTATTTTTTCTTTCCTATTAACGTTCTGTTATATAATATGTAATTTTCATATATACAATAATATGTATAATGTTCTCTCAGTAACTGTGTTTAACTTATTGTGGGCGTTCCCAACTCAAGCTATGCTTTTGGGGTTTTCGCCTCCTTCCGTATTTGAATTATTTACTGTATACTCTATGTTGAAATCATTGCTACATATACAATTTATATATACATTGTGTTTCATATTGTAATGTTGAGAAGGAAATAAGTCAACCAATACAAATACGATACATTGCCCTGTCTATTCGTCTTTTTTAATATATCATTTCAATTTTTATCCATTTGTTACCTTGTCAGATCATTAAATTTAAAAATGGAAACTTTGGACAATATGAAGTTGTATTCATTGTCCAAACCATAGACAAAACTAAGAGAGTGGTGTAGCGCCATCTAGAGGTTGGCAATGTTAATTATTTCAGCAAAAAAACACAAAAACAATGCATTTCTTACTTGGGTCTTGGGCCAGTTGGGGGATGGGGTATATTTGTTTATTTGTTTTTGGGGGGGCTTATTAACAGGTATCATTTTGTCGACAAGTGTATTTGTTTCTGTATTTTTTCTAGATTTGAAATAGTGAAATATTTGGAAAGTTTTTTATCAGTTTATAACAACCATCTGAAACATCTTCACACCTTATAAAGGAAATTCTGATTTTGTCTTCTGGAATGCACCAGGCACTTCTATAAGTTCTTATGTTGTACTCTTTAAATGCTATTAGCATAATATTTGTAGTAGATAGCTTGTAATGTTGGGTATATCTTCATAATCTTCATAATCTTGATCTTACTTTGTCAACTATCTTCTTTATTGTGCAAACAATTTTTTTATTTGAAATGAAATAAAATCAATCAATCAATCAATCAGATTGTATATTAGTTTTTGAGACATTTTTTAAATTTCATTGTTGATCTAATAAATTTCAATTAATGTGCAGACATATAAAATAAGTGCATGATACTGTACACTTACTTTGTCTCGTCAACAAATTTATTTTGAGTGTTTTACTTAGCTAATTTACAGCTAATAACAATTAGCTACTGGTACTTGGCTTCTTATTTTTAGAATAGTTTTTTAAATTGAATTGCTTTGAAGAAATAGTGGATAACTGTAGGATTTAAGTTTAGATAGCGATTTGAAGTGTTTTAATTTCGTTTTTAAAAAAGTGTCAACATTTGCATTTGTTTCTCCATGTGGATGGTTTAAAAAAAAAATATTACACCAGGATTTGAGAAGCTGATGACTTGCTTACAAATAGAATTCCCTTCCAATGATTGCATTACCTATTTAATCTTATTAGTGTGTAATTTGATGACCAATTAGTTACAAAGAGAAAAAAAGACTGCTGATGAAAATTTATGAAAGCAGATGATGGTACTCAACTTAGATACAAAAAATTATTTCTTAGCTTGCGTTTTCTTTTGCCCTATCTATATTCTGACTGGCACTTACCCGTTTGCTAGATGCATATGATCAATTACATACTACATTTTAATCCTACTTACACAGATTTTGCTAATGAAGAGGTAGAATATAGAATAGAAGAGAATAGAACATAATTTTATTGTCTTCTTCCAAAGCAAAAGAAGAAACTTTCCTTCCAGATAATCATACATCAAATTACACAGCTTATACAAATTTTATAACATAAATACTATCATACCAAAATATCAAATGCATAACAAGTATGAATAAATAAATAATACATACATATAATACACATTGCATGGAACATAAGGATAAAGGGAAGGGAAGACAAAAAGGAAGAAATAGTGAAGAATATAGAATGAGGGGATTAAAGGAGAATGTAGCCCTGGGGTAAAGTAACTCAAGATCTGACTCCCCCCCCCCCCCCCCCACCCCCTCCAGGGCCTCACTCTCCTTCAAACAAGTAGGAAGAGACAGATATACTAGGGAGAGAAATGGAAAGAAGAAGGGAAAAAGAAAGGAAAGTAACAGAAAGAAAAGGAGAGATAGGGAGAGAAAGATAAATTAGAGGAAGATGAGAGAGATTCAGGAGAGAAAGGAAAGGGAGAAAGTATGTGGCATAAAAAAGGTACATAATCTACATAGAGTTGTGATATTTCTTTTTAATATTTTATGAAGATATCTGCATTCTTTTTCTTTTAATCCTCTGCCCCCTTATTTCTCTCTCTTTCTGTCGTGATAAACAATGATATTGTACATAGGTCAATAATGTTGAGGTCTAAGTGAAATTAAACTCTGCACATGTGACTATGGTGATTGTTATTGTCTTTATGATATTTAATAGGTTTAACATATTTTAACAGGACGTTGGTGATGTAGCGTGAGGTCTCTGATATTCTTTCCATGAATCTTTAACTGCTTTATCCCATTTTATTAATATTTTTTCTTTACTTTATCCCATTTTTATTGTCAGCAATCAATATTTGCAGTATGGTCCAAGACCGTTACCGTAGTTAGGGAAAGCCCCTTGCCCGTGAAAAACGAAAAGTTTATTGAACCACAACAAGTCTAGCAGACAGTGGACACGAAGCGCAGGCATAATTTGCCACCACAATATAGAATAGTACCGCACGCGTCGTACGAACACACACGTACACTCGCACTCAACGTACAATACATGCACACACTAAAATGAAAGACGAATTTGATTCATGATCGAAGATATCGGAAGAAAGAAAGAAAAGTAGAAACAAGACTCGTGCCAGGTAGATCTACTACTCGGGGTGGTTTAAATGTATGGACTTCTCTAATCTTCCTAGCGCCTAGAATAATCATGGATCGTACTTAGTCCTGTTTAAGGTGAAGAGTAACAGGCACAGATGACGACGATATAATCGAGGTGAGAAAACGTAGATTTAAAAGTGTTCCAGTTCTCCACAAAACCACACACAGGCACAGCATAGTGAAAGGACCGAGCCCAGCATCCGGATTCGACGTAGAGGTAGGCGGGCGCGGGCTCCATGTGCACTGCGCCTAGCCCCCGTGCATCTGTGTGACACTATTTGTCGCTGTATTTGTATTGAAATTGCCTTTTAATTGTTATTCTAAGTAGGCCTACCGGTAATATTGATTTAACAGAAAACTCAGGTAGATTTATGAAAGTAAGTAAAGATTAGACAGCTTTCAAGAAGTGAAACAAAACTAAAAAAAAATCAGTTTCGTTATTTTTAATAGATCTAACTTTAGAATCTAGATCTAACTTTAGTCTAGATCTAGATCTAGTTCTAGATCTAGATCTAGATCTAGGCTAAAGCCAAAAGGCTAAAGATAAAATTAAAAAATCTTGTCACCATTTTCAAAGATGGATTAGATCTAGGCCTAGAAATCTAGTCTAGTCTAGACTAGTCTAGATCTAGATCTAAGAACAATCAAGAATAATTCTCAAGGAAAGGCAATTAAGGGGAAACTTCACCACAATGTAGTCTCTGTAAGACTGTAGTTAGGCTGAAAGAAGAGACGTCGGCCTATTCCTGCTTTTTTATGTACTGTGTGAGTCAAAAAAAAGTTTACACCTAGAAAATTGCTAATTATTTTCAAAATCATCTGTGAAAAGAAAATTATTATAGATCTACATATTTTTAAAGATTGTTTTATCCCAAATCATTTGGTATCATTTTTGTGTGGTATGTGTTCACTCTTGGATGATCAGGACTCAGGAGACATTGTTTGCGAGAGTGCAAAAATCAACTTGCGTGAGAGAATGAATTGAATGTATCAAATGAAAATGCATTGCATATGTTTTTTTGCAGAGGCAAAGTCACACACACACACACACACACACACACACACAAATGTTCTTTAATATTTGATATAATTATATCAGAGCTACCAAGTGTCACGCATTCCGAGGGTCTGGAAATGCTCTCACGCACAACGCGCGCGCTAGATTTCGAAAAAACACTATACCTTATACGTGTGTTATACCCTCGCACGCGCGCTTGCGCGCCGAATCATGAAAATGTCACGCATGGCTGATCTTTGAACTTGGCGTCTCTGTATATACATGTATGTGATATGCATGTGTGGCATGATTAATTTTGTTAGGGATGTTATTTGGATCTGCAAAGACAGAATTAATACCCAAATCCCAATTGTTTTATTCAAACATCAGATACACTGTATAAGTAACTTTGGCGCAAGTTGATTTTTGAACTCTTGCAAACAATGCCTCCTGTTCATCCAAGCGTGAACACATACACAAAAATTATACCAAATGATTTGGGATAAAACACTCTTTCATAAGATGTATAATAATTTACTGTTCATAGATGATTTTAAAATAAATCAGCAATTTTCTAATGCTAAATATATTACTCATTGCGGATATAGTATCGAAAATAATATCGCTAGTGATATTCGTTTGTCTCGCAATGTGGTCAATAAGGAATCTAAAAGATCACGACGTTTCGTATGCTACTGCAATACTTCGTCAGGTGATAAAAACTGTTGTAAGCAAGGGTCTTTTATACTTTACGGGAGGACCGTAAAGCGGTCTAAAATTCGATCGATAATTGGAACAATAACGCCCAATGCCTATTGGTCGACGCACACGGTGATCGACCAATCACCAAGGCCGCTGGTTCGGCCGCTGGTTCGGCTGATGCACCAGGCCTATTGGCCGACGCATACGGTACTCGACCAATCAACGGGCCGCTGGCTCGGGCCGTCTGCTGAATAGAATCGACCGTTGTTGGCTGGCAGGACGGCGAGTGTCATGGCGGCGTATCGTCCGCATCCAAAATTCGGGGATATCGATCCCGTTGTCTCTGTTGAAATTATTAGGATTGAGACGGATATTGATAGCTTCTTTTACCCTCCGTGTATACCAATGCCGTTCTTGGGAAAGGCACTGAACCCCGTCCCAGTCTGGTTGATGCTGGTTGTCCCAAGCATGTTCGGCTACGGCTGAGTTGTCAGTTCGACGGAGTCTGACGTCCCTCTTATGCTCAGTGATTCTTTCTTTTATCGGACGGGCAGTTTCACCGATGTAGGATCTATCACATCCTTTACAAGGGATGTTGTACACAATGCCGTCCCGTCTATGTGGAGGAATTGGATCCTTGGGGCGTGTAAGTTGTTGACGTAGGGTGGTATCTGATCTGAAAACCGTTCGAATGCCATGGCTCTCTAGGCGGCGCTTGAGTTGTTGGGAGACCCCATCAATGTACGGCAAGACTGTAAAAGTCTTGTATACCTTCTGATCCCTGGGTTCCGACGATCTATTCTTGGTATTGTGTATAAAACGGCGTGGGTAACCGTTGAGACTCAGGGCACTGCGAACACGGGTCCGTTCTGTGCATGGCTGTTGTGGACTTGTCACAATGCGTGAAGCTCTGTCAAATAGACATTTCACTAGACCTCTCTTCACCGATATGGGATGGTGAGAGTCAAACGCTATGTACTGGTCTGTGTGGGTAGGCTTCCTATAGACTGAGGTGGAGAGCCTATGGTTGTCGTGTCTATGAACTAGAGTGTCTAAGAATGCTATCTTCCCTTCACACTCTATCTCTGATGTGAACTGGATGGTTGGTTCAAGGCTATTCATGTGTTTAAGTAGCTTATCTGTTTCAGAGATGGGAACTATGATGAAGGTGTCATCTACGTATCTCTTCCAAACACGAGGCAAGCAAGAGAGGGGACATGTGTCCAACGCTTCTTCTTCGAAACTCTCCATGTATAGGTTGGCCACAACAGCCGAGACTGGACTGCCCATGGCTGCCCCTTCTGTCTGTTCATAGTATGAACCTTTATACAGAAAATATGTGGATCGTAGAACAAACTCGAGGAGTTGAGTGAGTTGTTCCGGTGAGAGTGCGGTCCGGGTAGACAAATTGCTGTCTGATTGTAAGCGTTGCAATGTAGCATTGCATGCGCCCTCAATCGGTACATTGGTGAAGAGTGAAACTACGTCAAACGAAACCATGCGTTCTTGAGTACCGATGGTTTGCTCTGCTATGAACTCTGCAAAACCACTCGAATTGGGAATCGTATATTCAGTCAAACCGGTGAGCGGAGAAAGAATTTCAGCTAGGTACTTTGAGAGGTTATAGGCAAAGGAGCCTATGCATGACACTATAGGTCGTAATGGTACTGTGGGTTTGTGTATCTTGGGTAACCCGTATATTCTAGGAGGTTGCTTTTGTGTGGGTTTCAGTCTACGATAGGTCGGTTCATCCATCACATTGTCTTTCTTTAGGTTCAGCAAGGTGTTGGTAAGCTTGCGAGCCAAACGATCTGTGGGAAAGAAAGAATCACTGAGCATAAGAGGGACGTCAGACTCCGTCGAACTGACAACTCAGCCGTAGCCGAACATGCTTGGGACAACCAGCATCAACCAGACTGGGACGGGGTTCAGTGCCTTTCCCAAGAACGGCATTGGTATACACGGAGGGTAAAAGAAGCTATCAATATCCGTCTCAATCCTAATAATTTCAACAGAGACAACGGGATCGATATCCCCGAATTTTGGATGCGGACGATACGCCGCCATGACACTCGCCGTCCTGCCAGCCAACAACGGTCGATTCTATTCAGCAGACGGCCCGAGCCAGCGGCCCGTTGATTGGTCGAGTACCGTATGCGTCGGCCAATAGGCCTGGTGCATCAGCCGAACCAGCGGCCGAACCAGCGGCCTTGGTGATTGGTCGATCACTGTGTGCGTCGACCAATAGGCATTGGGCGTTATTGTTCCAATTATCGATCGAATTTTAGACCGCTTTACGGTCCTCCCGTAAAGTATAAAAGACCCTTGCTTACAACAGTTTTTATCACCTGACGAAGTATTGCAGTAGCATACGAAACGTCGTGATCTTTTAGATTCCTTATTGACCACATTGCGAGACAAACGAATATCACTAGCGATATTATTTTCGATAGCAATTTTCTAGGTTTAAAGTTTTTTTTTTTTGGACTCGCACTGTACAGTGTACAATATCCCTTACAAAAATGTACAAGAGATTGTCATTACATAGTCATACTCATAAATGAAGATATTCTTGGCATGACGTAATGCATTTTTTCTTGAAAATATGACGTAATTAAGTAGCAGGCGAACTAGTGCATGTTTCATCTACATGTATATCCACCAAGCCTTAGTTAATTTTTTTTTTTTTAATTCAATAACAAAACCTTTACTCTCAAGTTAAATGAAGGCAATTAAATCATAGCTGAGAATGTAAAAAATATATTAGGTTGAAACATATAATGGGGGAACAATAATGTAACTCATTTATTTAAAAATACTAAATAAAAGCAGTTTACAAATGCAGTTTACAAATGATGAGGTATTCCATTAACCTGTTATTAATGAATGAACTGCAATACTTGGAATCCAGTCTGCACATTATCTTTTGCTTTGTCAGGCGAGCCTCGGCAAGCCTTCAGGTTGTCAAGAACAACCTTTGTTGAAAACGTTTTCGTACAATTTGAATATTTTAATAAACCAGCCATTGAGCCATTGCAGTTAAAAGGGTACTGTAAATTTAATGGTAAGTGAATGAAATTTCTTCATCACCACACACACCTGGGTAGAAAGCAAACATAAATTTAAATCATTTATTTGATAAACAACTTTGCATATTACATCATCTGATCAAGAAATGGGGGATGTCCATGTCTTACTGAGAAACTGTACAGTATGCTACATTGTAGGAATATCTTGTTTTATACCTCTCTTGAACACGTTGGTGAGTTATCTTGTAGATTAATGGGCAAGAATACAATATTCCTTTCAAAATGATTAAACTTTATTTCTGGGTTGAGGTTTCCTTAAAGATAAACTTTAGTACTGGTAATGCGATTGCATTGTGAAAGAAAAGGTGTGGAAAGGATCAGAAACAGTTGATCATGTAGCATGTAAGTATTGGTGTGCACTGCAAGGTTCTGGAGTCATCAAAATCATAATAAATTTGACCGAGTCTTGGTAAAGTAACAAGCACATACACAGAAAGCTATGTATGGGACAACATGCATGGTGTCGGGGTTGGTACTACCTTGATTCCTTGTCTTTCTATGCTCATTACTCAGCCAGTATACATTTTCTTCCAAAATTGTTTGGCACATGTCATTTATTTGTAATCTTGAACATTCAGTGTAAGTTTCGTTTGATTCTGTGAGAATTAATTTTCTTTTTTTTACCACTACTGGAGTTTATCTTTAAATGGTGTCGATTTGATTTACATACTATATTATCAGTGCATATCCAATCCAATCCAAAAGATATTTTATATAGCGCATTTTCCTTGCAGTGATCCAATTTGATAAATAGTTCCGAAAATTATATTCTATGAAGGTCATCCTGTACAACTATGTATAATGTAACCTTTCCTTTTCTAAATACCTTGCTACACAATTACACACTTCACATGCATCTGTTTTAGCCATATATTGCATACTTTCAGTCATGTAATTGGGTGTTGTATCGAAGTATTGATGTGTTCCTTTGTCCTCTTTTTGTACAGGTGATCATGACTTGACCAGAGGACACAATTCCACATTCTTTTATCAAGACGGCTTACAACACCAGATTGCTATCTCAGTCAACCAGCAGATCTGAACATTTAGACCTCACTTTAGAGAGAGACTTTATACGGCAGTCTTTAGTGGGCTGAAGGGTGATTAATTCATCATTTGGAAGGCTCACTGTGTGAGAAACTGACTAGTGTGTAGAAACAAGGAACGTCAGGATGACCAGCAGTGGGTCATCATCGGTGGTCTGGGAAGCACTGGGATGTCTGGCAGGTATCGACTGGACCGCTCTCTTCTTTTGGTGTCTTATCACTTTCTCTCTCTGCCTTGTCTCCATTCTTCTCATCAGTATATTTCTGCCTGTCACAATAAAGGTAGGTATTGTGTGCATAATGCATATGAATCTCTTCAGATGTTAAAAAGTCAAGATTTTAAGTAATGTTAGGGGTAACAAATGTTATGTTTCTGTGGTGATTGGTATCAAATACCTATCAAAATATTGTTACAGGATTACATTATGTAATATTAGTTATATTTCAGGAGTAAAATGATTCAGAAATGCCTTAGCGGTATTAAGTCTCGAATACGTACTGTATCTTTTCTTCTTTGACTTTGTTCAGTGAGATTTTGTGTGTGGAGAAATATAAGTTGTTTGTACTTTTACTATTAAAGTACTAACACATGTCAGCAAAACCAGCAACTTTTTTGCCAATATCGCATGGCATACCGGTAAGACATGACCATTGCCCAGCTTTACATATCATTTTGTAGTCTTTGATTTATTATTAAAAAAATAAATCGTGTCAAATTTAACAAAGACAATCGAGATAAACAAATGCTAACAGAGTTATTGAAACAATATACTTGTATTTGAAAATATTTTGGCATCTTTTGTAAAGTAAAGAGTTATAGACATGTATAGACACAAAGAAATAAAGGCAATCCTCTTTTTAACATAGTACAAAACAATAACAGAGCATTTTGCTTGATTAGTGCTATTTCTAACATTTTGTTATAAATATGAAATATTCAACAATGATGAGTCTTTTTCTTTTTTTACTAAAAACTATCATATTTACCCTTTCTCTTTAAAATGAATCTTCAAGTTGTAGGATGTGTGAAATTGCTTGCCCATTATGATAATTTAAGAGCCCCTTGAATCCTTGTCAAGAATTTACAGAGAAGTAGGAGAGGTGACGAACGCTCATACCCATAACACATGTACATGTACCTGTACCCTGTGCTAGATTGGCAAATCACAGCTCAAGCTTTTCACAATGTACTCACTGGTATGAGACCTAATTCACCTAAAATACTACTGCAATAATTTTTGCAGTAAGTACATGTTCATGTACGTGTTTATACTGTATAAACGTAAGATGTACATGTACACTGTACTCGGCAAGGTCTAGTACCCAAGAATCAGTATAATTTTTTTTTTTTCCTTTTCTTTACAATTTTCAAATTTACAACATGTATTACCTAAAAATGCAATATTCCCTGTTTATGCTTGAGTGAATAATGCATTGATCCATATAACCACTGTGTCCTACAAACATGAATGATGTTGCAAATTTCATTACATGTAATGTAAAATCAAGACCCAAATAAATCCCCCCCCCCCAAAAAAAGAGTACATTTCACATTTTCACTGCACATCTGAATTCAACTCTGATCCATGGACAAATGAATTGGACATATGGTATGTATACATGTAAATGTAGAACTAGAATACCAGCAACTTGATCATATCACAAGACACAAGATCATATCACAGGATCTAACAAGATATTACGTAGAAAGAAATTATTGACAGCGATAGTTGTTATTCATGTGCAAGGTCATAAGTTTCCTGTGCTCTGTTATCTGAAGCCAAAACAGTGTACAGTATTCTTCGTACACAAAAGGGCCCTCATGGCTTGGCCTGAAGTAATCCACCAATGTCATAGTTGCTCTATCTAGAGAATCCTTGTCACAATATGCTACCCAAGTAAAAAATCTTTTATTTCCAACTTTGGTGTTTTCATGGAATGAATGATATTGGTCAGTAGTCAATTCCAATCTAGTGTTTTTCGGGTACGAGTGCCTGTAGTATAAATTTATCATGGATTGATATTATTAAGAATTTAATTTAATTGACCGATCAATATTAATGATCGAGTGCTGCTCAAATATGTGAGCTATACAGAGACTTCCTTTGCTCAAATTAAGGACAATTTTCACCAATTTGATGCACTGAACCTAATGCAGTATTGTTAGACGGTCCTTTAAAGGAGACTTGTCAGTTGAGCAATCTCAACAACAAAAAATTGCGCTGCAGTCCTTTCTGCACTGTATTGTAATAATAAATAATAATAATAATAGTGGCTACTTGTATAGCGCACAGGTCCACCTTTCGGTGCTCATGGCGCTTAGAGAAAAGGACATGTAACAGACATAAGAAAGAAAAACAACAATAAACCGAAAAACAAAATTTGAAATTCTCCTAGACATGCAGTGAAAAAAATACACGGGGGCTCAGGGCGAATTTGCCCCCGAAATGCCCAAAAGAGCCCTCGAAAATCAGAAAAGAGCCCCCGTAAATTTGCATAGAGTTCAATGCAAAACAAATTTTAGAGTGTTATTTTTATGCAGGCAAACTTGAAAAGTAGCCCCCAAAAAATAAATATTAATTTTTTCCCTGTAGACATGGCAAATTAAAAAAAAACAACTTTACTCTTCACGGCTATTGAAAATTTGAAATCCTGTGAATTGTGTGAAAGGATGTTTTTTTCATAGAAACAGAGTTCTCTATGAGAAGATTCAATGAGTAATAACCTGCTTATTGAAAGTAAGCCCCAAGGTCAGATTAGTCTTTCATGTATGCTTGCTTCATTAAACTTCTATATTCTGTTAAGTAGTAACATGGAGTACATGATGACTTGACAGTGCATTGCCACTCATTCTGCTTGCACTTTTTGGAAGGGTCCATGATTTGAGTTAGGCTCACCTGTCACTAGATACTTGTACATTAACAAAATATGTTTTTGGTTTTTGTTATTAAAGTGATCAAATTTTGGTGATTAAATTCTTGCATTCATTCTTTTCCATCATTCACTTGCATTTCAAGAACATTAAAGTTGTTTGTTTTATCAATAAATAGTGTATCACTTGCTCAAGCTGGGCAGGTGATGCCATGGCATTCCAGTAAAGATTATACACAGTACTCAGTGGAAAAGTTTGTTGACCTGGCAAAGGCTTGTTCGTAGTTAATTTGGGGCCAGCCCTAGGGGGGAAATATTGCACTCTACATGAGTAGTCTCAGTCAGTGACTATACATGTACTTTTAAATGAAAATTTACCCAAAGTTAAAATTTCCCAACAGATTTCACATATATATCTGTGCATGTATTATTTAATTCATAGATCTGTTTAATACATTACAAATCAAAACTACTTGATGTAGGAGTATAAATTGTATTACATGGGGGCCAACATGACGATGAAGAAATTCATCTGAAAGATCATCATTTTCTCTAAATGTACCGTACATGTATTTGTACAAATTAAAATCTGTAATAAATAACACATGATATTGTTGATGCAACAATGGAGCTACTAAGTTGACCAGTTTCTATCCATTTGTTAAAATTATCATTTTGGGGTGTTTTTTTTTGCACACATGCAATATCCCAATATCCCACTTCACCATAGCCTATAACAGAGGATGTGCATGTCGTGACAGTGAAAAGAAAGTGAAAATAATAACACAAGAAGTGGAACCATCTTTCCCTGGTGAAACTACTAAATCTGAGAAATTTGATTCTATTTTATTCTGACCTTGTGTAGTCCAGCTAAAAAGTTTGTTCAACCCAAATATTGGCACCATTTCAAGTTTAGGAGAAAAAGTTTGTTGACCCTTCCCCCTTTACAATGTTTTTTTTTAGATGGGTTCCCTGGTTCAGGAGAGTGAACAACAGGCCTATTTCATGCAAGAGAACTTTTGTGTGCTTTCTTTTGAAGAAAAAAAATCCTTTGAGTACCTTCAATCGTGACAATTGACAGGGCAAAAATATATAATGTAGGCCAAATACTTTCTCAGAAGAGCCTGGGACCTGGATGTAAAGATTTCTGCCTTTTCTTAAGAAATAAAAGAAAGCCTTCAGGTATTGATTTCTTTTCATTTCACTTAGGTCCAGTGGCAGTGGTCAGGTCACTACCAGTATTGTTTTTTCATTTGTATAGTGCTTTTAATTCAAAAGAGCAGAAAGAAAATCAACAGTATTGATGTGCCATTACTAATACCGTAATGTACAAAATTGATATTTAGAGTTTAAGCCTACATTGTACATGCTTGGGGTTATATTTTTTTAAAGTTTAACGCACTCATCAAAATTCATTATCTATTAACAATTAAATTTTCTTAAATTTCTTTGCAGTTATCTATTTGTAATAACCTTGAGTTTTTGTAGGATTCTGTGAGGTGTTTTTTCCCCCTTACCAAAACTTTTGCTTATGGAGAAAAATGGATAAACAGATGAGGCAAACATGAGCATGACCTTCTCTTTTTATCAGAATACACTCTTGTCTGGACATAAGGCCCATTTACATGTAACTAAAAAAACCATTGGTTTTTCAGACTGCCATTTACACTACTGGAAAAACTAATAAGAATTAAGAAACCTGTAGTGTTTGATAATTTTTTTTTTTTTTTTTTTTGGGGGGGGGGGGAGAGGGGTTGCTCATGTTCCAATTCTTGCCACTCTGCATGCATTAGTATGGAAGCAAGGAGAGTCACTTGACCAAAAACTTAAATGATTTGAGAGTGAGCATTCATACTGCAAAACCTGGTGAAGCTTATGCCAGCGTTTCAAAAATCCACACTCCAGAGGTGGAGCCTGAGTTTTCTTCAGCTATTCAATTTTGCTTGTGGATTACATGTAGGATCTGTTATAGTATTGTGTCATTGCCTTCAAGTGCCTCTTTAATACTGCCACTCAAGATTAGCATCCAAGTGTGTGAACAATTTAATTTGTTCTTGAAATGTGATTGTGAAACTATTTCATCTAAACATTTCAGGTTGTATGATCACATTAAGCAGGAAGGAAATACTTATATTACTTACCGGTGATGTGATATTATTTATCTGTGTGCTTCACAGGACTGGTGTTATTCTATGACTTTAGACTTCATTCTATATGTATTTACTTACTCAAAGCTCTCAATGGTACAGTAATACAGTATGACAAAATAGAGATTTCATTAGTTTGTCAAGATTTCCATTTCCAAATGTTTTCAAAGGGGCTTAATTTTTTTTTGGTCGGGCTCACAGTTTCTCCCATTGTAGTGTACTTGATTGCATGTTGTCAAACATTTAGTTCATTAGCCGATTGGTTTGTTGCCCAGTTGCATGAACATACATGTACATGTATACGTTATTGGCTAATGCCATACAATGTGCAGTTGGTTCTCCAACCAAGTTCTTTGTTGTAAGAATAACATTTTTTGATATATACATCACATATGCTGTATGCAAATAAGTAAGTTTAAGATGTCATCCCCTCAATTTTCATCATCAGTTTTGTACTTAGAGTTAACAAAAAAATCACTTTTCTGCTATGGGAATGTAAAACATGGCTTGAATCTCCATGGATATGTGCAAAATCGTTATATCTGTACATTTTGTTGACATCATTTTTTAATGAAATTACGCAATACTTTAAAATTTCATAACTTTCTTCTTTTTTGCCAGATTTTTATGAAACTTTCACTTTGTTTTGTTTGTTTTATTTTTCTCTATTTATTCCATTCCCTTTGCAAATGGGTTAAACTTGCCCTTTAAAGGTACTATGTCCCTTTTGCAGCCAACCTCAAATGCTGTAGAACTTTGCAGGAATTATGAATATGTCATGTATGTCCTACATGTATCTGTGAAATTTAAACGTTAGCAGTGTCCTCATATTCAAATTATGCAAGGAAACCCGTTTACTCGCTAGACTTCACTGTCAGACACTATTGAGTGACTGACTGGCTTTTTTTCTTCTTTGGTAATAACATACATGAAAAGAGTTGTAAAGGGTACATGAGCATTTGTCTACATCAATAACCCACTTCTTGTGATGGCCAAGATTAAACTGATTGAATCTTTGCGCAGCATAAAACGTATGACCATTCGGTACAATTGTCTGAAAATCAAGACTATTACTTTTGGGCTCTATAGCCCTAAAGTCGATTTGACAACTAATAGTCGTTATTTTCCCACTTGAAGACATTTTCAAGCCCCACCTTTTTTAGGGAAGTTCTAAATTAGTATTATCTTTCAAATGCAGTTGGAATTAAACTTTTTCATTTTTTTGGCCTGCAAATGGGACATAGTACCTTTAAGTTTGCTTTGATTTAGGGCTAATGGATGGAAAAGTTTAAAAAGTCATCAAGCATTTCATTATCACATCATTACATGGATCACTGTTCTTTATACACCCATTTAAAGACGAGTTTAGTTTGAGTTTTGGTTGTTCTTTAAGACAATTTTATTCTGTTTACTCTTCTTGAGAATGGTGAATGTTCATAAACAAGTGTTAAATGGAGATCAAGTGTTGAGACTTGAGAGGTAGAGGAAGTGAATCCCTGGATCCCGGATCTTGTCTTGTCTCTGCCCTGGTTGGCAGTATTTCCTTTCATCATTCATTCCATGTCATTGTACTGTAGTATAATTTGCACTGTACACACCAATGGCTTGTTCACATTTCCTGGAGTAAACCGCTGTCAAAAAAGAGACGCCACAGTTTTACTGCGTCATATCTGAAAATGGCCTAATAGCTAGTTCATGTATGATGTGGTAAAACAAAGAAGGGAGGGGGGGGGGGTATACTTTGCTTCACAACTCTTTATATTATAACATACACATGTGTGAGTACTACATGTATGTGTACATGTACATGTAGTTGTACATGAAGGACCAGTGTCCCACACAGCTTCTTTTTTTTTCCTTTTTTTTTTAAATTCTTGTGTTATTCATTTATATTTCTTAAAAGTCTGCCATTGTAAACTGCTCCAATTTTCCCTCATATACATGTGAATGAGCCTCAATGGTAGTAACAAGGAAACATGATGGATACAGCTCTAAGGTCTAGTCAGAGTAATATAAATAACATCGCTCTCATCCCACTCACTTCCTTCTGGCACCTGTTTCCTTTTTCAAATGATATTGATGTTTTAAGCTGAAAGGAAATCCAACCTTGATAATGAAGTGAAAGCATGACAATCTGAGAATCTGAGAAAAGTGATACCGGTAGTTGGAAAATGTACACACAGTATGACAAGTAGAATTATGATTTCAAATTGGCAAATTGATGAGACTGCAATCTCATTAAAAAGTTATTCTCTATTTGTTCTGTCATTGAGAGGAATATTTCAAGTGCATGTAAAACAAGGCAACAACAGAAAGCTATCAGTAATTGCCATGTATTCCACTCATATTCAACCTTTTTTTTGTATACAGCGAAATCCTGTGAACAGAAATGAAAAAGATCACTGCTACATACATGTATGATGGCCTGTATGTGTATCTCCTCATATACAGTATGCACTGAATCTCTCTATATTCTGAATAGATGTGAATATTGTTGCTGTTCTTGGCAAGCAATTTGTGCTACAAAATTAATAGTTACCTTTCTTTGCTAGCAATGGCTTTAATAGAATATCTGGAGATGCAGGTAAAAAAAAAAAAATCGAATTGTAGGAAAAGCAATGTTATGCTTTTGATATCTTTTTATAATTACAGCCTACTTTCATGTACCGGTATACTGTGTGTGTGTGTGTGCATTAACTACCTGTACTTTTTTCTTTAAAGAAGAATTACTTGTTTGTTTTTTCTTTGAAGTACCTTATCTATCTACCAATTCCGCGTAAGGAATTATTTTGAGTCATATTCAAACTCTCAAATAATACCCCCATGCAGACTGTGAGTCACTATAATCTCACTTCAGATCTTTTGTGTATTTTGTGGGGGCAATACAAAAGCATTACCAGGGCATGGGGAGTTCATGCATAGCATTAGCAGCAAGAAGATGAATAATAAGGTTCTATACATTTTTGAGCAAGCTGCTGTATATTAATTTCATAATACATAGACATAGACATTTCATAAAGAATTTGGGCAAATTGCCACAAAATCAGTTGGGTCAACAAACTTTGTGACACTAACTAGAAAGTTTCCAAATTATGGAGGAAGTTATAACTTTGAGGCTTTCCTGTCATCCACATGGCAATATGGTTACTATCAGATAGCTGACACTTCTAAGAGAATTATCCTGGCATCCATGTACATGTATGCAATATAATGTAGGTCATTGGTTAAGATTTCAAGCACAAGAGCTTATTTCCATGTTATTAATGAAAGTGGAAGTAGAAATTGTCAAAGTGGCAGGGAACCTTCATTTTTGAAAGTGAAAATGAGGAAGTGTTTTTTCTACGACAGTCATATTGTTATGTGCTTTTTGAAAAATTCCCACAAAATCTGAAATGAAAAGTTGCTATAGACTGTAGACTGCAGTTCTTTGAAGGTTAGATTACTGGGTAATGCAATCAATCAATATAGCACTGTAAGTATTAAATGCTGTTAGATTAATGTGAGGAAATTATCAATAGACCATGTGTTACTAGGTAAAACAAACATTACGGCTTGTCCTACCTCACGACATGTGATATATGCAATCCGCATTCTGACTATTGAAATTCATATATATGTAACAGGTGAATGAAATGATTTGTAATGTGGCACTTAAAGATTTGTGCATTAAATTTAATTACATTTAATTACATTAAGAAAATGGTCTACTGGTAGTACACACATGTACAGTACTACAGTTGATCATAGCATGGTACATGTACATGCAATTATTTTTATATCACTTTTTTCAGGAACTTGAGTGGTTGAGGTCACACAAAGTTGAGAAAATCTTTAGGGCAGGCTGTTGTAAAAGAAGACAAGAAATTGTAATTAATTCATAGACCAAACTAAATTTGGCATTGTTCTTTTGAAATTACATTTTCATCATGAGGATATTCTTTGAAAATTGAACCAAAAGTGTTCTTTTGTATTGAATGTTACACTTGCATATTTCCTCCCTTCCCTCTCACTCTCTCTCTCTTCCTCTCCCTCTCTCTCTCTTCCTCTCCCTTCCCTCTCTCTCTATTTTTCTTCATTTATCTCTTTTTCTCTCACTTCTTTGTTTCACTCATATTTATGAATCTTCCTTGCTTTCTACCTATTTGACTATTTATAGGAAGATGAAGGACTAACCACAGATGGATCCGGGCAGCCACCTCAGGGACTAGAAGTCTTCCAACAACTCTTCTCCCAAAAGGTAATGTTATTACCATTAATAATATCATCATCCCTGTCATTGTGATTTTTATCACCATCATCACATCATCATCACCCCATCTTCATCATCATCTTCATTATCATCATCATCATCATTATTGTCATCATACATGTATCTTCACCATCATCATATCTTCACCATCATCATCATCATCGTCATCATCAATATCATGAATATCATCATCGTTCTGATCACCATCATCTTCATCAATATTATCACTGTTCTGATCATCATACTCAGTAGGACCTTCTCATTACCATCATAAGTAAACAAACCAAAAGCTTGGCATGGTTGTTTATTAAAGTATCTTGTTTTTGATATTATTCACTGGACTGCAATGTGCAGGTACATGTATGTAGTGAGATATTCCTCTCTATTAAAACATTTGTGACATTTGTGTAAGGATTGTATTCATGTAGACAAACCCCTACTATCCCACTCTGAGGGTTCTACATATTCTGAATTCTATCCTTGATACACTACCTTCTCACTGAGAGGATTGGAGTGAGGGGGGGGGGGGTGGCTCCCTTATTCTAGGAGGTACATGAAGGCTTAATCCTCCTCAAAGTATATTAGTACCGTATATAACATGGATTTAAAAAAAAAATAGTTGTTGAAATCTTATTAAAGGTAATACAAAGTTTTGGGAAATTTTGAAAATTGGGTGGATGGTGAATATTTACAATTTTGATATATTTGGATGCCCCTGTGGATGTATTATAAGCACTTAAAAAATTAACCCCTAAAACACTTCTGTTTTCGAGAAAAATTGAATATACAAATTTACCGGTGCTCCTGGTAAATTTTGATAAATTTCAAATAGCGCCTACTAGAATATACTAATCAGAATATGTAGTTGTGATATATAATTTCCAAACGGGAATAGCTAATCGGTCGATTTTAGTCAAGGAACATTGTTTCATAGCTAAATTGGTATCTTGACCTTGAGAGGGAGCTATACAACATAAAGGGTTTATTATTAATAATTTCATAACTTTAGACTCGATTTCAACCGGGACAACGATCAATGCATATTGTAGGAACGCATATGCTTCCAATATGTTAATTTGAACCAAATTCATGACCCCATACCAAAACTTTGTAATACCTTTAAAGTTATAATGTTATATGATCAGTGAGATAGATATATTGAATAATCTCTACATGATCTTGTTGTCTCTACAGCTCCTGCCGATAGATTCCAGCACAGGTTGGCAGCTTCTAGGTGTCCATCATGAGCTCAGATCTTGGGAGAAGAAGGTGGAACTTGCAGGGAGCTTCTACAGTCTCCATGGATCCAGTGCTGTCGTATCATCTAATGCAAAGGTAACTACACGGTGGATAATTATTTTGTTCTCAACTCACCATTGCAACAATGAATAAATAAGGGATCTGTGCTCTCAACATAATAGCAAGCTGAAGTGATTTGGGTCTCCTTTGAATTGGCAAATTATTATTTAGGATTCATATTTTCTTTTTAGTTCACTTACAATGAGAATTGTGTAATTATAGCTTTTTGGTCTGAAATAACTACCGGTAAATGTCAAGAAAATTTCTTAAAAGTTTTGCTATTTCACGATTAACACATATTTTACTCATCCATTAGAGTCTCATTACTCCAATGTATATTTACATGGTTTATGATCGATCATGTTGGAGCTTTTGCAAGTAATCCCATGAGAGATTAGCTTCTGTATCCTGAATAGGTCTTTTATAATCCAATATAGGATTAATTCCCATACACTTTACAGGTGTTTTATTACATGTATACTAAGTAGATTACAAAATAAGAGGTGGATTGAATTTGTGAAATATAATGTTTTTGTTTAAAACTCATTCTATGAAGAAGAACTTAAAAGTACAGTCATGGTTCATATAGTACATGTTGTGTACTACTTGTCGCTAATCAAGTGCTTTGTACACTGGCAATATCTCTTTTCATTTTTGTCTAGATATGAAACTGTAAAAGTGCAATTTAAACCTGTGAAACAGTTAAAATTATTATTTATGTTAAAATTCATATGACAACAAATACCGGTAACAGTTAATGTATTTTTAGATATCAGAGAGCCCTTCAGGTTAACAAAAGAAAAGAAAAGAAGACTGTGAAACAGAGAAAGAGGGAGTGATACAATAAGGAAAAAGACTTTACACACACACACTCAAACATAGAGAGATGAAAGCACATGTCACTTGCACAGAAAAAACACTGTCATGCATTGATGATAATTATGACTATTAAAAATAGGCCATTTTCGTAATGCAATCAAATTTAATGACAAATCTTTTTTCAGTGCCTCATCACATATCATTTCATTCACCTGTTACAAATAATCAGGTTTCAATAGTCAGAATGCGAATTGTATACATTAATCGTTGCTAGGTAGAACAAAAATTAAGGATTGTCTTACTAATACAAATTGTAAGCAATTTGCATTCTGACTATTAACATACAATCAACAACGATTTGTATAAATTAGATTTGATTACATTAGGAAAATAGTGTATTGCTGCGAGTGTGATTGTGGTTGACTCATCATTATTAATCTTGACCTCTCCTGTACTTAGAGAGCCTCTGTGAGTCTTTATGATTCACCCTTTTTGAAAGGGAGGGAAACGATCCATACTCATATGTTTGCATGAATACAGATGGAGGGAAATTTATGCAATTTGATTAGTACCATGGGGTTTGAGATGTTTTTCACTGTGCGGCTAGCTAGTTTATGTTACCTTCTGCAAACAGTACATCAACTATTGATAAAGGAAAATTGTATAAGATTAATCTGATTTAAAAGTGTGACAAAGAATAAAAGTCTTTTGATTTATTTTTAATTTCCTTACATTTCTTAACATTATGATAGCATTTAGAAGAATTTTTGTTGTTGTAAATTGTTACCCATGAACTTGCTTCTGAAATTCTTTCCCTGGAAAATATATACCGGTAGATTTGCTCAGTTGAATCTCTCTGACAATTGAAAATCAATGTTTGTGGTTCAGTCATGTAAAACTCCTGCATTGTGCCTGGATTTTCACATGTGGTGGGATACCCGCCCTTGGCGTGGGGTGCCCTGGTTTTTGCATCACTGGACAATGACTTGGGTCACTGGAATGAAACAAATACATGTAGGCGTTTGGTGTCTAATATTTGTTTGCAGAGTGTCATAGCTACCAAAAATATTGTATTTAAACAAAAAGATAAAAAAGTAATTAATAAATTCTCTTTCTGGTTGATTTTTTCTCATGTGTACATGTATTAGAGGGGGGAAATGAAGTTAGGTTTCTTCATTGTATTGTTGCTTCCTTTTGCCTCCTTTAAAAGTTTAATCACTGGAAGTATACATCTATTTAAAAAATATTTGAAAGATACAGTTCTTAGTATCGGGTTTCTATTTTATAGTGATTTGTAGTAAACAAAATGTTAGGAAAAGGAAAAGAACTTAAATCTATGATTTTCTTTTTGCAGAGGAACCACTATGATATAATACTAGAGTGCCATTCACTTTTTGTACATTTCAATGAGATATGGTTGGCATTACTATATCTTTGAAAATTAATGTCTTAAAGTCTGTATGAGAATTGTAGTTGATAGAATCATGCACATTACATATAAATGTATGAGATATACATGTAATTGTGATGTGACCCAGTTTGCTGAAGGTACTAATTCTGTAACATAATTTCAACATTTCACTGACTACGAGGGTACTCACTACCCATGAAGCCACATTGTCCTAAATTGTTAAAGCCTGAATGACACAGAACAATAGTATTGTTCATGCCTGCTACAAAGAATAGATTTGTTTGAATTACATTCTCATGAGTCAAAGACATATTTATATTTTGTTATGGTTACCTGAAAATATGGAAATGTTGCCATGACTGTTTCTACCCGAATGTTTTTGCCATTTCTCTCACTTTGTTTAACAAGGTACAAGTTTATTTCTATTCAGTCCCCTTTCTCTCAATTTCTTGCTTTGCCCTACCCTGGAGATGACATTGTTTAATCAAGTCTTTATTCCTGAAAAGATCTTGTTCAAATAACATACAGGATGGAATTATTTGTACTTGGAATGTAGTTTACATATAATTCTTAATCGTAATATTTGTGTAAAGCAGTGATTACCCTGTCTTGAAAGAAAATCTTGTGGAATACAATATCACATCAAATAGTTACATGTACTGTATGTATGAATGACTATCAGTTATAGAGATATTTATTATACAAGGTTTTATCAAACATTTTTTAGTTAAAGTGATAGTGATTGTTAAAGTGATAGTGGTTGAATTGCGCATTAATACATAAAGCCCATCAAAATATATTGGAACTTTTCAAGCAAATAATCATTAAGCATGCCAACTGAGAACTATATATTTTTCTTCCTTTATTACATAATTTTGGCCAAAGCATACTTGCAAATGAATAGAGACAAAATTATAATAGTAATATCAATAATAGCTTCATGTAAATTCATATTGTGGACTTATTTGTTTCCACCCCAGGGGATGCTCAAGGGGCGCCTGCAAATAAAAAAAAAAAATCAAATTATAAAGACAATTTACGTATGCTGCTTTGTTACATTGTGGCTTGTTTCTGCATTAATAAAAGCCCAACATATCTAAGAGTATTTGAATCCTGTACATGTACATGTATGTTTAAGGTTGAGTGCCCAATCTTCTGGAAACAGAATGTGTAATTGCGCATTCATGTTTGACATATCGCCATAGCTACAGATTCTGTTAGAAGGATTGCTCTTGAGACGTGTACGAGAAGAACTTAAGCCTTGACTGAAAAGGATGAATTACATACTCTTCAATGCCAAACAATATACATGTACATGTACCCGGGGATCTTTTTTAATTATTATTTTCTTTGTTATCTGTGCATATTGATAAACCAGAATTATTTTCCAGGTTCTGTTAAAAAAAATATTTTGAATAAGAGTGAAGCAAGAGGATTGACCTAGGTATAATGAAGGACAAAAATGCTAATGTAATGATAATTATACGTACATGTAGAAATAATTGACACTATTTGTGACATAACCATGAATAACATAATAACATGCTAAAAGTGGATAGAAAATTATGAGATAGCTTCATTGGAATACCTATCAGCGCCAATGATTTTGAGAGGGGTCGAGTTGCATTTATTTTGTTTGGGAAAAACACACGTTACCTTAGAAACATATTGAGTGGATCGAAATTATTCTTGTTGAAATGCACGTTACGATATTTTAAACATCACTTTTATCATCGTATTGTCCCATCTGAAATTGTCTTCAATGTAAAGAAACAAATAATTATAATGCTCACAGAAAGACTAATGGAATTACAATTTGTCATTCTACACCTGGCTGGAAATGCATTAAGGGATAAATATTTATAGCATTGATCATTTTTCTTGTCGAAATGCATGTTACGATATTATAAACATCACTTTGATCATCATAATTATTGTCCCCACCGAAATTGTCTTCAAAGTAAAGAAACAAATAATTATATTGCTCACAAGGAGACTAATGTAATTAAAATTTGTCATTCTACACCTGGCCGAAAGTGTCGAGTTTTAAGACATTTAGACGGAGAGTCATGGGCCCTGCAAATTCGGATACCACTATAAATGGGGCCATGAGCACTATCATCATTATCATTATCATTATCATCATCATCATCATCATCATCATTATCATCATCATCATAATCATCATCATCATCATCATCGTCATCATAATCATCATCATCATCATAATCATCATCATCATCAATATTGTTACCATTTATAATCATTGTTTCTGTTTTTGTCATCATTCTTGAATATTCCTCTCCTAGGGTATCATGGAGACACTGAAAGACATCACAAAGACCTTGGAATGGGACCATGAAATAACAGAATGCAACTACATCACCTTCCCTACCACCACTGATGCCTCAGATCATCCCTTAATGGTAGATGTAGTCAATCTGACTCTAGCTGCTAAACAGAAGATACTCTCTCAAGATTTCCTAGACAGGCTTGTTGCTTTCCTTGCCATGCCCTACACCATGCTGTCCAATGGATCTGGGTATATCACTACCAGGAATGACCCCAAACCAGCTGTAGTTGCGAGGTAGGTATGCCCTGCTGTTTGTTGTGTTGGGGATTGATCTATTCTGCCCTTGAGAGCTGGAATATAATTTTTTAGAAGTATTGTCATGTGAGATATCTAAATTGTCCAGAGCTTTCAGAGCAAAATGTCTTGTACTTGTAGATACCTCCTTCCCCCACTCGCCCTCCCCCACCCCCACCCAAAAAAAAAAAGAAGTAGAAAGAGGAATAGAAAGATGTAGATAGAAATGAGAAAGAAAACAGACAGCGTTTCCATTACAATTTTTGTTTGCCATTGTGAAATCCTTTGTGAGCGAATTTATTTGTACAAACGTGTATGTAAACTATTTATAATGGATTGAAAATTATGTGTATGATTCTGAAACATGCAGGATAATGCACTTCCATTAAACATTCAATGTGACCTTCCTGGTTACCCTAGCCTCTATTTGATACTGATGAATATCATGTTGGATTTTACTGTAACAAGCATGAGCAGATGTTAACCATTTGCTGATGGACTTTGGCGTAATTGAGAAACCTAATAGCCTTGATCCTCATGTCAAGAATACATTAAAAAGGCTCTACTTTATGTCTGGCACCAGATGTCATACTGAATACACATTAAATTTGAGTAGTCGTGACCATCTGCATAGCATCATTAGTATGTACTGATTGCAGGTTCAATGTAATTAAATGCCTCATCTATTAAATCACATCATATATTTTACCTTGAGAATTTACATCCATGAAACAATGATAAAAGTGCAAAGACAGGTTAAAATTTCTAATTTCTAATGGGCTTGTATGCTGTTTTGCCGTTTGGCTTAATATGTAGGCCTTGCCTGCAAAAAATAAACATCTGAACCAGTTTTTTAATCCACAAATAAGTTCATGTATTAATTTCAGGATTTTGTTTCTCAATCTGGATGACCGATGATTCTGCACTGAATATAAGTAGGATGGTGTCAAATTCATCGACAATAAGAAATAACTTGTTTAGTATTGTTAAGTACTGGTATGCAGCATGAAGGCTTCTCATATGAAGAGGTTCTGTTGTAGAATGATTGATGTTGCATTGCCTATTTTAATACTAGCATGTTTCATCTTTGTATTCATGACAGGTCTTGGAAGATGGAAGGAGATGCAGCAGGTTGGATGTTCAGTCGTACAGTGTTCAAGGGCAAAGGCCACACATTAGATGAACTATGGACGTACACTCTGGTACAACCAGCTACAGAAGGTACATAATGCTTGTAACTATAATATGCAAATATCACAGGCCAGGGTTCTCCTAATTGTTGTCCCATTTTACATTGGTTCGTCCATACATGTAGGAATACATTTATATGCAACCTAGCGTTTACCTTTCATTTACCGTAATTAACGGTGTATAAACCGCCCTCGTGTATTAACCACACCCCTCTTTTTCGCCCTAATTTTTTTTTTTTTTTTTTTTTTTTTTTTTTTTGCTGACTTATTATTATAAACTACATATTGAGATCTATCAGAAAGATTACTTTCAAACCAAGATGACAGACATATTTGAGAGTTGTTCTAGTTTCCGAGTGGTGAGTCAACACACTGATTACTGAGCTTTTTTCTTTCTTTTTTTTGGTTTGTTTTTGGTGTACCGTGTATAAGACGCACCCCCGACTTTGAATTTTTTTCGCCGGCAAAAAAGTGTGGTTAATACACTGTTAATTATGGTAATGAAAAATAATATGATAATTTGTTTCACACAGAGGTTATACATAGTGCTGTAAAATTTGAACATTGTGCTTGTACTTGAGAATCCCCCCCCCCCCTTATAGTCAACAATCATTTAAGGTTCTTTTTCAGGTTTCTTGTAGCAAACTCTTGCATGTTTAAATTCCTCATCACCTTTGTTAATCATTCTTCTCTCTTTATCCCAATATGCTCTTCAGATGCCAACAAGAGCCTGATGCATCATATCACATGCTCCGTGCTATCTAATAAAGACTCTTCACACTGTGAGAAACCAGCATTAAGACTTGCTGCTCTCAAACAGTACTTTGAGCTGAAGCACCTTAAACTTAGCCCACTCTGCCATTCCAGCCTTAAGCATCTCACAAGCCACACCTTGCGATCCAAAGCCTACACCAACGGCACTTCAGACAAATACTCTTCTTTGAGGAAATCTCTCCCGGATGATGTCATGCCTATATACAATGGATTGGATACCCAAGGCAAGTCAGACAGTCGGTTAACAGAGAGACTTGCCATGAGTTGGCCAAGCGATACACGCAAGCCTAGAGCATCCAGTCTCAGCATGTGGCAGGATAACTCTTCCAGCGATGATGCAGGGTTTTATAGTGAGAGGCAGCACAGGAGTCGTAGGCAGAGAGTGAAGAAGACAATGAGTGCTGATGTAACAGCAGGGGAAGGAGGGAGAAAGAAGGATTCTTTGGAGAGAAAGACAGGGTCATTGGATAGAACCACTAGTGAGAAGGGATTAGAGGACAGTGGGGTTGTAGGTCAGTATTGATATATCAACAGTTACAGTTTTCTGGTCATGTTGATTATTCAATGTTTATAATTTCGTAAAAAGAATTGTAAAAGTGCAAAGATTGGTTATCAATTTATAGGTCATTGTCATGTATTCAGGTGTGTCTATTATCAAATCTGATCCAAACATTTTATGGAACATAATTTCTGAAATAATTGAGAATAGAGTAAGTAAATCTTGAAATTGTAGTACATGAATTATTCCATAAAACCTGTTGAATCTTACTCTAAAGCATTTGGATTTGTGGCTGCATATTGGAAAACAAAAATTAACATCAAGAAATATGAACCCCCCTAAAAAGAATAGTTAATTGAGATTTTGTTCAGTGTCTTGCTATAAAAACAAAAGTTTGTTGAACTCTACTAATATTGTCTGTTTTTTCTTTTCTAGATAATATGGCAGAGTACCAGTCATTAGCTCATCAAGGAGCACAGCTGGTATTGGAGGAGAGTATTAGAGCAGCTGGTATCAATGTGAATGTTTCTGAAAATGATCAGATGCAACAGACAGGTGGATGGTCGTAAGTAATCAATTTTGTGGTTGTACTTACTCACTGCATTGGATCTGTTTAGTAGTAATTTCCTTTCCACCTCCATAGATTTTGCAAGTGGTTACATTTTTCTTGATAAGGCCCTATATTAAAGTCATAAATGTTTTAGTTGTAGGTAATGGAGCTTAGTACAGCACATCAGTTGTACTCAAACTTGATGGTCAGGATAAGAAATTTCAAGTCCATATTCAATTCATGTCAAAGGAGGAAATGGTAGCAAAGTATATATCTAATATATACAATATTCTGTCAAGGAAAGTTCTAACCAGGAAAACGAAACTAATATTATGTTTGTTGTTGTTTTTGTTATGTTTGTTTGTTTTTAATTTAAGATGGAAAATTTAAGATAGCTCAAGGAAAGTGTGAGAAGATTTTCAAATATGATGCTTTATTCTGCTGGCATCTGAAGTTAGATGGTAATGTGATTAACTAACTACTTTTTATTCCAAAAGATGTAATTGACAAAGGTTTGTCATTCTAATATTTTGGTTATTTTATATATCTCCTATTCCTTGTTTCCCTGCAAAATATTTGTTTATGTAACACAAATAATTGTTAACTGATATTTTGTATGTTTAAAGTTAAATTTTCGTTTTAATATTCAATTTTCTTATTGTAACAGCTTTCACTGCCTTGAGAAGGATGTGGTGATATTGAAGAAACCAAAGAATGGAAAGTATTACAGGTAAGAAATCCACTCCTTCTTATTTGAATCTTCAATGCAGTTGTATTTTAAATTGTAATCAAATAGACTTTATTGCTGTGAGAAATTAGACTGTGATACTATCTGTTTTCCACATTAATTCTTGTTTAGTGACCCCAAAGCCAATGAAACCATTATTCTATCATTGCTTATGGATTTAGGACTAGTATCAAATACATTTCCTCCATTTTATCCATGTCCATTTTGTTTTATGTTGAATTTAGTTACCTTGGAAAGGGGATCATCAAAGCATCTCCTGCCACTGTCTTCAAAGCCATTAAAAATCCACGGACAAGGTTCACTTATGATACAATGTTAAAGGTAGATATAACATTGTATGAATTTATGTATTATATGAGGGAGGGAGGAAAATATGGAAAGAGAGAGAGAGAGAGAGAGAGAGAGAGAGATGTGATGCAGCCCTGTTTTATGTTAATACATATTACATGTTATATGCTTCCAGAAAATGTTAGGTAACTCAATTGTTGATAAGGATGCAAAGTTATTTCAAAACCAATTAATTTAATTTACTGCTTTCACTTTCAGAAAATGAACATTGTGAAAACCTTCTCAGAAGACTTATGTGTCTGTAAGTATATTTGATATTTAGATATCTGAAGTTTTAAAGTTTGCTGATGAAACTAATTCTGTATTTAACTCTTTAGTACATGTGTATGCTTAATGTATCTTATTAGCATTGATTTTTTTTGTCTTTCAGGCATCTAAGTCAGTCAACTGTTCGCTTTATAACATTTTAAAAGACTGGGAAATTTTCAATGTTTTAGAAGTGTAGAGATCTTGAGAGATCAGTCTTTCGTAACTTGATGTGAGAATCCTGTTGATTGCAGACTGGCAGTGCATAATAGGAAACAATATAATTTACTCAAAGTTGCTCATATATCTGTACAGGCCAAATGTGACAAGCTCCAATACTTCCTTTTAGTGTTTTTTACATAAACTTCCTGATACGATTTTGATAGTGTTTTGTGATGCATTGAAATGAATAAGCTACAAAGATTTCATGTTCTTAGTGTTCTTTACATAAACTTCCTGATACGACTTTAACAGTTTTTGTAATGCATTGAAATGAATTAGCTACAATTTTTTTTTTTTTTAAAGTCAGAATTGCAGTGTCTTTCAAAGAAACAGTTAACTGAAAGATCATGTCTGAGTTTCAATATAACCTTGCCAATCCCTGTGTTATAACACTGAACAAATGGACAATTAAATGTATGATTGCATGTCAATCATTCATTATTTACACAAGTCATGTATGAGATAGGAATTAGGCAAACTCTAATTAATGAATCTTTGCATTTAATATTGATTTCATACTGTACAAACTGTTACAGCACAATGTGTGTTCAGTTATGCAAATGTATTAAACAGATCTTTTATTGTTACTCCATGTTTCCTTTACATTGTATAGATCACATGGTCCATGAAGTGCCTCAACTCTTGAAGAAAGAGTCAAGAGATTTCTGTGTGCTACAAGTCTGTAAAACAGTGGTAAGTCTTGTGAATGTGTGAAAATCTTCAAAATATATGTATACAGTCTACTCAGTAAAGTAGAATTTAATTATGTCTATAAGTGTTTAGATGTAGCTGCTGCTGCGTATATATTAATCTTCTCTTTTTTTGACACTTTAAAGCTAGTCTTGTGATTTACTTTTTCTGATTGAAATTTTTAATGGTAAACTCTCTATATTCTTTCATACATTGTAAGGGATGGGGGAGAACACTAAAGGGCTCTGTTCCAAATTGTAATGATACATAACACCTTTGAAATAAACTCCCATTTGTTGCTTGTGTGGCAGAGAAATGGAGAATGGATTTCAACATCCTACTTTCCTACTCTCCTACTCTGAGCAAATCTCTCAATCAGGAATGCCCATTTATAGTGATTGTCAGATTTGTCAGCCTTGATTGTGCCATTCTCACTATTCATCAGTCCCATCCTGAAGATAGATACCTTATGGATGGATGACCTCAAGCGAGTTATTGACATATTGTTTGGCATACTCTGAAACATACCAAAGTGCATTGCTCACTGTAAAACAACCAGATACATCATGATGAAGATTATTATTGTTCTTTGGTGATCCCATTGTAGGGTGAGCGTCACATAGTGGCCTGCCGATCCATTGATTGGAAAGACTGTCCAGAGGAAGGGTCATTGGTCAGAGCTCATATGCTACCTAGTGGATGGGTCATTGAACCTGTAGGAAACCAGTACTCCATGGTCACCTACATTACTCAAGTAAGCAACTACTTCATACAGTGGTTTACTGTAGCTTTGGTGGGACATTACCCCTCTTCCAACATTTGTTTCCAGTCACTTTTTAAGGTATTAGGTGCTTTGAAAAACAAGAGAAGACTATTTTTAAAGGAAACAAACACCAAGTTTACATTTCCTTTACAAAACAATTGAAGATGATTAAAACCAGTTTCACATTCTATGATGTGAAGCATACTTTAAAGGTAAAAAAGCAGCTAGATAGTCATCATTTCAATTGAGAAAAAAAATCCCATTTGTCCTTTCAAACATGCTAAAATGTCATTATGCAGAATTCACACACAGCAGATGAATCTTTTTTTTTACAGTGTGTTGAATTATGGGGGTGTTTGGTTTAAAAAAAAAAAATATCATGCACTACTCTTTGTAAAGTTGGTATCTTATATGACCGTCTTCAACACTAGATGTGCCAGAGACACTCTAAAACGAGGCTTGATTAGACCTCCATTTAATCACAAAATTTGAATGATTTCTTAATCCATACAATTTGTGTTCAGCATGTATTAGTAGACAAGTATTACACTTCTTTACTTTTAAGTAAATTTTGTACAGGTTTACTGTTCATCTCTGGATGAGTTGTGTTTTAATATGATTTTGAAATAAGTTTGAACTCTGGATAGTCCTCATATTGTAATTTTTCCTGTGTGTCATCTCTATGATAATTGGATCCCTCTTCTCCATTGTTCACTAGGTTGCCTTGTGTGGTAAAGATGCGCCAGCAGCCTTCAGTCAGTTCCTATCAGTGAGAGTGCCGCTCAGCATCGCTTATCTTCGCCTCTTTATGGAGGCACAGCTGCCTTGAACACTTCGTCATGCCTCTATCCTCCTCCTCCTCATTCCTTCCGACATGGTCATTTCACCACTATCTTCAGAGTAACCATCCTACAATGGTAGGAAGGGGATACTGGTAGGACTATCGGGTATCTCCTACCTTCCCTGTATAAGATGACATTTTCATGTACAGGTATTTCGCAGATGATAGGGAACAGACATTTGTTGAGTTGTTGTTTTTGCGTTAATTTACACAGGCTCCTTATGATACATGCTTGCAAATGAATTGCCAGCTAATTTTCATGTGTGTTCCAAACTGTTGCAAAAGATTACGGCTTTTACAGTAATCCATCATGTTTTGTAGTTCTGTTATGTAAATATTTCATCAGACAACATGGCTGAACAAAGATTTTGTGAAAAAGTTACAGAGCAGTTTTGCCATTATTATTATTACAATTATTATGACTGAAGCTCATTATTTGCCTTAGTAAAGCTCATTTTCTTTGAAAGTTTGACAATAATTTGGCCTGGACAGGGCTGATAATGTTATTTAGACAACTGAAACTCTCATGGCAACTGAATGTAATTACATTTGATAATTAAATCACATATTTCCTAAATACATGAACTTTAGAAGATATGTACAGGGTCATTAAGTATAGCTGGAATTTTTCAGGATATCCCCTGTTCTTCAGTTTCCTTTCAAATTGTGTTGTTTTTTGCCGGAAAATTGCATTCGGAAAGTAAATAGGAAAAAGAGAAAGGACAGCAGAAGACTGAAGAGTATATCCTTCCTGCCTCAAATAGTTGGTTGAGAGTCTAATATCAAACATCTGGCAGTAGTTGGAAAAGGCTTGTCTTAGTAGTCTGCTCAACTGTCATCTGATATATTTCTATGTAACACAAACATTTCCTTGTAATATGAAACTAGATAGTTCTACATTTCACCTTCAACATTTTAAATGCTCTAGACAATAGAATTTTTGTATTTTTTTTAATATGAAATGTAAAATGAAATTCAAATGTTCTCCATAAATTGCCCATATATTGTAGGTTTCTGAGAGATTTGATAAACATTTTTCCAAAGAGATGTTTTTACCTTTATGTATGACTAATGTGCTCAGTCAGCAATTTGTGTAAAAGTGGAAAGAAAATGACTCTTTCATAGATCAATTAAATTTTGTAGATTACAGTACATGTTCCACTTTATACTATGAATTGAGACTGGTGCTATTAACCACTAGATTATAATTATAGCAAACCAGAAACTTCACTAATATTTCTTGTAAGCTGAACATCTATTTGTTTACATTTTGAAACCTTGCAATGGGACATGCTGAAAGTATGAATAACATTTAACAATCAATTTCAACACTATTATACATTTGATGTGATGCATTTGTTTCAAGTGTTGTGACATAAATGATTTTCATGAGTGCTCTTTTTAAATAAAAATTCCAATGGTTTTATTATTTGTTCATACTATTTGATAGTTGGTATAGTAATAATCTCTAGAGACCACTGTATGCTTTACTCATTGATGGTATATTATACCAGTTATTGTGTTTTTTTTATTGAAAGAAATGCTGTCCGGGTGGCTAATTATTTTTGCCTTTTTTTTCTATTATGCAGTATGTGAGTGTATTCTGTATATAGATATGAAGCAAACAATGGATTGAACTGAGCACATATCTCCTTACTGAAATAGAAATTTGTACATTATGTTGTGTATAAGCTGAAACAAAAGGTTGTGTATTGTGAGTAAGATATGTTGTTATTTGTTGTGTAACTGAGGCTGCTATTTGTGGAAATAGGTTGATACATTTATACAATACTATTCTTTCAATAATTAATTTAATTTTTGCTTTAGTCAGCAAATAAAGTAAGTGAGACTATGATATTGAGTTGCATCTGACATCTTCCCCACCAAAACCAAATAATATAATACAGCTCAGTGATCTACTTATTAATTTTTTACATATTCATTGTCAATTATAGGACTATATCTTTATTATTGTGCATACAGTCATTGTTAAACAAAAAACTTATTGTGATATGGGCATTACTACGCAAAGCATACTATCTATGAAATCTAACACTTTGTCGGGAATTTTCTTCTTTCTTTGTTTTGTGGTTATTTTGGTATAACATTTAATTGACATATTAGTGGGGGAATTATATAATTATGACTTTGGTGCAATTTCCTAAGGAAAACTCATGGAAAATTAGGTTTGTTGACATTTAACTACCTAATCCGACAAATGTCAAGCAGATAATCTGTGGAAGGGAGATAAAATGTGATCAGTTTATGTACGCACAGATGATATGATTTCTCTGATGAAGTTAATTCTTGTTCCTATATGATCTCACAGTATGATTCAAAACGTTGCCAAAATGTGGACATTTTGGGTATTCCAAAGAAACATCTTTATTTATTTTTACCGTTTACAAATGCACACATGAAACTATTGAGTTTTGTTATCGTTGGTGAGTTATTTTTTCTGCATTTACACAATGTATTATCTATATATTTATGCATTTTTAAAGAGCAAATATCTGCACTCTACTATTTTGTATTTTGTTTTTGATAATGATGCTTATGTTACTTTTATATTGTTTGTATTATATTTTTGTTTTTACATTTAATGAATCTGATATCTATGCATGTCTAGCACATCAAGACTCACTTTTGCCATTGTGGGTGCACATTTTTTATCACCTGTGAGGTAATATTATTTTTATTTTTTGAGTTAGGAAGAACAAGATGAAAAGTCTCTTTGTTCTGTTTTGACACAACTTTGTTGTACATATAGAATTCTGAAACATGCAATAAGTGTAATAATTCATGATTTATTTTCTGCTGCTGTACATTGTATTTAAGATTTTATGCTGAAATAGCGACGCCCACTTGGCACACTCAACGCCCCCTTTTGCCATGTTTATCCCCCTGTTTTTGCTTTGGAAAATGTCCATGAGTATATTTTGTCTTTAAACAATATTTGAAAGGTGCTCTACCAATAATTTTTGAGAAAGATACATTTACTAATCTTTTACAAATTATAGTCTAGATTAGGACAGATAATAATGGGAAATGTGAGGTAAAAATTAATAGGAAAAGATACAGAAGAAACATGATTTTTTTTTCATCTGTAATTTTGATATGGTTCTCAAATTTTTTTAAAACTTGCATTTATATTAATTCATTTGAATATAATATGTAGGTATTTATGATAGTCAATGCCTGTTTGCCAATATAATTTATTAACCCAACACAGATATATATTAAAACTTATCCTAAAATATGAATCATCATTTAATAATGTCGAACAGGGCACATAACTCACTGTATAATGCTAATTGAGCAACAATTTTAATTGTGATCCTGTTAACATTTTGGTCTTTTAAGACCAGTAGGAATTTCTATTTGATGTATTTTGCCTTGGTTTCTTTGGGAACATTTTTGTGTGTTTGAATTAAACAATTTGGAAAAGTTTGTTGCAGTACTACAGTGCAATAAACTTAAAACTTGTTGCATACTAAAATGTTGTACAAAGACTATTTTTCTTTATTATACATATAAGTTTCCTCATTTTTCACCCATGAAAATAGGAGAGAGAATATTTCTCCCAAAGAAAGATATGTATACATGTTCATGAACTTGATATTTTACAAAATAAGAGTAAGGTAATAAGAGAGGACAGTGCGTGTGAGAGATAGAAAAAGAGAGAGATAGAGACAGACAGAGTGAGACAGACAGATATGAGAGAGAGAGAGAGATAGAGGGGGGGGGGGGGACATAGAGAATAATGCTACGATGTAAGAGATGGTCCTCAACATAATGTAATTAGTCCTTTTCCTTCAAGGAACACATACCGGTAATAGTCAATACATATGGGGCCAATCTGATGAGTGAGATTAGAAATTTGGAAATATACGACTCAATATGAAGATCAATATTACCGTTCAACATTAACAAATCTAAAATCGTCGTACAATTTTGAGCTCCATTATAATTTATAAGCAAACTTAACGTTAGAAAATTAAAGGTCATTCGATAAACGATTGTCTTTCTTTTTAAACCTTACCCATATTTATCAGCTCCAACATTTCTCTGAATTCTGAATCTTTTGCTATTATAGTGACCATAACAAAATATATGTGTTTTCATTATTTCTCAAGATGGTTCACAAGTGTAGTAACGTGTGAAAACGTCCGTCTTGGGTGTCAAGAATGTTAATTTCATGGTTCATGACAGAACGGATTCTTCATATCTAATTACCAATAAAGGCACGAATCTAATACCAAAATATGCCAAAGATTCAGAGCACTATAGCTGGAATGGACCTCAATTCGCGGTCGGTATTGAAAATTTGCACATTGATGCCCACACTTCACAAAGAAAAGTAATTGATTTCACATTTCAACCGTATAGCCGGTGTATACTATTCCATTTTCTTGTTGTTAACCGTTCTTGTTTCTTGCTCGAGATGAGTTTCCGAATTGGATGCACCTCAAATTTCATATCTGCAACTTTAAATGATGATGTTGGAGATAAACGTCGACAACGTGAGAAACCCTCTCTCTATTCTAGTCGATATCAGCGAGCCCTTCGGCTGAATGAGATGGAAGACGTTCGTTTGGGAGCTAAAATCAGGAATCTGGAACAACGAAACCGTTTAAGTTTTGAGAGGTTGAGGGAAGATAAAAGGGAAGCCCGTCACCATTTGAGAAAGATTATAACTAAGAAATGCAATACTCAATATACAAAGGAAAGGAACATAACTTCAATGGGTTGCAGTATTGGAAATGATTTATCCAGGGTCAAGGAACCATCACATTTTGGTACCAGGCGAGATAGAGCGCAGAGAGCACAGGGTGGGTTTAAACAAGTTCGTCATGACGCCAATTTGCATCATGCACAGTGTTTAATAAGCTCAGATTTCAACTCGACTCCTTTTGAAACTTCGTGTGAAAAACAGAGAAGTGAGAAATGTCAACAAAGTACATGTATTAACGCTCAAATAGATTTGACTCATCAGCGAACTCAAATTAGCCCCTTCGAGCTGACAAGACATTTTGACGGCAAACTTGTCCGGAAAGAAAAAGAATCATCTGACCGATTCCTAGCACGCTGTTTGCCACCTCTCCCAGAAACACAGCTAGGTTTTAGCGATCCCGAGGTCGGTTCAATCTCGCCTCCTGAATCACCACTACCACTACTGTTACACCCCTATGGCGTGTAGGGATGGTTACTGTAAATAACTGGAAATAATCAAAGATGAGGAGAAACAAGTCAGTTGGTGTACTCAGTGCTCACTCAAAATGTAGAATGACACATTTATTATCTCCATAATAAATATCAACGAATGACAGAAATCATCATACAATAACAATATTGTCAGAACAAACCTTCTAGAATTATAATGTTTTCCGTCTCCTTATCCTAATGGATACATAACCATAACAATTAATATCAAACGTTTTGTACATCACACTTCTTAACAATTTCATCCTTAAGCATGTTCCTTTGAAACTGCTAAATACTACCTGTGAATGTATTCTATACGCTAACCAATTACAATATATATTATATACAAACCCGAGAACTAACCCGGATCATGTTTATACTAAAGATACCATGTTCATATAAACCATGACTTTTCCTTTAACTATCCTTATGCTCTCATGAACATACTATTCATAAAGAAGTCCTACTATTATTATAAAACGGTATCCAAGTAAACTCCCTTAAATAATCAAGGATTATTTAATACAAGTTCTATTATATCATCCAATAAAACTAACAATTAACTATAAGAAATAAACTTAAAGTGTAGTTTAACAAACTACTAAACTGAATCTCAAAAGTAGTAATGACACTTTAAATCATCACATCAAAATGACTACTCTAATAACAAACAACTAATGACTACTCTAATAACAAACTATACAAGTTTACCAAACTGGAACAAAGATATTCTATTCACTACAAATATTGAGAGAACATAAAGAGAACTATGTAAAACTCTCTAACGTATTATAAAACAAAGCAGTCTTTTAAAACTATCTTCATGGGAGGAAGCTTGATCCAATAATCATATAAATCAACTTGCACAAGCTCAACTACCAGTCTTCCTAGTTAGTCTACTTTCCAGGCACTCTGAATCACTATTCTAAACTCAAGTCCTATTAATACAAGAAAGACTATGTACAATACAACATAATATGCTAAATGGGTCTGATCTATTAGACTACCCTATGTCAATATTCTAGGTAGGTCCATGGTGGACAGACCACAGATTCCTCTATCTACAGCTCTTATCATTCACTCTCATCTTAGGTCCAGTCTCCTCACTTTCTGGAGTTCGGAGTTGCTAAACCCTTTCACATCGAAGTCTTAATCTACTTATTTATATAATAATATATATATATATATATACATGATTCAAAGGTTCAAGTACCAAAACTGATCATGTTTAAAAGTAATACAATTACTTACTCTGTTCGAAAGCTAAAACGGTGCACCATGCTATAATAAAGCATTACAATACTCTTGCTTTATAATAACCAACTAAACTGCTAAATACTATGGATGGAATACCAGTAAAATGTATTACTTTAGCATGAATACATAAAATATACAATATACATGTATACATACTAATATCAAAATACATAGATAGAAATGATATTGTCTTACCTGGAAATAATCAAAGATGAGGAGAAACAAGTCAGTTGGTGTACTCAGTGCTCACTCAAAATGTAGAATGACACATGTTGTACACTATTCATGCTGACCGATCCCTGCTCAAGTCTTAATCTCCAAGTTCGTCCATTTATGCTGGTAGGGTAATGTTTACTAAACTGGGGGATTAATCCTTAGTCTGTAATTCTGAGGGTAGAGTTTCTTTGTGCTCACTGGACATAGCAAACTCATATAAACTTACTAAACAATACAAAGTTAGGAACAAAGGGGTGGGCATTTACTAACTAAAGTGGAGTGGGCATTTATTAGTGAGTCATCAAACATCAAAGACTATATCTCTATAGGGGTATAACACAGCACAGAGTATATCTCTATAGGGGTATAACACCTTCCCCCACCAAAAAAAATAAATGTCCACTTGACACTCAAACAATGTCATAACTGTAAGGGAAAGAAACAAAAAAAATCCCAATGTTTAAACCAAGGAAATATACCACTGATTCCTTCAAACCGTTACATCGATGTAACCTAGTCATTATAGTCATGCTATATAAATCTATCAATAAAGTAAGTAAGTCAGGGTGTTAACGGTCCTAACTTGAATCCATAGATCCTTAATACTATTCAATAGAAAGAGAATATATCCCTAATAACATATCAACTATGACAACATTAATGAGTCATACCCTTTGAGAAACCCTCTAGTACAACATAAGTACTAATTTGTCAAATGCTGCAAAAAGTTATCTCCTATCTAGTTACACTGCACAGTGTACTTCTTGTAGACTCATTAAAGTTTCTGTTTTGGAATCTCAACATCTATACGTATATTAACTTACATCTCAACTTTTCAGTTATACATCCCAAACTTTTCTGTACATTTAATTTTCAACCTCCTACCGGTGACGTAGCCTCTTAGCTATTCTCATGCTTTCAGCCATCTCTTTCGTTCATGCAGCGAGTACAATCTCTTTGTCGTCCTCGACCTCGTACGATGTCCTCACTTAGCATCTCATGACCTTCAGCATCCACCGGTCTTAAGTTCTGCGTTGATTGAAATTAAATGTTCTTAAAGCTGATATTCTCTAATACAAACCCGCAGGTGAGCGCAGATCTGTCGTCCAGGTAGCTCCTTGCATCCCAAGTGGCGACTCCCTCGGTAATGGCTGGAAGCGTCCATGTGACTGCGATGCTGGTCCCATCATCCACGGTGTTGGCCTCAGTGGCTGCGATGCTGGTCCCACTGGCTGCTGCACTTCTGGGATTGGTAGTGGTGGGTTGCGTGGTACCTGGCCAGAGCTTTGGTTAAACAATTGATACTGAGAAAACATATCATGTGGGGGAGGATAAGGCATAGATAAGGTCTGGGGTATGAAAGGAGCAACGTGAGACGTATTATTAGGAAGATGGGAGACAAACTGATGCTGGTTGTTCAGTGTAGCTGGAATATGCATCAGGTTTGGTTGGATTGGTTGTAGGGTAGGGTCTCCTAAACTATCATAGGTGAGCCTTGAAGGAGGGTGACGTTGTCTCGGAGGTAGAGCTGGGTCGTGTTGCTGATGTGATGAGGAAGAGCTGTCTGCTTGGACTACAGGGTGCACAACTGATGGTGACGCTGAGCCAATATTTCTCTCTCTTTGTCCCTCATCAGTCACTTGTGGGGGTTGGAGTATCTGTTGGGCCATTTCTGCTAGGGTAGAATTATCTAAAGGAAGTTCTTCATCTGATGTAGAGATATCAACCGAAGCATCACTTTCAGTTAGCTGGTCTTGAAAACCTGCTAGTCTTGTCCCTTCCAGATAATACCTTTCTTCATCTGAAGATTCAGTTGAAGACCATGACATGTGGGTGGGCAAGGGTTTACTGGATCTGGTTCGTCGCCGAGGAGGGGCCTTCACTTCACTGTTACCCGTGGGATGATCTCCATCAGGAGCTAGAAAACCTGCACATGGCAGCAACATGTTGCGATGAAGGACTCTTGAAGGACCAGATCCATCCTCGTGCATGACTTGATAGACAGGCAAGTCGTCTCCTACTCTCTTGAGTACCTTATACACGTCTGGTTCCCAATAGGACTGGAGCTTATTTGGTCCTGGAACACGCTTATGATTACGAACCAGGACTCGATCACCTTTGTCCAGAGGAAGACTTGGCCTTTTCCCGTCTTTTCTTCCCCTGGAGGTGCTCTTCTCCGCATTCCTTCGGGCTAACGTGTATGCTTCTTGCATGGCATCTTTCCATCTGCTGCAGAAATCTGCATGAGTAACCTTGCCGTCCTCCTTTTCTTCAGCAAGATTGAAAACCAGGTCAATTGGAAGCCTTGGTTCCCGCCCATACATCAGGAAGAATGGAGAAAATCCAGTTGCTTCTGATTTTGTACAGTTGTACGCATGTACAACCTTGGGGAGATGGTCTTTCCAATTGGCCTTTTCTGTGGACGTAAGGGTGCGTAGCATTGACAACAGGGTCCGATTGAATCGTTCCACCTGTCCATTTCCTTCTGGATGATAAGGGGTAGTCCTGGAATGCTTGATGTTGGCTAGCATTTCCAGTCGACGGAACAGGCGATTTTCAAATTCACCACCCTGGTCGTGATGGATACGTTGAGGAAAACCAAACTGCAAGATGAAGTTATTGAATATCTTATCTGCAACAGTTTTTGCCGTCTTATCTCTGGTGGGATATGCCTGGGCTAGCTTTGTGAAGTGATCCATGACGACTAGGATGTACTCGTAACCACCCTTGGATTTCTCTAGATGAAGGAAGTCAATGGATACGAGTTCTAGCGGCTGAGTACTGGTTATGCTTGTCATAGGTGCCCTGATCTGTCTGGCTGGTTTCTTATCCTTAAGACAACTGCAGCTCGATGTAATAAACCTGGTTATGTCACCTTCCATTCCTGGCCAGTAGAATCGTTGTCTCGCCAACTGCGTGACTCTCTCTGGTCCAAGGTGGCCCATGTTGACATGAAGTTCTTGGTACACCAGCTGCCTATATTTACCAGGAAGAACCAGTTGATTGCGGTTTGCAGTCTTTCGACGCAGGATGCCATGATCATCAACCACTAGTCTATTCCATTCATGAAGTAGCTTCCTGACCTCTTTGGGCATTTTCTTCCTTTCAGGGGGAGACAATTGCTTTCCACGTTGCTTGAGGTCCAGGACAACAGAGATAGTGGGATCATTCTTCTGAGTGGCTCGTAGTTCTTCCGTTGTTAGTTGGGGCAGTCCTGTTGAAATGTGAATATTTGATACTTGAGCAGGGATAGCTTCTGAGCCTGGGAGAGCCAGGTTCCAAGGTACATCCTCATTCACCTGAATCCCATGATGTACTGCCTGTATCACTGGTCTGGTGATTTCCTCTGAGTACCCCGGCATGGCTGGAAGAGTGAGGGGTTCTCGCGATAAGGTATCAGCATCTCCGTTACTCTTTCCTGGACGATACTTGATGCTGAAATGAAAATCAGCCAGTTCACCAACCCACCTCATTCCTGTAGCATTCAGTTTCGCAGACGTCAACACATATGTTAGTGGGTTGTTGTCTGTGTATACGACAAAGGGAGGAGAGTAGTACAAATAGTCGCGGAACCGTTCACAGATCGCCCATTTCAATGCCAGGAACTCCAGTTTTCCGGAATGTAAATGGTAGTTTTTCTCTGCGGGGGTGAGGGAACGAGAAGCGTATGCTATTACCCTCAACTTGCCGTCCTGCTTCTGGTATAGTACCGCTCCAAGTCCTTCATGGGAGGCATCTGTATGCACTACAAAAGGCTTTTCAAAGTCTGGGTAGGCCATGATGGGAGCTATGAGAAGACTGTCTATCAGAGATGAAAGGGCTGACCCAGATAACAATACGACGTTACGCCAACGTGGGGCCAACGTAAGCTGTTACGTTGGTCCAACGTCGCCAACATGATGTTGGGCCGACGGCTTTCTTGCCGGCGGGCCAACGTTGGCCCGACAGTGACAAAATGATATTAAGCCAACATCGGGCCAACGTTATGCCAACCCCTATCCGACCATGTGCCGATGTCCTCCCGACATTGAACCAACGTTATGCCAACCTCTTTTCCACCGTATGCCGACGTCTTTCCGACATTGGACCAACGTCATCCCAACCCTTTTTTAACTATGTGCCGACGTACGACCAACGTTATGCCAACCCCTATCCCACCATGTACCGACGTAGTTCCGACATTGGACCAACGTTATGCCAACCCCTATCCCACCATGTGCCGACGTCGTGGGCTGTTACGTTGGTCCGTCGTCGCCAATATGATGTTGGGCCAACGACTTTCTTGCCGGCGGGCCAACGTTGGCTCGACAGCGACGAAATGACATTAAGCCAACATCGGGCCAACGTCCCCCCGACGTATGACCAACGTCATGTCAACCCCTATCCCACCATCTACCGACGTAGGACCAACGTAATGCCAAACCCCTTTTCCACCATGTGCCGACGTCTCCCCGAAGTTGTCCTAACATAATGCCAACCCCTTTCCCAACAAGTGCCGACCTCTCCTCCACCATGTGCCGATGCTAGACCAACGTTATGCCAACCTTTTCTCCACCATTTGCCGACGTAGAAGCAACGTTATGCCAACCCCTATGGCTATCCCACCATGTGCCGACGTTGTACCTCCCCTTTCCAGTTCATGCCAACATCCTTCTGACATTACCAACACCAACTCAACAACATATTCAAACCAACATCAGTCGTCCGTTCATAAAAACATCGTCAAGATCATACTTCATCGGACATGTACAATCATTCAAACACATGCATCACAACGTGACAAGGAAAAGCCAGGTAATTAAGATTGGATTAAATAAATAAACAGAGCAAAATCCACAAAATGAAATAGTAACAATTTCATCAAAATTAGACTGAAATTGAGAAAAGTTCATTATAGAACACGACTTACATCCCTCTGGAACATATGTATAATAACAATATTGCAGCAAGAGGGACATGTTATTTTAATTTCGTCATGTCTATTATCTGGTACATTTTAATCACTATCAAAACTTGATAACAACTTATTTGTCCAATTTTAATGAAAAGTTCACCATCTTGCTTCTTAGAATTTGCTCTGAATACATCCCCCTCCCTCCAAAAAAAAAAAGAACAAGGAAAATAAACTGATTTTGTGATAAAACATACTTTATTTTATGTGTAATAAACAAACTGTTGTAAATGTGAATACAATTATTGTACATCTTTCTTTGGTATTTTCGTTTGAATTAAAAAAACATGTAAACATAGTTTCAAGTTCAAGGTATCTCATTGTGTCACAATATAGGCCTACTATCAAAGAATGCTAGGACGATATGAGCTGTTATAAAATGAAGTGTCGCTTACACGTAACATAACATACTGAAATTCATTGTACGAATATAATAAAAAATCTTCACAACTTCCCGAGTAAAACAAAACAATTTTTCTGGCAGACGAACACGATTGCTTATGACAAGATTCCTCTACATATGTACAGCACAAAAATATAAAGAAATTAATAAAGTGTCCACCATTTGCATACCAAGAACAAGGCATTTAATGTAAACAATTTTCCATAAAAATTAAAAATAAAATTCAGAGAAATTGCCAACATTTTTGTTGCTTAGACATTTCAGAGATGCTGATACATTTCGTCGCTATATCTATTGTTAACACATCTACAAACTGTTTTTTTCAGGAGGGATAGGCTACATCGCTTGAATGTGTGAAGTAAAGCAATTGCTAAATGTTTTTATAACGAGAGGAAATTTGAAAGAGAAAATAAAAAAGAGCAGAGCTTGTAAAGGGAAAATACAAGTTTCTTCACTCTAATATACCACTTTCAATATTTCCTTAAATTGAGAAGAAGGTAGTACGAAAAACATTCAGTCACTTAGATATATGAAATATTTTTTTCTTACCTTTGAAATTCTTTATAGCACGCATTTAGTTGACACATTATACAGGCATTCAAATTAATTACGACCTTCTTCGGCTCATGGTATAGCTCTCTTTTTAAAATTGGGCCATTAGTGAAATTTCACCACAACAAATAACAAGTAAAGATGCATAGCACACTATTTAATAAAAAAAGTTATTGTTTATGTTTGTGTACAAAACATATGCCTGCAGAGCTGGCTAGCAAGCACCGTAGCTTGCCTAAGCGGAGATCGTTCTTGATATAACATCACTAATCCTTTGGTCAATCATTCCGAGGAACTCATTCCGAGGAACTCTGAGAATTTTAAGGGGCGGGGTCCACCATTAGACGAGCAACTTGGAGAGGTTTTCAAAAATTTGTAAAACATATAAGGAGGCATTATTCATGAAACAATTGTTATTATGTTGCTTAAAAAGGGTCTTGATACAAGACATAAAACTTTAAATTTCCTAAGGCAGTCGACCTTTAAAGAATGGGTTAGACGGAATCAAAATCTTGTCTAGCTTGTGGTGGTACAATTTCGGCATCTGCGGCAAAAAAAAGAAGAAGAAAGAAACCAAACAAGATTTAAAAGCAGATCATGGAAACATCACCTTGAAATAGTACAGATATTAATCCAATAGTACGGCATAGTAAGGGAAGTAGTCCTGAGTGGCACATCCTCCCTAATTTTGATGAAATTTCATGGATAGAATGCTTGCTCAGTGTTGAGCTGCTTGATTGATAACAGTTTAAAGCCCCTCTTAAGTGTTGGATCCCCAAATTAGCCAAAGAATATATGGCACAATCTCACTTAAATTGTATGATGTGAAAGAGGATGTCATTAACACCCGGGCACTTCTGCAAATAGAATATTGCCCTAAATAATGTGTTTGAAGTAGAATATGGATGAAAGAGTACACAATTTGCGTTTTCTGCATACAACACAAAACCCTAAGTTAGTGAGTTTGTATTCTTTCTTATTGTGAAGAATGTTTGAAGAATAGTGGCATCCTCTTTCACATCATTATAAAATTAAAGTGAAATGAGAAGCTCCCAATACTTGAGAGAGGTTTAAAAGTAGAAACAAAAACACAAAGCTATATCGTTAGTTGCTTATACAAGAAACAAATCAATTGACTGTGTTTTGTTTTTTGTGGCACCCTGCATTCAGAATTGTTTCCCCCAAAATACTGCTATAAGCAGTATTTCATGATTTGTTGTTGTTGAATAGTTTTGTAAGTGATCACAATGCAATTTCTCAATATAATCAGGAAAAAGATACTTGCATCCGTTAGCAGCTATGTCATACACAAACGTACATTAATCCAGTACATTTGTACTTTGTGTGCAGCGCACAACTATAACGAATACTAAGAAGTGCATTAACTATCCTGTCTAGATGTACAACTAAATACAAAATGAATAAAATGCCAAATGACATACCCATATTTCTGAATGTTGAGGTCAATGGGGGCGTTGGGGTCGACAGTGTTCTGGAGGTTGATGGGGTCGATGTCGAAGGGGTCCTTGGTGCTGTTGATGCTTTTCTGGATGATCGATGTAGGGGTAGCTGGATCTGGACGGGTAGATTAGAGGAATCTGGAATTTGTTGTGAAGTTGACGATATGAAATGCAGGATTTAATATTTAAATTTCAGAATGGGATTATAGGAAAAAAAAGTATTGGGATTTGGAAGAGCTATATAGATTTTAATGTATTAATAAAAAACGTCAGAATGTAAAAATAAATAATTAAAATATTTACCTTTAGTTTAAATTATAGCAATTTAATAAACATGTGCATAAATAATAAAAACTGATTTGAAAATGAAAATAAAAATGCAGCAATAATACAATTTGTGAATGAAAATTTTGGGATCAGTGTTACCCCCGCCCCCAATAGTTTTCCTATTTACTATTCAATAAAATTGTGGTTCTTGACCAATTGCGACTTTAAATGATTGCTAATGGCAAAATGATGGTAATTCGCACCAGCTACCTCTCACAATCCACCAAATGTGTTGATACAAAGTTCTTGCATATTTTGGCAGACTTAATTGGCACACTCCCCTGAAAGAATTCAGGAGGCTATAAATATATGTACTAGCGGGATATTTGAATTCACAGCCCATTCAGCTCTCTATATATAGATAAGTATTTGATTCAATTGGTCTTTTAAACAATGCATCAGCACCTTCAACACTGGTAACACCAACAGATTCACAATCATTTGATTCAAGGTCGATATTGCATATCATGCATATTGGGATGAACATCATCACTGTCACGGTACATGGTGCATCAATGCATCACCTAGCCCTAGGTCTAACTCTAAGTCAGGAACATATCAACATTCATCACGGCAAACACTCAATGCATTTGATGCCGACACTTCGGCCCCCATCATAGCCACCATAGCCATCACTCACACTTCAATTGCACGCAGCGGGTGTGCATGCTAAGCGTACGCCGAGCAGTGCACTCGTACCCACTTTCACAGGGAATTATTCATGATTACTTTAACAATTTCTCATGCTATTTCCCTCGCTTTATGTGACAGGGAGTTCTCACACTATACAATTTATCAGTTTCACGCAACATGCTCACAAAAATAACGTTGAAAGAGAAAGAAAATCATTCATTTACCATGCAGTGTAGGTACTCCTCGGCCCCGGCAACTGATCCAGACAAATGGACAGAATATGGCTGACGTTACAATTGCATGAGCACATGGGCATGCGCACGCATGCATTTTTTTTACCCGGATGTAGGTACTAGGTCGTATTTGTTACGTTGGCCCAACGTCATATAGCCAACCAGCATGCACTATTTATCAGTAAAGATGGAGACGATGGATCAACGTTTAGCAAAGGTTGGCCCAACGTCGCGTATAGCCAACATCCACCATTTCTCAGTAAAATTTGAAACGTTGGACCAACATTGAGCCAACGTTAATAGCCCAACGTCGAATAGCCAACCAAAAGCCAACATTTATCAGTAATAATTGAGACGATGGACCAACGTTCAGCCAACATTGGCCCAACATCGAATAGCAAACCAATATCCACCATTTATCAGTGAAAATGGCGACAATGGACCAACACTTGAACCAACGTTAGCCCCACGTCGAATAGCCAACCAAAAGCCAACATTAATCAGTAATAATTGAGACGCTGAATCAACGTTCAGCCAACATTGGCCCAACGTCGAATAGCCAACCAATAGCCAACATTTATCAGTGATAATTGAGACGATTGACCAACGTTCAGCCAACATTGGCCCAACTTCGATATAGCCAACCCAAAGCCACCATTTATTAGTTAAAATGGCGACAATGAGCCAACGTTAGCCCAACGTCGAATAGCCAACCAAAAGCCAACATTTATCAGTAATAATTGAGACGATAGACCAACGTTCAGCCAACATTGGCCCAACGTCGAAAATCCAACCAATAGCCAACATTAATCAGTGATAATTGAGACGATGGACCAACGTTTAGCCAACTTTGGCCCAACGTCGAATAGCCAACCAATAGCCAACATTTATCAGTGATAATTGAGACGATTGACCAACGTTCAGCCAACATTGGCCCAACGTCGAATAGCAAACCAATATCCACCATTTATCAGTGAAAATGGCGACAATGGACCAACACTTGAACCAACGTTAGCCCCACGTCGAATAGCCAACCAAAAGCCAACATTAATCAGTAATAATTGAGACGCTGAATCAACGTTCAGCCAACATTGGCCCAACGTCGAATAGCCAACCAATAGCCAACATTTATCAGTGATAATTGAGACGATTGACCAACGTTCAGCCAACATTGGCCCAACTTCGATATAGCCAACCCAAAGCCACCATTTATTAGTTAAAATGGCGACAATGAGCCAACGTTAGCCCAACGTCGAATAGCCAACCAAAAGCCAACATTTATCAGTAATAATTGAGACGATAGACCAACGTTCAGCCAACATTGGCCCAACGTCGAAAATCCAACCAATAGCCAACATTAATCAGTGATAATTGAGACGATGGACCAACGTTTAGCCAACTTTGGCCCAACGTCGAATAGCCAACCAATAGCCAACATTTATCAGTGATAATTGAGACGATTGACCAACGTTCAGCCAACATTGGCCCAACGTCGAATAGCCAACCCAAAGCCACCATTTATCAGTGAAAATGGCGACAATGAGCCAACGTTAGCCCAACGTCGAATAGCCAACCAAAAGCCAACATTTATCAGTAACAATTGAGACAATAGACCAATGTTCAGCCAACATTGGCCCAACGTCGAAAATCCAACCAATAGCCAACATTAATCAGTGATAATTGAGACGATGGACCAACGTTCAGCCAACATTGGCCCAACGTCGATTTGCCAACCAAAAGCCACCATTTATTAGTAAAAATGGCGACAATGGACCAACGTTCAGCCAACATTGGCCCAACGTCGCATAGCCAACCAATAGCCACCATTTATCAGTGAAAATGGCGACAATGGACCAACGTTCAGCCAACATTGGCCCAACGTCGAATAGCCAACCAAAAGCCACCATTTATCATTGAAAATGGCGACATTGGACCAACGTTCAGCCAACATTGGCCCAACGTCGAATAGCCAACCAATAGCCACCATTTATCAGTAAAAAAATGGCGACGATGGCCCAACGATTAGCCAACGTTGGCTTGCCGACTGCGACCCTGCCGACCGTGGCCGACGTTGGCCCAACGCCGTATTGTTATCTGGGCGATTTATGACACTCTTTCCACTCGATGGGTGTACTGGAAGGAAGGGAGTTAGATTTCTGTTTTGTGGATTTCTTCTTTACAGGCTTGGGTTGAGACTGATTCACTGACAAGAATTGGTACAGACATGCAGCTCTTCGGGAGAAGTTAGGAATGTATCTGCGATAGTATCCCACCAATCCAAGCAACTTGCGAAGGTCTCCCACGGTAGCTGGTGTCTTCTCCTTTAGCATACGAACTGCTTCGGTATCGTTTGGGTCAACCTGATGTCCGTCTTTGGACACAATCCGTCCTAGATATTTTACCTGACTCTGAAAGAACTTGCATTTGGCTGGCTTTAGTTTAATGCCTTTCTTCTTCAGTCGATGCAATACCTTCTGTAGGTGGGCGACATGTTCGTCAAATGTGGTGCTGTATACCAGAATGTCGTCGAGGTATACTGTGCATATCTCTCCACTAAGATCATCCAGACAATTTTCCATGCAACGCTGGAAAACAGCAGGGGCATTGGTTAGGCCAAACGGGATGCGGTTCCACTCATAAAGGCCCCATGGGGTGATGAAGGCTGTGAGGGGTTTACTGCTTTCCGCCATGAACCCCTGGTGGTATGCCTTCCCCTGATCTAGTGTTGTAAACCATGCATTTCCACCCAGGCTGTCCAGCACTTCTTGGATGCGGGGAATCGGTTGTCTGTCTGGTATTGTCTTCTGATTGAGTTGGCGATAGTCGATACATAGCCTCAACGTCCCATCCTTCTTCCTGACGCATACAACAGGTGAAGAATATGGAGAACTGGATTTTCTGATCCATCCCTTCTCCAGCAGATTTGCCACATAATCTTTCACCTCTCTGTACAATGGTCGGGGTACGGCCATGTAAGTCCTTTGAACAGGCGTTGGGTCATTGAGACTGATGTTCATCTGCAGATCTGAAATAGATCCGATATCTTCATCTCCCATGCAGAAAACATCACGCTCTGCATCTAACACACCCAGGAGTTTCTCTTGTTGTTGTGTCGAAAGATGTCTCACATCAAAGTTGTCACGAAAGGATTGGGTAGGTGGGTCAGTAGTTACTTGATTCACTCTGGTGTTATGAGTCTCATCAGTCGGGATGTGATGGTGCACAGATGAAATTCCATGCAGGTGCCCCAGGACTGTCTTCTTCGGAATCACAATAGGACGAGATGAAGCGTTTGTGACCAGGACTTGCACTCTGCATGAACTTCCACGATTCACCTCCACTAGGAATGGGTCGATGCCCAGGCCAGCGTCAAACAATGAGTTCTCCTCGTCAGGCTCGAATAGGCAACGAGTCTTCTCTGGAGCACTGGTATGCGTCCTACATGCAACCCTCATACTCTTGCCAGGTGGTAGCACTGTTACCTGGTTTACTCTGACCATCGGGTAGACATCGATTTTGGTGGCTCCGATAATAGAGATGATGCTGCTTACTATCTTAGGGGAACAACTCATTGCTGATGCTAGAGCTTTATGCATCGCATCAGGGGAGGTAGACGGGTTAATGAGCAGGGCTTCAATTACATTAAAGCCAATGATGGCATTCTCGCTGATGGTGTTATCTCCTACTACCAAAAATGGGACTTGAATCTCAGCCTCTCCACTGCCCCCAATCTGCACTGTTAGTTCAACATATCCGCTGAAAGGGAGATCAGTTTTATTTGCAACTGACAATCGTAGATCCTGATCCTGAAGGAGGTTTGAAATGGGCTGGGCCTGTTTTTGAGGGAGTGAGTCTTTGAGCCATGAGTCAGAGATTAGGGAGACTTGGGCACCAGTATCCCACAATGCTTGTGTTGCTTGTCCTTGGATAAAACATTGAAGCATACATTTTTTTCCAATTAATTTTGCTATTTTGTTCTGGGATCGGGTGGGGAAACTTGTCTTGGTGTCTACTTGTGATTGCTGCTTGGGACTTACTGGTTGTCTCCTCGAGGGCACGACCCGTCCCGTAGTGGTGCCCGCTGGTCGTTTCCCGCCGTGCATCCTCTGGCGAGGTGTCCAGCACTCCCGCACTTGTAGCAATGGCGACACTGTCGACCTTCCCCTTTCTTCCTGCATTCGGTGCAGCCCCATTCGAGTGGAGAGCGTTGTCTTGCTGGGCCTTGTCTCTCACGAACAGGAGCTGGACTACTATCTCGGATGGCCGCAATCTCTGCCCTGATCAGAGCCTTGATCTCCTTATGGATGCTGCTCATGTCCATTTTGGCCTCTGATGTTTCTTGTATGATATTGACTTGGGCTGGCGTCCTCCTCTTCTGCTTATTCAGCCGCTCCGTCTCATTATTGGCGGCAAGGTTGATTTTTTCTAAAAGGTCCTCGTCGCTAGCTGCTGAGTCATTCAGGTAAGGCTTCATATCATTTCTTACCCCTTCATTTGTTATGCCGGTCAAGGCAGAGTGCCTGAACATGTTCTCCACTAGAGAACTATCATACCGAAATGACGACCCGGCCTCCTGTGACACGAACATGATTTTTTGTTTTAGGGCGAGCAGCCTTAATAAGAAATCATGGGGCGACTCCCTCTGACCTTGTGCAGCCCTACTCAAGTCGTGGTACAGCTCCGTTGCCTCTTTTTCTTGGTAGTGGGATCTGATGAGCCGACGGAGGGTGGGAAGGTTGAGCTGGGGTTTCGACTCTAAATACGCCCTTAGGGTGAGGCCAGGCGTCATGGCACGAATCACGGCGTCAACGATGTCCTCATCTGCGTATTTCCTCTCTTTTCCCCGCTCGATCTGGTGGATGAGGCTCATAAAACTTAACCTCTCTTTCTGTCCTGCCTCCCCAACCTGTCCGGAAATCTTGAATTCCCTTCGCCAAGGCGTCGCTTCCGGTTGGGCCCTACCGATGGTCGATGGGGATGAGGCTACCTCTGTCTCTTGCTTGGTTTCCTTTACCTCATCCTTTGTACCAATGGCGTCTGCTACCATCTTCCATGTTGCCTCTCCATGGTCTGCGCTGTCCGCCATCTCGTCGCTGTTCAGATGCTTGGTAACAAGCCTCACGAGCTCTGACCTACCCTTTTCCTTACCTACACTCACCTTATCCTCTGGCAATCCCAGGGCCGTCAACACATCTATGAGTCCCTCTATGCTGCACCCCCTTAGTCCATTGGTGACATCATCTTTAAGGCCCTCCATCCTGGTTGTTGACGCTCTGGCTACTGTAGGAGTTGGTGAGAAGCGGCTTGGTCTGGATCAGGTCAGTCTACCCCGCTCGTCTCATAGGATGATGACTTGCAGCTTTAGTTCATCGAGAACATCAAGACTGGTGACATCATCCGGGCAGTGCCTCCAAAATGTTACACCCCTATGGCGTGTAGGGATGGTTACTGTAAATAACTGGAAATAATCAAAGATGAGGAGAAACAAGTCAGTTGGTGTACTCAGTGCTCACTCAAAATGTAGAATGACACATTTATTATCTCCATAATAAATATCAACGAATGACAGAAATCATCATACAATAACAATATTGTCAGAACAAACCTTCTAGAATTATAATGTTTTCCGTCTCCTTATCCTAATGGATACATAACCATAACAATTAATATCAAACGTTTTGTACATCACACTTCTTAACAATTTCATCCTTAAGCATGTTCCTTTGAAACTGCTAAATACTACCTGTGAATGTATTCTATACGCTAACCAATTACAATATATATTATATACAAACCCGAGAACTAACCCGGATCATGTTTATACTAAAGATACCATGTTCATATAAACCATGACTTTTCCTTTAACTATCCTTATGCTCTCATGAACATACTATTCATAAAGAAGTCCTACTATTATTATAAAACGGTATCCAAGTAAACTCCCTTAAATAATCAAGGATTATTTAATACAAGTTCTATTATATCATCCAATAAAACTAACAATTAACTATAAGAAATAAACTTAAAGTGTAGTTTAACAAACTACTAAACTGAATCTCAAAAGTAGTAATGACACTTTAAATCATCACATCAAAATGACTACTCTAATAACAAACAACTAATGACTACTCTAATAACAAACTATACAAGTTTACCAAACTGGAACAAAGATATTCTATTCACTACAAATATTGAGAGAACATAAAGAGAACTATGTAAAACTCTCTAACGTATTATAAAACAAAGCAGTCTTTTAAAACTATCTTCATGGGAGGAAGCTTGATCCAATAATCATATAAATCAACTTGCACAAGCTCAACTACCAGTCTTCCTAGTTAGTCTACTTTCCAGGCACTCTGAATCACTATTCTAAACTCAAGTCCTATTAATACAAGAAAGACTATGTACAATACAACATAATATGCTAAATGGGTCTGATCTATTAGACTACCCTATGTCAATATTCTAGGTAGGTCCATGGTGGACAGACCACAGATTCCTCTATCTACAGCTCTTATCATTCACTCTCATCTTAGGTCCAGTCTCCTCACTTTCTGGAGTTCGGAGTTGCTAAACCCTTTCACATCGAAGTCTTAATCTACTTATTTATATAATAATATATATATATATATATACATGATTCAAAGGTTCAAGTACCAAAACTGATCATGTTTAAAAGTAATACAATTACTTACTCTGTTCGAAAGCTAAAACGGTGCACCATGCTATAATAAAGCATTACAATACTCTTGCTTTATAATAACCAACTAAACTGCTAAATACTATGGATGGAATACCAGTAAAATGTATTACTTTAGCATGAATACATAAAATATACAATATACATGTATACATACTAATATCAAAATACATAGATAGAAATGATATTGTCTTACCTGGAAATAATCAAAGATGAGGAGAAACAAGTCAGTTGGTGTACTCAGTGCTCACTCAAAATGTAGAATGACACATGTTGTACACTATTCATGCTGACCGATCCCTGCTCAAGTCTTAATCTCCAAGTTCGTCCATTTATGCTGGTAGGGTAATGTTTACTAAACTGGGGGATTAATCCTTAGTCTGTAATTCTGAGGGTAGAGTTTCTTTGTGCTCACTGGACATAGCAAACTCATATAAACTTACTAAACAATACAAAGTTAGGAACAAAGGGGTGGGCATTTACTAACTAAAGTGGAGTGGGCATTTATTAGTGAGTCATCAAACATCAAAGACTATATCTCTATAGGGGTATAACACAGCACAGAGTATATCTCTATAGGGGTATAACACCTTCCCCCACCAAAAAAAATAAATGTCCACTTGACACTCAAACAATGTCATAACTGTAAGGGAAAGAAACAAAAAAAATCCCAATGTTTAAACCAAGGAAATATACCACTGATTCCTTCAAACCGTTACATCGATGTAACCTAGTCATTATAGTCATGCTATATAAATCTATCAATAAAGTAAGTAAGTCAGGGTGTTAACGGTCCTAACTTGAATCCATAGATCCTTAATACTATTCAATAGAAAGAGAATATATCCCTAATAACATATCAACTATGACAACATTAATGAGTCATACCCTTTGAGAAACCCTCTAGTACAACATAAGTACTAATTTGTCAAATGCTGCAAAAAGTTATCTCCTATCTAGTTACACTGCACAGTGTACTTCTTGTAGACTCATTAAAGTTTCTGTTTTGGAATCTCAACATCTATACGTATATTAACTTACATCTCAACTTTTCAGTTATACATCCCAAACTTTTCTGTACATTTAATTTTCAACCTCCTACCGGTGACGTAGCCTCTTAGCTATTCTCATGCTTTCAGCCATCTCTTTCGTTCATGCAGCGAGTACAATCTCTTTGTCGTCCTCGACCTCGTACGATGTCCTCACTTAGCATCTCATGACCTTCAGCATCCACCGGTCTTAAGTTCTGCGTTGATTGAAATTAAATGTTCTTAAAGCTGATATTCTCTAATACAAACCCGCAGGTGAGCGCAGATCTGTCGTCCAGGTAGCTCCTTGCATCCCAAGTGGCGACTCCCTCGGTAATGGCTGGAAGCGTCCATGTGACTGCGATGCTGGTCCCATCATCCACGGTGTTGGCCTCAGTGGCTGCGATGCTGGTCCCACTGGCTGCTGCACTTCTGGGATTGGTAGTGGTGGGTTGCGTGGTACCTGGCCAGAGCTTTGGTTAAACAATTGATACTGAGAAAACATATCATGTGGGGGAGGATAAGGCATAGATAAGGTCTGGGGTATGAAAGGAGCAACGTGAGACGTATTATTAGGAAGATGGGAGACAAACTGATGCTGGTTGTTCAGTGTAGCTGGAATATGCATCAGGTTTGGTTGGATTGGTTGTAGGGTAGGGTCTCCTAAACTATCATAGGTGAGCCTTGAAGGAGGGTGACGTTGTCTCGGAGGTAGAGCTGGGTCGTGTTGCTGATGTGATGAGGAAGAGCTGTCTGCTTGGACTACAGGGTGCACAACTGATGGTGACGCTGAGCCAATATTTCTCTCTCTTTGTCCCTCATCAGTCACTTGTGGGGGTTGGAGTATCTGTTGGGCCATTTCTGCTAGGGTAGAATTATCTAAAGGAAGTTCTTCATCTGATGTAGAGATATCAACCGAAGCATCACTTTCAGTTAGCTGGTCTTGAAAACCTGCTAGTCTTGTCCCTTCCAGATAATACCTTTCTTCATCTGAAGATTCAGTTGAAGACCATGACATGTGGGTGGGCAAGGGTTTACTGGATCTGGTTCGTCGCCGAGGAGGGGCCTTCACTTCACTGTTACCCGTGGGATGATCTCCATCAGGAGCTAGAAAACCTGCACATGGCAGCAACATGTTGCGATGAAGGACTCTTGAAGGACCAGATCCATCCTCGTGCATGACTTGATAGACAGGCAAGTCGTCTCCTACTCTCTTGAGTACCTTATACACGTCTGGTTCCCAATAGGACTGGAGCTTATTTGGTCCTGGAACACGCTTATGATTACGAACCAGGACTCGATCACCTTTGTCCAGAGGAAGACTTGGCCTTTTCCCGTCTTTTCTTCCCCTGGAGGTGCTCTTCTCCGCATTCCTTCGGGCTAACGTGTATGCTTCTTGCATGGCATCTTTCCATCTGCTGCAGAAATCTGCATGAGTAACCTTGCCGTCCTCCTTTTCTTCAGCAAGATTGAAAACCAGGTCAATTGGAAGCCTTGGTTCCCGCCCATACATCAGGAAGAATGGAGAAAATCCAGTTGCTTCTGATTTTGTACAGTTGTACGCATGTACAACCTTGGGGAGATGGTCTTTCCAATTGGCCTTTTCTGTGGACGTAAGGGTGCGTAGCATTGACAACAGGGTCCGATTGAATCGTTCCACCTGTCCATTTCCTTCTGGATGATAAGGGGTAGTCCTGGAATGCTTGATGTTGGCTAGCATTTCCAGTCGACGGAACAGGCGATTTTCAAATTCACCACCCTGGTCGTGATGGATACGTTGAGGAAAACCAAACTGCAAGATGAAGTTATTGAATATCTTATCTGCAACAGTTTTTGCCGTCTTATCTCTGGTGGGATATGCCTGGGCTAGCTTTGTGAAGTGATCCATGACGACTAGGATGTACTCGTAACCACCCTTGGATTTCTCTAGATGAAGGAAGTCAATGGATACGAGTTCTAGCGGCTGAGTACTGGTTATGCTTGTCATAGGTGCCCTGATCTGTCTGGCTGGTTTCTTATCCTTAAGACAACTGCAGCTCGATGTAATAAACCTGGTTATGTCACCTTCCATTCCTGGCCAGTAGAATCGTTGTCTCGCCAACTGCGTGACTCTCTCTGGTCCAAGGTGGCCCATGTTGACATGAAGTTCTTGGTACACCAGCTGCCTATATTTACCAGGAAGAACCAGTTGATTGCGGTTTGCAGTCTTTCGACGCAGGATGCCATGATCATCAACCACTAGTCTATTCCATTCATGAAGTAGCTTCCTGACCTCTTTGGGCATTTTCTTCCTTTCAGGGGGAGACAATTGCTTTCCACGTTGCTTGAGGTCCAGGACAACAGAGATAGTGGGATCATTCTTCTGAGTGGCTCGTAGTTCTTCCGTTGTTAGTTGGGGCAGTCCTGTTGAAATGTGAATATTTGATACTTGAGCAGGGATAGCTTCTGAGCCTGGGAGAGCCAGGTTCCAAGGTACATCCTCATTCACCTGAATCCCATGATGTACTGCCTGTATCACTGGTCTGGTGATTTCCTCTGAGTACCCCGGCATGGCTGGAAGAGTGAGGGGTTCTCGCGATAAGGTATCAGCATCTCCGTTACTCTTTCCTGGACGATACTTGATGCTGAAATGAAAATCAGCCAGTTCACCAACCCACCTCATTCCTGTAGCATTCAGTTTCGCAGACGTCAACACATATGTTAGTGGGTTGTTGTCTGTGTATACGACAAAGGGAGGAGAGTAGTACAAATAGTCGCGGAACCGTTCACAGATCGCCCATTTCAATGCCAGGAACTCCAGTTTTCCGGAATGTAAATGGTAGTTTTTCTCTGCGGGGGTGAGGGAACGAGAAGCGTATGCTATTACCCTCAACTTGCCGTCCTGCTTCTGGTATAGTACCGCTCCAAGTCCTTCATGGGAGGCATCTGTATGCACTACAAAAGGCTTTTCAAAGTCTGGGTAGGCCATGATGGGAGCTATGAGAAGACTGTCTATCAGAGATGAAAGGGCTGATTTATGACACTCTTTCCACTCGATGGGTGTACTGGAAGGAAGGGAGTTAGATTTCTGTTTTGTGGATTTCTTCTTTACAGGCTTGGGTTGAGACTGATTCACTGACAAGAATTGGTACAGACATGCAGCTCTTCGGGAGAAGTTAGGAATGTATCTGCGATAGTATCCCACCAATCCAAGCAACTTGCGAAGGTCTCCCACGGTAGCTGGTGTCTTCTCCTTTAGCATACGAACTGCTTCGGTATCGTTTGGGTCAACCTGATGTCCGTCTTTGGACACAATCCGTCCTAGATATTTTACCTGACTCTGAAAGAACTTGCATTTGGCTGGCTTTAGTTTAATGCCTTTCTTCTTCAGTCGATGCAATACCTTCTGTAGGTGGGCGACATGTTCGTCAAATGTGGTGCTGTATACCAGAATGTCGTCGAGGTATACTGTGCATATCTCTCCACTAAGATCATCCAGACAATTTTCCATGCAACGCTGGAAAACAGCAGGGGCATTGGTTAGGCCAAACGGGATGCGGTTCCACTCATAAAGGCCCCATGGGGTGATGAAGGCTGTGAGGGGTTTACTGCTTTCCGCCATGAACCCCTGGTGGTATGCCTTCCCCTGATCTAGTGTTGTAAACCATGCATTTCCACCCAGGCTGTCCAGCACTTCTTGGATGCGGGGAATCGGTTGTCTGTCTGGTATTGTCTTCTGATTGAGTTGGCGATAGTCGATACATAGCCTCAACGTCCCATCCTTCTTCCTGACGCATACAACAGGTGAAGAATATGGAGAACTGGATTTTCTGATCCATCCCTTCTCCAGCAGATTTGCCACATAATCTTTCACCTCTCTGTACAATGGTCGGGGTACGGCCATGTAAGTCCTTTGAACAGGCGTTGGGTCATTGAGACTGATGTTCATCTGCAGATCTGAAATAGATCCGATATCTTCATCTCCCATGCAGAAAACATCACGCTCTGCATCTAACACACCCAGGAGTTTCTCTTGTTGTTGTGTCGAAAGATGTCTCACATCAAAGTTGTCACGAAAGGATTGGGTAGGTGGGTCAGTAGTTACTTGATTCACTCTGGTGTTATGAGTCTCATCAGTCGGGATGTGATGGTGCACAGATGAAATTCCATGCAGGTGCCCCAGGACTGTCTTCTTCGGAATCACAATAGGACGAGATGAAGCGTTTGTGACCAGGACTTGCACTCTGCATGAACTTCCACGATTCACCTCCACTAGGAATGGGTCGATGCCCAGGCCAGCGTCAAACAATGAGTTCTCCTCGTCAGGCTCGAATAGGCAACGAGTCTTCTCTGGAGCACTGGTATGCGTCCTACATGCAACCCTCATACTCTTGCCAGGTGGTAGCACTGTTACCTGGTTTACTCTGACCATCGGGTAGACATCGATTTTGGTGGCTCCGATAATAGAGATGATGCTGCTTACTATCTTAGGGGAACAACTCATTGCTGATGCTAGAGCTTTATGCATCGCATCAGGGGAGGTAGACGGGTTAATGAGCAGGGCTTCAATTACATTAAAGCCAATGATGGCATTCTCGCTGATGGTGTTATCTCCTACTACCAAAAATGGGACTTGAATCTCAGCCTCTCCACTGCCCCCAATCTGCACTGTTAGTTCAACATATCCGCTGAAAGGGAGATCAGTTTTATTTGCAACTGACAATCGTAGATCCTGATCCTGAAGGAGGTTTGAAATGGGCTGGGCCTGTTTTTGAGGGAGTGAGTCTTTGAGCCATGAGTCAGAGATTAGGGAGACTTGGGCACCAGTATCCCACAATGCTTGTGTTGCTTGTCCTTGGATAAAACATTGAAGCATACATTTTTTTCCAATTAATTTTGCTATTTTGTTCTGGGATCGGGTGGGGAAACTTGTCTTGGTGTCTACTTGTGATTGCTGCTTGGGACTTACTGGTTGTCTCCTCGAGGGCACGACCCGTCCCGTAGTGGTGCCCGCTGGTCGTTTCCCGCCGTGCATCCTCTGGCGAGGTGTCCAGCACTCCCGCACTTGTAGCAATGGCGACACTGTCGACCTTCCCCTTTCTTCCTGCATTCGGTGCAGCCCCATTCGAGTGGAGAGCGTTGTCTTGCTGGGCCTTGTCTCTCACGAACAGGAGCTGGACTACTATCTCGGATGGCCGCAATCTCTGCCCTGATCAGAGCCTTGATCTCCTTATGGATGCTGCTCATGTCCATTTTGGCCTCTGATGTTTCTTGTATGATATTGACTTGGGCTGGCGTCCTCCTCTTCTGCTTATTCAGCCGCTCCGTCTCATTATTGGCGGCAAGGTTGATTTTTTCTAAAAGGTCCTCGTCGCTAGCTGCTGAGTCATTCAGGTAAGGCTTCATATCATTTCTTACCCCTTCATTTGTTATGCCGGTCAAGGCAGAGTGCCTGAACATGTTCTCCACTAGAGAACTATCATACCGAAATGACGACCCGGCCTCCTGTGACACGAACATGATTTTTTGTTTTAGGGCGAGCAGCCTTAATAAGAAATCATGGGGCGACTCCCTCTGACCTTGTGCAGCCCTACTCAAGTCGTGGTACAGCTCCGTTGCCTCTTTTTCTTGGTAGTGGGATCTGATGAGCCGACGGAGGGTGGGAAGGTTGAGCTGGGGTTTCGACTCTAAATACGCCCTTAGGGTGAGGCCAGGCGTCATGGCACGAATCACGGCGTCAACGATGTCCTCATCTGCGTATTTCCTCTCTTTTCCCCGCTCGATCTGGTGGATGAGGCTCATAAAACTTAACCTCTCTTTCTGTCCTGCCTCCCCAACCTGTCCGGAAATCTTGAATTCCCTTCGCCAAGGCGTCGCTTCCGGTTGGGCCCTACCGATGGTCGATGGGGATGAGGCTACCTCTGTCTCTTGCTTGGTTTCCTTTACCTCATCCTTTGTACCAATGGCGTCTGCTACCATCTTCCATGTTGCCTCTCCATGGTCTGCGCTGTCCGCCATCTCGTCGCTGTTCAGATGCTTGGTAACAAGCCTCACGAGCTCTGACCTACCCTTTTCCTTACCTACACTCACCTTATCCTCTGGCAATCCCAGGGCCGTCAACACATCTATGAGTCCCTCTATGCTGCACCCCCTTAGTCCATTGGTGACATCATCTTTAAGGCCCTCCATCCTGGTTGTTGACGCTCTGGCTACTGTAGGAGTTGGTGAGAAGCGGCTTGGTCTGGATCAGGTCAGTCTACCCCGCTCGTCTCATAGGATGATGACTTGCAGCTTTAGTTCATCGAGAACATCAAGACTGGTGACATCATCCGGGCAGTGCCTCCAAAATGTTACACCCCTATGGCGTGTAGGGATGGTTACTGTAAATAACTGGAAATAATCAAAGATGAGGAGAAACAAGTCAGTTGGTGTACTCAGTGCTCACTCAAAATGTAGAATGACACATTTATTATCTCCATAATAAATATCAACGAATGACAGAAATCATCATACAATAACAATATTGTCAGAACAAACCTTCTAGAATTATAATGTTTTCCGTCTCCTTATCCTAATGGATACATAACCATAACAATTAATATCAAACGTTTTGTACATCACACTTCTTAACAATTTCATCCTTAAGCATGTTCCTTTGAAACTGCTAAATACTACCTGTGAATGTATTCTATACGCTAACCAATTACAATATATATTATATACAAACCCGAGAACTAACCCGGATCATGTTTATACTAAAGATACCATGTTCATATAAACCATGACTTTTCCTTTAACTATCCTTATGCTCTCATGAACATACTATTCATAAAGAAGTCCTACTATTATTATAAAACGGTATCCAAGTAAACTCCCTTAAATAATCAAGGATTATTTAATACAAGTTCTATTATATCATCCAATAAAACTAACAATTAACTATAAGAAATAAACTTAAAGTGTAGTTTAACAAACTACTAAACTGAATCTCAAAAGTAGTAATGACACTTTAAATCATCACATCAAAATGACTACTCTAATAACAAACAACTAATGACTACTCTAATAACAAACTATACAAGTTTACCAAACTGGAACAAAGATATTCTATTCACTACAAATATTGAGAGAACATAAAGAGAACTATGTAAAACTCTCTAACGTATTATAAAACAAAGCAGTCTTTTAAAACTATCTTCATGGGAGGAAGCTTGATCCAATAATCATATAAATCAACTTGCACAAGCTCAACTACCAGTCTTCCTAGTTAGTCTACTTTCCAGGCACTCTGAATCACTATTCTAAACTCAAGTCCTATTAATACAAGAAAGACTATGTACAATACAACATAATATGCTAAATGGGTCTGATCTATTAGACTACCCTATGTCAATATTCTAGGTAGGTCCATGGTGGACAGACCACAGATTCCTCTATCTACAGCTCTTATCATTCACTCTCATCTTAGGTCCAGTCTCCTCACTTTCTGGAGTTCGGAGTTGCTAAACCCTTTCACATCGAAGTCTTAATCTACTTATTTATATAATAATATATATATATATATATACATGATTCAAAGGTTCAAGTACCAAAACTGATCATGTTTAAAAGTAATACAATTACTTACTCTGTTCGAAAGCTAAAACGGTGCACCATGCTATAATAAAGCATTACAATACTCTTGCTTTATAATAACCAACTAAACTGCTAAATACTATGGATGGAATACCAGTAAAATGTATTACTTTAGCATGAATACATAAAATATACAATATACATGTATACATACTAATATCAAAATACATAGATAGAAATGATATTGTCTTACCTGGAAATAATCAAAGATGAGGAGAAACAAGTCAGTTGGTGTACTCAGTGCTCACTCAAAATGTAGAATGACACATGTTGTACACTATTCATGCTGACCGATCCCTGCTCAAGTCTTAATCTCCAAGTTCGTCCATTTATGCTGGTAGGGTAATGTTTACTAAACTGGGGGATTAATCCTTAGTCTGTAATTCTGAGGGTAGAGTTTCTTTGTGCTCACTGGACATAGCAAACTCATATAAACTTACTAAACAATACAAAGTTAGGAACAAAGGGGTGGGCATTTACTAACTAAAGTGGAGTGGGCATTTATTAGTGAGTCATCAAACATCAAAGACTATATCTCTATAGGGGTATAACACAGCACAGAGTATATCTCTATAGGGGTATAACACTACGAGGTCGACAGGCCAGAAACGCACAAGGGATGACACGCATCCTGATTGCAGAAGCGATGTCGTGGAATCAACGAAGATGGAAATTCAGAGCTCCTCATCAATAACTGTACCGCGGAATCGATGTGGAGCAGAATTGTAATGCAGCAGGCTCAAGAAATAAAAAAGAGAATGTTGAGACTATGTATTGTTTAAAATGGCACCCCATGCTTACTAAATGCCGATGACTTAATTCCACTCTCTATAAAAAGAATAGAGGAATCATTACATTATGGAGTTGAATTCAAGGGCGTATCATGGTTTTTTAAGGGGAGGTGTTTTTTGCCCAATTCGTGAGAAAATATTTGGCCGCGTATCAACCAGCCAGTGAATAAGCGGGGGGGGGGGGGGGGGGGGGGGAGGTACGGAGGCCCAATTCGTGAGTAAATATTTAGCCGCGAATCAGCCAGGGGGGGGGGGGGCATAGAAAAAACACAGATAAAGGGTGTCTTTAAAATTCTAAAACAGCCCCATTTTGCAAAGGGGGGGGGGGCGGTGTTTGAACACCTACAACGCCCCCTGTTTGCCAAGGGGTGGGGGGGGGGGGTGTTTGAACACTCAACCCCCCTAGATACGCCCTTGGTTGAATCCAGTAACAAAAAATAGTAGAATCTTTAACTTTTAATATACCTTTTAGAGTGGATTCCACTATTTTGAGCATGGAACCTGTACCCCTCCCCCCAAAAAAAAGAAGTTAATAACACTTTTCTATGATCCTGCGGCACACGGGTATACCTTCGGGATGGCGATTCCACCCCGGTAAATTAAGGCCCGATGGATTCCGCCCCTTCTTGACAAGCCATATAGTAAAAGAACAGCCTGTTCTTGATACCGTTTAAACAAATAGAAATCATCCGATCTGCTTGATTATAGATATGTAAACGAGTAGTTTCGAAATTTGGGGAGGGGGAAACGGATTCACTCATCTCGAATTATTATGTGCAAATCGTATGCTATATAACTGCTTATGAGCATAGCTATTTCAACTCTGTTTTGTCTAACTGAGAACGATTACTTCTGTTTTACTTACCTTTATAGAATGGATCCAAAATAATAATAACAAGGTACGTGTTATAAAAATGAAACAACTGATTAGCGTTAAACACTTTAACATTCGAGCGACGGCGAACAATTTGTGTAGGCCTATATATTATACAGATAACGAGTTACGAATAAATTTGCTCTTTTAAAAATATATTTGAACTGGGTTTAGGCTATTTATTACAAGTCATGTCTGGAAGTATTTTTTTTAACCCAAATTCTCTTAAGGAAAACAGTTTTTTAAATCCGTAACTTTCCCGTATTTTATTTTTGTATTGATTTCTTAAATACTTTATTTTTCCCAATTATAGTATAGGCCTACATTATACCATGCGAGCTCCTCTCAAATTTGCTCTCTAAAGATCCTCTCACAAGCTTTCATTTTCTTTATTAGTTATTTTTGACGGAATATATTTTTTTCATACAGGGTTTATATAAATACAGATTTGAAAATATCATATTTAAGGTGAATGGATGATAGAAAATGTATATTCTATAAAAGTTTTTTAGTACAGGGCAAATGGGAGGGGAGCTCGCAAGATACGCCATTGAGTTGCCAACTTGTGTTTGATTGATTGCAAATTCATAACTTTAAACTCGGTTTTTGCTCAAACGTTCACTGACCTGTTTTTCTAATTTTTCTGCCGCTATAAATCCAACTTAATCTCAGGGTGGACTTTTCCTTTAAATGCGTTCATTTTGAAACTTTAAATATGAGAAGAAGTAGCCAAACGATGACATTGGGTCCACTCAGGCGAGTACGCAGGGGGGGGGGGGGGGGGGGTTGGGGGTTGAACCCCCCTTTGGTATTTGTATTTGTATGTGTGTGTTTACAAAATAATAAAGCTGAGACGTTGCGAAATTTTGGGCCCGATTTTAAACCCCCCCCCCCCCCCCCTTGAAAAAATCCTGCGTACGCCCCTGGGTCCACTGTACGTATAAAAAAGGATTTTAAGCACATTTTCAAGGCAAATTTGAATCATTAACTTCGTTAGGCGATGCAAACTAAAGCTGGGTAAGCGTTGGAGCTATACAAATTATCTAGTTTATCACAACGATTGATTAAAACTTGCTGAAAACCTGTAAATAAGGTATAAGTCCTTAACTGTAAACTTAATTGGAAAATGCACGTTGGAAATTTATGTAAACTTTTATCACGAAATACTGGCGTCATCAACAGACTTAAACACTTCTTTCCTCTTGATGTTCTGTTGAATCTATACTCCACCTTAATTTTCCTCTATTTGAATTACGGTATTCTATAGCCAGGCGCGGATCCAGGATTTCTTAGGGGAGGGGGCCCAACTTTCTTCATTTTTGTTTGCTCCCGAAAATTGGAAAATCGCGCCGGCCGAAAAGTCGCTCAGTGGGGGGGGGGGGGGGGGGGGGGGGGGGGGGGGGGGGGGGGGGGGTAGTGAGCACATTTTTTTTTTTTTTTTTTGGTCCTCGAAATTTTTTTAATTTGCACCCCCCCCCTTGAGCGCCAGGGGGGGGGGGGGGCCCAACCCCCAAAAAAGGTAAAAATCACGTGATTTTACATGATTTTTTTTCTCAAGGGGGGGGGGGCCCGGGCCCCCGGGCCCCCCCCCCTGGATCCGCCACTGTCTATAGCTTGGGGCAACTGCTCCAAGACTCAACTGCATATTTATTGGTCATTCAAAAAAGAGCCCTGACAATAATTCACAATGTTGGTTTCCGGTCACATTCAAACATCTTATTTTTCAACAATAACCTTTTACATGTGTCTGATATATTTCTCTATAATTTGGGTATTTTCATGTATCAACTTACAACAAATGAATTGCCTGATTCTATTGCTTCTCTTTTCACTAAGAACTTGGATATTCATTCATACCCTATACCAGGAAAGGAATGATTTTCACATCCCCTGTTTTTACGCACTACATTTTCTCAAAAAACAATAGTGTATACTGGTCCATCTTTCTGGAACAATCTTCATCCTGATTTACTTCACCCTTCTTCTATTCATCAATTTCAATATAAACTCAAGTTACATTTGTTGAATGCATACAATAATAATGATAATTAGACATCTCATATCTTTTTTTCTTATAACGTGTACCATTTTACAATTCATTTTACAATTCATTTGCAATTTTAGGCATTCTTTTGCCTGTGTGACCTAAGAAAATTTTAACAGGAATGAATAATTTATGACTTCTAGTGTTCGGTTTTTGTAAACGTTCAGGTGGTGCAAACATGTGGTGGAAATAGGTGCATACTCTGTTATTTATTGGCTCGTTACTTCTCTTCGTTTTAGTGTATTTCTTTTTCTTTCTTTTTCCTTTTTTCTGTATTGTACTTTATTGAACTCCAAACAATTATTTGTCAAATTACTGCCGTCTTAATTTTAATTGTGTACTTCTCTCTACAGTAAACATTTTCTGTCCCCGTCATTTTTTCAAGTCTCCCAGGCATGGGCGTCAATCCTTATTTTTCAGGGGCCGGGGACGAATGAATAGATCACCCCCCCCCTGAACAATAGGTATTACGTAAGGATTGACGCCCATGCTCCCAGGAACCCATTCTTTACAAGCTCTGCTTTTCTATAGGTTCCTACACATTTCACAGTTTGTACTTTTGTCTGGGTTTTCCTTTAAATGATATTACTTGTCAAAAAATTGTGATGACATGTAACTTTGTTAATTACTATAATCATTTATTTTCTTTGAATTATAAAACAATATGTCTTTTATGTATATTTTGTTATCTGTATTATATTTGTGAAATATATGTGAAATGTGAAACCAATAAACTCAAACTCAATTGTGCATGTATTGTGAAATCTTTTTTTTAAAAGACAAACTTCATGTGAGTGAAAATCAATGCCATAGGCTAAATTATGCCTGCACAACCATGCTGCAATTAAAGTGATTAATTGTTATTCAGATTCAGATTCATGCCTGTATTGGCTTATCAGTGGCTGTAATCACCAGTCATCCTATAAGCTCTATTTGCTTATAATATGTTTCATCACCTTTATGTCTTCATTCTTTAAATTGTATACTTAGTTGCAACTTGTCTTTGATAAAACACTTTTTTTCTTCACGTGAAGTCAATTAAAATGATTGTAAAATAGAAAATGATTTGTTATGTTATATTCTTTTTCATATGATGTTAACTCCAATGAATTGAGAAATTTCGAACATGCATACATGCATGCATAAATAAAATAAATCAATTGTCATTCTAACCTAGGGTCTATATCAACATGGCAGGATCACCCTGGATATGAATGACATTCCTTTTATTTTTTTTATTTTTTTATTGATATGGATAAATCTGAAAGATAATCTGAAAGACACAATGATACTCCCATGTATTTGCAAAATATTATTTCAAGTCATCTACCAACTCGCAATCTCCTTTCATCTTCAAAACATACATTCACACCTTTAGTCACATTCATCAAAACATATGGGCACCCGTGCTTTCCAGTATGCCATACCAAAACTATGGAACAATCTTCCAGAGTCTCTAAAACGTTGTCCTTCACTACATCAGTTTAAATCCGACTTAAAAACTTATCTGTTTGTTTGTTTGTTTGTTTTATTTCCGTATAAAAGACATGCATTCAGTAATATAATAACAAATAGAATAAAGATAAAATAAACGGCTGGATAGCCCATATTCAGCGGTATCATTATGATACCGCTGGTTTATGTAGTAAACATGTGAATTTTGTAATTGATTTGATAATTGTAATTGCTAAACGGTGAAAGCTCAATATTCTTCATGTCTTTTCTCTCTTCTCTCTCTCTCTCTCTCTCTCTCTCTCTCTCTCGTATCTAAGCGCATATAGAGACAATTTTGTAATATGCGCTATATAAGAATCGAACATTATTATTATTATTATTATAACCTTTTCATTGTCTGAAGAAAGGACCAATAATGTGCATGATCACTCTAAAAGAAAAGAAACCTAAAACCATTCACATCCGTCGAGCCGGATTTGAACCAGCGACCTAAGGATTACAGCAATTTACCATCTACAGTCCTCCGCTCTACCAACTGAGCTATCATGTTCCTGTTACCAAGGATTCCAGTATCCTTGTTTCTTTGTTTTTTATAATAGTTATTTATTATTAGTTTATCGTTCTGGTTAGTTGAACAGAGACAGATTGTTACGAGATACAACTTCAATAGATTATTATTGATTGTAATACATGTACTTATTTTAATCTTACAGTTACAGGTACAGCTTAGAGTTAGTTTGTTATGCTGTTATCAACCTTGCAGGTTACATGTTACTCTTAGAGTTTAGATTGTTTGTACGTAGGTCTAGTATAGTTTAGTTATACTCATCATGTTTATACTCCCTATATATCTACATGTATGTAACATATGTTTTATGGACCTCTGCCTTGTGTAGTTGAGTCTGAAATAAAGTTCTGAATTGAATTGAAAAATTGAATATCGACGGGGAGTCGACGATAGAGGGCAAACGTAAGATTTAATCACAAAGGCATTACGTCACATCATGTGATATTGTTTTTATCATCTAATTTGCATATTTTGGATTTAGCCCGATGTGATGTGATGGCAGTCAGCAGCTAGCAGTACGAATTCAGGGTAATGATATTCTCTGTCACAAAGCATGTGTTCTTCAACAATCGTTAAAATGCTTTCGTTTTCAAATGTTAAGCTTTTGTCCGTGTTTTATTCAATAAATTTAAGTTGAGACGAGAGAAATGGGACAGTTCAATTTAGTGACTAGTCCCATTGGTTAACATTCATGTTAGTTATTACTCCCCAGTGTACTGTGTTAGTGTTACTTGTTCAAACTAAACTTCATGAGAGTTTGAGACATGCGTTATGACATGCCACACCAGTTAAAAATCGGTGCCATAAAATGAGCTAGCCATAGGCATAGACAGTGACAGTGAGCAAATATTATCAACAACTACGAGGGTATGGTACAAACTAGGTTTGGGAGCGAGCGCTGAGTACCCGATTCGGCGCTTGTTCAGTTGAGTCGGTATCCAAAATATGACCCATAACCCTGGCGTGAAGATACCCAACTAAAACATACCCAAAATGAAGTAAATATTCATTAAATGTCCAAATAAAGATCATGAGTTAAAAGTTGTTCTGTTTAGGCTTGAGTCGGTACGGTCGATCACACCGGGACCCGACCGTTGCCGTCGGGTCCTGGTTTCGTTTTTTGAGAACCGACGCTCCGAAAAAAATAATGAAATAGACTATGTAAGAAATTGCAGTTTTGCACAACACTAAAATCATTCCACCTTGAAACTTAAGTATTTAATTGTTACCAATCATATTCTAGCTCATCCTGAATCAATCCGAACTGCTGATATAAATATGGGTTGCAAAGCAGTTCGCCCCATGGAGTTGTTGTTGCCAGCTGCTAGCTAGCTACTGTACTGGCCGGGTCTCTCGGCAGGATTAATAAATCAGGTTGAAAGAAACATTAATGTTTGAATAATAAAACGGCTTTAATTCTAAAAAGTACTTCTTTACAACATACCGATCGAATAATTTTTTAAAGACAAAATAGATATTATTTCTTTGATTTTGAACACCGCATGCTTCTTTTAAAAGCTGAAAATTACTTGGTAATCACAAGAAGTTTCGATACGGATAGCTGTTGCAAGGCAAGTTCAGACTAGTCTCGGAAAAATGCGCAGTGCTCCTCGTAGTTAGCTGTAATCCGTGCCAGAACAAACCCAAACAAAGACGTGATCGTAGCGAGAAAAAATCATTAAAAACTACGAGAGCACAATTGGAAAGACAACTACTCAAAATTATCGTAAGCAGATACATAACTTGGAGGAATAATACAATAGTTGTCCAAGAAAAGCCACAGAAATAGTGATATTTAAGGAGTTACTATAGGTACAATCATTATCGGAATGGGCCTGCTGATATGTCCGAATTACACGTTATTTGGTTTCTAGCCTCGTGTTCTAACACGAGGCTAGAAACCAAATAACGCCCTCTGCGGTAAAAAGCAGTATAACAAAGGATTCAAGTATTTGCAGCAAGCCCCTTGCGATAAAAATGTACCCAGTTACTCCTCGATTATCACAATTTCTTTGGCATTTCTTGGGCGATTATTGAATTCTTTGTCCAAGTTATTTATCTGATTATCGTAATTTTGAGCAGTAGTTGTCTTTCCAATTGTGCTCTCGTAGTTTTTAATGATTTTTTTCTCGTAACGATCACCTCTTTGTTTGGGTTCATTCTGGCACGCATTACAGCTAACAAGGAGCACTGCGCATTTTTCCGAGACTAGTCTGAACTTGCCTTGCAACAGCTATCCGTATCGAAACTTCTTGTGATTACCAAGTAATTTTCAGCTTTTAAAAGAAGCATGCGGTGTTCAAAATCAAAGAAAAAATATCTATTTTGTTTTTAAAAATTATTCGATCGGTATGTTGTAAAGAAGTACTTTTTAGAATTAAAGCCGTTTTATTATTCAAACATTAATGTTTTCTGACCCGATTTGTTCAACCTGCATGAATCAAAATGGCGGCTCGGTCGTTGTCTTTCTATTTTTGCTCCAGTTTTTTTACTTTTAGAGGCACGATAATGGCACTAAACATCGCCAATCATGGATAAAAATAATGTCAAATGGAAGAATATACCGATCTGTGCCGAGGTATGCATCTGTTGATTTATTTGACTGATAAAAAAGGCCACTTTTAAGGGACATACTGATGATATGCGCTTTTTATAGAGGCAAGTGACAAATCCTGCGAGCTGATTTCGGGACACCGGGTCCCGATCGGTGCAAGGCCGTCGGGACCCGGTTTATGAAAATCCCGACATGACTCAGGCCTAGTTCTGTTTATTACCTGTTTCATGTCAATTTTCTTGTTATTTTTGGAGTATTTTTTTGAAAAACAATGATATTAGTATACACTTTTTCTCAGGTTTCACGGCAAACCGCTGCAGAATACAAGTACCCATGGGCGTAAATCTGTAATTGATACCTATTGTTCAGGGGGGAATGATCATTCATCCCCCCCTGAACAATAGGTATTACGTAAGGATTGACGCCCATGCAAGTACGTACCGATGCTGGGTTGCGGGCGGGCGCACGCCAGTGTAAAGTAATCTACTGTAATGTCTCAGACACCCTAAATTTAGTAAAATGAGGCTGTGAAGTGTGATTCGCCGAGATCTGATGAAAGTTCTGTTCATGCGCTAAAGTTCTACGTGCCTGGCTCATTTTTCCTGATTGAGGTGTCGTATGAAAGGGCAGAAATGAACTTTCTAAAAATGTGATTTTCTCCTTGAAATTCGGATACCGTTCGCCAAATGACTTATAGGTACCCTCTCTTCAAATTGTTTTTAATCACTCATGCATGAAATATGCATCATATGAGTTGCATCAGATGAAAGAGGAGGATCTAAGCTTTACAAATATGTGTCATTTATTAATTATGATTGTGATAAAGTTATGATAAAATATTGATATTTCTCTGTTTCGTTTTTTCTGGGACGCACTGTATATAGACCTAGGGTTCTTACAAGTCATTGGATCATCATCATTCAAAACTTCAATCTACCTTTCCATGGCTTGTGTCCTGAGAAATTCCAAATCTTAGTAAACTGCGTAATAAAAATGCAGGATATAAGAGGTTAAACTAAAAATTGTGTCATGTTACTGTGAGATACCATTGTAAACACTACATTGTACTTCTCATTACAGATATAAAATCCCAATTCCAACCTTCCCATGATGGCTACTTCTGGCCACCATGTTCCTGACTGTTCCAAGGCCTCTAGAGTCCATCCATTTGGACTTGAAGTATCAGTCACTCAGGATCAACTCCTCACTGCTTTCTTCAACCATCTCTACCTTGGCCAATGGGAGTTAGCAAGTGCATGTGCTGCAAGCCTTGAAAGTCTACAGGGATCTGTTGACCAAGTAGATATTAGGGCTGTACTGAGAGCTATCATCAGACATCCACATGACATCAGGTATTTCAAATTAAATTCATAGAATATCTGTTCTTTGGCTAATGAAGTTCCATTCCAAGAGAAACTGGATATAATACATTTCTGAATATTCCATAATGGAATAGGTTTGTTTAGACCAGCAAAACAGAAATGTTTAGAAACCTGCTTGACCCATATTCACTGACAAAAAAACAACTCCCGTTTGCACAGACTGTGTATTAAGCACATGATCTCAATAACATACTATATCAGTATCACATTTTACATTTCATTACCCAAACTGTTTGTAAGATATTATTTATTTGTAGTCTGGAACATTCAGTGTAATTTTCATTTGAATCTTTAACAATACTTTGTTCTGTCATTATTAGAACTCAAATTATCTTAGGAGCTAAATCAGTTTAAATTTGAATCAGCATTTCTAGATAAGTGAATGGATAAATGTGAAACTGGATTAGTTGGCATGAGAGCAATTCTAAAAATAAAATATAACTTTCTCTACATAGTCTTGGTTTGGATAGCATTTCATCTCCTCATCAGCTTGCTTGGTTAGCATCACTTCATTTGAAACAGGAGGCCAGGAAAGAAGAGGTGAGAAAGTAGCGAAACAAATTTAAGTTGTTCTTTTTTGTAACTATGGTTGTGGCAGAAATTCGTACATAGTCAAGATTTATTTTCATGTGTTTTAAGTGCAAAGGTGTGGATGAGTGGATACATTTCTTCAGAAATAGACTTCAGACAAATTGTATAAAGCAGTAAAAAATAATTAATTAATCATTAATTATTAAAACGGTGGACAAATATATTTTTGATCCTTTTTTCATTTTTGGGGCTATTTGGTATTCAACAATTATCTATTGGTACTTGAAGTTACTATTGTTCACAATTGCTTAATGTATACAAAAAAAGAAGAAGATTGTTCCTTCTTTATTAACTTTTTGTTTTTTGCCTCTCAAAGTTACGAATGAACACAATACCAAAGTTCCAATATTTGAAATGTAAATTGTTTTGGTATCTGCTTGCATTGTCTTGATCCTGGAGAAGTAAGTGAGTTGCCTACAAATGAATTTGTATTAAATACTTAGCATTTTATTTTCTACAGGATTTATCTGCTGAGGATTACAGAGATGTCGAATTCAGACTGCTACTATACCTTGCAAATTGTGATGCTGGCTCAGCAGTTTTACAGGTGGGAATTAAGTAATGGCTATAAATAACATAGCCTTACAATTTAAATCACTCTTCTTGTTATTTAAACATCTGCCATATTTAGAAAGTACACTTTCACTTACATTTGAGTTCTTCAGCATAAATAATCTTTCACTAATTTTTCCTCTGATTCTTTTGGTACAGGAAGTATATATGTACTACAAGGCTGTTCAGTTGCAACTTCATGCTGATCATCAGACGTTGGCTCAGAAGCAGACACTGCTTCCAAACCTTTCAAAAGACTGCCTAAAATTTCTGCTGTCAACTCTTAGCAAAGATGTCACTCTTGGTCACACTATCATCCAAGGCCTCCTCCTCCCAAAACAACACAAGATGGAAGAAAACAACCTCTCTCTTCATCAGGTCTATATCACTTGTCTTAGTGACTGCATATCATCATTAGAGTCAGTAGGTGACAGAGGCAGTGTGGTAGAAAAGGAACAAATGGTGCAATTGATTCACAGTCTTCTGAACTATTTTGATCCTCCTGTCTTACTGCTACCTAGACTTCATATTGAGGAACTGTTCACCAGTTTGCTTAGGCTTGCCAATCACTACCCAGGTTTGTTTAATGAGTCTTCTCTCACTGCAATCCTTGTTGGTCGGGACTCGGACACGTTGCTCCAAACCTTTATCAAGGTTCAGTCTACCATGAGCTGGGAGTGTGTAGAGAGAGATGTATGTAGCAGACACCCTCAGCTGAAGTGTATGTGTCCAGAGTTGAGGATTAACTTTGCCCTGTCAATGATGGATGATAGAGAAGCTGCTTGGAGGAACCTCTTGCACTGGGTGTTAGAGAACGATCAACATGTTCTAAGCAAGATTGTGGTAAGTCTGGGTTTCTCAGGTTATGAAATGAATATAGTGTCATATGTGCAGTGTAGGAATTGATTTGGGTACATTAAATTTAATTTGCACTTGAAAGAATTATTTGCTCTCCTATCGTTACGAACTGTAGTTGAGCTGTTGACCACCTTGGAAGCTACTTTATGTATTCTCATAAGATTTTTTTTCAAGATGGGAAAATATACTGTTCTTCAAGTGAATTTTTTCTTCATTGATTTAAGGAACTATACACAGCTTCTTAATGACATTGTTCATACCTGCTTAGCTACAGCTCTTACAAAGTTTGCATACAATGCATTTCTTTAAAGTGTGATCTCTAGTTACAGCTCTTGGTATACATGCATCACGCTATGTTTCCATCACTGTTCCCTGAATTCTTTGCATTGTATGTACTTTTCTCTCTCTCTCTTTTATGTATTATTAACCTCTCTCTCTCTCTCTCTCTCTCTCTCTCATCTTTCTCTCCCTGCACTCGTTCAACAGGAGTTGTCATTAACTCTAATTCGAGAGAGGATGTATGAGGAGCTGAGCAACTTTCTCCAGCCTAGTGAGTTTGCACCCATCAGACCCCTTATCTTACTCCTTGGATGGGGTCATGTGGATAGCTGTTCAGCTGCTCAGAATCTCATACAAACACTATGGAGAAAACAAGTACGTACATAGCCAAATGTAAAAAAAAACGACAATGATCCAACATGGAGAACATTGATGAATAACAATTCAGGCATAAAGTATTTCACTGATGTAAAACATAATTATTAGGTGATTTAGCCAGGCAAAATATGTTGATATAGTAATCAGATTATAATCAGATATGGTTTTGAAAAGAATTGTAGGAAGTAAAGAGAGAAAGAATTACATATTTTCTATGTGTTACATCTGTTTCAAGGGTTTTAAGAGGATTTGCTTTTACTTTTGAGAAATGTACTCGTTCAAAAGGTGTTTTTTGGGGGTCTGAAACCTGGATGTTCAGTTCTTATAGTACTTACCAGCAACCTGTTTTTTTCTTGTAGCCTATCAACGGTGAAGATGATGTGTTGCAGCAGGCCTGTCAGAGACTTCATCAAGATGTACAACTCATCCAATGGTGCTTGGAGCAAGTCAAGTAAGTCTCATCATCTTCCAAAATCTTACTACAACTACAGTTCCAACTGTAGAAGATAAATAAACGCACATAAACGCACATGGAAATATGGAAACAATGAACAGTGTTTAGATATTAAAGCGGGTTGTGAGATATATTCATCCTGGAGAAGAAAACATGTTTAAGTTGACGCTTGTTCATCAAGTTATATTGGTGATGTTACTCAGTTGATATACTAGCAGTGTAAATTGTGCATATAGAGTGTCTGATGTGGAATAAAAAGCACTTCTGAAAGAGTCTTTCATTCTGTAAATGGAACAATGTATTCTTAATAGTTGTCTGTTAGATGAATTCTGACTTCATAATCATATTGGTCATTTCTTAGTAATCTTCTCTCTGTCAATGAAACTTCCTTAGACCTTTGATAGCCAAGTATGATGGTGACCTTTCCTTGGAGCAGAAGGCTACCACCATGTTTCAAGGAGCAGACTCTCATTCAGTACTGAGATTACTCTATCACTTCACAAACCTCTCAAACATAGATCCTATGGAAGGATTCCGACTTTTGAACTCTACACCTCACCTGGGTAAGAAAAGTTTGCCTGTTCTTGTAATTTACTGTCAATGATTAAAAGCTTTAAAAATTGCACTTAAATTGATTTTGTTTTTTAATTGATGTATATAAAGATTGTAGCAAAATATTTACACACTTGGTGATTATAACGTATGCACGTGAATGATCTTCTTTTGGCTATATTCATAGCGAATTTTGGAAACAATTATGTTAAGATTCTTACAAAATCTGTTTTTAACAGTTTATTGTTTGTTGCATTGATTTTCCAGGATTGACACCGAGCAAAGGCCATGAAGCAAAGACAGTGAGGTTTGCTGATGACAAGGATCAAGTGGACCAAAAGCGAGATTGCACCATCTATAGGAGTTTCCTGGCCATAGGGGATGTCATGTCTGCACTGATATACAGTGCTAATCCAACTCATACTACCCAGGATGTAGATGGTAGCGGAGCTCCTACTCCACCTACAGTATCAGTGGTGCCTCCAGAGGACCAAGATGAAATAAGATCAGGAACTCCTGGAGCAGTTAGGAATGAGTCTGAGAATGTTGAAGATGAGGATAAAAGCTGGAAGACTTGTGTTGTGGGTAGGCTGAGAGCAGCTAAGGAGCATCTTTCAGAGATTGTTCCTCTCACATACAGGGTTGAAATCCTGGAGAATCTCTTCTCTCTGCTGTTTGCAAGATACGAGGACATCCAAACCCTTGAGAGTGGTGTTGTGATGTCAGACAGTGGAGGAGAGGAGGGCCATGTGGATGAGGAGTGGAACAACATGAGCTTTAATACAAGTCTGGAGAGCGTGGAAAGCCCCTTCAAGGAGGGTTCACTTTTGACAGAGTTCACCTTCCCAACAAGTCTTGAGAAGAGCTCGTCCGTCATTGAGAACCGTTCTGTGATGAACGGCCAGATGAAAGATAGAACCCAAAGTGCCAGTGAGACTACACTCACCTCTTCCCTGCTTGATAGAACAGATGTGCTTGAAAGTGGTGATGTGCAGCGATTGAAGTATGGAAAGAGGACCAGTTCTGAGACTACAACCAGTCTGCAAAGTCATCTTAACCACTTTGGGTCTTCCGTCAACAAGGTTGGTTTTCTCACCAATCGAAGGTTCATGCAGGAGCTGCTCACAATGCTCAAGGAGTGCATCGAGGAAGTGAATACCGCCAAGCTTGCCAACATGGTATCTAAGGAACCATCCCAAGGGTCTTCTGATGAGGTCCTTCAGTCACATCTTCTCACATCTGTACCACAGACACATTTTGCCCAGCATATTGCCCAGCTCACTAAGAGAATCAATGAAGCTCGTTGGCGCTTTCAGCTGGTTTCCAGTCACCAAGCCAATGCCGATGATGAAGACAAGTATGATGAGATTGCAGAGGAGGAAGCTGTCATCAAGAAATTCTTTGAAGCCTGGAGTGATGAAAAAGGAGAAGGAAAGAAGAAAAGGAAAAGAACTTCATCCAAACAAAGTCAAAGTAGAAGCAGGAGTGTATCAGGTTTGAGATTTTATTTCTTAAGTGCATGTTAACATTTCAAGAGTAGAAGAATATTATTATGATTTGTAAATCAAGAAATAGCGCATAAGTTTATGTAAAAGATAGATTTATTTGTAAAATCATCTTTTACTGCTCCAACGCCTGAACCATCAAAATCGATATGGTGGTTTCCATTACAGTGAAATGAAACTGATGAAAATGTGAACAATTGAATTTAATTTAATCTGCTGTATTAATGCATTTTAAAGTTGTAAATTGATATGCTGGTTTTTGTGATGTTCACATATTATATAAAAATACGCTATCATAAGTATGCGAGTAAAAGCTTATTATCATAAGTGCATATTTTATTCAATATAAGATGTACATCACATTGTCTATTTATAGAATTTATAGATTCATCATTTTACTTTGTGATTTCTGTTTACCAGTTAATTATGATTTGCAATCAAATATATACATATATGTAGCTGGATCTGTATTGCTGGTTCAATGGAAGATGATACCAGTTTGATAAAGATTGATTCATTTTGCATATTATTAGTATATATACATTTACATGTACATGTATATATATTACACACATGTATTCCAATTTTCCATCCAAGCAGATGAATATATCTTGCCATTTGTATTGTGTTTGACAAATTTTAAATGTTTTTTTTTCTTCTCTGAACCTTCATGCTAAGAGCTATTGTAACTGCACCCAAACTAACATTACAAATAACAAAGTAGGTCACATACATTGTCAATTTGCCATGCACCTCTCTAACTTGCACCCAAATACCCTTAATCACAAGGATAGTCCACAGATCCCTTCCATCTCTACTTTAAAAAAAAAATCAAATCAAATATTTACACAACTTTCCTTCGATCAAACTAACAACGATAAAACAAGAATGTTATGTCACATTGCATGAACCAACACCTCTAATACAGATCACTAGAACCCAAGCCCTGTTTCACGCAACCTTACACAATTACCAATCATCATCATTTTATGTAAAGAATCTGCTACTGTAATTTGTTATTGATGACAAGTTGTATGATCAGGGCCTTTATTACAATAGCCTGCAACAGTAAGAGCATCATTATATCAATCAAGCAGTAACACCTTTTTAAAAGCATGGTTACTAACTTCCCCTGACTTTGCATTCATTCTCGCTATAACTGGTATCACAGTCTGTCATCTTCACACATGCACTCACACAATCACTCACCTGCAAACACATTTCTGTAATTCCACGGCTTCTGCTGAGAGTGTCATTGTATTTGTTGTGTGTCTTCCCTCTGGAGTGTATACCGGAGAAGAATGTTATCACATCTGTTGTATGTCTCGCCTGTAGGATGGAGTAGTTCTGAGCCAGGAAGCGGTAACCACTCAACGCACTCACAGACACGCCTAAGTGCAGGTCCAATGTCTACAGGTTAGCTATCATTGGTGTGCTGTATTGTACCTTGTTTGGGAAGCTGCTGTGCAGTCATGAATGGATAGAAACTTTCATCTTACTTTTGGGATACCACAAAGTAGATTGACTTATCCCCATGCCATTCCTGCAGCATTTCAATAATGTTTGTACTCGTGTTGCCTTGATAGTCAAACCTTTAAGAATAGAGTTTCATCGTGTATGTTACCAAAGTTTTTAAAAAGAGTTACCTTTTCTTTTTCAGTTGGTTTTGCAATCTTCATTCGTTCTATTCTGAAAGAAACTGTTGATAGCTGTTCAAATTATTTATTAAGCATTCACAGAATACAAATGTGCAGAAATGGAAAATATGCATCCGGTTTACAGGAACTTTATATGGTTTATATCTATTTTTTTTGCATAGTATTTAAAAATGATCGCATTTGATTTTCACACTAATTATTCACACTTATATAAGGTAAAATTTCGTAGAAATCTTCTCTAACAGAAAGCAGAAAATTCAGAGAAGCAGACTGGTGGAAGTTCGAATAAAATCTGTATATTACAATTATATAATAATAAGGCCTTTTCTTTTTAGAGGGCATACAATAACATGCTATTTAAAATATGTTTTAAGCAGTGCTCCAAAGAAAAAGGCACTTTGTAGAAAAACAGAAATAAATGATATCTGTGTACACAAGAAACAGGAGAGTTATCCCTGACAATGTCACAATCCATTCACCAAATTGACAATTTTTGATTTGCTTAGGTTTAGTTTTGCCATTCTGTTTCACTTATTTTTCTTCTTTCGTACAAATTATTAAAAACGTTGGATTGCTCTTTAGATATTTTACATTTAAGTTATTTATGCATTGCTTTTAGAATTCTCACAATTAAAAAAAAAATGTTTGAAGAGCATAAAAACCATTGCAAGCATATGCAAAAACTAATTTGTAGATGCAACTTTTCTTTACTTATCCATTGAAGAAATAATGTAGTGAACATTCATGCTGTCAATGAAAATCAATATTAAAAAAAATTTGAACTGATTAATCTATTTTCACTCAAAAACAGGGAAACCAACTTGATTCGCAGATTTGTTTGAAGTTCCATAGTAAAAGTGTCATGGTCAAATGAATACACCACTAGACTAGGGAATGTTCATATGTTTACTTCTTCAACCATGATAGGTTCTTGATTATCTTGAATGTGTGTGTTAGGTACCAGCAGTGGCAATGAGAGAAGGAAGAGAAGAAAGCATAAGAAGTGTACCTCCCATCGAGGATCTATCAGCCCTAAGCCTCCTCTTCATCAAGACTCTAGCATCATAGCTCAGATGCTTGCTTCAGAAGATACTCTGCTCAGGATGTGTCTCAGAAGGGGAAACTTTGCACAGGCACAGCAGGTCAGAAAGAGTACCCCAAATACAAGTCCAGTCTTTATTTGTCAGGGTTTGGGTAGGTTGTATGGAACAAGCCATGTTGTTGCAACACTCTCCGGCAATATGTGAGCCTAGATGGAGGCCATCATCTTAGAAGGGCCCTACCCAGGTGTAGAGGATATGTTTGATAAATTTGTTTCGGAAAAGAATAGGAGAATGACGAGTGCAAGTCTGCAAGAGCAGCAAGTATACATTTTAGATTTTTGGCATTTTCTGACATCATAAAAGGGAATGTTGGATAATATATATCAAGTCACCTATATTGTAGATGCATGCGATTGAAGAGAAGTAATGGAAGCATGTATTCTCAAGGTTCAAATTGAGCCTTAAATATGATTTGTTTAAAATGGGTAGGAATTGCCTCAAATATGATCTGTTTAGAATGGGTAGGAAGTCAGGGTGAAGATCCAGGTGAAACTGCTAGTACTTCAAGACTGGAAGTTTAGATTACAGTTTTACTTCACTTCGGTGAGATTAGAGTGTTACTGGGGCAAGTATTTCAGCGTCAATCCTAGAAAATATTAGATAACTTATAAATATGTTACTTTAATTTTTTTGTAGGTCATCAAGATCTTTGACATGAAGGACAAACCAGAGGTGTCTGAAGTCCACTTTGCATCACACTGGCAGCAGGCAGTTAGCAAGCTCAGAATCCTGGACAAGTCCAAGAAGGGTTCCTCCTCAACCAACACAGTAGCCTCTAGCCAGCAGCCTAAGGCTAGAGGAATACTTGGAAGCATTGCATCAATTGCTGCAGCTGGTATTTCATCACTGTCTTTGGCAGGTGTAGTAGATGACCTGCTGAACAATGCTACCTTACCGATGCTACCTCAGCTAGATGACCTCCATTGGGGAGTGGTAGCAGGTGCTAGTCCTGGTTCAAGAGGTGGTAGCAGCATGCTGTGTCAGCAACTCAAAGCAATAAACATTTCTGCTATGGTTGTCTTTGATCTTGCATGCACTGTCAGTCATTCTTGGGAAACCTGCGGTGAGCTTTTGGATGTGGTTATGAGTCGTCTCAAAGTGGCTGCTGTCTCGGAGCGGGGCAGTCCTGTACCTGAAGTGAAACTCACCAGTCCATCTCGGCAGGTTTCAAGTCCCAAAGTAGACCAGTCACAGTCTTTGCTGGGTATCCCAGCATTCATTGAACAACTATACAACCTGATAAACCCAATCTCATCTAGTTCAACAGCTTTGATTCGTCCTGATGCCCTAGAGTACTTTCAGCTTTGTGCTTCTGAAGCTCTCACGACTGTCTCTGCACCCTTGGATCCGTCGACCCTCCGTGCCAATGTCAACTTTGTCCTTGAAATGCGCAGAGGGCTTGAGCTTCTGACTAAGGCCCTTCAAGTATACCAGGCTGATGAAGACTGTGGCCTTGCTGATCTCTCTCTGACCTTTGGAGATAGCCCCAAGCAGAGCAGTAGTCCTAAACGTGGAGCTCTTCACCCTAGCCCAAAGCAGAGTCCTGTCAAGACGAAGCAGAAAGTTTCTGAGATTCATCGTTCAGTACAGCAGCTACTCATTGCGCTTGATAAGAATGTGATGCCTAGCTTCATGATGGCTTTCCCAAAGAACCGAAGCAGTGATGATCAGCCAGTCAACCCAGCTAACTATCTCTTGACTCTGTATAACCATCTTGGTGTCCTAGCTTCTCTGGCCCATGATGCCCAAGGTTGGCAACCAGGTAATGCCATACTTGCTCATATGATTAGATAATAAAATGTTGACGTCCATGATGTTCATAATCAAGCAACTCTATTATTGCCAATCTACAATATTTAAAAAATATCTGTGTTCCCCTGGCAAAGCTAGTTAGTACAATTTAACATTTAAAAGCGTCTAAATTTGCTCGGACGGATATTTGGGAAATTTATCTGACATAGTTCTAAATTTTTATGCCACATATTTAAAGTATTGTGAGATATTAACTTGTATATAGTGTCCTGATTTTAATGTTGTGGAAAATGATAACAAATTATTTGTTCTTAGATTTTTTGGGGGGCTTGATGTAGTAGATTTATACTGTTTTCATCATATATATATATACTGTAATATGAAGAGTAAAGAAAGAAAGCATTAGATTTTATTGTTTATTGATCTATTATCTTATGCTTAAATGCATTTTATTTTGCTACCAGGGAGTGAGAGGCAGTTGAAAGTGGACCGAGACCTGTGTCAGAACCCATTTAGTATCCTAGCAGAGAGTCCTAGTCTGTTACTGGGTAGACTCATGTTTGCCAATCAGATCCCACCAGTCAGGTATGTTTAGCTCTTAGAACTTCTTGTATTGCAAGTCACAGGCCATTGTGTGTGTTTGACCGGGATTGTGCATCTAGGTGTGTTTCTATGTGTAAAGTTTTCAAGTTATTGAAATTTCCAGAGGAGAACTTTAGAGAACCACCACCAATAGGGTCACAAAGGGTCAGCCAATACCCGTGGGACCATGACAATGGGATAGGAATTATAACTATTATACATCAAGTAAAATTTCTTGAAATTTCTACTTTATACTCGTGTAATTTCATCTTTATCAGTGTTTATTGGACTTCAAAACAGTGTTAAAAAACAGATATTCAGGAAATGTTACTTCCATCTCCCTTCATACTCCCCCCACACACACAGGAGAGACATATTGAAAACAAAGTGTAGTTTTTATATTCTTTTTTACATATTATTCTTTATGTTTAATTTGTGCATATTGAGAATTAGAAGTTTTATTTAGCTAATTATTACTTCACATATATTGCAGGTTAGAGAATGTAGCGAGTGAGTTGAAGCTCAACCTGGTTCAGATCATCATGCAGAGCTGCTGCCCAGCTATCCCCATGCTCCCCCACCACTCAACCATCCATCATGCACCTACTGCACCCCACACAGGAGACTATGTGACTGTACTTAACGAAGGAGGTGTGGCAGGGGAGTGGCCCCATCCAGTCAGGAGACCATGTGTGGTTGTTGAAGAGCTTCTCAATAAGATTATCTTTCTCATGATGAGTGAGTAATTCAATTTCATTCCCTTGTTTTTTTAATTATCCCAACCCAGAATGTATGAACTACATGTATCAAAGTGAACATTGCATGAAAAAGTATGATTTCCAATTGATGATGATGATAATCAAACCCTTTCACTGAGGAGTGGACAATAGTTGTTTTGTTTCCCACATCCAAAGTTGTTGGAGGAGGGAGGACATAAATGTACTTGCTTTCTTAGCAGTCATATGAAACAATTCATAACCTTTTCAATCAATATCTGGAATAGATTAAAATAAAAGTGACAGTGAGAGGAAAACAGCAGGAAGATATGATATCAATATGATTTATATACCTCACTTAAGAAATCCAGCCATCTGATTGGTCGAATTGCATTCATAAACTTCAACTGTTCCTGTAAAATTCTCGGTAAACATGCATAAAACATTTCAATATTTTTAATAACCATGGTTACTCCATGGTTACCCCATAGGTTTACATGTTAAAAAATGGTTTGAGCGATGGAGGATACCTTATGTGTGCGAAGGATTGGTCGGTAATTTCAATACAATTGAATCTCGATCGATCTTACCGACAATTTTATCTTGCATTGTTGACATGAAGACGAAAATAAACTCTCAAAAACAAAAAAACAACATCTGCCGATAGATCTTGATCTAAGTTCGTGCCAATATGCATTGCAAAAGTAAAAGAAGGGCCCGTTTCATGGAGCTTTTGCGAAGCATCCCTCACGCAGAGCCGTTTTCAATCCATTTTAATGTATATATTGGAAAAAACTGCCAAACATGTTAACGACGCGCGATAGCCTAGTGGTCTAAGCGTTGGTTTTCAATACACCTCTTGTTGTACGCAAGAGTTCGAATCCCGTCTTCGACAAAAATGAAAAATATTTTTTATTTTTTATTTTTTAGTCTATTTTTTTTCGGCATATAAAAGTATTAATGACTGCTTTAATATTCGAGAAATAGTTGTTTTCATACGCTCTCGGGAAGGTTACAATTGGGCTATTCCCCTCGGCAAGCCTCGGGGAATAGCACAATTCTAACCTTCCCTTGAGCGTAATAAAACAACTATTTCTCTCAAAGCAGTCATTAATACTATACTATTTCCCATGTAATACTTTCAGAGCATCTATCTGGTGATGGATCAGATGCTGCCTTTGAGCTGAGTTCTGCTCCTGCTGCCTGTACTACCCCTGAGTACTGGGACATAGTCATGTCTACAAGAGAACTCATGCATGTAGACATGGACCTGCTACAGAGTAATGAAGACAAACTCTGTTTCTTTACCAATCTCTTCAATCTAATGCTTGCTCATAGGGCTTTGCATCATGCTGCTCTACAGACAAACGAGAAGGTATGAAGTTCTTATCATATGCACAGGTTGGGTTTCTTGATTGAACTTATTGTGCTTCTAATCGCAAAATAAATAAGCTACATGTATCATTGCAACCCGAGGATGGTAAAGGGGGGGGGGGATGATTAGAGTGTATTTACAAGTTAGAATGAGTTGTTTTGAATATTCATTAGTCATGACGAATTCAAATTTATCCTGATCATTCTCTTTTTGAAGTATGCCGAACTTGATCACAAGGTTTCTTACATATTGACAATGAGCTTGGTACAATTTTCCCCGCCAAAATAGTAATGGACATCTCTAGAGGGATTGTATTGATGGTACAATATTTTTTATTTCAATTTGTTTTTTAGGACAAAGTACTTGGTTTTAGAATCTGTAAGTGAAACAGTGAAAGGGTGTGATTGATATCCTGTAATTTAGATTTGTACACCTTTTAACGATTTTTCATATTCATTGTAAAATGTGCCTCTGTAGGGGAGAATTGTTTACTGAATATTGAACACTTTCATTCCAAGACTGGGTTGATTAATTTCCTGATTGTTGATTAGATTTCTTCATTCTTGTGATTATACTCTGTAGAAATGCTTTTAGCAAGAAACCTAAGTATTCTCAATTTCAACTCTCATATATCAGGGCAATAACTTCTCATTGGGTCACACCCGTCACCACTCACTCGGGCGTGGCACTACCAACCCTGCATCTATCATGCTGACACCCCCTGGTATAAACAGCACAATGGTCCTTGACCAGCTGGTTTATCTGACCAGTATGGCATACAGAGTTGGTCAGATGGGGGTCATCAGGTAAGTGGATCTAGGAATTGCAGATACATGTATCTCAAAGGATGCTGAAGCTTATAGGTGTACAAGTATGAAGTGGTAATACACATTTTCAGGCTCATCTCTTTGTATGTTTAGTGTAGAGAGCTTCTTTTAAAGGTAATACAAAGTTTTGGTATGGGGTCATGAATTTGGTTCAAATGAACATATTGGAAGCATATGCGATCCTACAATATTCAGTGATCGTTGACGCGGTTGAAATCGAGTCTAAAGTTATGAAATTATTAATAATACACTCTTCATGTTGTATAGCTCCCTTTCAAGGTCAAGATTATAATTAGACTATGAAACAATGTTTCTTGACTAAAATCGACCGATTAGCTATTCTCGTTTGGAACTTATATATCACAACTACATATTCTGGGATTTTCATGGTCGCAGCTACCATTGGACGGCCGTAGACGCTATTTGAAAATTTATCAAAATTTACCGGGAGCACCGGTAAATTTTTATATTCAATTTTTCTCGAAAGCAGAAAAGTTTTAGGTGCTAAATTTTCTAGTGCTTATAATACATCCACAGGGGCATCCAAATATATCAAAATTGTAAAGAATCACTTTCCACCCAATTTTCAAAATTGCCCAAAACTTTGTATTACCTTTAAGGTATGAAAATATTGATGAAAATTAGTGTATTGAGTCTGAACCTAACAGTTCTTGTGTGCATCTTGCATCCATTAAAATATTTTCCCATCTTTGTGTGCAAATTGAATCACAATCTTTTCCTTTTCTTCTTAAATTCTTTATGAATGATGTCATCCTGTTAAGATTCTCTGTGAAATAGACGTTGCCCTGAGTATTCCTCAAGTTATGAATAAAACTGATCATCATTCATTGGTTTGACACATTTTCATTAACTGTGTATGTCAGGTGCAAGTGAGGACGTAGCCTGTAGTATTTACATTTGATTTATGTATTGAATGAAAGCATTTGAATTTACATATGCCTGCTAAATTTTGATTTCATGAGTAGTTGCACTTGCCTATATGAAAAGAAATGTCTTGTGTATTGCATGGATGATATAGCTGTCATTGACATATTTTTGATCTTCTTTTTCTCTGTATATCTCACAGTGCATTTGATCTTCATTATGTCATTCTGCGATCCACTTTGCCTGTGCCTTTAGTCTATGGAGATATCTTACAACATAGACTCCATGGTATGTCAAGAACAAATATGATTATCATTTAGATGAAAAATTTCTGTACTGTTCATAGTTTCATGGTTCAGTGGATGAAGTAAACGGTTGCCTGTGCAATTTTACAATCTACACCTTGTACTTTGCTAGATATAGAAAATATAATTCTGTAGGGTAAATGTCTTTAAAGGACTCAATGTATAAACATAAGAAGTCCTTTGCAAAGATTTCAAAATTAACATTGTTGATTGATATAAGTTTTTATTTATAAGTTGTGAGAAAAATCTAGACATAAATCTACATGTAGATTGATTACAGTAAAATGACGCTGTGAAAATTCCAGATACCAATTCTCATTTTGTTTCACCAGTTTCCACCTTTTTTGAAAGGCTGTTCTTGCTCCAAAATCAGCATCTACTCTATATTATCCAGCTTCTGCAATGCTTTTTGTTTTCTAGCCTTAGGAGAGGATGACCCATGGTTGAAATACATTCCTTCGCCCGACTCCAGAATCACCTTTGTGTCTTGTCACGGAGCCGCTTCCTCACCTCGTCTCAGAGTTAGTAAATTTTACACCAGAATTAGATAGTACAGTATATATTGAGTTTTCAGGGGTTGCCAGAATAGGGCACTCATAACATAGCATGCACTTACACAAAAAAACTGTTTGCAATTAACATTGTACATGTATATGATCATGATGATCATCATCATGTCCCATATTAAACCACAAAGTCTTAGGGATAACGACTCCATATTGGCCACTTCCTGCCATCTTGTTCTATCCTTTGCCATCCTTTGAGAATTATCAAACGATATTCCTTTCTTTGATTTAGTCTTCCAATCCTTTCCGCTGTCTCCCTTTCTTATCCTTCCTGGTGCAGGGCCTTGTAAAATGGTTCTGCGATGTCATTCCTTTGGGTAATATGTGTCATCATTGTAGATGATATGAGGTACTAATTATTTCAGAGAGTTTAGGTTAGTTAGACAATTTTGAAATGAACTGAATCTCTAACTGCTGTTTTCTGATTTGTTTTCTTCTAGGTTTTGACAGGAGATGATCTAGATGAGCAGTTGACTCTGGCAATGCAGAATCATCTGGAGGCTGGAGTTAGGGTTGATGAGACACAGAACCAGGTACAGATTATAATACCACATGTACACCTATATTTATGTTGATTTTAAACTTGGGAGATAGCGCTTAAGGGGGCCCCATAATCTTCTTTTATATGTACTTCTTGCTTTCTTGTGTAGTTATATTGTGGTGTAATGTTGTTCATGGCCATTTTTACATGGTGATATAACATAATCTTCTTCAAATCAAAAGTCAATAATTATTTTTAGTTTACTTCCTAGAAATATTCATGATAATTAGCTCTACAAGCTGTCAGATGTGATGGCATACACTTCAAATTAGCTGGTTCCCTGGATTTAGCTTAGTCATGGATGGAAGTCCAACTCCATTATTTTGCAGAAAAACAATCGGTTGTATTATGTTTGTTCACAGATCATGATACCTCAATCGCTGGAATGGTTCCGCAAGGACTTCACCGGTTCCACCCTCCCAGCCGACATAGATCATGGTAACATCTACATGGGTCTACTGAGAGTCATCGGTCCTCATGTATCTCAGTATCTAGGTGATAAGCTTGAGACTTACACCATGAGGTACCTACCAAGGCACATTGAGCTAGAGAGTAAGGCAGAACTTACTAAGGGTGGAGAAGATGGAACAGGTATGTTTAGTAATAGTTCTGCACCTAGACTTTGAATGTTCAGTGCTCTACAGGTCAGGCAAAACATTCTGGAACGATCATGACCTGCCTCTGTCAAAAATAAAGCATTTACTGTCCATGTATCGTGACACCACTAGTGTTCATGAACTTTATGTAACATTTAGCAAATGGGAGAATTGAAAATAATTGCATGCACTATAAACACAGTTTTAAGTAAGCACTAGAGCAGCACAATTGTATGGAACTGAATTTGTTTCATGGAATGTAAGGAAAAATGATAACTTTCAAACATGTAAAAATTATTACTTGTAAATAATTGTATTTCAAATTGTGTATTTATTCACTTTATTGAAACTTAGAAATCTACATATATTTACAATCTTTTTTTCCTCCTTTATTTCATGGGTCGCCCTGCAGACAAGAAACCTCCACTGCTGCGGTCCAACTCCATGAGGTTCAAGGTCATGGTAACACCTTATGACCACACCTTTAAATACCGATTCCACGGCCCAACAGATAACACAACACAATCTCACGCACAGAAACGCAGACTCTCTGTCCCAGACAACTTTGACTCCAGTGGACTTGGCTGGAGTTTGAAAGACGAGCCTGCTACTGAACCGCCTTTCTCAATGACGGAGCCAACTTTGATGTACCTCCACTCCAAGTCCAAACTGGTTGCATCACTGGCGGGTGTGGTCAGCGCAGGTATCGGTGAAAACACAGATGATTTCGCCAGAGATAAATCCATTGATGAAGATATGCTGCCATCTAGTATTGGTAGTCCAGCAAGTCTCTGCTTTGAGGATACCTTTGGGAGTGAGAGAACGTACAATCCCAAGCTCTCAACCCTGACGAAAGTCTTTCAACATCTGGCAGGGTATCCCATCATGCAACATTACATCCAGTCATTCTTCTCAGATGTGTTGTCCATAGTTGGTAGCTCTAAAGGAAATGAGCACCTTAACGAGATGGAAGTCAGAGCAAGTCTTCTGGCTGATATACGCTGCAAGGTAACCTTACAATCAGTTTAGCATATTGGCCTTTTTTCTAAATGTATGGGCTTCTCCATTGATTTGTCTTTTAACTGTTAGATTTCTTTGGCTTGTAAGTAAAAGTAAGGTAGATTGATAAATGCATGATTTGATTTGATTAAATCTGTATCCACATATTGAATATGTTTGTGTGAGGCTGTAGACACTATCAAATATGCTGTTGTTTTCAATGATATGGCTAGTATGTGTATGATGCTAAACTTTTGATATGCTTACGAATATTAGTTGGGAGTAAATTTGGGTCTGTGAAACAATTTGTCAACAATTTTTCAAACAATCCAGAGTGGTAACTCTATTTTTACATTGCTCTTTTTGAAACACGAAATCTTGATAATTCGCCATGCTCATGTCTCTTGATTTTTCGATGACCTTTTCTGAAGGAGATTCAAGACTTACTGAAGGAGGCTGTAAAGATGCTTGTATCCAACTGTGAGTGGGAGGCAGTCTTGAGGCTTGTGGATACGATCCGATGCGTCACTGGTACCGAGAGCTACGATGCCATCAGAGAATTTGCTGCGTACTGTGCTGGTAACCAAGTCAAGGGAGTTCAGATGACTTCATCCTCTAAACCATCATGGCAATGTCTGCTTTCAATCAGGAACAAGGTAAGATGATCATCATGGCAGGAGGGACTGGAATGAATGAATCAAGTTGGTTGAAATGTACTTTCCTAGGTTATCAGTGGAGCATAGATGCAGGCAGGGATTGTAACATTTACATTTAAATGTATAATCTTGTGGTTGTTTCAAGATATTTATTGCTGTTTGGCTATCTGTTTGCAAAATTATCGTATTTTGTTTAATCTCTGTGACCTGTATATTTACCATCAAGGTGAAAAATAGTTACAATCATTAAGTATCCCTTCTCTTATGTTAATAGTTAATTTAGATAAGATTGAGTTTATTGCTGAGCATCTTACACTCTATACTATAGGTTCTAGAGACTATCTAAATTGTTGCTAACATTGAAATATAGTCCATAGTAATTTCTTTTTTTATGATAATCTAAGCTGAATACCCTTGGGAAGCAGTCTTTATATATAACCCTATTTGTTTCTATTCTTAGATGCTGAGAGGCAGGGCTGTGCTAACCTCCTTGGATAGCCTTCCGATTGAAGATGCCTTGGAGTTGCTAGAATGTTGTGTCTTGGAGGACAGGAAGGACTCTCCTTTGAACACCATTTTGCACACCAAGCTTCAGCAGCTCAAGATGTACAGAAAGGTAATGGGAACTGTCTCATTCACACAATTATTTGAACATTCAATGTTTCCTGAATTCATTTTTGGAATGATGTTTTCCCTTTGATTGAATGAATGTCTGACTGATTGACTGACCGACCGTCCGACCGACCGACCGTCCGACCAATCGACCGACCGACTGACCGACCGACCGACCGACTGACTGATGAACGAACCTCATATGATAGAAAAAGTTCCTGGGTGGAGAGCATTAGCAGAAAATTCGGTATACACTAAAGTATATGCAGGTCTTCTTCAAAGTGCCTTAACTCTAGGCATGTGACATAATAATGTAACAGTTTATTTACAGGTTCAGTTCACTGCTGCAAAGTTTTTGGCTTTGCTTGACTGTTGGCTTTTCTAGTTCTGTCCGGTAAACGATGACCTATAATTATAACTCTTTATGTTTTTCCATCAGATCACATTCTATGCTATGCAGTACACCCCGCCGCGATCGCTTGAGGTGCTTCAGGGAGAAAGTACTCCCTCTGACCCTTCTGAGTTGATTCAACCTCTGTGTACTTGGCAGGATGTTCAGGATGCCTCTAAGACTAACCCTGACAATGTCCTCAAGCTCTTAATGTCTGCTTCAGACTTTGATCTAGCCAAGGACTGGGCAGAGCTCCATGGAGTTATTGATGATTATCAACAGGTATGGACAATGGCGTGACAATCTAGGAAAATCAGTTTGCATCTTGAGAAGGCAACTTTTTATCTGTGATACAGAGCGGCTTAAAGAAATGTCAGTGTTAACATTCAATATTTTTTTGATGAATTTTTATATAGATATTATCATTCCTTGTTTGTTTTGTTTATACCTTCTTGATATTTGTTTAAATATCCAAGTTATTTTATACATAATATGTTACATAAAGTCTTATCCAAACTTTTTGAGCAAACATGGCATGCTGAAGGAGCCTCAGCTTTGTGATACCCGGTACATGTACCAGAAACCCATTTTCACGTGTTCTTAGGGAATCATAACTATTTAAGATTAAAGGCAGGAGATTTGATCTCACAAATATATAAGGCTGTGGCTTGTATATCTTGCAAGACTACAATTAAATAACCTGTTAATTTTCATCTTTAACTTTGTCTTTTAGACTATCCAAATCAACCAGTTGGAGCATTTATTACGCAGCAGTAGTAACAACCTCCAAGTCTACCAGGTACGTACACATTCCATCATTGAGTAACAGACCAAAGATAAAGACAGTAGAGACTTAGAAAGAATTGATAAAGAAACAAATTTTTGAATCGCTGGATAATTGAAACCTTCATAAAGTTATTGTAATTAAGAACATTACATTCTTTTGAATAAACCATTTACCATCCTTTTAGATATGGCTTGATTTTGGTATAAAAAATACAATTTCTAAAGACCACATCCCAAGTTTTCTCAGGCTAAGTGTTGAAGGGTTGTTATTTTTGTAATAAAATGCTGATAGTTGACTGAGATTGAAACAGATGTTACTATATATATAATTTAATTCTCAACTAGCTTAGTGATGATGTTTTGATATTGTTTTCCTAACCTTGAAGATACTTGAGGATGCTTGTAGCAATGAAGAGACAGTCTCTATGTGTACTCAGTTGCTGGAGTCTCAGAAGATAGCCCTACCAAGTGTTGTCTTCTTGGTCCAGTACCTCCTTCACAATTGCTTTGATGAACTCTCTTTGGAGAGAGCTGGCAAGCTTCATGACATTGGTTTAGGAGCCAAGGTTAGTATACAGTCTGCTTAGAGCCAGAAGGGTGTTAACTTCATGTAAGCGTATACAAGTTTGTGCCTTCTGGCTCTCGGCAGATAAGCAACACCACAATTTACTTTATTTTAACGTTTAAGTTGGTAAACGTCTTGCAGCAAAAGAAAAAGAGGTAACATTTTATGGTTCAACATTACTGATTGTCATCTGCCAAGACAATTTTGCCTTGGTACATTTTAATTTTAGTGTCTTTTAGTTGAAACATGACAATGACAATGTATTACGTATAAATGCTTTGTGAACTTTTACCTACATTGGCTGTAGCCATTGTAGCAACAGCAGACGATGACTTGTTCATGTCATCAGTCTTGCAATTCATTCATTAACATTCTTTGTAGGTAAACAAATAAATAAAACGAACAAATACATTTTTTTAAAAATGGGAATGGGGGATACCACTTGGCTTATTTGACTTACCAAGAAATGTGTTTGGTCGTGAGATTATAACTATTAATAATTATCTTTATTTTGTTGTTGCTGAAGGTGCTGCTGTGTTTGCCTGAGAGAGTACGAGGAGAGTATAAGCATCTCATGTCTAGACCAGACCTACTCCTGGAACAATTGCTCATGAATCTTAAGGTTTGTATCTGTCTCCAGAGTTTTATATGACAGTGTAACCAACAATTCTTTTTCAAAGCAACAAATACTGAGAGTAAGGAGAGAGTGTCATGGTCTCCTGTCTAGATTCTGTGTTATCTTGGAACTGTTCGTCTTGAATTGTAAAGTATCTGTTCATGCAGTTGTATCCTAAATAAATTACAAATCAACTGAAGTCTAGAATAACTAACTGAAAGGTTGTGTTTTTTCTTTTCATAGGTTCATACGTTCCTTTTTAATCTCTTTTTGTTTTCTGTTGATGAGTCTGTGATGTTTTTTTTTCAAGCACCCATTAAAGGTACTATGTCCCATTTGCAGGCCAAAAAAATGAAAAAGTTAAATTTCAACTGCATTTGAAAGATAATACTAATTTAGAACTTCCCTAAAAAAGGTGGGGCTTGAAAATGTCTTCAAGTGGGAAAATAACGACTATTAGTTGTCAAATCGACTTTAGGGCTATAGAGCCCAAAAGTAATAGTCTTGATTTTCAGACAATTGTACCGAATGGTCATACGTTTTATGCTGCGCAAAGATTCAATCAGTTTAATCTTGGCCATCACAAGAAGTGGGTTATTGATGTAGAAAAATGCTCATGTTCCCTTTACAACTCTTTTCATGTACCGGTATGTTATTACCAAAGAAGAAAAAAGGCCAGTCAGTCACTTAATAGTGTCTGACAGTATAGTCTAGCAAGTAAACGGGTTTCCTTGCATAATTTGAATATGAGGACACTGCTAACGTTTAAATTTCACAGATAGGACATACATGACATATTCATAATTCCTGCAAAGTTCTACAGCATTTGAGGTTGGCTGCAAAAGGGACATAGTTCCTTTAAACAGACATAAAGAAACTGATTGTATCTTGGAATAATGTAAAGATTTTTTGCTTTAGATGAACCTTGCGTCAGATGTGCAGGCAACACTTCAAGAAGAGCTCCAGGCTTCTCAGTTCCCTTCTGCAAGTCTCTCAGAGAAATCCATCAATACCCTTATCTCCAAGTATGCCCGAGAAGCAATCACGATCCCAGTAGCTCTCCTCAATACATCTATGTCTGGTGAGTCATGCTGATCGATCTCAGTGCTTATACAGGGTTCTCAGGAGATAGTTGTTTACCCTTCTATGTTGCATCCCAAGAATAATATATGGTGTACTAGTGAAGGTGGGATGGCTCCATGTTGGAGCAGTGGTCTTGTAATCATATTTATCACCCTTCTATATATATTTGTCAGGTATGACTTAGCCTTGGTATTTTCATTCTGAAAGCCCTCAAGCTTGATTTGATGACAATGTGTGCCATGTGATGTGCTTGTAGATCCTTTTTACCATACTACCAATTGTCTTGGTGTATCAATGAAGATTTCAGCCATGACTCAAAACCCCAAAGACTAAATTATAAAAAACAGTTAGTTAATATTTGAATTCAAATGCTCTTTTGATGTGCATGATTAATCATCTGTCACTTTGTGTAGGGCTTCTACAGAATGCTTTTGAATCCCCAATAGCTTGGATTCCTTGTATATATTGTTTTCATGCTAATCTTGGTTTGTTGTGTTTCTGGCCTGATAACATATATGCATGTTAAATCATGATTTAAAAGAGATACCGGTACATTTTACAGTTTATACTTGTACAAATTCATCCATTCAAATTTATTCTGCAAAAATTGTTGATATTCATGTACTTAATGCTTGTTCATTAAAACAAACATGTAAAAAAGTAACATTCTGTCTTTTATCTTTCTCCAACATGTAGAAAGTGTAAACTAGGGATTTCATGTGTAAAATGGACTTGGTAGTAATCTTGATTTTATTATTATCCATCATCATTCAAAGCAGGCAGTTTCTCAGACTTCGTTATAGTAAATGACCGGGGTAGTGAGATGAGTGATCTTCCAGAGGTTCATTCCAAAGGTATTCATATTGTATACAGCTAAGCAAAGAAAGGAAAGGAATATCAATGTCACAGATATATGAAGAAAATTGCAAAATGAATTCTGCTGGAAGGAATGGGAGCATGAGGGTAGCTCAATTTTCTATACTTATATATAATCTATATGAATGCGATTCCTCATTGTATTAATTTGTTCATCTCTAAAATTCTCTCCATGCATGCACTCATATGATTACCCCGCCCCAACACACCTCCTTTCATTACACAAAAAATCCATCTGTTCCGCCCGCCCATCCGCAATGCACGTAGACACCGACTCCGCCTTGAACCAAAGTTTCGCCCTTGCCTCGTACGCCTCTACCCAATCACCCCTTGGCCTGGTTTCTGCTTTGAAGGGACGTCAGTTCTTGGCATCTATGAGGAGTCGTGCCCCATCCCCATCCCCCTCCTCTATCTCCTCCTCCTCCTCCTCTATTCCTGTCCCTGAGAGGAGAAGGCTAAGCACCAGGGGTGAGTTGGTTTGATGTCCTAGATATTTATGTTGTACAGCTTCTGTGGTGTGTGTGGTCAATCTTGTTTTGTTAATGCTTATACTTCCGATAGCTGAGCTTTTATTTCGATTTTGTTCCGATAGCTGAGCTTTTATTTTGATTTTGTTTGATGTCCTAGATATTTATGTAGTACAGCTTCTGTGGTGTGTGTTGTCAATCTTGTTTTGTTAATGCTTATACTTCCGATAGCTGAGCTTTTATTTTGATTTTTTTCGATGTCCTAGATATTTATGTTGTACAGCTTCCGTGGTGTGTGTGGTCCATCTTGTTTTGTTAATGCCTATACTTTCTGATAGCTGAGCTTTTATTGTGTTTCAAATGAATGATGAATCATGGGCCCTCTCTTACAAAGAGTTGCGATCGATCACAAGTCCTTCAATAATCTGCTAACTTTGAAACTCCTGTCTCACGAACAGAGTGGTCAGGTTGCAATAATTTTAAATCAATTGCAACTGTTTATATATTGAAGCCCTGGAATAAGTGGTTAACTCTTCAGTATTACATAAACAAGGAATATAGTGCAGCACTAAAAAGCTTCCAACATTGCCATAAGATGCTAAAGTTAGAACTTCCAACTTAGAAATTAGATAAGTTTAGAAAATGCTATCTTCAATATTACAATCACTCTCTGGTTGTTGTTTCTGCACTGATCACTTTTCATTATGCTTTTCATTCAAACTACCCTATGGATCCTGCACAAATGATTGGCTGAGACCTAATTAATTTTGACTATCAACTGCACCTTTTTAATATTTGATTATACAACTCACTCCAGTGCCCTTTTCAAATGGTGTTGGTTGATTATATGCAAGTGTGAATAGATGTCATGTTTTACAGTCAAGGGTATCTTCCTGAGAAATGTCTGTAGTATCAATCAGCAATTAGTGCAAATTTATCACCTGATTAAAGACATGGTTGATACAATTTCTGTATTTCTTAATTTCCTGGAAATTTGTGAAATTTTTAACCCATACATAAATACATGAAAGGATTTAACACTCATTCATTGTCACATAACCTTTGAACCTAATCCGGTTAGAGCAGGAACTGGGTCGTGCAGCATCTTGGTGATCTTTGATTGATAGGTTGTAGATTGCACAGGACATATGTCTTGTGAGATTTACACAGGCTGGTGGGCTTGGTTTAATATACACTTGTAGATGGAGAAATGTACCAGTACATGAAATCAATGAAGAGTAATTTCTTGGCCAGAAAAAGATTTAAAAAAGGGGGATGTGAATTTGCAACATACACTGTAGTAGCAGATCTACAATGCTACTTGAATAAGAGATTATGCTGAAGCTCAGATTATTTCATCTTAAGATTGTATTTAGTTCATTTTTTGAAATAATGTGCCCTAAAAAAGGTACTTGTGTCACGAGCCGTACACGACATAGTTTCTGTCTCTCTATTATGCTTTCTCCTTATTGTACACCCTTTAAAACTATTTGGGGCATTAGTTTCACAATATGAAGTAATATGTCACTATTGTGAGATGAATACATTTTAAAAAGACTTTTCATGTTGGTAAAACATCCTTGAGGTAGCATGAAAATCATAGGTTATCATTCTCATTGGAAATATGAAGATATTAATGCATGAATTTCAACTAGTTGTGTTTTTGCATGATCAGACTCAGCTGCATACTAATATTTTGTTTCTATCATAATTCCACACTGTTTCTTTATGTAGGCACTTTTTTCCAGCCTGCTGATAATAAAAGTGTTTGAATGGTCATTATACTGTTAAAGCACCTGGGGAAAATGGAATGATTCCTATATTTGGACAAAACTGTAGATGAAGACTTTCCTATTAGATATGCAGATTTGTTTTTGTCTCGCCTGCGTAGCAAAAAGCGAGACATAGGCGCCGCTTTTCCGGTGACGGCGACGGCGACGTCAACATCAAAAACTTAACCTAAGGTTAAGTTTTTGAATTTTTGATATCATTTTTAAGGTATAAGATCTTAGTCAATGAAACTTTGACTATAGGGTAATCAAGTATCCCCAATCATGTGAGTAGAATTTCAGATCACAAAGTCAAGGTCAAAGGTCATTTCAGGTCAACAGACTTGGACTATGTTGTAGCATCATCATCAAAAACTTAACCTAAGGTTAAGTTTTTGAATTTTTGATATAATTTTGAAAGTATAAGTTCTTAGTCAATGAAACTTGGACTATAGGGTTATCAAGTCTCCCCAATCATGTGAGTAGAATTTTAGGTCACTAAGTTAAGGTCAAAGGTCATTTAAGGTCAACAAAGTTAGACTTTGTTGTGGCATCAACATCAAGATTTTCAAAATGCTTCTTCTTTGTTATTTTTCAACCGATTTTGATTCTGATTGTTTCATATGATAGGGCTAGGAGGGGGATTTAAAATTTCTACACAGAATCGTGAAATTCATTATCTATGCTAATTTATGCAAATTTATTCGAAATCACAAAAAAGGCTTTTTTTCCCTCATTTCTTGACCGATTTTGATTTGGTTTGCCTTATCTGGTAGAGCTAATTTTGGAACACTAAACTTCTACACGGAATTGTGAGATTTTGCTCCATTGATTATTTATGGTACTTTATGCAAATTTATTCCAAAAATAACAAAAATTGCTTCTTTTCCATCATTTCTTGACCGATTTTGATTTGGTTTGCCTTATCTGGTAGAGCTGAATTTGGAACACTAAACTTCTACACGGAATTGTGAGATTTTGCTCCATTGATTATTTATGGTACTTTATGCGAATGAAATGAAATTATGTCCCTTCAGGGCATCAAATTTTCATTTTTTGACCAGTTCAAAAGTGTACCACATAAAATTTACGATATTTGTTGTTGCGAGATGCGGATGAGCGCTACGTCATTGACGTTCTGGTTTATCATATTGAATTGCGTTATGCAGGCGAGACCGCCGAGAGCGTTTCCCTTGTTCTTTAATAAATCAAATGATAAATCCAATCTCTCCTAGCCAAAAAACTAACGTTTAAGATCATTCCAAAGTGGTCTTGTTTGGTAATTTCTTTCAATACACCAAGGAAGGTAAACTATTTGTACACCAGTATGTAATTGTTTTAGGTTAAATGTACATGCACTGATACGCATGCACTAAAATATCTAATTATAGCATGGCTCATAATTACTGTTTCTAAAAAATTTCATGTGAAAAGTTGAAAGAGGCCGATCATTATTTGTGATTTAATAATTACCTAACCTTCTATTCTACTCATTTATTTTATTTGTGTTATGTCATTTCAATCCTCATCATAATTTGTTTTGCATGTTTTAATTTAGTGTTTAATTTATCATTTTTTATTTTTTTATTCGTAACATCTGTATATAAAATTTGTTCATACTTAAAATGTTCACACTTTCAGATTTGTGACTGAAAGTATTACAAGTACATAATGATAGTGTAGTATTGTATCAGAGTTGGGTCTCAAAGCCCATGGAATCTCATACCATGTCCACATGTAGATCAGGGTATGAAATATGTATTTGGAACTGCTATACAAATCATAATAAAACATAAGTTGAACAAACAAAGTTTGATTACAAAATTGTGACATAAAAAATTTGCTATTTATGAGTGACTTATCAAAATTACAATGGTATCTTGTGTTTGACAAACTTCCTGTCCTACATTTAGGTGTAAGCCCAGGACTAACAAGCCCCGGCCCAACCAGCCCATCATCCCGTCCTGACCATTTGGTATCACCTAGCAGCAGACACCCTACTCCCCTCCCAGAGGTACCAGAGAACCCCCAGGGTGTGCCCCTAGAGGGGGGTGAACTCCCCGCTGTACCCCCTACCAGGGATCAGTGGGTACCTGATGATAAGGTCTCTAACTGCATGGTGTGTCAGGATAGGTTTAGTATGGTGAGTGAATGCAATGATGGAGGGGTATGTATGTAGAAAGATTTATTTATTTATTTATTTATTTATTTCTGATATTTATACAGGTTGGCACATATCACCAATTTGGTGGTCTTCCATGAGGCCCTGTTTGGTAATAATAAAAAACAAATAACAGCATAAAAAACAAAATAGATAAATACACAAGCATATAAACAGGTAAAATACAAATTGATTGGTACCCCTTGAAATAACTGATCATTCACGAATCATCCTTGATCATTTACAAGAAATAGGTGAATGGAATTTTCAAATTAAATACAATTTTTAAAAACGTTCATTTAATAACCTGATAATCTTATACACGGGATACCAAAATTGTTATATACATATTTACATTCAATTGCTCTTTAACTAATAACTAAAGATAAGGCATTCACAACGGAATCACAGAAAGACACTGTCTTGTAAAATGACGATAAGATAAGATCCAGTAATTAGTTGATGTGCGCATAAAGTCATGTCTTACAAGAAGGTTTCTTATTAAGCTTATGGGAAACAAATAAAAATCAATATGTTGAAAAAAAGATATGTAAGAATGATATATGAATGGGGTGAAGAATAAACAGCTTAACAAAAGAAGATATCAACAATAATATAAAGGGTTAGATAATGTGCATGTATGTAGATTTAACAGACTTTAATATAATTATGTAATTTAGGAGATAGAGTCTGAGAATTATTTCCATGTTTGTTTGTTTCGTAATTTGATTTCAGTAAATACATGTAAACCAAATTTATCTCAACCAACAAGCTACAAGTAAATCCTATCCATCCATACCTTGCATGTAGTTTAATAGAAGACATCACTGTCGGCGCTGTGGACGTGTTGTATGCTGGAAGTGTTCTCAGCTACGTGCGATGGTTGATGGATATGGAGATACACCGGTCAGAATCTGTGATCAGTGCTACGAACGATTCATCACTCCAAGGTAGGTCTCCCAATCATTACAACATTTGTGTAGTTTGTAAGAAAGCATAAAGATGAATACACATTCAGATGAATTTGTTGTTTCACAAAAGCTATTGATAAAAAATGCCTGAATTCTATATCACCTGTGCTCACAGCTCAAATGCAATAATTTATTAGCTTGTTTATGTATTGTACCTTCGATGATAACAGCTTTTATGAAACAGGACTCTTGTTATACAGGCTATTTACAGAAAGTTCAATATCAGAATGTTTCTGTCAGGTGGCTGTCAGTTTCACGTGAATTCCCCAAGTAATATCATGATTTATGGATTCAGTGCTGCTTATCTAATGATTGATGATTGAAATAATGCAATAAAGTTTCTGTACAACTTTTCATCTTGAAATGTCAAAATAAAAATAAAATAAAAACAAAGTAGAAAATAAGAATTGAAAATATAAATAAACAAAGGGAAGGTTTTAAGAAACAGTCTGATATTGTACACAAGCAGTTAATTGTTTTGTGATATCTTTTAAAGTAAAGTGGATCTTAAATTTGTCATGTAATCCTCAGATCATATGGAACACCACAGTCACTGGAACAAAGAATGAAGGGCAAAATGTCAGGTGAGGTTTCTTGTTCCTATTATTGTTATGAGCGCATAGTAATAAAAGTGTGCAATGTAATAATATTTGCATTAATGTTGTATAGCAGAATCTAAGATTCAATGGTAAAGATATTCATGAAAATGAGCAAACAATAAGAGGAAATTTAATCTTGAAATGATTTCCATTATAACTCCATATTTCATCAAACCTGCTAAATAAATCTAGAAGGTCAAGAGGATTTGTTTTATTCTTTTGAGAATAGTCTTCTGCTGTCAGTAAAAGAACTACGAATAGGGTCATTTTGTTTTTCTTCAAAATGTCAAAAGTTTATCTGGAGTTTCCTTCCTAGAGGTATATATGAGATTGATCTGTGAAAACTATGCAACCACTATACACGCCATTATACATACCATCTATGAAAATGTGTACATGCATGTGTTAATTACACAAAAGGACTCTTTGTGTGTCTTCTCATACGTTGTTGTCCTGTATGTAATGATTGTATTCCTTTCCACAGGAGGGAGAGGATCGGGAGGAGGTTCAGGGAGTATGCCTGTAGCATCGCGATCCTTCACTCCATCCCAGACCCATGAGCTAGGTATGGGAGGAGAAGGACTGACTGAGTATGGGCCGGTCACTGAATGGAGGTTATCTCTGGATGAAGAGTACTGCAGTATGGTCAGAGAGGATTTCTACTATGAGCAGGTAAAGAGAAAATACATGTACCAAGATAGATACTTATTTGTGACATTCTTATCATAAATACTTCACTAACCTTGATGCTTTTACCTTTTTTAAGAATATTTGCTATAGAATGGATAGAGATAAATACTTTTGCCATGGAAAGGTTACAATTTAATTTGATGAAGACTAGTGTACCAATTTCTTATGTACTCAAGAGAGGAGAAGAAAACAATTAAAAAGAAAAAAAAGAAAAAAATTAAAAGAATGGTTTTTCATTCTGAACATTTCATTGCACTCATGCTGATGGAACCTGATGTTAGCTGACATTATAATTACTCGGCTAAACTAAATCTGTGTTTCTGTTGTTCTATCCAGGCTCCAAGTACATCCCTATGTCTGTCCATCCTGGAGCTTCACTCTAACCCAGGAGTCTGTGGTCACCTGATTCTGCAGCTATGTCAAAGGTTATCCGAGTATCTCCGACCTATCAGACCAGGGGAACCCAACACAGAGGTGGACTACAGTCTCATTCTCAGGTAACATGGTTTATACACTCAAGCCCATTGAGGTTGTTAGGGTTGCAGGGAGATGATATATGTTTTGTCATTGATAATTGAAGAAAATCCAAATGAAATATAGGTACAATTGTAATACAAGGGATAACAGACAAGTCGGTAAGAGAGCTATGCAAAGTTGCACAAGACATTTCAAAGACAACAAGACAGTACCTAACAACAACAACAGCACTGACCAAGAAATGGATTTTGGGAATAGTGGCATTAGTAGAGCGATTACGAAAAAGGATTGTCCGGCCAAAAAGGTTAGAAACAATTACGCAAGTCTAAGGTTTTACTCTCACTCAAATGTTTTTTTTTTCTTCTTTTTTCTCATGTTTATTCGCCTGTACTTGTACTTGGAACTGGTGGGGGGAAAAAAACGTACAAAATATAACCACCAGCTCCATATTACACTCTTAAGTTTACCTCATACAATCTTATTTCAATGTAGGAATTTTTTTTTAAACATTACCAAACAAAAACAAAAATAGACAAGACAAAATATGTACAATTTACCACGAAAGTGAAAAAATACAGACAGAAAAGAGTTCAGCATGTTCCCAACAGGTCATATTACCTGTATGTAGAAACACCCTATATAAAATAAAAAAAAATAAAAAAGAGCATTTAATACCCAGAATATAAAGCATACACATCATTTAAATATTCAAAAGATCCCATTTCTTGTTCCAAGAGTCAAGTCTATCCCGACCAAGGGCAATTTCTTTTTCGATAGCACAACTTAGTTTTAATTTACAAATAAATTTATACATGGTAGGCAATATCTTGTTACATCGACAGCAATACAGATAATACTTGGCATGAATAATTACAAAATTAAATTTGTCAAAAGCAGGATCCGTGATACCAAAAAAACATCTCTGTTGTTAATAGTAAAACTGTTGTGCAGTTCTTTGTGCAGTATTTCCTGCACTTCTAACCAAAAAGAATGAGCAATTCTACAGTCCCAAAAAAGATGCTGCAATGTCTCATCATCAATTTTACACAAGGAACAAAGTTTTGAATCAATAAATTTAATATCAAAAAGAAATTTATTCAGAGGGAGATATCGATGAAGAAATTGAAATTGAAAATATCTTAATTTAGTGGGCAAAGTTGCCTTAAAAGAAAGACGGTAAATATTAGTCCAATCCAGGTTTGCCTCATTCATGTGGATGGCCCATTTCCTTTCTGAATTTGGAGTATTGAAAATACTATTAATACAAACAAAAAATCACTCAAATGTTTGTATTTTATCAAAGAAACAGATTAGTATTTTAATTCAGAATTTGGTTTGGTGTGGAGTTGAAGCCTATTTTGTAGCTCCTTTCGTAGTTACAGACGTGTTAATTTAATTACTCATTATTGCTAAGTATCATTTGAGGTGTTAACACTTGTACAAGCATTGCTTTCTAGTGGACCCCTCTGTGTTGGATCCAGGGTGAGGGATTTTACCAGTGCTAGAAGTTTACCCCTGAGCAATCGTTCCATGAACATGTGTTTGTGCTGTGTACTAGGTGCTTCAGTTAGAATGAGGTAAAGACTAAACCTCTTCATGTGAGTTTGACTGTGTCTTGCCTTCCCTACTCCAGCATGATGCGTACCTTACTGCTGAACAGCAAGCTCAAGTTCTTGGGTTCAGGAGACAGCGCTAGTCTAGAGATGTGTGATACATACCTCGGTCATGTGGATCTTCTCAATATGTTTGTGTCAAGTAACTGCACTGATATACCAAGCATTCAACAACTCACCAAGATAGATACTGCAAGGTAGGAACATCAACATATATTATTTTTGCTCTATATTAATATTTTGTAGATGATATTCATTATGAATCTGAATTTAGTACATCACTAATATATGAAATGTCTTATATAATTTTTCTTTTAATCTTTTTATCAGATTCTGACATTCTGACAATATCAGTCTTTGGACTTTTGACCTGTTTTTGGAATGTCAACGAACCAGAATTTAACTTAATTTACTTAATTTTGTTTTTATACCATCACTGCTGCTGCTGATGAAAAAAACAACAACCATGTCTTTTTTTACCTGCTACATTGGAAATCCACAATTGAAATTCAAACCTGCCTTTGTTCAGCATCAAACAAGTACCAGGATACATCATTTGCATTAAGGGCATGTTCAGAGCTATTTTACTCTTAGTGTGATTTTGCCTCTCATCATGTAATAACTCTGCCATTGTTCACTGGTTTCTACTCGGCACACAGACGTATCCGAGACAAGCTAGTCCTGTCAGAGCGATTGTCTCTAGCCATGGAGGTCTCCACCAAGTGTGGGTTGGATCCTGGAGCCGTGTGGGCTGCCTGGGGACTCAGCTGCCTACAAGCTGGAGACTATGAAGGAGCCAGGGAGAAACTCAGTAAAATATTAAAGGTAAAATCAGTGGTGTTTCTCTCAATCTTTACCTTGCCACGGGATATACTGACAGAGCTTTATATCATGTTTTAGCCAATAGAAGAGCAGTAGAGTAAAAGAAATGAAGGTGTGATGTACAAGGTGTTAAGCTAATCAACCATTACTGTTCTTGTATACTTGTACACTATTTTGTCTAATAAGGGTGGGGTCAAATTAACTTTATTAAAAAAAGTTAATGGCATTTAGTATAGGTGAGATATTCATTTAAATTACAATAATATACACTTTGTATAATAACTGTTTATAGTATTGTTCAAGTATATGAAATGAATGCACTAAACTTGGGCAGATTTGAAACTGTTTATCAAGTAATAATGAGTCTAATTGAATGCACAAGTTATGGGTCTCTCGAGAATTGTTTATTTATAATGTACCTTGCCCGTGTGGGCAAGGTACATTGTGCAAGTGGTCTTATGTTTGTTTTCTGTGTGTGTGTGTTGGTAGACCCCACCAGATAAGAACCAAACTCAGGGACCTAATAAACTACTGCAGGAAATCATCAAGATACTGGAGTCCTCAGCTGCTCAAACAATCAAGGTAATTTTAGGCACTGTTCTAGAGAATGTTTAATTGTCATCCAACTCTATTTTAGATTGATCTCAAATCAAGTTTACATCAGCCCACTCCTTGTCCGAGCAAAAAAAGTCTGTGTGAAAATATCTCTTCTGTTTTGAATTTTATTCGCTTTTTACTGGTTCCTTTCTGTACAGTATGATTCATGTAATTATATGTGAACTTATAGGGTTCTGCCTTGAAGGCTCTTGACCTATGTGGTTTCCCTCCACATTTCCATTACATCTCTTTATATTTTAAAGAACATACTGCATTATAATATACTTTATCTGCAATTGCGTATAATTCATAATTTGTCTAATGGAATGTGCAAATAAAACATGAACTTGAACTTCTGTATTTGAACTTCACCACACGGCAGTCCTGATTTTATCAAGTGATAGGAATATAGGTTGTATATTAGTCATTGTGACATATCGCATAATGAACTACGATGACTTTACAAGCACAACAAAACAAAAATGAAGAGATAGTAGCTTCTTCTATCTTCCCTAAATGTGATTCAACCCTCTAAGAAATCTCACCAAATTGAAAATACATCCATCATTCTTTATTTTATCTTACTCTGTTCTTGAATCTCAGTGAATAATGTAAACCTAATTTGTTGTTGTAGGTTCAAGATATCCTGACGTTGTCTGCTAGTTCTATCAAGGACTTCATTTCACAGCCATACAAGGTAATGTATTACACTGGCCCATACAAGGAATAGAGAGCATATCAGTGATGTGGTCAGTTCCTGCCTTGGTCACTTGGTCTGTTTTAACCCTAACACTTCAGTCACCCCACTAAACCTGAAACCAGGCTGTGACTAACCGACCCATTCTTGACCATTCATGCTAAAGCATGTTTATGTTTGGTGTGTTGTTGGTCTGGCGTCGGTCTCATCAGTGTGACTGCATTGTTAGGCCATATGCTCTATGAATAAAACCAACATTTTTACTCCAGAGCCCTGTTTCATTCAAGTAAAAATTGATACAAGCTACTGAAACCATTGAATTTGATTAGCTGTGAATATATTTCTTTAGTTTTGAATTCTAGCATTTGGTATCTCATGGCTCATTACATGAAAAAGGACCCTTGTCTTTGTTTCTTTACACAAGGTCTCTACTAGACAACTGATACATTTACTTATTTCATGTAGCATTAGATTTCACAACTGAACATCATGGTTTGCTAACTAGAATATTCAACCCAATCTTTCTTGATGGATTTCTCAATGACAATTGTGAACATATTTTGATTTGTTCTCTATGTTTTTGTTTTTATCAGAGTGTACCTGAGTCAGGGAAAGTGACTGAGAATCCAGCGCTGAAAGAATGTGTACTTTACATTGAGACTTACAGCTCATATCTTACAGCTGTTCAGTTCTATATGAGACATGGAATGTTCCAGAGGGCTGTCACTTATATACTCCAACAGGTACATAACACATCTAAAGCTGATGTTTTCTAATATCTTAAAATTATCATAGTTTAAGTTGTACTGCTTTTTGTTTATTAAGTATTTGGCATCACCTTTGTTGGGGAAGAGCAAATCAAACTTTATTGTTGTTACCTCAGGTCTGTCCTCCTGATTAAAAATAATTGAACGCAATCGACCAGATTGAAATATCACTTCAAAATTTAGATTTTCTATCATTGTATGGAAGTGGTAGGCATTTGTATGGGCATTCATTTTCTTACATTAAGAATAATAATTTCTTCAAACTGTTCAGAAATGATGTTTTTACATTGAACTCCTTTACTCATGATATATCTTTTGCAGCAATGTTCAAGTGAGGTGTTCTTAGAAGGTCTGTTGGTGCCTTGTATAAAGGAGGGCCAGCTCAGTAAGCTACAGGAACACATGCTAAGAGTAGACCCATCATTGGTTAAGTGGCACCCTTGCCTGACTGCATCCTGTCGCCATGTCAACCGCCTAGGCTGGAGTCACATCCTCTATCAGATGCAGCTCTTCATGAAGGCAAGTACCAATGCAGTTTTCAGTATGTCTTATATTGCCAGGATGAAAGGCATTAGTAAAGGCAAATCCGTAAACATCTGCTAATATACAAGTATTAGAAATTTTCCCGGCTCTTGCCCTTTAATAATAATAATAATAATAATAATAATATGTCTTGTTTACCCAGGGTAGCCTCATCAGTATTCATACTGTTCTCCCTGAGGGCCCTGCAATCATAATATTACCCCGGTCATCAGATTCAGGCTTACCCGCACACAATGTATGCATGATTTGTTACATGTATTGCATGATTTAGATGTGTATTGCATGATTTTGTACCGTCGAGGTGGAGACTAGGAGACTTACATGTAAGTGTGATTTTTTAATGAAGCTGAATGACTAGGGTGTTTTGATAAATGAATGTTGTTAACAAATACATTATTTTACCTCTAGTCTCCCTGTGCCTCATTTTATTTATCGTGGGATGGATACACCAAATGCTTCCAATATTATTCAAATGTTTCAAGTGCAAGATTAATCTATACCAATATTAAAAGCAAGGGGGTAAATCCTTACGTAATACCTATTGTTCAGGGGGGGATGAATGAATAGATTACCCCCCCCTGAACAATAGGTATCAATTGCAGATTAAAAGGGAGGTCAGGGAGCTAATCAAGACCAGAATGTTTAATTTTGCAAAGCCATTGTGTTGAACAAAGCAATCCTCTGTCAATTGGTGCCTATTATTTTATCCGAAAGTGTATGTGTGGCAATAGAGCGATCGCGCAGAGAGGAGAAGAAAGCAATTAAAGTGATGAAAGAAGTTTTGTGCCTGTTATTGAACCTCACCCTCAGGACTTTGTACGAGCAGCCATGACATGTATCAAGTTCTTCCAGGCCAGTGCTACATCATACTCGGACCTGTTTGAGCGTCTGCATCATGTGAACAGGGCCAAAGATCACATGACTGCTGTGATGGATGATAAACAATGGGGAAGTGTGCCACGCCCCTCACCTGGTAGCCCCTCCTCAAGAGGGTGGGGCGGAGTCAGTGGAGAGACTAATATTAGACTCACCCTCACTCCTTCTGAACTTACCAAGTAAGTATTCATATCAAGAAAGGCAGTGCAGATGCCATTTTCAAATATCACATTGTTCCTGTTTAGGTCAGTCTCAAAAACACCTTTGAGCCGCATTTGAGATTTTTCTATGCATCATCCATTGCTAAGAAATTAATACATTATACAAGAGAATTTAAGTAATTTCATTCACAATCATTGAGCTCTGGTCCAGCAAAATGTTTGTAAACAGAGAAAAATTTGCTGTAAAAAAGTTATTAGAAAGCACCTTAACACAGTATTTCCTCATTTTGAATTGCTCATTTCATAGATGTTTTAGTGTGTGACTAATGTTTGTCCTTTTGAAGGGTCAGTTTCAGTGTGGGTCTGTGACAGCTTTATTTTCCATCATTCCCAGTACTCAACATGGCCACAAATGTATATACCATGTATTACCTTTGGCAAGCAACTACCTACAATTTGTATGTTTACATATTATAAGTGATTGTTAACATTTTCTACAATTTATTTGCCCAGGCATCTAAACACAATATCCCTGCAGATAGAAGTGACCACATTCCTTCATCGTCATCTTGGCAAGAACAGTCTGGTGCCACCCACGTCCACCACCACTACCCAGGCCACCTCACCATCACCAGCTGGCCTGGCTAGGAAGCAGTCAGTGGTTGGGGGCGGGGCTCAGCCAGCAGGGCTACCCACCCTCTTTGGCAATAGCATGGAGAAAGCAGATGTCGTTCACAAGGTATGTTGGTATCAGTTACAAAATACTTGGTAATTGAGAACAATTTTATTTCTCTCGAACTTTATGATAAAGCACTCGGTATGAGAATATAAAAAGGCTCACATGAAATAAAAAGGTAGCAGCAATGGTTGATAGTCTTGATTTGTTCATGTGACTTGTGATTTTTTATTCTTTAGGTCTTTGTTACAAATTTTATCCTGGCATTTCCCATTTACAGTCTCTTCTTTTGTCTGTTCATGTGAGTAACATCATGATCGTTTTTATCTGTTTTCAGGTTCTACTAGCTGGAACAACTATACAAGAAGGGTTTCAACTAGCATTCAAAATCATCCAGGTACTGTCCTTATTATCATGTAGATTTATGCTTATCATCAGACATTATTTAAATTCAAGAATGTAGGATGTAAAACTTGCATGTTTTAAGTGTATAGAGTGTAGGATGATTTTATTATGTACATCCAACCACATTCTGTATATTACGTACAATTAAAACAAGTAATATTGGACTTGGTGTGTTCCTCGTTTCCAATGTAGTTTAGACTTGAGTAATTAATTTTAATTACTTGGTGATGGGATACATACCTATGGGACACATACATGGGAGACTCCCCTGAAAGGTCTTACCAAAACATATGCAGTCTCCAACTCTCTTTCATGAGAAATCCATCTAAATCATGTTTGTCTCACTTTCTTAAACAGGACTTTCGACTTGCTGAGCCCAAGATCTACAGTAGGGCAGGACGTCGTCTATGCCTCCTCAAGAAGTTCAACGAGATCAAATTGCTTCTCAAATGCCACAAGGATACTGGATTGGCTAGCAAGGAGTCATGTGATGAGATCCTGGATGCCTGTGTGAGGGCGCTAGTCGGAGACAAGACGCAGGTCAAAGGTGCAGAGGAGCTGATTAAGCTAATGCAAGGAGATACTAGCAAGGTGAGCAGCAATACTAACATTACATTTTAGTTCCATTTTAGGATCAAAGTGAGAATCCATCATCGACGATTTGTGTCCTTCTGTTTTCTAGAGTTTGTTTTGATCTTACTAAAGGTAATTCAACTAAATAATTGATTAGTAATTCACTCTGGCTCCTGAATATAATGCTTAACTGGGACTATAAGCAGAGTTCACTACAAGCATTTTAAACAAGTGAGTGTGAAAAGTACTGAAATATACATGGAGAGAGAATCATTAGGGTTAGTTTTAGGATGTTAATTACCAGGGTGTGTTACTCAATGTTTTAGTTGATAATGAGAAAAGCAAAATGCTGTGAATAAAATTACAATAAAAATGCAACAGATAAAGCACACCCAAGGGAGATAAAAAACGTGGACTTTATAGGCAGATGGTCTTTATGTCCACGTCCCTTTGGTACAGGTTTCAATGATAAACCATTTTCAAGAGAAACAAATAATGTGGTCTTTATAGATGGGTGGTCTTTCTATACAGGTGCTGGTGGTTGCTAAAGCAAGTTCCACTGTAATATGGATACAGGTTAACTGAAGGATGCAAATTATTCCTAAGAGACAAGAAACAATCATAATAATGCAAAGCAATGTGGAATGGATGTGTTTGAGAAAATTTTTCATTTTGTCTTCAGATCCAGTATTTTCAAATTTCTTTGTGACAGATCAATGCCTACATTCTGATTGGACGGCTGAGACAAGCCTACTTACTAGCAGTGAAGGGAGAGAGGGAGGATGATGTGAGACGTATCGCCATGGCAGCAGAACAAGCTGAGGCATCAGGGGTCAAACTGAAAGCTATCTGTGACCAGTGGCTGAGGGATTATGAGGCTAAGAGGAGGAATGCTGAACAAACCAAAGAGGTGCTAGCTAGGAGTAAGGCTCCCAGGTATTGAGTCAGAAGGCCAGAACTCTCCCAACCCTTACCGTACTTCATAAAACCTTTTAATTGTAAAGCCTGTTAATGGGATCCATATTAAAAGGCAAATATTATCTAGGGGATTTCAACTGATAAAATAACACAGTACTCAGTACTCACCATGTTGAACAATTTTGACAAAAGGATTTTGAATATGTAAATAGGTGATGCATTATCTCTTTTTTTTTCCCTTCAGGATTTTAAATAACTCTACCTGTATACAAAATTGTCTACATCCAAATGGTAACAAGACCATATAAACCATATAATCCAATGACTGGGGTAATAGTATATTTGTAAAGTGCTCAGAGACATTGTATTAAGCGCTATATAAAAGCTAAATATTATTGTTATTATTCAAGTATTACTTGTGGATCATATTATATTACCTTATTTTTCTCTTTTATTTATTAGTCAAGTTGAAGTTATTTAATGGTTTATTACTGGTTGTTTTTATCTTGGTATATCAATATACTGGTATTTCACCTTTAATATGCACATTGAGTACTTAATGCAGTGCCAGGCACTTATGTGCACATGTATTCCTGCTTTTCCCTGTTCAATTTACGTCAGAATGGAAAGAAATTCATTTGTAAATTTTCTTCAAAACTGCCAACGTAATATTGAAACAAACGCCAAAGAATAAGACAGGTGTGTTGCATACCATTCACAATTATATAGTAGATCAGTTGTGCTTGTGGAATAGTCTGTAGTAGGGCTGTGCTTTAAGACACATCTACATTATTATTGCAAACTTTTGTGGTTGCCACATGTGAGCTAGTGAACCTGAACTTAGCAGTTTATGTGTTAAAGGGAGGATTGATATCATTTCTTATTATATAACATTATTTGACATATTTAACGTATACAGTATTTAACATTTCTTCTAAAAATTCAAGTCAAATTGTATACATTCCATAATATATGAGACATTTTCATGTAGGATCTTGTGCCTTATTTTTTGATTTGTCTGATTTTGAAGTAGTTGTTATACATGTACCTAGCCCACAGCAAAATAAATGCAAGGATGTATGCACTGGATCACTTTTTGTGTCAATCAAAATGCAATATTTGAATTATGCAATATTAGGAAAATTTAGGTCTAGTGTATACAAACTAATATGATGAAAATGGCTACCGGTATATATGATTGTTAAATCAGCAGGTGATATGAAACGTACATTTGATGTCAAGTTCATTTCCAATGACACTTGACAGTGACAATGACAGTCTTGGACTGTATAAAACAAGTTTCATGCAAACTGATGTGTATCATGCGAAAGTACACATACTTTTTGTTTTTGACAATGCTTTTTCCCTTTTGGGCATAGCATTGTCACTATATGCTCTGACTAAACATTAAGCACTTTCCTGCTCTAAAATATTCTCATTAAAGGATATTATTTTAATAATATTGATATTGTATCACTACTGAATGTTTGTTTTTGAATGTGGAATAACTATGGCTACCACATTACTTTCTTTTCTAAAATTGAAATTTTTTTCTCAATATTTTGATTAATGCCAATGTAAACAGATAGCAGATGAAGTTGATTTAATAAGATTTTGCTGTAACTAATTGTAAGCAATCATTTTGAAGAAGTGGAAAAATATTATTCTTGCCACTAAGTAGTATTATGGACATTCTTGCTATTCCCATAATTGTTTTATGTGTGTATCTTATTGTATTTTCATAAGCCAATGAGCTAAACATAATCATGAAATATTTCCCCACTTTATGCATATCTATTTTAGGTCATGATAATATGGAAAGTGGATTGAAAATGATTGTATTATAATCATGTTATTATATATTTACTACTTTGCTGTAGATGCATTGAAGAGATAAGAGCAGTATATTTTGTCCCTTTCAAAGTCCGTATAGAGATACTACAGTTACTATGGGAATTCAATTCCTATTTAGATTTGCAAGAAACTAGAATATACAATGCATATAAAAGAAGCATACCCAAATTTGATAGCTTGTGATCGAAAAGTCAAACAATGTGACCTTGAAATCCATTTCATTGTAAAGAAAAACTTTTTTTTGTCTAATGATACCCCATTCATAATATTGCTGCCTTGAATGACTGAGCACCAGGGTTTTCAAAAGGTGCCGTCAAATATGCTTTTACCAAGTATCGGCAGATTCACCAAATGTTGGATGGTTTACTTAGGTTTTAAATTCTTTTAAATATGCTTCTAATCATGCTCTAGTGCTTCATTGTTTATAGTGGTCCGATATATCTAAGCTTTCACAGGTCCTTGTTTCAATACACAAATTGAATTGAATTGAATTGAATTTAAGATCTCTCTGCTCACTTGTCCATTGCATATTTCATATGCAAGATGTGTGTAAGGTACATAAGGTAAATCCATGCAAAAATTAGTCAGTAATTTTTTCCAGACTGAAAATGACGATGTGTAAAGGCTTTTTACCGAACATTTGTTGCTCCAGCACCAACCTGGTACGAGAGGATTTTGACAATATTTTTTTAACAGTCATGCTCAGTCATCTGTGGCAGCAGAGTTATGAGTAGGGTGTCATTAGAAAGAACATTATTTGCTCTTTACAAATTAAAGAAAAAAAAATAAAGGTCACACAGGTTATAACTTGTAAATGGGGGATCTACCAAATTTTTTGTTATGCACATAATGCACTATTTAGTGAATCTGAAATCCTATTAAAGATATTAAGCCTTTGCATTAGTATATTATGTGAAAAAAAATCAAGATATACATGTACCGGTATCTAACAGGCTCTATATAAAACATTATATAGTGTAGTATATTATAATAGTAATAGTCTGGATGATTTTACAGTTGAATACTTGCCTATCATAACGAAACAACTATCATTTATATATTGATTATCGAGTGCACTAATCAAAATGTATCCATTGGGAGAAAGGAAAAGAATAGTATATTGATTTGTACATGAACCTAAAGTTAAAAGGCAAGTCCGACCCATTTACAAGTTGAATTGAATGGAGAAAAATTAAACAAACAAAACAGAATTGTAAAGTTTTCGCAAAAAATTCATGAAACAGTGATATGTCTTACGCTGTTTGCAAATTAGTGACTTGATGTCATCTCCTCACTATTTTCCATATATTTGATTATGAACTTTTTTTTAGAAACTGATTTTCAGGGTTGAATTTGTGTACAAAACAAATAGAGCGAGGGGCTGACATTAACTTGATGAAACTTTCACCGTTTTGTTTTGTTTTTTTCTCTTTTTATTCAATTCAATTCAACTCGCAAATGTGCAAGACTTGCCCTTTAAATGCACTGAACATTACCAATTAGTCACGTATTGTGACGAGTTGAAGAAACATTTAACAGCCATGTAGAAGTGATAGAGAACCCTTTTGTGGAAATGGATCCAGTTGGTAATTAGGAACAAATGGTATCAAATACTTATTTGAATCAGTATATAAATGTCTCCGTCAGATATTATGTTGAATATTTTCATTCTTACTTTGATTTCTTTCGAATGGTGTCTGGAACATGTCTTTCTTTTTATTTTCAAATATGATTTGTGCATACTTTTGAACCGTATATTTTTATATCATGACATTTTGTATATGAGAAAATAATAGATAGATAAAAGTATTATACAATTAAATTTTATATACATCTCAGAATCAATCTTTAGTCTTTACTGTAATTCTTTTTGATGAAATTTTTTCTATCTGCTATTTCAATTGTTGAGCTATGCTGTAGGAGGCAAGGAAAGTCAAAAATTAAATGAAAACAACAAAATCACGAAAGTGTATTAGATATGAATTTATTGAAACAATAAAGAAAAGTCATATGTTTAATCAAAATAGCATATATCTATAACTATATTTTTAAAAATATTTCTAAAAATAACAAATCTTGAGTTTCTAGATTCATATGAAACCTTAAGTAATGCACTATCAATACGTAATCATGTCTGTAACTTAAATCAATGACTAAATATTCACAAAAGTAGATTGTCTGCTGGGATTGAGAAGGATGTTGTACTCATTTAACATCCTTCTGGCTTCCATCTGATTCACTTTCATTCATAGGCAAGATAAATCAACATTGCAATAATCAACAAAATTGGGGAAAACGATAACCTTTAATTTTAATATAACATCCCATTTTTTAAGTGTGCCAATAACCTGTGAAAATAATTATGTACGGCGAGAAAGTATATATTAAGTAATTTGTATGTGCTTCATGAAAATGCTCTGTTATATTGTATTATTATTAGGCCTACTATTAAAATCTACCAATATTTTTTACCAGGCATTCTATGGGCCAAAGGTAAAGGAGTATGAAGAAAATAAAGGACAAAGAACCCTGACGTGTAAGCCGAGTCAGACTTTGGGTTCTGTACAGGTGTTATTCTCTGCGAGCGTGTAGGTGCGTTGAATAGTCTACTCACAAGTATTATGTGAAGTAGGGTTCATTTATACTTGCAATATCTCTTTAAAGAACAAACATTTGAAACTCTAGTTTTGAATATAAAAACGGCGACATGGGTCCCTAAACATACAGAGCAAAATATTTGTTGGTAATTGGTACACTTCAATACGTTCATTATACCATACATGAGATGTGTAAAATGGGAGGTTTGTAATGGAGTTCTACTGTTAACACCTTGAATTTTTCACTATCTATGTAATATACATCATACATGATTTGCCTGATTACTGTAACATACTATAACATGTGAGCAAATTAAAAGAATCACTAAACTAATAACAAATGAAATGAAGATCACAGATGTAAAAAGTATACATTTTCTTCATTATTGTTTGATTAAAGATAGTACTTCATACAAAATACCTTCTACTGTCAAGGCACCAATGCTGGCGGTAAGAATAAATCTGATATACATGATCCATGGCTATAGAAGTCCCTCACTTGAAAAACCCTTTCCTCAGTTTAGTACTGGTTTGTTTACTTTCTTCTTCTCAACTACATTGAAAAAATTAATGTTTCTGGTAGTCATCCATAACCATCAACAAAACCATCTCAAATGGTGCATCCTTTGCAAAAACATTTTGTCAACTACATTCACACTAATTGCTCTTGGATGGGAAATCCCCTAATTTGTGTAGAACTTTTGTGATTTACTGGAAACGGATCTGGTGGATGTCGACAGCACCATCAATGACCAGGGTGTTGACGTTCTGCAATGGAAGACGATGAGCATACTCCAGGAAGTGCTGGCCATTGACTGCAATCTTGAAGGAGTTCATCTCACACAAGATGATCAGCTGAAAAAGGTGGTGAAAGATGTTTATTTAAAATTCATGCAAAGTTAGAGAGCCTCATGAGGATTTATAATCCTTTTTAACTTCTCATTTGTTTGTTTTTACTCCACTTATGGAGAAAAAGCTATTGTACAATGCATGTTCCAGCAACAAGTACTAGGCAGTAACTATAATCAAAATCCCAACTTGAATTCTAGACCAATTACTCATCCTCAACCTCAACCTCAACCTCAATGTTGTATCACCAGAAACACTTTACAGAAGCTTACATGTAGAATGTTTTGTATCTTGCTCTTCTATACTAAAAAAAAATCTAAAGAAAAGTTTGGGAAGTTTACAAAAACTACACATGAGCTTTATTATTCAAATTAAGATTCACAGCAAGATCATATAGGAAAGAGAGAGAGAGAGAGAGAGAGAGAGAGAGAGAGAGAGAGAGAGTAGGTTGGGGGGAGTGGGAAGAAAGTAAAATAGGGGGAAGAGGTGGGAAAAGAGTGAGATATGATGGACAGCAACAGAGTAAAATGGGAGGTGAAGAGAGAGAGAGAGAGAGAGGGGGAGAGAGAGAGAGGGGGAGAGGAGAGAGAGGGGGAGAGGAGAGAGAGAGAGGGGGAGAGAAAGAGAAAGAAGGAGACAGAGACGGAAAGAAAAAGCAGACAAGATATATACCTCAAAGAATCCATTAGGAGCGAATGGGAAATAGGAAGCATTCTTCTCTTCACTTCCCCAAGACTGGTTCTGCAGTGTGTTGCGTACCACCGCCTGAGCTTGGAAACGAGGGTTAAAGTGGAGCGCAATGTCTGGGCGAGGTTTGACACCAGCACCGCACTGGAGGTTCACATGAAACCTGTCACATAAACAAATACAATAAAATCCTTTCAACCAACATAACAAATATTATATCCACCATAATATCTGAATAATCAGAGGCCTTATTCATTTCACATATATAATCCGGTGTTTTTGCATAGTTAATGAGCTATGACCTTTCACCTTTGACCTACATACTCAGAAATCGAACTTAGGCTGTACATGTATTTTGATACCATGTACCTTCATATTACATTTCATTAAAATTTGTCAAACATTACTCAAGTTCAGTGGCGGATCCCCTATTGACGGCGCCAAGAAAAGGCCGCGCCCGGCCCCTCCAAAGAGCGGCAGTATGGTAATCAGAACATATTGGGTTATTCCAGAATTCTTGGGAGCCTTTATTGAGTAGGGGGCCGGCCATATACGTAAATGGCAGTGACGGTAATGATGGATGAGGGAATAAGGAGGAAGGGGTGCACATAATTGAAAACTGCAAGCGTATTGGGGATGACCATCTTATCATTTTAGGTTGTGCAATCTGGATCGGAATCCAGCATAATATATTTATTAAAAATGGTTTAATGTAAAAAGCACTCATGATATATCTTTTGTATTCATTGAATAACAAATTTCAAAGTTAAAGTGACAGTGACCTGGCGTGAGCCTGCCCCATTTCCAAAGCCTGTGCCCGCTGGTAGTTACCGGTACGGTGCTTCTATGACCTTGTCAGTATTGGGATCTTGAATTAATTAAATAACGGTCTGTGCAATTTTCAAATATCCCCCCCCCCCCCCCCCATATTGGAAAAGCCTTGATACGCGCCTGGATAAATGGTTTCCTGTGCTATAATATGTCAACTACCATTACATTAAAAACAAATTTTAAGCATCATTAACAAGTTCGTATTTGGAAAATCTACCCTCGAAAACCCTTAAATGGCCTACGCACACGGTAAAGGAACGTACATGTACTATATAGGGTACTTTCCTGAGAGATAATAGCAAGGGCCCTAGTATACGATTCCGAAGGTGGGGGGGGGGGGGGGGGGGGGGCTCTCGCTGGTAATCTTGGATCTATTGCGTGTGATGTACATGTATGTATGCCTAGGCCTACAGTGTGGATTTGTTTTGTTAATACAACAATATTTGTATAAAAGAGAACGCTCCATCTGTTGGTTATTGAATTTTCAGTACAATTAAATTGTCACCTTACTGTCTGTTTACGAAAGCACAATGAAAAGGCTTCTAAACGCAAGAGACACATGCAAACGTCAATAATTTGACGAGAAATTCATTGATCAGGATTTGTTTTTCCCCTGAAAAATAGGGTACACCACTTTCCCACGCCACAGAAGTGTCAAGTTTGTTTATACTGATGCATTTTTTCCACTATAAAGTTTATATCCAACCTACTCTAAGAGAGTATATTAATGCTGATTAAAACAATTTAAATACAAATCCTTGAAATTAAATTTTGTACTATGTCCGCGGTTTCATAAAATAAGATGGTTCTGAATTTTGCAGGAATTTAAGGTTGAAAGATTATTTTGAAAGTAAGTAAGAAAATTGAAGACAAAAAAGAAATCCAACGCCAGGGAAATACATTGATTTCCTAGATACTTTTAGTTGCTGTCATCCCTTTTCGGAATTGATTGCGAATATGGAAAAAATGACTCCGCCGGGAATCGAACAAGGGTCACTGGCTATTAGAACGACAATGTCTTGACCACTGGACCAAGGAAACGGGCCAGAATATAACAGGAATAAATACATTAACATTCCTATTTCAAAATTATAAATGCGAGATATAATTACGGCAACACTTGTACAGTAAAATGAACTCTTTAACGATTGAAGAAATCAAATTAACACTTTACCGGCACAATCATATGAATATCATGATACAAAGGAGATATGATCGACATGATTGATATTACAAAACATATTATGATCATGATCTAAATATGATATCTTTATGTTATTACATTCATGTCATAACACCTGACTTAACATTGCACGAAATGATAACTAAATATTTATTATAAGATACGATATCATGTGATGCAAGAATATAATGTTTTTTATGAAAAGATATGATATGAATATGATATAATAATTATTATGATATTATATCATGAAAAGAAAAGATATAGTATTGATGTGACAAGGTATGATTATGATAAAAACAATATGTTATTACTATGAGAATATGTGATATGGATGAATTATGATATGATGTAGTATATAGATAAGATATATAAGATAAGAAATAACATGATATAGATTGTTAATCAAGTTAGCTCAATCGGTAAGATGGACATGCTGTACAATATAAAACATATGTATAAACTAGGTTTTTCAAATAAATCAACTTGAAAGGAAATGATTGTGCAAGAATTAATTCAAAATATTCTTCTTTTTCTCACCCTACCATGTGTGGTTTTAAAATGATTGACTTTATTTCCTTTCTACCAGTTTCTCCATTCCCCTTTTCTTACCTATCTGGGTTGGCTCGTACTTTTCCACTGAGGAAGATGAGTCTGCCTGGAGTCATTCCACCCACCACTGGTCCGGTATGTGGCATAGACTGTCAATCAAAAGACATCAGATGTACATGTATGTGAATGCAGTCTACATCATGTACAACATGCACTTATCTCAATATATGAATAGCACACAAACAGCACAAGATTTCAAATATTGTAAATTGCCTCCTATTCCCTCTCGACTACTTATTTCATATACTCTCCTTATGATTATTGTCCCCAGATGCATAACAGTTGTTAGTGGATCATACGTGATAAAATAAAAACAATAAGATAACTATTAACTTGACAGACAAAAAAGTCCCATTTCATTTATGATGGTCTGAAGAGAACTACTACTACTTAAAAGAAATCTATCAAATTTGTTATCTTACCACTTTCAGCATTTTATTGATGTTATCAATCATATTTACAATATGAAACAGAAATAAATATTCAAAATTTAGGTGTACCAATCACACACACAAAATATATACGGTATATATTTTGGTCCGAATGTCAGGGGGTCAATGCCTCTATACTCAAATATGAACTTCATATATAACTTCTGTAAAGAGATATTACATGTTTAAATACTCTCTCAATTAACAACAAAGCAACTTGTAAGTAAACTACTAAACATACCCATACGCACTCGCATATAATAACGCCTGCACAGGACCCAAGTCATAGGTCCTGTGGGCAGGGTTTTATCGTATTCTCTATTTTCTTCCTACTCCGTCTCCGTTTATAGCCCATAGGATGTTCCAAAAAGTTGAGTTGATTTTACACATTCATATATTTTTATTTTATTTCGGCAGTGATTGGTATACTTAAACAAAAATTGAAATTCAGTTAATAACTTTGCACATTTGTTAAGAATTGACCGGCCCACTTTTCGCTTGCCTTTGTATAAGTCTGATATATGTTTTGCAAACTACATGTAAATCAAAACAAACATGACTTTATTTTACAAACAACATGTCCCCTTTGGTTAACCATCTTTGCACCACAGGCCAACCAAAATGATGTTATTTCTGTGAAAGGCATCAACAGCTCATACCTCAAGCCTCCAATAAATAAACAAACAGGACTTAATGTCCATTTTCATACAAGCGATCTACATGTATTTCCTGTCAGCAAACATCCAAGAATGACAAACACTTTTTCCTTCCTGACATATATAGATAGGTTGTGCCTTGATCAACCTCAGAAGCACAGGAGGATATCCTATCTGGCTCAAGACATTAAGAACATGTAGGATTCTTCCTCTTGTAGTACGTCCTACATAATTCACAGATGCACAGTAGCACACGTACACAGAAAGTATGGATAGTAATTGAGAAAGGTGTGAAGACCATACTTGAGACTAAGACATTAAAAGAGATTCCTTTTGAAAGGAGTGGAGCATGAGCATACAAAAGAAAGTTGCCACACCTTTTATTGCTGGAACATTTTGGATGGGGAAGGGGGAAAGTGTGGTATTAAAAAAAGCAAATGTGCTGGCATTTAACAAATTTTTAAAGGGTGAATATTTCTGTACATATGGCAGGTATCGTCAGCTGCCCAAGAAATGACAGTAAGAGCTGTAGAGTATTAATTGTCTATAGCAGTAAAGCCCTTCTTGAGAGCAGCTAATGATGGTCCTCAAATTTTCAATTCCCCCTTAACTGACACCCATGCACGACTAAAACATTATGATTGACTTACTGGGTTAAGGATGCTGCCAGATCCATGGATGTACTGTAGAATGAAATTCAAGAGACAAAGAAAAAACTTAAAGGAGGTGGAAACCCCAAACATCAATATTCATGGTTACATCATTAAACCGGTCTATATAAAAGACATGATGACCGAGTTGCTTTTTTGTTATTACACATGCAGCAGATGTTTACAATAATTTGTTTTTTAACCCTGTCAAAAGAGTACAACCACAAACCTTGCTCAATTCTATCATCACGAAAGCTTTTAAAGATTAATTCACAATAACATTAGTCCCTAAACATGTACATGTTTACTAAACGTGTTTAGAGCTCAACTATAACAGATTAGTGTCTCCATTTTGGGATTATCTTTTGATCTAGAATGCTAGGAATTACACATCATGCATAAAATGAGAAGAAACAACAAAAATCTGAGAAAATTTTAAGTCTATTTCTAATTCAGTATATAATGTCCTGTCCATGAAAAAGAACAATGCACTTGTCAATAATCGTTAACAGTCTAAATCTGGAACATGACATACAGTTCATAATCACCATTTTTGTGTACAAATTGGTGATCTCTTTGTTGAATTTCCATTTCCATTGGTTCATTGAATATACAGTTTTACTTTTTAAAAGAAACTGTTAGAGGAAAGTAATAATAATTGGTGGCAGTATGAGGAGGAGAAGCTAGTTGGCTCTTTTAGACCTCTGTCCTTTAATAAGTAATGTTCCGGGTTAAACAAGCTAGCATGAACTTACCCCAGCAGACTGTCCTTGGAACCTAATAGAGTGAATCTGTACCTTGCCATCAATGGCAATGGTATCGATACGGTTCAGGTTCTTGACGCGATGGTTGTACTCAATGAAGTGCTGTCCATTCACAGCAACCTACAGCAGACAATGAGTAATGTTCTTTAATAGTCTCTTCCTCCTTTCTACTACCGGTACTACCAATGCTGTTATCTATCACCTTAATTATATTTATTTATTCATTTGGTATTCAAAAGTGTTGCCTCGTCAGAAATTGAAATACTATCATATTGGGGGCCCTGCATAACGTATACAATACAGATACATGAACATATAAGTTATATGGTGAAATAACTTCTTTTTGGAAAAATAAAATTCTTACTTTGAAATACCTCCAGTAAATCTTGATGCAATATTCATTAATATATATCTAAATTCATTAAACAGTGTTTTGTGTGGTTCTGTGAGACTATTCAATTATTCTTAGTATGTCAAGCAAACATTGTGCTAAAGATTAATACACATACATGTATATGTAACAAATATACCAATGGGTATCATTGCATTTAAAAATTGATGCACAATTGGGCCAACATAACATTTTGGTTCAACTTACTTTTATTTTTTTGGTTGATCCAGTTTGAAATCAATATCTTCACATAAGTTGTGGAAAGGATAGTATTGTTCAACAGGCCAATATACAGCTCCATGTAATATTATGCTCTAAATTTTTGTCACAGAATATGTAATTTTTTCAGCTTATTTAGCCCTAACCATAATCTAGGGAGTGGACTAAGATTAGGATACTATACTCTAGGATCAAACTGGGAAGTGTTACAATACCTTGAACTGGTTTGCTTCACAGAGTAGAATAATCTCAAAGTTCTCGTTGAAATTGAAAGGGAAATGAGACTGGCCCTTCTCTTCAGCACCCCACTTCTGATTCTTGAGGGTGTTTCGCACGCACGTCTTGGCCCCGAATCTGGGATTGAAGTGCAGGGCTACGTCTGATCTTGGATTTGTGCTGGTGCCACACTGCAAGTTGATGTGGAACCTATTCAGAAAGGGAAAAACCAGTAACTTCAGATTAGTCCATGTAGCTAAATGGCTAAAACCAACATACACACAAACAAACAAAAGACCGAAAGACCAAAAAGTACCGGTACATTTAATTTCATGATTTCTGTGATCCTATCCCATTCTACCTTCATATAAATGTATGAGATCTTCATATATATATATATATATATATATATATAAAGCAGATAATATATAAATTTAGGACGCTATATTGCTAGATGGAATACAAAAGAGGCATGTGTGAAACTGCACAAGCACTTTTTATTTATTCTCATCAGGTGAAGTGACCATTTCATGGTTTTACAGAGCTAATATATTGTCCTTGTTTTCACAAAGTGACGGTAGTGAGGAAAATCGTCACGCAAAGTGAATGCAATTTTTTTTCTCACTACCGTCACTTCGTGAAAACAGCGACGATATATACACAAGTATGTGTACATTGTGGGTACACAGTTGTATTCAAATTAGGACCAGGAATATTAAGCTGTCTTATGGATTAACAGTTGATTATAATATGATCTTGATTATCCTGGGTTTCCTCTTTTTTCCTGGTCCTAATTTGAGTACAACTGTGTAACCATACAATGTATACGTGCATGGCTCAGATCAAGGGTACACTTACAAAAATGTAGATTGAACACTGGGAAATTGTTCAATTATCCAAAACCATGAGACCCAGACACAAATTAGCATTTTTATGTTAGAAAGTACCATTGGGGGAAGCTCCAAACAAGTTTTCAGCTTCATTGAGTTCAAATTAAAGATTTTAGAGCAATTTTATGATGAAAAAAGGCCTATTTTCAGCACTTTTAACGTTACATTCAAAACATGCACTAATTGGATACCATATTTTTACTAATGGGATGCAAAACTTGTGATTTTTTTAAATCTTGATGTAGAATCTATGTAATAATTAACATTTCTGTTGAGTTAATTCCTATTATTTTACTTTCTTATTCCATTTACATGTGATACAATTTTTGTGATATGTACATAACTGTGGTGTCCTGCAAATTTCAAATCTTACTAACTGAAGAATGGTGTATAAATAATTGATTTATTTACAAGCTTGCAATGTTATAATGTTTAGTTTCACTTTATCTTTGATTTCTAATCAGATCATTTCATTCTGGGTCATGGTTTTAAAAATATTCAGATTTCTGAAAATGGAAAATGTTTGGTGTCCTGCAGTTATGAACATACCATGCAACAGAATCTATACAAAAACTTATTGTATTCTTTCAAAATGATAATGCAATGGTGTATATAGGTGAATGAAGAGCACTGATAACATTGGATTCCCCATTTTAACTTGTATGTGTGATTTAATCAACAATGAATGGACACCGAGTTATGTACGTGACGAGTTATGTACGTACACCATGTTTTTTTTTCTTCAATAAGACCACCTATATTTAGTTATTTGTTATGGTAAGGTAGTAAACAATGTATAAGACATACACACATCTGATTTGGTGAGAAGAATATTACAAAATATTGCAGTTTGAGCTTTTTCATGTCATGTACATAACTAAGACACCGTTATGAAAAGACACCGAGTTATGTACGTTACTACCAATCACAATTTGAAATAAATTATCATAAATGAATCAATTTATTTCTGTCAGCATGAATTGCACCCTTCTGCATTTTCATTTAAACAAACATTTATTGAATTTAAGGAACAAGAAGTTATAATTTGAATGTAAAACTACTTACTTTTGGTGTCCACAGTTATGTACGATTAAGTACAGAAATCTTACATTTCAGTCCTGAAATAGTAGTTTACAAACTATTTACACATTGCAAATTATGTTTCATTCAGGAAACACATCATTCCTTCAATTGAAGTCGATATTAGACTAATGCAAAACCATATCTGACAATAAGGCAAAGAGAAAGCATCTAGAGAATAAGATGTACTGTACATAACTCGGTGTCCATATTTGTTTTGGCCAAATTCTAATAACTAAATTGAAAAAAGTCGATATGGCAATGGTTTTAAGTTTTGTTTAGGGTAGGTTTTAACATCTCATGTACTTTGTTGAGAAAAATTTAAATTATAAGAGAAATATCAGCATGAAGTGGACACCGAGTTATGTACGTAACATTTTTGATGATGTGATATTTGGCTACTGATTGCCGCTTAACGGCAATTTGTTAAGGTCTGATTTTTTAGCTATGTGTTGCATAATGTTTGCAGATTACAAAAATAATGTTGCCACAGTCTATAATTGACTTTTAAAATTCACCTCATATGTAACACTTTTGTGCCCTTGATCAGAGCCCTGCACATACACGTAGCTATGTAAAACCATGAAATACTCACTTCACCTGATATGAATAAATCAAAAGTGCTTGTGCAGTTTCACTCATGCCTCTTTTGTATTCCATCTAGCAATCTAGCATTGTGAATTGACATATTTTCAACTATTTTCACTCTGCATCTCGTTGGACATTGTTCCTCTTCACATTTTAAATATAATTTATATAAAGAGAGGGAGGGGGAGAGAGGGAGAGAGGGAGGAAGGGAGAGAGGGAGGAAGGGAGAGAGGGAGGGAGGAAGGGAGAGAGGGAGAGATGGGGGAAAAGAGAGAGGGAGGAAGGGAGAGAGAGAGAGAGAGAGAGAGAGAGAGAGAGAGAGAGGGGGGGGTTTAGAGAGAATACAACATACTGTAAAAGTGGTAATAGTTGCAGTACATTAATTTCAACAGATTTTGCGCTAAGATCGGCAAGCACAAATTTTAGAACTCGCGAAAATATACCGGTAAGCATGACTTCTTAATTATGCGTGTTTTGAACGGGCTGAATTGCGTGCAATGCGAATTTAAGAACCAGCTAATATGTTTTGGGTCGCCAGTACTTAGCTAATAATTCCAGACCTGAGTTCTGGTAATGGATTGCTTTTCAAGAGGAAGCGACTGGGATTCATTCTTGATTGCTAACCATACATTAGACAGGGTTGTTTAGACCAGCAACACATAAACTAAAAACAAGAAAAATTGCTAGAAATCAAATTTAAAAGCAGTTACCGGTACTTAACAGCTTATATCAGACCATGTGTATTGCATGTGATTTCCTAATCTTTCTCATGTTTATAGTTCAGCTATTCTACATTTCCACTTAATTGATGTTTAATCACATTTATTTGTAGTTTTAACATTCTGTGTAAGTCTTGATTACTTTATTCTTACTTTGAATACTATGCAACGATTTTGAAAGGGATTTCAAACAAAATAAATGAAAATGTAAATCACATTTTATATACAACAACTACAATTTTTTTCTGATTTTTCATGCACCTTCTACAGACATATTTTCCTGTAGAAAAAAGGGAAACAAATGATTTGCAGAGTATGTGAGTAAAAACTAGACTGAAACTGCTACATAACTGCTACATGTAGATTTGAAATATATGTACATCTACCTGTAGCTCTATTTCACAGATACTTATCCAAAGCTTAGAACTATTTCTGAGAGCCTCTTCCCATAAAATCCCATGTGTGTTAAACTCATTGTTCTATGTACACTAACACACCCCTCTATTAAAGACATCATGCATTTGACAAATATCTATTTAAAACCACTAGCAGACGTACCATTGAACTTTAGACTAGAAAAGCACACTAAAAAAAGAAACAAACACTAGTTACTACAGCAGAGAATACACTTACAGGTGTATACTCTTTTCACACTGGTTTTGCTTAACCTCGTACTTGGCTTAGCCCCGTACTATCCTTAACCCCGGACTAGCTTTTCTAGCTTTTCACACACGCTGTTTTTAGTCCCGTACTAGGCTAGCGCCTATTCCGGAATAAGAAAATTCACGTTGTTCTCACTGCAATTCGTTAGCCCCGTACTAGTGATTGGACGGTGGGCTCCTTACTGCGCATCTGGCCAGCTGCGATACGCTCCATTGCGTAGTACCGGACTATTTTTCATTTCTGTTCTCATTCATTTGCTTGGCACCGCAATTGTGGTGTTAGCAGGAGTTAGCACCACAATTGCGGGGTTAGCCCTGCCAATTTGCAGGGCTAGCTAATCCCGTACTATAGGTGGGGCTAGCTCACTTTGGTAAATATGAGTCTGAACAGAAAGTGGAATAAGCTTAACCCCGGACTATAGATGGGGCTAAGACCCCCCTTAACCCCACCTATAGTACGGGGTTACCGGTAAGCAAAATTTTGCCAGTGTGAAAACAGTAACAGTTCCCTTTTCATTACTGTTTTATTACATTCCCGGTACTATATGCAAACACACGTCTCCTCTCTGTCTATATACTAATCATGCACAGGCTTAACAATCCTGACGCCTGAGCTGCACAGAAAGAAAACGAAAGTGCATTCCTTGAGGCCCATCAAACACGTTTTTATCATGATAACAATATAAGAGCTCAAGACTTTAGACCTCATGAAGTATTGCTTGAATCATCAAATTTGCAATCTGCACGTGCCATTCAAACATTACACAATGCCAATGCCATGTAAAAATACAGCATTGGTATTTGAGAATGCCAAAAAATACCCAGACATGCTATTGAAGAGGTTTCATTCTTGGTAACTGTGCAAATGTGATGAAGTCTAGAGAGGAAGGTTAATAATTTATATCTCATCTTATTAAAAATGTATTGTAAAGTAAATGAAACTGGTCTTTATCCTGATATTTCTGATTCTTTTTCTTTCTCTGTGAACAAGGCATTACTGGTGACAAAACAAACGATACTAAACATTTACAGTTTGATAAGATCTGGTTCTGAATCTAAGGTTTTGCAGACTCTGATAAATTGCGAGACATCCAAGTGCTGTAGGCCTATATCAGTTGTCAAAAATGTTGCATTTTCACTTATATTAATGTATTGTTATTAATGTATGTATTTCAAAGATATATTATTATTGTAAAAGAATCTCCAATTTGGCCATCTGTCTGCCAAGGATTTTGTATTTACAAACCATTGAAAATGAATAAATATAAATCACACAGTAAAGCAAACATCTTCAACAAATCCATGACCATTAATAACAAAAAAAGAAAGAAGTGAATCTCCTTTCACAACTGATTTGTCATGCTCTACTTATCATGAACCACTATTATGTGAAGCATATAAATTAACATTACAGGTAGAATGTTTTAAAGGAGCATACATGTACATGTACGTCTATGGATTTAAAGTATCAATGATGGATGTTTGCTATGAAAGCATTTGAACCAGGCTTTACATATATCAAAGATACAGGCTTATTCTTAGATACCAAAACCATTGGGTTTCAGAAAAGGTTTGGGTTATCTAGAGCAAGATAAAGTGTTTGGAATTTAGTTGGTGTTACAAATTGACCGCAGAGCGATCATCACCATATATGTCTTGTACAATCAAGCTATAGGTGCTCAGGCTGGCATTGACATCAGTATTGATGAGCATATAGATCGAGTGGTGAAGTGTGATGTCATCAAAATTCTATTTTTAGAATTTCTCAATTTTTTCTTCATTTTCCGAAAGAGCATGAAAATTAAGGTCCAAATGTCGAAAACCAATTTAATATGTTAAGTATTGGCTGGGATATAACCATCTGAATAGATATATTTCCCATAGGAACTCAGTGTTATATGCTCTAGCTCCTAACCATTAGGAGCCAGAGCATATAACACTGAGTTCCCATTGGAAATATATCTATTCAGATGGTTATATCTCAGCCAATACTTAACATATTAAATTGGTTTTCGACATTTGGACATTATTTTTGATGCTCTTTCGGAAAATGAAGAAAAAAATTGAGAAATTCTAAAAATTGATTTTTATGACGTCACAGCTTCGGTACCATGTGGAGGTCTGTGAAAGTGGACTAAGAATTAAAGGACCTACCTGTCAGCTCCTGCTGGTACAAATCCCTGGATGAAAATCATCCTCCCTGGAGCCATGGATCCTCCATAGATGGCGCTCATGTACGGGAAAGGCTGGAGAGAGAGAAAGAGAAAGAGAGGGGAAGGAGTAAGAATTTACCTGAAGAATACAACATTTGATTACATTTACAAGCTGTAAGATTTACTTTGGAAGAAAACCAATGGGCTTTATTCTGAAAATCTTCTCTTTTTTTTGTTGTTGCTCCTTTTGGGGGCATTGTGATTTTATGCAAATATTTTGCATCACAAACCTCACTCGACCCCCCCCCCCCCCCAACAAACAAAAAAAGGAGGAGATAGTTCATGTCTGCTTCCGTAAAAGTCTGTGGTTTTCTTGATTGTTTGCTAAGGGAATGGCAAGATGAAATTATAAAAGTAGCTGCACCAATGATCCTAAGCATTCTCACTGATCTGTGTGCTTTAATTTACAAAAAATGTAAAGTGCAGTACACTTAAGTGCACCCACATGTAAACAGGCTGACCTCGAAAGGGTGCAGTGCGGCTCGGTGTATGTGGAGCGTTCAACGCACCCTTTCAAGAAAAGCCCCCCCCCCCTCCAAATTATCCCAAAAGGGTGCGTTAAGGCGGTACTACATTCTCAACGCACCCTTTCAAGATAGGCGAGGGGGCCGGGGGGGGGGGGGGGGGCGGGGCTTTTCTCGAAAGGGTCCGTTTAAAGCACCACACTGCGCGGCACCACACCGCACTCTTTTGAGGTAAGCCATGTGAACAGGCCTTACAATCACTATTCAATATATGGATTGTGGGGAATTCATGCGGAGTGGGTGGTGTTATGAATGCCACAGGTCAAGAGGGGGATAGATAGCGGGGAATTCCAAGGTTTAATGTACGTCCACATTGCAAGCATGGCTGGATGTACATGTACATGCAACTCCTTTTTTATGTCAGATTACAGAGTTGAAACAGAATTATGACTACATGTACATGTAATTTAATTTCAATTGAAAAAAATGGGCAGGGGCATGCAGTGGTGCATGCACTCGTTATATCAAGACTAAAATATCACATAGTTGTTAAAGAAAAATTACCGGTACCTGGAGTCTCAACTATAGTCTTATTGTTATTTTACGAGGTGAGAACTTTTAGACTATGGCTTGTAAAAGTACAACCATTTATAAGGGAATTGCATGGGAACGGTTTTTAGTACCGCTCTAGAAAACAAATTTATGAGGAAATCCTACTTCCTTATCAGAGAGAGAGAGAGAGAGAGAGAGAGGGGGGGGGGGGGGGGATGTACAGGTACATGACCAAAATGTACATGGTTTTTTGTTCACCAGCAGTGAATTCAGGTAGATTTACATGTGTTAATGTCATCTACCCTCCACAGTGATGTTCATGGAGAGCATATATAGTTTAGGATATAGATCTATGTGGAATCATTAATGTACAGCTTGGTATTCAATAAAGGCTGCTCAGACCCGCCCCCCCCAAATCGGATGGACCGCATTCGTGTTCCCAAAATCTCCGGTAAAGGGGTACTTTTCACGCAACTAAGTCCGGCCCATAATACACACAAATCTGGCCTGTATTGACAAACTGGAGATAGAGGGTGCTTTCAAAGGGAGGGAACATGCATGTACGTATACCTGAATAACACTGAGTGGGGTGGGGGGGGGGGGGGGGGCGGGGCTGATACTCGGTCAAAAAAGATATTAGAGAGCGTACTGCCATGGTGCTAAAATGATCAAAAAATTACAAGTAGATTAGTGTATGGATAATTTCAAATGAATATATACTTTTTTTAAATTATATTTTTATATATTATTCTAATTTTCTTGAATTAGAACTACATGTATCATTGAAAAAAGACGTACTTAACTTCACTGTGTTGCCTTTTATGTTTGGCATAAAAGGCAACTCCCCTCTTATCTCAAAGATTTTTAGGGTTACTGTTAGCTCCTTCGCATTTCTTAATTTACTGGTATACATCTACTTAAAGGTAAAGATCAGTTTTGGAAACGCCCCCCCCCCCCCCCCTCTCGAAAAATGAAATGGAAGCTCTTATTACCAATAATGTGAAAGACTATGTTTTGACTAATACGTACAAAGTTCGTGAGAAACCGCCCACTAATTGATATATATTTGGTAAATTATCTATTTGGACCTCATAGATAAACGCACTTGTCGCGCACGTGTGGGGGGTAGTCCCATATACATCTTTGTGTGTACAGTGCTTGTAACTTTGTCAAGACTGGGCCAAATTTCTTATCATATTGATGATTCCAGAACCTTGCAGTATACACCAATAATTGCTGGAGGATCAACCTTTTCTGATCGATTCCACAACGTTTCTTTCACAATGCAATCGCATGACCATAACTGGTCTTTATCTTTAAAGGACTGTTACAAATTGAAATACAAACATCCCTATTGGAAAATTGAAAAATAAAAAAAAGAGTTGGTTCACCCCAAATGTTTCATTATTTTTCATTATTTTGAAATATTGTAGAAAAAAACGAATGAATGAAATGTCTATTTTTTATATATCAACTCTTAATTTCATTAAACCCAGATTCGATGGCAGAGGCATGTATTAAGGTAATACACAGTTTTGGGGAAATTTTGAAAATTGGATGGATAGTAATTCTTTACAATGTTGATATATTGGGATGCCCCTGTGGATGGTTTATAAGCTCTAGAAAATTTAGCCCTTAAAACACTTCTGCTTTTGAGATATTAAAGAATCAAAAATTTACTGTTGCTCCCGGTAGGATTTCAAATATTTTAAATTCCATGGTAGCTGCGACCAAGAAAATCTCGGAATATGCAGTTCTGATATATAATTTCCAAACAGGAATAGAAAATCAGTCGATTGAAGTAAAAATACATTGTTTTAAGGCTAAAAAAATATCATTCTTGAGAGGGCACTATACAACTATACTATTTCATCACTTTAAACTCAATTTCAACCGCGACAACGATCATCAAGTATTATAAAATCGCATATGCTTCCAATATTTTCAATTAAACTAAATTCATGACCCCATACCAAAACTTTGTATTACCTTTAAGGCTCATCACCTATAGGTCACCTTAAAGCTATTGGATACAAATTTATGTAACAGATATCAAACACATTTTTGTCTGGCTAATAGCGTCCACCCTAGCTGCCTGTCCAGTTATGTATACATTGACCTCACATTCTGCCCATCTTCCTAATCTGGCCATCACATATTACCATCTACAACCTTGCTACCCATCTCTAGATCAAGCTAGCATTCCATCCTTGCCACTATGCAGCTGTCGGTGACCCTTCAGACTCTGACTGATGAGCTCTCATTATTAAGGTTGTCTGCCATGAAAAGGTCATACTTAATTAAAACATAAACAGTAATGAGACCCCATAAATTAGCTAACTACATATGTTCTCCTTAGAGCATAGTAAATAAATCTATCTTTCTAAATGTGCTTAATATCTCATCTTCTTGGCAGAGATACAGAAAAAGAAATAAAAAGAAAGCACAACAAAAGAATAGGACATCGATGGGGACAGGCTCCATATAAAAGCCTTTATTAAGCTCACACCTCATCCGTACAAGGAAGTAGAAGCTTGTATTCAGTTTAAGTGAGGTGTAGCATTGTCATAGCTATGCCTACCCTCAAGTTTATTTCCTGATCAATCTTGTGTTGGCCTTAGGGCACTAGACAATAATGGCACAGAGCTACATATGACAACGATAATGTGTAATGTAAACTTGATGCAAACAACATCTGATGATACCATTAACAAATACAGAGTGCATAGCCAGGACTATATTCTTAGAAATTCAAGAAGGCCTACTCTTTTTCATTTTGCGATGAGTGAGAAATCTGTCATCTCCCACACGTTGCACTTCCTTAACCCTGTGAATGCATGACTGGTGGCAAAGAGCTTCATCTGATCTGTCATTCATCTCAACATCCTTCTTAAAGTTTATAACAAAATATTGTACTTTCACCAGGTCACTGGTAAGTTTGGTCGTAATGGGGGGATGCTCGAGACTAGACGAAGTGTCCTCATGGTGTGAAAGTTAGTAACCCCTCGTAATAGGGAAAATGATGACTTTAATAAATGATGATGATTGTGATTGATTTAAGTGCCACATTGCTTTCTACTCAGGTCAGGTCCATCATGGCCTTGCATGGAAACAGTTTATAACATTTCAAGGCACACTGTTTGTCCATTCTGTTCAATCTAGTCTTGGGAGATTGTTCAGAATTCAGAAGTTAAACTTAATGGGTAGGATCATCCCATTACTAACTATATTACCGGTACACATGTTTGAAAACAAAATAAAAGTCATATTTCTTAACAATACTGAGAGGTATAACTCTTCTATCAATGCCTTGTCTAAATACTTATCATAAAACTGAATATAGAACACAAATGTAAAAGAGGAGGTTGGGTCTTGGGAAGCAAGATTGTATTCATACCGACAACAATTATAAATCGTATCAGGCCAATTGCCCCTAGACAATCAACCCCCCCCCCCCCTGAAAATTCCCCCTAGGTCAAATACCTCCTTAGATAATTGTCAACAGACAAGATATCATGTTAGACCCCCCCCCCCCACCCCCATACAAACAGGGGATGATTATCCTAGAGTGCAATTTTTCGGGGGGGGGGGGGGGGATTGTTCTTGAGGGGATGGTTGTCCTAGGAGGAATTTTCCAGAGGATAATTGTCTTAGAACCATTATAAATATATGGAATTACTTTAAGAACTATTGTCCTTGTTATGAGGATATCAGAGATTCTAATCTTATCCTAGAGGGAATTTTGAATATAATGAATTCATTGAAATGGCAATCCATTGACACTAGACGTGATTATATCCTGCATCAAAAATTGATTGTTTTTTTATTGGTTGAGAGCTCGTCACGTGACCAGAAATATTTCAACTATTTTAAGGTTGCTCTGAAAAACTACTATATATGAGAGTACTATTTGGGAGTTGACAAATTGTAATTTTTTTTTTTCTTCAAATCTTAATTTAATGAAAACAAAATATTTTACTTTTTTTTTGGATAAAAATTTAATATTGTTTAAAAATAACTTTTTGATGCAGGATATAGACATACATGTATATACCATGCATTCTATTTGAGGTACTGGTTAAAACTATGGGCCTTGGCGACTCCAAAATTAATGTTTGCTTCGAGGCTGTCCCCCTCAGCAAATATTGGAGTCACGTCTTGCGCATAGTTTTAACCAGAACCCCTCAAGACAGTATTTGTATACTATTTATGTACAGCTGTATTCATGGAAAAGCCCCGGTAAGATTGTGCAATGAAGTGGAAATGGATTTTGACAGACATGGTTTTAACACTGGACTTGCCAATATGTTGAATCTTGTTTTACCCAAGCCTACTCTTATATGTTTTAAGAATTGTTTTAGATACGTTGGTGGTAAAATCTGGAATAGTTTGCCTTTTGCTCTTCAAAATGCTTACCGGTAAAGATAAAGACCAGTTATGGTCATGCGATTGCATTGTGAAAGAAATGTTGTGGAATCGATCAGAAAAGGTTGTCATCTAGCATATAAGTATTGGTGTGTACTGCAAAGCGATGCTTGTATATATGCATTCTAACATTTATAAGTAATAAAATTAAATCATTCAGTTTTAACTACCGGTAAACTCATGAACTTGGCTCAAGAGAACATAAAATGAAAATTAAAGAAAGGATAGAAGAAGAGCTTCAAATATGTAAATAAATTGTTAGATTTCAGAAAATGTTGTACTTTAATTGAATTCTTTCTGCATTTGAGCTTCCTCCTCCCAGAATAATTAAAATTTTCTCCACTATAGCTTGTCTTTCTATTTCGCTCAGGACAAGTGTCTGACATTTAGATTTGCATGTCTGGCTATTGAGCAAACTTTACATTAACACAAGCAAACAGTTTCCATATAATCTGTTGTTTACTATTCTAGTGCAAACTTACTCAAGAATAGGTCAAATACATGAGGTTTATGCCTATATACCTTTGGTATCACATGTTATTTGGTAATAACCCATGTGATTATGACAAGAAGATTACCCAAGATTTTATGCCTGCCTATATACGAATGACTGGAAAATGAAGGAATTCAAAAACATACAATCCAATTCTCAAATGATTGAATGTAGGCAATCCATTTGAAGAAAGACTGGAAAATTACTGAATAAATTGCCCAAAATAGCCTTAAAAATTGAGGAAACAACTTGCAAATGTGTAAAAAGTTAAGATAATCTCTTTAATTTTATTTAAGATACATGTACTTACTGGATTCAGCACAAATGGAAGCTGTCCCCCAGCTTGTTGTGGGTATGGGTATGCCATCTTGTCGGTTCTTTATTGGAGTTTGGCAGAGAAAGATGAGACTGCAAAACATAAAGAACATAAAAAATTCATGTAGAAATAAACTTGACCATACTGAATTAATCTGTTAATTATCTGGCGAGTAATACAGAAAAAGAATCAATTTGTGGTATGGTGTATAAACTTGAATTACAAACCCATAAATATATAGGCCTACAGAGGGGGTAGAGCATCTCCGTCCGGGGGGTAGCTGTAGTCCCTCAGGATGGTGATTCATCTGGCCTCCAAAGGCGTGACAAAAGGATGAGAGGTTTTAACGTTTTCTTGTTGAGTGAAGGTAGGATGCTTATTTGACAGATATGAGTATTTGATGTGAGGATGAACATTCGACAGATGTGGATACTGGAAGTGAGGAAGATCATATGATGTGGATGTTTGCTGGTTCCACTCAGATCGATATGGTTTGATGCGGTTCTTGTGCACTACCATCTCTTTCCTGTTGTCGGCAACCAAACTCTGAATCTTGAATGTGAGCCGAGATGGTGCTGAAGAAAGAACTCTGTAGGGCCCTTTCCAGTTAGGCACCAACTTGCTTCTGCTCATTGCTGGATTGTTGACCCAGATCAGATCTCCTGGTTGGTACTGTACATCTCGTTCTTTCTTGTCATAAGTTGCCTTCTGTTTGGGTCGAGCCTTATCATTACATGAGGTAGCATGCTGGAAGGCTCGATGTAACTGGGAACGTAGGTCTTGTACCTACTGGTAAGGAGTGTTAGCTGATCTCAAGTCACGGTGAGGTAGAGAGTGAGGCAGACGTGCTTCTCTTCCATATAGCATGAAGAAGGGAGTATACCCAGTCGACGAGTATACGGTTATATTGTATGCCAACTCGACCTGTTTGAGATGTTGATCCCAGTCACCTCCTCTTTCCACCATGTATTTAGCAAGCTGGTCTTTGATGACACGATTGGTCCTCTCCACTATACCAGCACCTTGGGGGTGATATGGAGATGAGCGAGTTTTCTTGATACCAAGCTGTTTGCAAAGTTGGTGAACAAGAGTAGACTCAAATTGACGGCCCTGATCCGTATGCAGCACGTCTGGTAGTCCACGTTCTCTGACATAGTCTTCAAACAGGTGTTTTGACACAGTTGCAGCTGTCTGATCCTTCATGGCATACATATTGATGAATTTTGTAAAGTGGTCTACAACCTCAAGGATGTAGCGAAAGCCACTAGAAGAAGGAGGGAGCATTGCAATGTCAGCAAACACCATCTGGAATAGGTAAGAGGTGGAGACGCTTTGCAGGGGTGCTTGGTGACCTGGTGTTGGATTTCTGAATGACTCTCAAGCTGTGCATGTCTCACAGTGGTCCATAACATCCCGATGCATGAATGGCCAGTACATATCATTCTCAGCTCTGGAAAGTGTTCTCTGTGCACTGAAATGGCCAGAAGTAGGGTGAATGTGGAGCAGTTGAAGAACTTCATGTACCAAACTTTGAGGGATACCTGCTTGGTAGAGAGTGGTTGACTCCTTCTGTCGGTCTTTGTGTGATAAAGGATGCCATCTTGTGTGGTAAACCAATTCAATTGCCATAAGAAGCGTCGCATTCTTGGTGAGGGCAGAAAAATTTCTTTGGGGCTGAAATTGATGTTTTTCTCCGCCATGTGTTTGATGGCCTGTATATCCTCATCTTGTTGTTGGTGATGGAGAATCTTGGGTAGTAGACCCTCATTAGCAACGTCTAACGTTGAAGTAGGAAGGGATGGTACATTGACAGAACTTGCTGAGTTTGAGGATTCTGGCTCACGTCTTGTTGACTTTATTTGTGTACTAATGGAACTTGTCTAGTGGCAATCATGGAGCACAGATGCGGAGATATCAAAGAAGGGAGATGTGAGTCACCATCTGAAGGCGATGGATGACGGGACAGTGCATCTGCGTTAGTGTGAGATCTGCCACGGCGATGTATGATCGAAAATGAGTATGAGTGCAGTTCCACCATCCAGCGAGCTCTTCTTCCGGTTGTGTCATCTTGGATGGAAAGTTTCTTGTAGCTTAGCAGGGGTTGGTGGTCTGTGACAACAGTGAAGTGCTGACCTCAAGGTAATGTCTAAAATGCCGGACAGCTGAGACATCAAAATATCAAGGGTAAACCATTATGTTGTGGATATATTTTGACAATTAAAATAATGCCTATTAGTATTACAATTTGATTGTAATAGTCTGATCAAAATTTTAGTCTCATGTGTGCATGGGACTTTCTTAACTTGCTCGGTCTTCAGTGGGTCATATTTCCACTTCTGTTTGTGAACGCAGTCGGTAGAAAACAGAAACACCGCTGTCACCAGTGTAAACTGATAAATAATAACCTCTTGCCAATCAATCACTGTATTAAACAATCATACAAACCACTGCCAAACTCACAAATCCTCTCTCCTAAGTCTCTAACTTTAAACAGAGCTCTAATTAAATACCTCTAACACAGTAGTTCAGTCCAGCTCTGCATGTGTTTTATTGGGGTCCAGACAACTCGACACAAAGACAACCCGCCACAATACCCTGGACATCTCGCCACAATACCCTGGACAACGATCGCCACAGGCGGGTTGTCCAGGGTGGGGTGCCTTTTCGGACAACGCGCCACACTTTTTTCCCCTCATGACTTTCAGATCTAAAATGATATGAAATTGTCATTTTTCATGATTTTCTATAAACACAGTCATAAAGAATAAAGAATAAAGCTGATTTCCCTTGCAACAATAATATACTTTTGGGATAACTTCTCAGTATTTAGATAAAGGTCTATAACAGCTGCATTTTTCTGTCCCAGAAATTGTTTAATGGTAGGATACTGGAAGCACTGGCATACTGATAGGGGGGGGGGGGGGGGTGGGCAGTTGACCTGCAAAATAAATTTGGAATGTGGTTTATTTCTAGATTTTCTGGGTTAGTTTCGTCAGAGGCGGCATTCTTCGTTGGGGGGGGGGGGGGGACACTGTGCCCCCACTTTTCCAGGTTCCCTTAAAGTGCCCCCTTATCCTTTGTTCATGTCCTTTTCTCTTCTGATAAGTGCCTACTTTTCTTTCTCAGATGTTTTAATTATAATGTTACTCATAATTACATAAAAGAACTTTTCTGTCTTTCTTCATTAGATTGTCCTTAATATTCATCATGTAATTTTTCAAATGGGACCTTATACTTTTTTCTTGCTTGCTCGAAAATCGATATTCAATCCATCACACCAAATTGCGGAGTACGTTGCTTAAACAATATGTTGTTCCACGTAAAGAAATAAACAAATATTGATGTCATTCGTGGTAGTGTATTCACAATCTTGACGAAGGCGTAGGCCTATATAGACAAATATCTAAAAAGTGGTTTTTATTATTGTTGATGTGTCCCTTTGTAGGTGCCCCTTTTTTCAGAAATCTAGCAATTCTTGCAATCATAGGCGCCAGAAGTGGGGGCAGGGGACTCGCCCTCCTCCCAACGAAAAAGTGTGTGTGTGTGTGGGGGGGGGGGGGGGGAGTGGGGGGTCAAAACGAATTTCCACCCCTCCCCTAAAAAAAAAATCAGCAGTATTATTGATTACTATTTAGTAACCAAAAAGATCTAGATCTAGAAATCATGAGGGGAAAAAAGTGTGGCGAGTTGTCCGAAAAGGCACCCCACCCTGGACAACTCGCCTGTGGCGAGTTGTCCAGGGTATTGTGGCGAGATGTCCAGGGTATTGTGGCGGGTTGTCTTTGTGGCGAGTTGTCTGGTAATCGTTTTATTGTACCTCTACATGTAGCATGCTGTCCATGTGCAGCCTCATACAAAGCATATTCAAATTAAAAATACATTATCAACCAATAGCAAAATAGGGTTTAAGAATAAAACTGAATATTCATAAGGAAAAGGAGTAGAGAACCATTGATAAGTAAGAAGTTGAAATATGTAAATGAGAAGAGAATATACCACCTGTTCTAGTTTTAAGAGTTGGTATGTGGTGAAGATGAATGGATGAAATGACTAGGCAAATGTGTGAAATGAATATGTGTGGAAAAGAGACTAGAGAAACAAATAGTAATTGTGACAAATACAAGTAGGGAATGAGTCTAATTTGAACTCTTACAGAGGCATGATGGAGTATCTCTGCAAGAATAGCTGTGCCTACTGCCATGTCATTTGACATTTGGAATCTAAAAAAACTGAACTAAAAAAACTAAGCAAACAAAAAGTATCAGAAACTGTAGAATCAGCAATATCCTACATTTTCCACTTTAAAAAGAAATCACCCTTTCCAATTCTAATATATCTCTCTGCAATTCATCATAATTTAGGTCCACTAAACATGAATCACATGGTCTACGTACATGCAGCAGCGTTTTTCAACGTTTTTTTTATGTCACAGCACCCATATAAGAATGAAAAAGTTTTGCATCACCCTAATCCCAAATTCATCACAGATTGATTTAGCATCACAAGTTCAGCACTCGTCACAAAGACTAAACTCAACTTTAAAGATAAAGACCAGTTATGGTCATGCGATCGCATTGTTAAAGAAACATTGTGGAATCGATCATCTAGCATAAGTATTGGTGTGTACTGCAAGGTTCTGGAATCATCAAAAAGATAATAAATTTAGCCCAGTTTTGGTAAAGTTACAAGCACTGATGTACACAGAAAGATGTATATGGGACTACGCGACACGTGCGTGACACATGCGCGATATCTATCCGGTCCAAATAGATATATTACCTTACCAAATATATCAATTAGCAGGCGGTTTCTCAGCAAAATGCTTCCATTTCATTTTTTGAGAGGGGGTGTTTCCAAAACTGGTCTTTTAAGTTGGACTTAACTATGACAGGCCATTCATATGCCATTCATGCCACTAGTTGCTCTCACTATTGGTTTCTCAATTATGATCTTTAGATAATATTTTTTTCTTCAATAATGAACTATCAAAAATGTCAATTCTGTAGATTTGTGACGATTTATACGTCCCTTCAGATAGAGAACAATGCCGCTCTATAATTTGCAGCAGATACAAGAAAACTCACAAGGATTTTCAGATCAATACTACCACCATAGCTACTACACAGGAGAGTCATCCGCAGCTAAATCACATTAATCCACACACCAAACTGCCAATTTGAGATTCTCAGAGACTAATAATAATATTAGTGATCTCATATTTCAAACATTCATAGATTTCTTAATATTGGTCAGATTTATTTCAAACTTTCACCATTCTATTTGGGCGCCTTTGAATGTTTGAAAACAGATATGGCGCAATACAAGTGCTGTGGATCATCATCATCTTATTTTTCTGCTTTCAAACAAAATAACTTATTACAACTTAGATCTACATAACAAAGTTTGGATTGCCGTTTGGCTTGACAGCCTACAGTACAGTACAATTAAAGCTAGGCTAGAGGTTTTAGGTCAAAGGAGGACATGTTTTAAAAATTGAAGAAGTGTCCGGGGGGAAAGGAAATTGGTTTCCTATACCACGGTAATGCCAAAAGAATGAACCTACATAAAATACGTGTATTTGAACTGATAAACTTGAGAAATTACGATATAACTCACATTAAACGGAGTGACTTCAGATGAACGTGCTCTCCCCAACACAACAAGGCACCAGCTGATAAGTGATTGCACGATCGCGCGCAAGATCGAGAGTCTTCGAGGCCACGCCTCTGTTCGATGGAGTCATGGTAGAGGTCAGTATGGAGTTGACGACTGCCAGCTGCGGCGCGGCGCACGTTCGATCGAGACTCAGACAGCCCTCACTTCTGTCGGCAACCTCTGATCTGTCGGCAAAAAGGGAAGGATCGAGAAAAGGAGGCAGAAGAAGGAGATGGGCCGAGAAGAAGAAAAGAGAAAGGACAGGGAATGAAAAAGGAAAGGGGAAAATGAGAGAAGGAAAGATCGAAACACAAGGCAAGAAAGAGAGAGAGAGAGAGAGAGAGAGAGAGAGAGAAGAAAAAAAAAGCTAGGAAGAGGGTACAACTGATGGAAGGGAAAGATAAAGAGGAAAGTATAAGATGAGAGAGAAATAAAATATAAAGAGGAAAGAATTAGAAGAACGATAACGGAAAAAAAAAGGAATAAAGAGAAAGTATAGCTGCTAACCCCCATCCCCCCCCCCTTAAAAAAGGGAAAGGAAAAAAAAAGGGGGGGGGGAGAGCAAATAAGAAAAAGGAAAATAAAGAAGAAATAGGATGAAAGAAAACAAGAGAAAGGAAGTAATTTAAGGAAATATTAAGAAAAACTGCCATTTCCGAGTCAATTTGCTTTGAATAATGACTCCAATGGTTCTATCAAGAACACCAAACAATAATTTTATTCCATGTAGCGCCGCAAAACTGATTATACAAGGCTCTTATATCGCACTCTAGATCTATTATTAAGGAACTTAGTCAATGCTCTTTATCAAGCATTGCTTTTTTTCTCATAATAAGATTGAATACTTAAAAAAAGAAGAAAAAAAAAGTTCATATCGACCAAGGTCGGATCGCACTCGAAACATATTGTGTAGTAGGCTTTATAAAGGGACACATCGAGTTTTGAAATGGTCTTATTACATTGCAGTGGAGCTATGGAGGGAAGGGATCTGTGGGCGTAGATTAGGGTGCAACGTGTCTATGTCGGTAAATTTGCTCTCTAAATTACTCCCGCCCACCCCAACCCACTCCTCAGTACTGCCACCACCTGACCTCCATTGCACCACCACCACCACCACCACCACCACCACCCCACTTTTACTCCGAATCAACTTCTGATAACATTATAAGACGTTAAATAAGTTGTACGTGTTTCTCCTTCAAAGTAATTGTAGTTTCTTCTTACGACTTGCAGGCTATTATATCTTTTTCAAATGCTTTTTTCCCCATCCCCTTCAACTATATGCAGCGTCGTTCATAGTTTTTCAGGACACCCACCCGTATTTATGCTCATCCCATTTCATCCTTTCAGACTGTATTCTTTCTCTGCTCCTTTATTGGTTTACTTTTATATTTAACTTGAATTTCAATATATTTTGTTAACGGCATGGAATGAGAGGTCTGCTGTTATGTTTAGTGCTAGATCTACTGCGCTTTATTTCTTCGTCATCTTTATCGTGAGTACTTCTGTTGTGCTATGTAAACACTGTTGCCTATAAAGGTAGGTTTCTTTTTTTAAAATCTCGAGTTATGTAATGATTGATAGAATATTGTTTAAATAAGGTTTATATCTTTTCTGAACTTTATTGATCAATCTCTAAACCTCTATAGATTAATCAATAAGTTCTGAGAAGATATAAACTAAGGTAACACTAACTGTCAGTCGTTCGCTTTCGTTTGAATTTGAATGATTATCATGATCATTATTCAATTTGATTTTAGGGCAATTAAGCTAACAGTTAACATCAGGCAATTGAGATCCAAAGAGCATTCGAAAATTTACAGTGGGAGATTCGGATCGCGAGCCGTAGTGAATTCAAGTTCATTAATACATTTGATAGGAAAGCATATTCAGCAATGGTTAAAGGAATACACTGCTTCTTTCCAATATCAAATGATATTGCATAAGTTGTACAAACCGAGGGGGGGGGGGGGGGGGGGGGGGGGTGTTGTTGTTTGGTAGCTTGTTGGTAGTCTGCAAGCACAAACCCTGGTCAGTCGTAAAAGTGAGTCTGCACTATAAGACTACCATAGACCATGTACTGAAGCTGCTCCTGACACAACCATTGTTGTTGTTGTTGTTTTAGTCTTAAGGGCGTGTTTCATTCAATTATGAATATTTACGCCGAATTCTATTTTTTTAATAATTTTAAATGGAAGCATAAAAGGAGGGGAAAAAAAACTACCAGTAGGTAGCTGGGCTAGACTTCTCTCAAGGCACAATGATTTGTTGATAAAATGTCAAATTAGGGTCTGTGCGTGCAGACTAGCTTGTTGGCGCTATCCATCGATGTCGATGATGTGAGAGGGCGTTTTGCTCTTTCTCTCTTCTGCAGCTCTACTTAATACGGTGTGTGAGATAAAGACTTACCTTGACCTTTGTTTTTGGCGTATAGTGCAAGGTTATGGAGAATTAGTTTGTGCTCTTTACTCATTATTTGTTAGTTTTAATATTTAATATTAAAAGTGGTTGGAACTAATAGTTTTGAAGGTTTGGTGTCAATTTATAGAGTTAATGATAAATAAGATGTCTCATATTTAAATAGTATGCGCATTTAATCGGCTGCCATATTTTATTTAATTCAGACTTCGTATATACATTATTTCCTCTCACTCTCACTTTGTTACTTTTATGCCTTAAGGGCATAACTTGTACAAGAATAATAACGACACAAACATGCTTTAATAAATTGTTTTTCTTTTTCTTTTCCTTTATAATTCTTTATATCTTCCAGTACCTTTTAATAAAGGCTAAAATGATTGAGCAGTTTTCTTCTTTTCCGAGTAGTTTTTTTAGGTTAGGATTCGTCACATTGTGTTTTGAGTCTATCATTAATATCAAAAGTTTTCCCGGTATATTGCACATTATTATATACCACAATTTTGCATATACATGCATTCTTTCAGGCTCCCTACCCCGAAACACACACACAAAACTCAAACCATGTCAAGAGCTGTGGAGGATAAGGATATTTCAGTAACTGTTTCTTTTAGACCTTTCAAAGGCCGGCATGTATTTTTTTTAAACCATGCAATATTATTAGACAAATAGTATATCATGGCATCAGATGCAGACCCTCTTTTGGTTTAAATTAATGACCGAGAGAAAAAAAATCACAGTAAATGAAAATAATCAATCTCAAATGCAAAATATTTTATGTGGAATTCCACAAGGGTCGCTCTTTTTGTAGCGAAAATATGAATTTGCTAACACTGGCAGGAAATATATGACAGCTGATTTGCATATTATGCAAATTTATAATAGACTTTAGAGGAATACTCCTAAGATCACTGCAGTGGAACAATTCTTTCGTAATATGTTTTGATTTACCCCCTAAAATATGCTTTTTTGACTGGGCTTTCAAGTCTCAGACATGTTGTAGATGTACATTTCGAGATGCCTTTTTTTTCATTTTTCATTTGTTCTGTTAAAAAAAGACATTGATGCGGCCGCGGTTCATTCAAAAATAATTTTTTCTACTGCAATTTCGAGTTTGATTTTTTTCAAAATAAGATAGCTAGCTAGCTGCAACATCAGGATGAATCGTCATTCGCACATACCCCAGCCAAACTTTCAGACGAAGAAGAAAGTACGACCAAATATGACGGAAAAACAACCAACTCTCAGGTAACCTTTGTTTGGAGCTGTGGTGTGGGACTATCTCCAGCCCCGGGAGCTCCGCCGCTGCCTTGGCGGCGGCGCTCCCTGGATCATGGAGTTCGTGTGGGACCTGTCAGTCTCAGCTCACGCGCGGCCTCGGATCGGATTCTGGCTAACCGAAAAGAGCTTCTCTCGATCGCTGGCTCCTCTTTTAGGTGCACAGTAGCCCGAATTTTCTGTCTCTTTCGTTCGTTAAGCCTCTTATTTGGGTAGGGCCGGCTCCTCTCAAATAAGAGGCTTGACGAACGAAAGAGACAGAAAATTCGGGCTAAGTAGTAAGTGCACAGAACTCAGAAGCGCACTTTGTTGAGTTAATAGACACACTCGATACCCAATAAATGACGTGATGGCGCTGCCCATCGGCTACAAAAAAAGAGTTTAACTTTATGACAGAGATTATCAAGATCAATTTTATATAAGCATATGATAAGTAGGTCAACCAAGGCAATAGAAATACTTTATGCCATATTTGAAGATGCGCCCAGCGCATACTAACTAATCTTGGGCGTAATTAGTTAATTGAGCGCTTATTATGCGCGTCATCAAATGCGCTGTGGAACGTGGATCATGAAGACAAGTTAGTGGTAGGGTGTCTTAACGATTTTTCAATTTTCCCTTGTTTTTCACCATCATGGTTGGATAATTGAAAAAAACTACTCGGAAGAAAACATTTCAAATTTCAAGGCTCACCGATGTTTCTATCAAAAGATACAGCCCCCAAAAATCTAGGCATTATTCATTTAATTTTTGTCCAGATGGACAAAAAAGTGGTACACGGCGAGTTATCCCTTGGGACTAGAGAAAAATAAGCGCATGGATATGTATCCCGGTTTTCCTTACAGCTGGCCTACTGAAATTGGTAAATCTCTGAGTTACCATGGAAACAATGTTTAAATCGCTGTTTTGATCAAGATATTTGTAGAGTTCAGAGTCGAGCCCCTTTTGGGGAATATGGAGAAAAACCGGCTCTTTCATATAACATCTCACTTATTGAGTATCACCTTCAAGATCACGAGCAGTATTGGTTTGAATCTCAATTTGGTAATAAAAACATTGACCAATTTTGCATGAGCACGCAATGCACATGGACTGCATAGGGACGTGTGCAATCTCTTCTTCTAACTCGTCTATTGGCACAAAGTTGATCTGGGCAAGGAAGATTGCCACCATTATATCACCACAAAAGATATAACAACCCCCTGCCCCTACCTAATGTAAATATAGTTGTAAATCCCATGCAAGATAAGAGATAAAAGATACAACATTTTTCAGAATACCAATTATCTTGTCATACGCAAATGAGGATTAAGCGCCATTTTATTAATAATATGCACAATTACAAGCGCACAAAAGTTTGAGCCCAGGTGCGGCTAATGAGATGAGAGAAAAGATACAACAAAAGTTACAACAATTTTCAGAATACTATCTTTATCTTATCTTCAAAGATACAACAATAGTAGAGATAACACAGGGTTCAGAATACGGCCCCTGGTCTACCATAGAAAAGTCGCAGAAGATTGAACAGTTTGTGATTGCAGACCCATGAGAATGACGACAATTTTCGTGTAGATATTTTCCCTATCATAACATTGACACAAATCGTAGCATATAATTATGTGTTTAATTAATATTTAAACTGTTACTCTGAGTCATAAAATATCTTGCTTTCATACTATTCTCAACTAGAAGTAAAATTGGGGTTTTCTTTGGATTATATGAGTTATGGTATCCTCTTACTTCCGAATTTTGATATGCTCGTTTATTAGACATGTACATGTAGGCCCTACAGAAGAGGCCACAACATTTTAAAGTTTTTGTCCTTTTTTTCTGAAGTAATTGTTTGTATATATTGGTCCTTGCTCTCTCCTCTCGATCTAGCCCATCTCACTCTCTTTCCATTTCTATGAAGTTAACTCACAGCTGTTCTGCTTTGTGCGTTATTTCATTACAACAAAATACAGTAGCATCAAGTTCAATTTTACAAAATATAATTCTCATCTTCTCTAGCTGCCAGTGGTTTTCCATTGTTTTCACTAGTAAATAAATAATGAAACTATGAAAGCATAAATATATAAAATAAATGAATGTATAATTAAATATTTAAGTAAAGCCAAGAACTAAATAGGTGGTATAACTGAATGGATAAAAACTTATAAAAGAAATATTAAGAACATATTACAAACGTAATGAGGAATTAATATAACCTTTAAAAATGTATGAATGAATAAAAAAAATGAGCGAACGAATAAGTAAATATCTAAATCAATCAATCAATCAATCGTCTTATTTCTTGTTTGTTCGATCTTATGTTTGATCCTTTGTTTGATCCTATGTTTGATCTCACTCTTATTAGGTGGTCTGTCGTTTTCGACAGATCACCTATTGTTTTCGTCAGAATTTTCTTTCTTATTTTTATTTATTTCCCCCCCACTTTTTTGTGAACAGGATAACTCAAGATCGGTTCAATCAATTTCGTTCAATTTTGGCACAGTCATAGGTCATTGTCCTGAGACGTCGGAGTAACATTTTCAAGGTCATCAAGTCTTCATGACGTCATCCAGGCGCCATTTTGTGTTTTTTGGGGTACTTTTTACTCATGATCATATCTTCATAACGGAAAGGCATTTCTCATTCATATTTATCATGATTAAGGTCAATATCTGTCCGGTCAATTTCAGGTCAGAAAACGCGCGCGCATGCGTACGTCTGCGCGTCAGCGCGCGCGCAAAAAAAAAAAATGCTCAAAATCGTCTCAATATTTTTTTGCATACGTTTCAGGCCACTTTAAGCATTGCGCAAAAAACCTGCGTTTCCGCGCGTAATGGCATTTTCCAACATAAAATCGCCAATTTTTTTATGTCATCATATTTGGCACATTTTTCCAAGCATTTTGATACCTTGTTCACCTTTTTCTGCCCATTAATAACGGAATGAGCGTCCGTTTAAGATAATGTCCGTGCGTGCGAGCTCTTGTAATACATAGCATACATGGGCAAAAACATGCCGATACAAAATCCATTGTAGCGCTTTAGGATGTAAGATGAACCCAATTTTGTTTTCATATTTGATAGAGTATGAATTGGAAATATGATTTCATGTCTCATTTGACCCTCAATTAACTCATGACGTCATCATAATGGCCTCCGAACTCAAAATTTCAATTTGCATATTATGACGTCATCATATTTTTGGAAAATTGATTGTATCTCTGTAAATGTTGATCAATTTTCATCCTAATTTTGATATGTTTTAGCTGAGACAATTCTCTACAGATGCAGCTACCACGAATTTTCATTTTGATGTAAGCATCATGGCGTATTTTTGCGATTAAAGGAGGCATGTCAATTTTTCACATTGTGCGTGTATTCTCTATGGGACATGACTTTTTCTCAAAACTGGATTCTACATTCCCGTCTTTCACGAGCAATATCTCCGTCGTTTTAGCTTTGTTTTCTCTGAGCTTCGAGTATGTTGTAGCTGAGACAATAAGCTATCACAAGTGTGCCCTTTATTTTTCGATCAGATGCCGAGATCATGCTCATATTTCACTTGACACGTGGGATTGGAGAATTCCATTTCTCGTTTACGTGTAATCTCTATGGGAAATGTTTGGTATATCGGTAACGCACTTGACTTCGGACCTCGAGATCCCTGGTTCGAGTCCGGGAGTCTCCAACAATTTTTTTCTTCATTTTTTTTCTTTTTTGACTTTTCAATGATCATAGAATTGAAAACAGACCACCTAAATCGTCCCCATGACGAATTAAATTTCTAGTTTTTATTTGTATTATTATATATGCATGGTTTATTGAATAAAGAACAGATGTATACATGTAGTTGTGTGTTTATTATAAGTTTTGGTAAATAATTTTTTAGTCAGACTATGGTGCGCTTAGAGACATCCGTATTAAGTGCCTAATAAATATTGTGTATTATTATTATTAATAAAATAAAGTGTCTCTTTAAAGTATATATGCTTATTTTCCCCCTTCATTTACTTTGATAAAGGTGTGTGGTGAAAATGTTGATACGGTGTTACTTTAAAAACAAATAAAGCTTACTGTAAGACTGCAAAGTCACGCAAAATGTTTACATAAATGTTGCACATTATGTTATTTCAAAAAGATACCACCAGCAATGCAGTAAGAAATGATGAGATGAATAAGTACATTTATAGAGAGCCAAATTAATGTATGTTCATTGTTATAGCATGCTTTTATAGGTGCCTTGATTTGCATCTGATTATATTTACTTGTTTTGTTTCAGTTATTCTAAGCTGAAAGTTGAGGTTTCTTCACTCCAAGAAGAGAATAGAGATCTAAAACAGAAGGTAGCAAAACACCAAGCTGCTACCTCTTCATCAAAGGTAAATTTTATTTTACTGCTAAAAACCATTCATAATGTCTTTATTTGATTAGTTGAATAATAGCTGTTTATTGTTTAGTGATTGTAATTAACAGTAACATTTCACTGAGGTTAATTTCTATGCTAGAAATGTCTACTGCCGTTACTGGTAGTGCAAATGATTTTGATAAATTGTGTTTTCCCCCCATTTTATGCAAGTAATGCTGTTAACCACTACTGATAGTATAATTGATCACATCAGATAAATTATTTGTTAGCGAGTATCCTATTGGCTAAAAAGGTGTCACTTGACACTCAACAATTTGTTATACATGTTTGTGGTCGAGTGTAGCATATACAGTACTACAGTGAATTAGACTGCACACCTCTCCCTTGTGCGTACCCATTGTTTTAGGAAAGGCAGGAGAAATGCCAGTAGATTATTGTCCTGAATAAATCTGAATAAACAATGTTTATTTTGTCAATCTTAGCCAAACAAATCTATTTTATAAGTTTTTACATCTCAAACATGTTTTTGTTTGTATTCTTGTTTAAGTATATCAATTTTGTTACATTGGATGAGGAAGAGGGTTGTTAGTTTTCACATCTGTATTTGATATATTATATAGAACTTTAATACAGACAGCTGTTTTAGACCTACAGAAGAAAAACAAAGATCTGAAACAGAAACTGGATGATTAAGATAAACCTGAATAAACAATGTTTATTTTGTTAATCTTAGCCAAACTAATATTTTATATGTTTTTACATCTCAAATATGTTTATTTTTTTGTATATTCTTGTTTAAGTTAGTACAGTATATCGAAACTGTTACATTGGATGAGGATTGTATTTGATTTATTATATCAACCCTTTGATACAGACAGCTGTTTTAGACCTACAGAAGGAGAACAAAGAGCTGAAACAGAGACTGGAGGAAGATGATAAGCAACATAAAGGTGATTCATAGTGTTTGATTGGAGAAAGAATTTTGTCTATGATAGTAAGATGTAAAATACCATTAACGCCAGCTTTAGAATCATGTAATATATTATTTTAATATTTTGATTTTGATTTGATTTGATTTTCTTCTTCATTTATATAAGTACACAGGTTTTCGATAACAATAGTAATATAGAATACTATAAGTTTTTTCTGACAGTGAATCATAAATAAGCAAAGACATATAACAATTGTTATTTTCAAAACAGAATGATAAACTGTCATGAATACTAAATTTCATCAAACATTAAACAAATTATTTGCATGAAGGAAGAGATGAGGTTATGGTAAAGATTGAAGAGTTGACACAGAAATTTTACCTTGAATATTCTGATAATAACATTGTTTTAACTTTCGCCTTAAATGAGTAGAGGTAGCAACATGATTTAATAGATTCTGGGAGAGAGTTCCATAGGTCTGGAGCATGGTGTCTTATGGATCTATTTTGGGCAATAAGTAATTTCAGGTTGACTAGCTAGATGAAAATTTGAGGGATTACAGGTAGGTTAAGAGTGAATGGCTTTATTTATAGTGTAAAAGTTGTGTGCCATCTAGACCAGCTTATGATCATTTTAATTTGTCGCCCTTTCCCAAATGCGCACGCGTGTATGATATGTGTACCCCCCACAAATTCACCTTCCCCCCAAAAAACAGGCTGTGTGTCCGTACGTGTATATTATGGTGTACTAGTATATGGTATGTGAGCGAGCACATGTAGAGAACAGTCCAGGCAGTGGACTAGTTACCATCATGCCCAAAGACATTATCAATACGGCAACATATAAAAGGTCGAAATAAAAGAAATCTAGGATCATCCCTTGCCACCTAGATTTCTTTCATTTCAAAACTTTTATATTTTGCCATATTGATAATTCTTTATCTAATGTACAGAAGGTATACTCTCCCTGCTTTATATTTTTATATTTACTATTTTTTGTTAGCCCAGAACTGTTAAGATCTAACTCACACCAATTTTTTTTCTCTTATCAAATACACATTTTGTCTCTTGAGAGGGCCTGCTGTCCTGAAATGCGCTATTTAAGGACGAACTAGTATTATTATTATTATAAAATACACATTTTGTTCATTATTGCTTTGTTTTTATGGAAGTTTCTCTTTAACTGATAAATTTCACCTGTTGATATTACACTCACTTACTGTGCATGAACTGAAAATCTAGAAATTTCTCAACATACATCTGATATTACCACCTTGATCAAACTGATGGGAACATTTAATAAAGGCAATGAAATTAATGTATTTAATGTTAAGATGACATGAGGGAAATCAGACCAGGAGTGCTCACCAAGATATTCTACAAATCTAGAAATACTCTTTCAAACATACAAATTTAAAAACCCACACTTTTGTCTTGTACTGTACAAAGTTGACCTAACTGATGCAGAAACAAGACAAAAGAAAGGCATAATCCCCTTCTAATACATGAAATAATGTTTGCCTGAAACTTCAGAATTTAGAGCAGATTTTCTTTTCTTTTTTTACATAGTTGTACTCTAAGGTAATTTTTCTCTTTTTCTTTATAATGCGAAGTATTACTTTAAGTTTATGTGAATTATGTGAAGTCAAAAGAGTTTTCATCAAAATTTACTGTTGTTGGAAACCCAATACTGCCCTCTTATGGTTCTGGTGAGTTGTGAACAGTGTGATCATGCCTATTTTAAGAACCATGTGCCTATTTATCTACTCAAAAACTGCTGATTATAGGAAAAAGAGCCATCTTGTGGCGGAAATGCTGCAACATACTCTTTGATTGATTATCCTGTCAATATCATAGTGCTTGAAATTGCTTTCATAATGCATACAATGCTTATGATAAAGTTATTTGTTACAATGCACTGACTGTGATTGATTACTCATTCAACATTATAATGCTTGCACTTGCCTGTACAATATACTTGTGGTGACTCACAATTTGAATTGTATATCAATTTTCAGTGCTTTTAAGCTGTTGTTAGAAACATAAAAAAAGACTTTCCTGAAAATGCAATCAGAGCATTACCATTATTTATATACATGTTTATTGTATCTTGTTTTTAATAAAAACATATGTTTTTATATCTTTATTGAAAATGTTCTACAGGAAATGTTCTTTTCCTGATATTTTACAATATTCACTGTTACACTCCAAATATTTCTTTAGCCTTTAAAGAGGGGGAATTCATTGTATAAATGTGCAATAACAGCCTTAAGTAAATTTAGTTGTTTTTAGTTTCATCCAGTTTGGGCTTACAATATCTTGTATGATACTATAGTTTCTGAATCAATGCACTTTATGTCATGTTTATCCTCCATTTTTTGTTTCATGTCCAGAGTCTGTGAGCCATTGTCAAGAGGAGACTCAATGTCTTGAATCAAAACTGTGAGTAATTTCAAGCTATTTACACAGGTGCATGATCTATTTAAAAATTCCTATCATATGTATTATTATGTCCTTTAGAGCTTGCCTGATAATAATTGATTCATGTGGATGCCTGAACCTCAAAGGCATCTGCCTGGACAAGTAAAGTGAGTTCCCAACATTGATACAAACCCATTAAATGTGTCTGTACAATGTGCATTGGGCAGTAACACACATGATACATTTTCAACATTCCTTTTCAGAAAACAATACAATTTGAATTATACATTAATTCACTGCTTTGCCTGATTATTTCATATAAGTTGAACCGCAACAGAAAAAGCACATAGAAGAAGCGCTAGTTCAAAAGGTGTAGTAAAAGACAAAAGAAGTGCACAAAATATTCTGTGAGTGAATCTTGTTTCAACTATATTTTGAAGAAACGAAAGCTCTTGTAAAATAAAAAACAAACAAAGATCTCACCAAACCAAAATAAATTACATTTCTTTGATTCACACATGTATTTCAAATCTAAATTGATTATCTTTTAAAGGATTGTGATTGAAACATAATAACCAAGTTATACTAGAGTCCAAGTCCATTATACTCCTATTCATGCACAAATTGGTCCACTTATTGCTTTTATTGGTAACTTTTTGATCTAAGGTTTTATATGATAGGTCAGATTTAGACAGAAGTGTACCATTCACATTAAATGTTGGAAAGTGAATATCTGTCATTATAAATGTGAACACATTTGTGAATCTACCTACATGTAGTTAGAATGATTTTCAAACGTGTATGAGTAAGAACAGGCTCAACCTGTTGAATTGTCTAAGATAGGGGCGTAGCTAGGTGCAAATCTGTGTAAAGAATGTTGAAAATACATGGCTTGCTGATGTACATGTACAGAGACCAATCAGAATCCAATAGGATTTTCATACTTCTGAGAGCTGAACCGTGACCTCTGTCTATAGGTTTTCACACTTGAGTAAAGTTCTGTGTCATCACTGTAGTTTATTTAAGTTTTTTTATGAAAACTTTGCATGTGGTTGCAGATTTGTTTGAATAATGCCATAAGAAAAGATTTTTGTTTACTGCGTTACCAAGGAACCTACCTGAGAGGGGTCTGGTATGAGTTTCTATTGTCATTAAAAAGATTCAAAATGAAACGTGACTATCCTGGCGTTGGTTTATTCTTAAACGAGATAGTGTGCAGATTTTTTGCCTCCGCCTACTTGCAGCTCTACATGTCGAAAAGCAGTAATTTTTTCAAATATTAAGATCTTTGTGAATTTACATGCATTTATAAATCAAATTTTGGTAAACAAGGGCTAATTTGGTAGAATTAAGTATCTCAATGTATGTATAAAAAGCCTATTGAGTATGATGATACATACATATATTCAAATATTTTCTGCATAAAACTCTTTTCCCTCCAAAGGAATCGTCCTTTACTTCACTTTGTGACGGCCAGAAAAGAAAACATAATCAACACATTTATTCAGAAATATATATATTTGAAGTCCAATGTACTGTACTATTGTGAAATTTGGTGTACACGGTATGTCATTGCTCTGTAGAGCAAATTCATCCAATCATTAGTTTGCAGGTGGCGTCGTTCCCAGATCTATACCAACCAATACCATTGATTCATGCACCGGCTGCTAAGCAACGCCATGTTTGTTTATTTTTTTTATGTTGAAGACTGTTTCCCCTAGCAACATCATGACGATGCAACCTATGATGCATTGCTGGGGGGATTCATATTAAGCATATAAGCTATTCATAAGCCCAGACAGTGATTTATCGTAATACCCCCTTGTGTTCTTTTGTATCATCCCAAATAATTTGAATGGTGTGCTTTCGTGCCACTGAAAAACAGAATCATAATAAAGGGGGTGCGGTTGGGCATGAGAGTCGTGTGTGGTAAAAGTTTCTTTTTTATATGAGTATTAAATATTGATTTATTAGGGAGTAGGTACGTACTTGTACTTAACAACATTTCTAAGATAAATTTCAAACATTTGAAGTTCAAAAAGTTCATTTGCTGATAAGGAGTGTATTATGTGAACAATTTAACAATTTTCATTCCTGTGGTAGTTAAAGGAAACCAAAACCTTCATACTAAGTTACTTTTATTGAAAAGTTTAAAAGATTTGAATAAAATCAGTGAAAATTTGAACAAAATCGGGCAAGGAATAAGAAAGTTAGAGCCTTTTGAAATGACTAGTCACTAGAGGGCGTTATTCAATTTGATGACATCATCTGTGAACAACTCTCCATGCCTTTTGTACATCAAATTTCATGTTTTTCCTTCTTTCTTGTGATTGAGATTGGATCATTCGATAAATGAGACCGGACGCCGCTTGTAAATTGCATAACTGTTTTATTCAATCTGTAATCAAAAAGAAGATACAGATAGAAAATCCGGTGTTAGCATTCAGATATTCAGTCATAGAGTTACACACAAGATATTTCATTGAATGGTTCACTGTATGTCTTGCCAAAAATCTCAACCAAAAATTAACTCCATGATGTTCAGAGTACAAGCATGTGCATATACATGTATCGCCTTAACCCAATAGCTTGTCACATACATGTACACCTGTCAAAGTGACTTTCACAACTGACCTAAATAATTATGCACAGAAGCAAACATGACTTCCTTTGCATTCAATCCACCTTGCTAAATAACTGTTGCTGTTTTTCAAACTCAGCCTAAAATGAGAATTTATCAAACTTGTAAATCTCCTTTCTTTTGATACAACCAAATGACCAAACTGTTCTTTAGAAATTTGCATACAATTTATGCGCACACATTAAGTGTTTTCTTTTATGAACTTACACAAATAGCATGGCATTATTTACTTTGCCAAGACTAAACCTTTTAATTCATACACTTGCATAAATTGCCTTTTATACATACATGTTTACTTTCTCCAAATAAACCAATTTCTCTGTTCATATGAGCAACCAAAGCTCAAAATGCATGCAGTATTTTTACAAACTAAATATCAGGTCCTCTGGCTTCACTTTGTGAATGACCCTAATAACAGTGACCTACTTTCTGCAAGCCAGATTCCATGCATGGTGAAATTAATTCCTACTCTTAAAACCAATCTTGGTTTTCATCATAAAAATGTAAATAAGCTATAATCAAATATCTCACTCCATTTACACTCACTTCTAACTATATCTGTGCAATACTTTGTGTCTCTGCATTAAATTACAATTTCCACTGAATTTACGGCTTTTCGTAATAAACAACAACTTTCACTTGACCGATAGACGTAAAGTCTTAACAGTGCGCACAATGCCCTAATTGAAGCTCTACGCACATACCAAATTAATCTGACACGTTGACACAAAATCTTGCACAGTTTATATCTCAACATTGAATTAATCTACACATTTTTATCCTTCATTAAACAAGTATTGAGTATTTCATGATTTAAACTTACTCTATGGGCGGCGGTAAACTCTACGTAAAAGGACAAATTTGGGGACTTTCCGTCCCACCGGAATACTCGTACTCTGATTTTCTCTGGAACGTAATGTGTCTGCAAAAAACTCATGTTACGGTGTCTTCAAGTTTCAAACAACAATTAAAAAAACAGATCAAGAAAAAATGATTAAAGAAACTGCTGTTTCAATGAAACAGAGATAATGTACTCCCCTGAAAGCAATATATAGAGTGCAAAATGATATTCTACCTCACATGTTATGAAGTCGGATCAAGAACACAAATAAATACGAAGAAAACAAAAAAATTGTGAAATTTTATGTACAAAAGGCATGGAGAGTTGTTCACAGATGATGTCATCAAATTAAATAACGCCCTCTAGTTACTAGTCATTTCAAAAGGCTCTAACTTTCTTATTCCTTGCCAGATTTTGTTCAAATTTTCACTGATTTTATTCAAATCTTTTAAACTTTTCAATAAAAGTAACTTAGTATGAAGGTTTTGGTTTCCTTTAAATATTAGAAATGTTGGCACATCTTATTACTACTGCACTTCAGATCAGATAATCAGTATAAATCATTATGAATCAGTACATTTGCCTCTAGATGATTTCTATTTTAAATAAAGATTATTGTAATTATTAAACAAAAATTCTATCACTTGTATATTTTTCTCTCTCTGTAAAAATGTAAAAAGTTTAGTAATAATGTATTTTTTCTTCTTCAATATTTGTACATACAAAACCATATCAATGCAGATATCTAAAATAGATAAATGAATGGATAGATAAATAGCCAAACAAAACAGTTAACCAAAGAATGGACTAGGTTTGTGCCAAAATTTGTGCTGACATCCAGCTCCCATTAACAAGTTCACCTTACATGTTCATCGGTAAAACAGATAGTATATTGTCAACATTTAATGTGATGTAGATCTAAGACTACATATCACTATCTATCAAGTTCTTGTTTTTCATGTACATGTATATTATTTTTTTCGTGTTTTTGATGTATATATATTTAGGTAACATGATTTCTGATTTCACTATCGTTTGTACTATCGTTTGTAATATACAGTTATCGATGTGATATGTAATTAATTAAGTCATATCAAAAAGACATGGGAATTTTTTCGACCTGTCAATGACCTGTCTATATACATGTAAGAACCTTGCCTGTAGTGGTCACATCATGATTCCATCAAAGAAGAAATTTGTTCAATAAAACATTTCTAGAAACTCCACCTTTACTCACTATGGCCTGTTCATAATGCAACAAGAAAAGATTTTTGTTTACTGCGTTACCAAGGAACCCACCTGAGAGGGGTCTGGTATGAGTTTCTATTGTCATTAAAAAGATTCAAAATGAAACGTGACTATCCTGGCGTTGGTTTATTCTTAAACGAGATAGTGTGCAGATTTTTTGCCTCCGCCGACTTGCAGTTCTACATGTCGAAAAGCAGTAATTTCCTCAAATATTAAGATCTTTGTGAATTTACATGCATTTATAAACAAATTTTGGTAAACAAGGGCTAATTTGGTAGAATTAGGTATCTCAATATGTATAAAAAGCCTATTGAGTATGATGATATGTACATATTCAAATATTTCCTGCATAAAACCCTTTTCCCTCCAAAGGAATCGTCCTTTACTTCACTTTGTGAAGGCCAGACCAATTTGTCTGTACGTATTTCAACTGTAATACTGTTGTTAGCATTGAGCTAAGGAGCAGACATGCATTCTATCTCAACAGTAAACATAAAATGCAGTTACACTGGCAAAAAAGATTTGATGCGTCAAAAAGTGCCATTAGCCTCATGTTTCATCAGTAATGGGCAATAATTTATTGATTGGTTGCCATTGACATCAAAACAAACATAACCTTTTGTGAAAATTATCAATTTTTTAATTCAAGGACATGTTAATGTTTATACACTCATTTTTACTTTGATCTTTAGTTGTATATTACCAATTGAAGAGAGCTAGAGTGTACCATACCCCCCCCCAAAGACATGTTTTAGAGCTGGAATCATATACTGTAGGCCTACATGTACATCAATATTCAAAGCAGTAGTATTAGAAGTGGCAAGAAAATCACGAGTTAATTTGAAATATCGAGTGTTAGGTGTATCATCTGCTACACCAGAATCTTGTTTACACTTAAATATAAAATTCTAGAGCAAAAAGTCTTGGGGATATGCTTTTCCATCATTGTGGCATCCAAAAGTAATCTATTTTGAACCTTATCAGTTTTTTCCAACAACCAAAGAAAGACAAAAGAAATACATTTCTTTCTCAACACCATCACCAACATTATGTCTACAGAGACGGATTTCCCAAGTGCTCTTTAAGCACTTTAAAATATGTATAATTCAAAATCTTTCTCATTCACTTGAAAATGTTCAATATAGTTGTACATTTTAAGAGAAATAAAGCTGATTCTACATAAATTGGATACCATTGTTATATCTTGTTGCTTTAGAAAATGTTGCTTACATCTATTTGAAATTGATTGAACCATGAAGTTCTTCAGATACTTTGTCTTTGTGTACTTTAAAATCCACCAAACGCATTTAAACAAATAAATATACATTCATGAGTTATTTTAAAGCATTTATTTTCTCCCTTTTTTCTATATATTTCATTTGCGTGTTTTCTCCTACTTGTCCTCTTCATTTCCCCTTGTTTATTGCCCTTTTCCCCTCACGCTTCCTTTTTTTGTGAATTATAAATATTTTTCTTCTTCTTCTCTTTGTAATGATAATTATTCATGATATTCAATTTTGTTCTTTGAAGTCTTATGACAATTTTTTGTGTGAAGCAGTGTAGATATGCATAGGAGAGGAGACTCACGTGTCAGGAATCATAATCCAATACAACCTACCGGTATTCATACAATATAAATGCCCTTTAAATAATAATTCTTTTTATATGTATTATTGAATTGGTCATTTTATTGAGTGCAATTGTAATCAGCATATCAAGTTGAATTATCTTTTTTTTAAACATATTTCAAAACACTGTACAATATCAATATGAAGGTAATATCAAGAAATTAAGTAATACATTTGAGTAACATGTATGTGCACTTTATTTCACAGTAGAAGTATACATGTAGGTACTTCAAAAGAAAGAAAAGAAAGAAAAAAGAAGAAAAGAAAGTGGACACTATTTAAGATTAAGATTTTCAGGTGTTGATGAGAATTGCAATCTTGTAGAGTAAAATTAAAACAATTATAACTATTACAAAAACAATCGCAAGATACAAAAACAGGAGTGGCATGCTGAATGCGCTTGTAAAAGCCATGCAGTCCGCAGTTCGACAGTTAATAACACTCTTCGTTATCTCATTCTTTTAAAATGTCTTTTGAATTTCTACTTGCTCCATTTTTGCATCTTTCTTAATCAGACCTTCTAATGGTTAAATAAATGTGCCTATCCAAGTGTGAAAGTTCAAAACTTGGTTTTAATTGATGGTTTATATGAACATTTTGAGCAATAACAGTGTCCACTTTCTTTTTCTTTTTGCTGAGTGTACATGTGATAACTTGAGTAGCACTTGTTGTTCATTAAATGTTCTCTGTTTCCTGATCAGCATTTTCAAAGCAATCTCTGGCATACTGTATTTGTTTCCCCGTTGCCATAGAAAGCTAATTTCCGAAATTGAGGTTACAAGCTCTTCTTGGTGAACATTTCTTTTGGCGGTTCCATAGGACGGTTGAGCACTACTGATAGTAGGTAGAAGTTGTCATGACCACCGAATTGTTTTCATTGGCATAAATGAATTACTTGCTGACTCAGGCATGTCGTCAATACAAAGGCCTCAAAAGTGAGAACCAATCAAATTATATATCTGACTTTATTAATTGCTTTGTGATATATGTTGAGCTCACTGCCTTAAAGGGACTTGGTAACATTGTTTAGATCAGAGAAAATGATACTAAGGTAGTGACTTCAATGCTAGATGTACAATGAAAGATAATCTGAAAATTTTGAGTAAATACAGACCATCATCAATAAGATAACAATTCGTAAATTCTCCCAACTATATTATTACAATTTAATTACATTTTAGGGGAATGTAAATCGTCACAAAGCAATTAATTGGCTCTATATACCATTCCAGACATTTAAGTGTTGAAAGAATTTTAAAAGCTAGTATTATGTCTTATTTTCATGGAAAAACGGTTGGGAAAATTCAAAAATGGTTGGGAGAATTTACTGTTAGAGGATGTCGCACAGTTACCCTCCGAAAGAAAACCATAAATATCTTTGTGGTTTGAGAATTTTTCAGGATCTTTTGCATGTTCGAGGTTTAGTACAGTAAAAGGAATATAATAAATAACATTTCACACAAAAATTACAGTTTTTTTTAAATCAACCTTCAACAATGTTACTGAGTCACTTTAAACAGGCTTTTGTAGTGACAGGATGAAAAATATAAATTTTGTACTAGTAGGGAGTTCACAAAAGAGAAGGCATTCAAGGGGAGAAGGTAATTGGGTTAATATGACACGCATGTCGGTTGCTTTGTACAATTTCTGTTGTTGTTTTTCTTGTTGTATGCTTTTCAGATTTGTTCCTGGATTTCATTTGAGGTTATTTTCATATTGTTTTCAGCATTTCTGAAAAAAAAATTTCGGCTTACTAGAGCTTAATTACCCTCGAAATTTGTTCTTGTTGTTTTTGTTTGCATGTATAGTCTATTAAACTTTTTTATAAAATAAAATAATCATAGTGGGAGATAATGTTTATTATTAATATTATTATTATATTTTGTTAATATTAGTAGTAGGAGTAGTGTTATTCATTGATTGATTGAATGATGTATAAATTGGCAAAGACAAAATCAAGAGAACAGTGAACCCAAAACAGCAGTAACATAAAACAGCAGTAACATGGATGCCGGGAAAAGAAAATGATTAACTTGTAACCTGAAGGTCTTCTTTTCCAAACCATGTGACTTTACATAAATGATATAGCATAATATTCAATTGTTCACTGGAGTAATAATGGAATAAGATGTTATTTGCCGATTGATGCAAAGCAGCAACATAATATGTACATAGCTTGCTGTGAATGATCACTGTGCCCCGGACTGTTTGATAAATTATTGTTGACGACTACTTTACATATATTCTATGTGAATGATGACTTATTTATAGGCAATAATTATAGATTTAAAAGCCTTGATTATGTTCAGAGGCCCATTAGCTATCTCTTTTATAATTATCTTTGGATGTTAAAAAATTTGATCACTTCATATTGAAACAATAAATATCACACATCGAATATATTCTAAGATCTGCTGATCAGTTCAAACTATTATATGATTCACTTGTATCAATATATTCTAAATGAAGCTAACACAGTAGAATAGATAGTATTTATTAGTAAATGACATGTAGGTCATAGAATAAGATATGAAGACAGAAAGTATTTGCACATCTGCTGGTGGAATGCACATGTTTTTATTGTGTAATGAGTTGAATCGTTGACTAGAGATGTGAAGTCCAGGGGTCAAACTCAAGTTTGAATGTAAGTGTAGATTCACTGGATTGTAATTGAATCCAGTGAGCAGGGTAGAAGTAAACTGCAACTGCTTTTACTAGACAATACAAATAAAATTAATTAATTAAAGCATTCCTATGAATTAATAGATATATTTTAATCATATGAAACCATGAAAGTTTTGATATATACCCGGTATGCATATATGTGTAGTTCGATTTCTTAAATTAATGTAGAGAGTGAAGATGTATTATTGTACCAGTACAACATCAGCAACAAACAAACAAACAGTTTGAATGGTTGCTAATGGCCCTTGGCGTTCTAGAGAGAGAAAAAAGTATTGAATTAGAAATTGTTTATGACTGTCGGTTGATTGCGCGTTGTAAAGGTTTACTTTAAACCAGTAACCATAAACTTTTTTTATATTTTCTATCGTTTTTTTTCTTAATTGAAATCCACCAAGCGAGAAAAGTGTTATTGAAAATCTGCCGCAAGTATCCTTTTATCATTGGCATAAAGAAGACTTTCAAAATATTTTGCTGCAAGGAAGGACACGTTTCTTTCATGAATTGTAAAAGGGTAGTCCATGGCAACTATGACAATAGATGTAAACATCAACGGGAAGCTTGTAGATTGTATAGACTTGAACCCCCTGCGTGCAAAACAGTGTCTGTAAAACAAAAATGCCCCAGTTCATGGTACAAGGTTGCACGTCGAGTTATAATCCTTCAGTCACTGTTTTTTTTTAAATCCAGTAATATGCTTATTACAACTGATGAAAAATAATTTAGGTCAAATATACATGTAGTTTGACCTAGTAATTTTCCTTCATACAAACTTTTAAAGATTGTTTTCCTGTGAGTTTATCACATTGATTAGAGGCTGTTCACTTAATTGAGATAGTTGGCAGTGTATAGAAGGTTCTGTCTTAGGCACCTTGCAATTTATTGTTATTTTTAGTAAATTCGCTTGCTTATAACCTTTGGCTCATAATATTTGAATGTGACATCATTTTCTTGTATGATTGAAACCTAAGTTTCACATCAGGTATGAAATTCTGAATGATTGAAAAATATGAAAAGGGGTGCTTGAAAACATGAAGGTGTTGAAAAGAGAAGTTCGATAAAATAAACAGTGATCAGGAATATTTGTTATCTACTGTACCTCACAGTACAAGTATTAACTGTGGCAAAAGTTTTGTTCAAGTACCTCATTATGGGTATAAATTCCTTAAATATTTAGAGGTGTTAACTTTTTTAATAAAGTTCTTTTTTATGTGGTATTGTTAGCATTCAATGTAACTTTCAATGATAAAAAGATACAAACAGACTACTAATTGATACAAGGATGTTAACTTCTGGATATTCATTGTGGGATTTATCAAACCAACAAATTATGTAATCTACATGTATTTTCCATTTGATTTTTAATACAGTGATATCTTTAGAGTCCCTTTGAAGTATTTGAAAGCCATTTATCTAAATGAAAATTCTGATTAATAGCAATGATCATAAATCATTTAATTGCTTTATTTCTGCTTAAGATTGATTGTACTGTTCATATATCACGTTATAATTCCCCATAATTGCATTTTTAAGTTTAAAACTGTTTCATTATGAATGAAATTTCAATTATTATTACACATTGAGGAAAAAATAAATAAATTAAACAAGTCAGACTAGAATAGATATAAAGAGATTTTGATATATAGAGATTCATCAATGCTCATAGCCATGTGCATATGTTTTCCTCTAAAGAAAGAAGACAACTCTCTACATTTCGATGAAAATTAACAAGTATTGGTAAGGATAATCATAAAAAGGGAAATTCTGTTAAGAAATGAAACAAAGGTTTTTTCCTTAAAATCCACTTTACAAGAGGAGTTGTTTGTGTAAATGTATAGAAAGCCAAAATAGATCTGCTCATGTCCCCAGCATACATTTTTCTGTCTTTTTATAACCATTACAAAATATTTTCATTATGAGTTTATGATTTACCTATAAGTAAAGCAAGAAGATTAAATTTATAGAATTCACAAAGATAAGCAATAAAGTGACGAATGATTCTGTTTACCAGATCTATCCAGATTACACCGAGCAAGATTTAATATGATATGACAAGCTGCAGTACGCTACTTTGAAGTTTATTGTCTGCTAAATCATGCATGCTTGCCAGCTGAAAATGAGATGTATATCTAAAAGCGTGTTTGCAAACACTCGCACAGACCCCACCCTCACCCACACCACACTATAGGCCTCTTCTATGCGCCTTCCTGTAACTATGGATACATGCTCACAAATTGCAGGTGCACAACACACCTCACATATATTCACACACACACACACACACCCCACACACTCACCCACCCACTGATCATTATCACCCCACCACATCCCTACACAGGGTCTGTCTCCAAGCATAAATTGGTACCATGATTGGAGATGTGCTGCTATTGTTTGTACGGTATCCTTGACTACAGCCATGATCATGTGCCAGTCTACGGTACTCCAAATGTACTTTACAGTAGGAGTTGTTTGTGTAAAATGTATAGAAAGCAAAAATAGTTCTGCTCATGTCCCATGGTACTCCAAATTTACTAGAGATGTTATACAAATTTTAACAATTTTTGAATTTTTGAAATCATGTCAAAGTTTGTATGGTATCCTTGACTACGGCAATGATCATGTGGCAGTCCATGGTACTCCAAATGTATTAGAGATGTTCTACAAATTTGAACAATTTTTGAATTTTTGAAATCATGTCAAAGTTTGAATCTATTCATAAAGTGGTTATACCTGTCTGGTAAACATTGTCGTTCCTAAATTTCTTCTAAGTTAAAAAGGAGACAAAGAGTAACATAATCAAGCTTTCCAGCAGAATTTAAATGTCTAGTTATGTGGTAAAGGCATTGAGATGAATGAAAAAGGAACATTTTAATGTGTGCAGTACTAATGTGACATAATTTCCAATTTGCATGGATTTGCTTAATATCAGTCTCAATATATATGTTGTCTATCTCTCACAAAAGAAATGACCCAACTAAGGAATTATTGAATAGTGTGCTAATTTTATAAATGTAGACATCATGAAATTGATCTGAACTTATCTTTTGTCTTTTTATCTTTTTATCTGCTAGAATACTTCATGAGGTAAATGAAATTATGTTTATGAAAAGAAAAGGATGAGATAAGAAGATTTGATGTTACAGCTTGAGGCACACAGATTATGGTTATCAAAACTCTACTTTGCTGGCACCCTTATATAGTACATAATTGAAGGACAAGTCATAATAAAAAGAGAATTTGAATAGTATGACAATGAAAAGATAGCATCTTAAGACTAGAGTTTCATTTTGTGATTTATGTCATTTCTTATGAGACTATGAAGAGTGTGGAATGTAGGAAACGCATGTTAAGGGTGATGTTTATTCATGATGAAAAGTTTTTTAAATTTGTTATCTGGCTTCATTGTATGAGGTTTGCATTTATATGTAACAAGAATTTTGTTCTGGGATGAAGTTTCATGCTATGAGATGTCAATTATAAATGAATCTGTAATTATAAATGACTTCTATATCCTGAATATATTTGTACTGAAATATAATCAAGTTCCAGGCTTGAATATCTAATCTGAAGTTCCTATGATTTTTATTTTCATTTTAGAACTATTTATTTTGTTTTATAATGAAATATAGAAAATTCTGTACAACTTTAAATTATATACATTACCATTGCTCAGTTTGTTAAGCTAGGGTATAATGCACTTAATGCAAAAATTGGCACTCGTTTAGCCATTTTAACAATTATGAATATTTATAAAACGCCATGTCCATTTCGCAGAAATGCTCAAGGCACCGATATATTTTAAAACCGAACAAAATGCAATCCTGTAATTGGTGCTTTCACAATAATGGTGAGGTAGTTGAAAGCAAATCGGGAGTGCGTGTTCAAGCCAAGCCAGGCCAAACTTTGATAGACCTTTTGCCAGTTTTGTGTAAGATGGTCAGAATCTATTTTGGGTGCAGCAGTTTGGCCTTTTATCTTTATCTTCAATTTCATGTTTCTAAAGGTTCTTAGGAAACAAGAATAGCAAAATCCCCAGGTGTACATGGAATAAGAAAGATCACACATTTACAGATACTGTACATAACCTTTGATTAAATGAAAAAGGCAAATTTCTCAAGCTATTTGTGACATGATGTTACCAAAAAGTAAACTCAAAAATATTCTGCCAGATATCAATCCATGTTGATTCATTGCTGATTTTCATAACATAATGCTACCAAATAGACTAACAAATATTCTGCATGCTGAATGAAATGTCTATGACTTGGCAGATGGATATCTAATGCTTTAGGTGCATCAGATGGTGCATCTTTTTTCTTTTTTTAATATTTTTTTAAGAGGGCTACTTTCTTTCTTTATTGTTATATTATTAATTGACAATGAATGCTTTGTATTCACTGTTTGCCATGTTGAGTGGTTTATTAACACACTTTCCTCCTTCCTTCCTTCAGGAGAAACTTTGAAGAAGCTCTCGAGAAATCAGGCATCAATCCAGGTATGTAGACATGTAGTACTGTGTATTATACAAATGTAACATATTCTCTAGTCTGGATACTTCTTTGTCATTTTATACTGGGCAAACTGTACAAAATACATTAATGTTGTACAGGTACATCATTGTACAAATGTTGTTTGACATGAATTCAGGGCATGCCTGATTTTCTATAAGAGATTACTGAACCTTTACATTCTCATTCTCATCATTCTCATTAAATTCCACTTTAACTGATGGTATAAAGTTTGAAGCCCCTATATTAAAAATCCAATAATATGTATCTACTCTGCCCAACAGATTCATGATAGTGATAAGAAAAATTAGGATAGAGAAAACAAAATGTAAAAAGATTGAGGGTAAAAATAATGAAGAACGGTAAGGTGATGGGGCAGAAGATGATAATGCAGTGATGCTCATGAAGGGAGAAGGGGGAGCAGTAGGTGGAAGAGGGGGAGGTGGAGGAAAATAAGAAAAGGTGGATAAATGAATAGGATATGGGTTATCACCTAGATGGTAGCCACCAACAACTACCATATATTTATCCTGGTGATACCCCCTCCCACGATGCCCCCTATGATACCCCCCACAAGGTTATCATTGCTGCCCATCTTTCAACTGACTTTCTGTTCCGGTACCAGGAAGTTTGAACTGTCTCTGTATTTACCGCTCTTTGTGTTTTTTTTTCTTCTTTTTTTGTCCTTTATCCAAGTGAGCCTTGTGGCCTTGGAGCATGATCAAGGGAAGCAGAGACAGGTGCATAGTGATGCAGTGGTGAGTGTCAATTATGCAACAGAAAAACACCATGAATATCATAAATAGCTCTTTGAAAAAATTGGAACCCACACATACTAGACCTCAGTGTTGTAGTCACTATTTTGTGTTAATTTGGTATGAATATAATTCAGTAGCAATTAGTTAGACTTTTAGTTGGATTGACCTGGTTGCTGTTTTGAAATGTCCCTTTTCCTTTGTAGTAGATATCCCTCAATGATGTTTTACAGGAGCTATCTTAACTTACATGAGAGCTACTTGCGAATGCATTAAGTTCAATAAATTCAAGACACCATAGCAAACCACATTGATGTCATTTTTCCAAGCATTTTGTTGTATTTGATGTACAGGTATATGTATGTATGCCATTTTTCAGATTTCTCAATACCTAATGCTTGTCAGTTCCTTTTGTTGGAAAATAATTTCACAAAGGTTACATCTATGAACATATTTTCTTATTATAAAATATTCTATCACTTGTTTTTTGTGTGTGCTTTCTTCACTTCACTCTCATCTCATCTCATTTCTATTTTGGTGCATATTTCAACAAGTTCCTGCTAAATATCTTGAAGCCATTAGATAAGACTCAAACATTTTGAACCTCTTCCAAAGATGTTTTGTTGAATGCAACAGTTCATTATACATGTATTTTCATTAAAATATTATTTAGAGTAGGTTCATCACTCAACTATTTTCCGGACAATGTTGTAACCTTTGAGCTCAACTTCAGTCTATAGACACCAATTATTATGTATTAATTCTTGCCCAGTACCTTGTTTCATCAAGCAAGATTATCGTATTCCTTTTGTTGATCAATAAAGCAAATTTAAAATTACCTTTAGTGAAAGAGGGATGCATAGATTACAATGAAGGCTATTTGTTTGCTAAAATGCAAAAAAATAAATAAAAAAATAAAATAACACTCTACATTATCTATTACCAGTATCTCATTTAAATTTTGGTGAAAAGGATTTTTAAATGCATACAAAGTTGGCTACTTGTTTTATTGATCACTTTTATAAAATACTTTTCTTGCTTTCAAGGCTAGAGTACAAGTTCTTAGAGAAAAACTTGAAGAAAACACGAATGTTTGGCACTCTAACTCACAAGAAATGAAGGTATGTAATATCTACAATATTTTAAATCTAAATTATATACATTGTTATGCTCTTTTGTTGTTTGGATTCTCCTTTTAAATTATTTGTTTTTTCACATATGTGAAGGCTTTGCCTGTCACATTGGTATATTTGTAATATTTGTAAATGATATGATATGGTAGAGGGGGGGGGGGGGGAGATTTTCTCATTATAGTTGAATTAAGTCCAATGCACTATGTTATTATGTATAACTTTGTTTTGAAGGAGAAAACTTGGCTAGCTGTTAAATTAGCTTGTAATGGATGAAAGGTTTTAATACAAATATCTTAAGCCAGATCACTCTTTTGTCCATCTGTTAAATTTTGTTCATATATTATGTTGGCAGTGTAATCCTTAACCTGAAATGATGAATGGGTACCATGCTGTTCATCTCATTGCTATTAAGAATAAATACATTAAAAATGGGGGTGGAGACGATTTAAACCAAAAGTGTCGAATCATCTGAGCCATTCACATTACCTGCATGCAATTTAGGTCATTCGACCGTGGGCCAGAGGTAAGGTGGATTTACAATTTTGTTTTTTGTAACGGCGTAGGTGATTGGCTGAATTATAATGAAAAGAGGCGGGGCATGTTGTTGATGATGATGGTGGTGCGTGCCAACGCAATAGGCGCTTCTATTTTATTATCTCCACATTGACTGCGTGATTATCAAATATTCATGAACCCACAGTATGTAAAAGAAATGAATCCCTATTCACAGAAGTTTCCAATTCTCCCCCTCTCACCATTTTATCTATCAATCTCTCTTCTCTCTTCTATGTGGCCTATCCAACTAAATCTTGTTGAATGTCAGTGGGAGATTCTTGTTTCATCCATGTCATGAATATGCCATATTCCTGATTGTAAGATGAAAAACGTTTCTTTTCAAAATATGAAATGAAAAGGCCATAGTACAACAGCAAATGTTTGAACTACAGTTTAAACATTTCATTGTATTGCTTTCCATTCTATGATGAGGTGTGAGCCATGTTGCTGGTGTACATATATGGATAGTTTGTTGACCTAAGGAAAATATGACACAGCTAGAGCCTGGTTTCTTAATATGATGAAAGTCCCTTAATATCATGCCTTGCGTCATGGGAATAACACGGTTGGAAGGTGTTGATTCTGAATAGTGATTTGGAATTTTGCCAAATTTATGGGATTGTTACCATGCCGACACTAACATTGATTTCCTTCATAAGTTAATCCTGGTGCAATGCTCAGAATGCTCTTTATTTTCTAGAAATACTCGCATACATAGTTAGGCATCTTTTAGTGACACCAATAATGATTTTGAATAATATTCCTTTTAAACATGACAATATAAAAACTTAAGGAAAAAATGTCATAAATTCTTAAGTAATCAGAAGTGAAATCAAATTAAAATTCTTGTGACATATATTGTAAACCTTGATGGAAAGTATGGGGCATTTATTCCTCTTAGATTTAGTTTGTGAGTAGGACATTATTTGAGTGGCTTGTGCTGTGATCGATGCAGGCCAGTCATATAAGTAATTGGGTTGAACCATGTATTGAGCTAATGAATTGTATAATCCTATCATCAGAAGTTTTTTGCTGGCTTTTGGAACCAAATTGTGCATCACTAAAGACAACTTCAAAAACTCATAACTTTCCTTTTTTAAATTAAATATTGCTCAAACTTTCACTTCTTTGTTTCTCTCAATTTTCTGCTTTTATTAAAATCATGATAATATCAGGGTGGAATTACCCTTTAAATAAGAAAAGTAATACACAAATAAAGAGTAAAGTGTAAATGGTATGCACATTTTAATGTATTTGCATTACCAATAGTATGTCATAAATGCAATTTTCTAGAGAGGGTTGACAGATAGCAAACCATAACAGATAGGAAGAGATGGATAAAAAGATAGCAGTTTCCTTTCTAGTCATCCTGAGTGCAGCAAATATTTGTTTATAGCAGCATCTCATCAAATTAAAAATCTTGTGTAAGCATTTAGAATTCATTGTTTAAACAAAAGGCACACCCCATATGAAAGTTGAGAGCTTTAGTATTTATTACTCCTGAAATTTATTCTCTTCATTTTCTTTTATTGTTCAGAAAATATCAGACAAATGTGGGGCTATGATGGAGAACGCAAGGAGTGTGAATCTGTAGGAAACATTCACTGATCATCATCTTTAAGCATACTGTTCATACTCAGTCTTGCAGGATTTGGCATATCCTATCGGTTTCGAATTGATGGAGGCTCAGCTGACAGCCATTAGGGTGTTTACTCAAAGACAATTTTACAAAGAATTGAGCCTGATTGCATTTAGATAGACGACATCTGTAGTCTAATAACATTTTCAGATCTGGCGGGTACTGTGGACCATTGCTAAGATTATGAGATGTCAGACCGAAAAAACAAATAACAGTACATAGCTCCCAAATAGCCAAGCATGCAGAGGTCGTTTGGGAGTCAATTTGACTGTATGGCAGAGGTATAAAGGCTTTAATAATTGATGAGCACCCTCAGGCAGTAGACTCTTTAATAGTAGGCATGGAGATTTTTTTGAGTCACGAATTGTGTTTGGTTTGCTTATTCACCCCTAAAATCTGACCTACACTGTACATCAGCGTTATTGTGAATCAGAAATGAAATTTGATCTTCATAACAGATCCATCTCCATTAAAACTGTTGGGTCTACCTCTTTAAGATAATACAAAGTTTTGGAGTGGGGTCATGAATTTGGTTCAATTGAACATATTGGAAGCATACATGTATGCGATCCTACAATATTCAGTGATTATTGTCACGGTTGAAATCAAGTCTAAAGATATGAAATTGTAAATAATAAACTCTTTATGTTGTATAGCTCCCTCTTAAGGTCAATATATTAATTAAGCTATAAAACAATGTTTCTTGACTAAAATCAACCAATTAGCTATTCCTGTTTGGAAATTATATATCACAACTACCTTTCTGAGATTTTCATGTCGCAGCTACCACTGTACGGCCGTAGGCGCTATTTGAAATGTATCACAATTTACCTGGAGCACCGGTAAATTTTTATATTCAATTTTTCTCGAAAGCAGAAGTGTTTTAGGGGCTAAATTTTCTAGTGCTTATAATACATCCACAGGGGCATCCAAATATATCAAAATTGTAGAGAATCACTATCCACCAAATTTTCAACGTTTCCCAAAACTTTGAATTACCTTTAAGGCATGAGAAATATATATGCACGCATGCTCAGGAATTTAGAACTTGTAGATGAGATAGAGTTATGGATCCGCACTCCAAAAGAAGTATAAAATATTAATTAATTGAAAATGTTCACTTGAAAAACATTATTGCACAACCAATTTTTCTGTACAAGACTCTCAGTAGTAAATTTGAAAAAAATAAAGTTGTTAAATCAACATTTACTTGTAAAAGAGCTAAGCTGTTACAGTATATTCAAAGTTGTAGATGAACATTTCTGACATGCTAGATGCAACCTTTATGGTGTTGGATTTAGTACTAAATATAGTAAGATACAAGGGTTTGTAAAAACTGTCACTCAAGACAAATCCAGACGATCTCAGAAGACCAAATAATCTAGGCATAGATTTATCAGGGTATCGCATGTGGCACATGTTCTCTGAGATTTTTGGAAGGAGAATAAATACATTGTTTTTCTTTGAGAATTCCAAATAATATAATCATTTTGAGATGTATAAAAATGAGACGAACCCCATCTTTTTAAAATCATAAGTTGTGTGATTCCAGTTGTTGAGCTAGGCAGTTGTAATATAGTTCATCATAGAAAGTACCTCCAAAAATCAACACTTATCATTTGATTTCTTGGGTTTAACCTCTAAAAATGTTTCATCAACAACTCATTTATATCATATTAAGTTATATTGAAAATGCATGCCAATATATTTATGGAAACTTGGTATACATGTACATGTATCTTTTTTCAATTGATCATTTTGAAATCTGATACATAGTTGTATATAAATAAGTCAAAATCTTTATTTCCCTTGTATTTTATATTCTATACATTTGCACATATATTGTAAAATAGATACGGTATTGTGAGAACAAAGACAACAACCAAACATAGATAATCCCAGAGGCCATGTGTAATGAATATCTAATGATTTTTACAGTTGGCAAGAGATGCAACTTCATATTTGATATGCAGTGGCCTTGCCTGTTTAAATGCAATTATGTTTAGGTTATACACGCAGAGTGGTGTGCGGTTTTCATTATATTGTAGTCCATTTACAGTCGAGCTTCTTTTTCTATGCATGTTGTTACCATAGTAACTAGATAAGTATATCCACTTTTCATCAGGGTTTTTATTAGCAACTGGTGTACAGTTAGTTTTATTATGAGCAACGCAACATTGTTTATAGCAACGATGATCAATAGACTTGTGAACTTAACCTTGTGTGTTTTGTATCTCGTTTTTGTCATGGAGAACACAAAATAATGTCATGCATATTGTGACTGTAGACAAGTGCTCCACATGATTTTCTCTATTTGTTGACTGCTGTTGAAGTAAATTTTCTATTGAAAAGCAATGATAGATATGTTGATGCGTAAATAAGACGGCTATGTCTTCTTTGTGTTGTAATTCCTATAACTTTCAAAGAAAACATTTACTTTCTGAACTCATTGATAATACTTTTTTTTGCATAGAAACGTTTAGCTCACATTTAAAGTACTTCTTGTGAAGTCACACACATAATTGACCAAAGTTGATAATTAAAATATTGTTTTCCTTTCCAAGCAACCTCATTGTTTGGACATTAATAAGTGAAAACCCTTTACTTGAATTGAAGTACTCAGATACTAGATTGGAATACCGTTTTTGCCCATTTTCTCATTGACCTCTAAAAGATATTAATGCATGCATTGAAATAAGACTCTTGGTCTGGTGAGGGCAACTCTTCTATAAGTGGAAAGAGGATATGATGAATTCTGTAAAATGAGGTTAAAAGCAACAGGTTTTGTGATCAAGGTCGTTTACATTGGGAAGAATGGCCCTGATGATGATAGACAGCAGAAACCACAACTCTATTGAGTTATGTTGAGTATTTTGCACACTTGGGGTACATTTCTGGTTTTAATAAATATGTGATGGAGACACTTATTGTGATGACAGTTTTGTGTTCCTTAGTCTTTTCAAACCCGGAATACATGTATTTCCAAAAAAATAGCCATTCAAACATGACATCTATATTGGCATTCAATGCAACGTGTTATGAAAAGGACATCTTACAATGGTTTCAACACCTTTTTCAGCAGAAATTGGAATAATATCTTGACATAAAATGTTTGATCAGCTGTCTCATTGTAAAGTTTTGCCTCTAATGCTAATATTGTTCATGGACATAATTTATTCATCTCATATTATTTTGCTTTGGTCTACAATACCACAGCTGGCACAGTAACTTTGCAAACAGCTTTGGCAAATACGATCAAAACAGGAACAAGTTTAAAAAAAAATATATTGTTAATTTATTTTGCATGTTATTGGTTAGCAGTCTGTGACGAATGTACATGATATGCCACCTCAACACAAACGTCCATTTTGTACGCCTGTCCTCTTTATCGAGATATATTGCTATGTTGTATAATAAAGACAGAATAATGAGTGTCTTCCCCTTAAAATCTATTACGACTCTGTCTTATGTGTCAACTGTATATAGCATCGTGATGTAATAATGTGGGGTTAGCAATGAGAGAGAAGAGAAGAGAGAAAGAGAGTTAGGAATGAGAAAGATAGAGTGTAAATGTGAGGAGAGCAGGGGGGGGGGGGGGAAAGGAAGAGGTGGGAGAGAGAGAGAGAGAGTGGTGAAATAATAAGGGGAGAATGGAAGAGGGGGAGATTAGGGACAGAGATGGAAGGGTTAGAGTGGGGGGGGGGGGGGGAGAAAGAGGGTAAAATGGAAGAGAGGGGGGGGGGGGGGGTTGAGGAAAGGTGATGAGCGAGACAAAGACAATTATTATTTCGATTTACAGGAAATATATTGACGTAATAAGCACAGTTACTTATGGAGTGTGCATTACTAATGGGTCTAAACAAGCTCGAGAGGCATCAGTTTTAACAGCCAAGGAAAAAAAAAATGAAAAAAAAACTAAAGCAAATATTTGGTTGGTCTTATCAAATTAAATATCCAGTCTCGTATAGTATTGAGATGTCGTCGAGTAAATATGAATGAAAGATCATGATTGTGTTTATACTACAAAATGAAATAATCAAGATCTGGCTAAAGCAGGGTTCCTTTCTATTTATATTATGTAGAATTCAGTTTATGTGTCTTTATATAATGTCATCTGCAATTGCATGGGGAAAATATATATTTTTAAATTTTGGGAAACAAGAATGAAAAGATTAAGAAACTAGGATATAAATCTTCTTTCACGTTAATGGACACATGAAGTTAACGAGGCACAGAAATAGCCTAACTGTGATTAGGTAGCAAACTTCACCCTTTTTCATGCAGCAATAGTTCCGGTTTTACCTTCGTCATTATCTTCCCAAACACATCCTTAAGCTACTATAGTTGTAGATAAAAACAAAAAAAACCCCCGATAAAACAGATGAACCCAATACAAAAGTGTTATTTCTCTATGAAATGGAATGAAAGGGGATTTTGCACAATATCCAATTCAAGTTGTGATATAACCAAATAATATTAGCTCATCATGTGTTCAGTAACGGCAAGCCAGACGATATGTTTTCAATCGATATCGATTTACCGCTCTAAATAGAGAGGCGGAGCCTGCTGAAGGCCCAATGAATCAATGTTAGTACTCCCCCCCCCAATTCTTTTAAAAGGAAATTTAATCTGTGCACGCCTACTAATGGCGTAAGCGTCATATTAATAAATTATCGATTTGCCCCGAGGGAGACACAAGTACGATTTCGTACGATTTCAAAGCCAATGGCACAATTACCTTTCATTACCTTCATACCATAACATTTTCGGCGGGACTTGTTGACATGTTGCCATAGGAACGTAGCGACGCTAGGCATTGCGTTTAATTTGCATGACCTCCCGTGCGTATATACGTTTAAGGGACCGTTTTTTTTCTTTGTTGATATAAAATTGGCGAAAGAGTAATAGGCCAACGGCCTTTTTTCCAAGTAGGCCTACAATGGTGGATTCGAAATGACGTCGGTGATTTCAATCTGAGGTTGTCTTTTCAGAAAAACTGCTCTAATCTTAAATACTATATTCAACTGTAGAGTTGAAAGAATTATATTTTTGTTAATCGTTATTGTCCTGTCTATCATTTAGGCAGAATATTATAATGATCGATTGCTCCGGAAACATTATTATGCCAATTCAACGAATAGCATGTTATCATTTCATTTCAAAAAACGATTTAGAGTTTCAGCAAACCAGGTTCTGTCAAATTTGACACATTTTCAATAACAAGTTTTGTGGTCTACACCGTGTAGTAGGCCCATGGTTAAATGTATTAAATCCTTATGATATGAGTCTCATGACCCAAAGCACACATTCACACACACACACACACACACACACATACACGTTCACGGTGTAAAACGGGGAACATGTGGTGAACCATACAAACCGATGACTCTTTTTCTTAAAGGATATACGACAAAATAAAGATGTTTTCAGATCACAATTAATGTTATAAGTATTTTATTTGGTCGTTGGGACTTCTATTTTAAACTTTGAAAAAATCGAGGACCTCTCATACTTTCATTTAAACTAAGGACACATATGACTTCAGGTACTCCTTATTATTTTCTTTGGGGACCGAGGACACACCCACTTATAAAAGATTTTCCCCTGGAAATCGAGGACACATACTGTATATAGCTTTTTATGAGCTGACTATTCTTTTTCCACTGAAACCGAGGACAAACACATTCTGTATAACATATTAATTGAGACAAGGACACCACACTGTATAATATATTCCCCCATGAGGACCGAGGACAAATTTCTGTACTAAAATACCAAGTAAACCGAGGACACATACCTCATAAATTCCGCTAGGAACTGAGGACCTACATTGTATGGTGTATAAGCCTTGGTAAGGAACCGAGGACACATGCTTTACTAACTTCTTCAGTGAACCGAGGACACATACCTCATAAATTCTGCTGGGAACCGAGGACCTTTGCTGTATCAGCTTTGCTAAGGAACCGAGGATACATACTGTTACAATGTCCTAGTACCGAGGACACATAATTTATTGAAATCCGTAGGAAACGAGGACACTATATGTATTTTTGTATATGTCTTGTATTACCTTTCCTTAGAAACTGAGGACACATACTGTAGGCCTATTTTAATATTCCTTGGGAACCGAGGACAATTACTTATCAATTTTCAAAGGGCTCTGAAAACATATATTTTGATGATTTTCCTAGTGACATACAGTACTTTTATGTCCAAAGGTAACCGACGAGAGGTATTGTATTAATTTGCCATTGGAAGCAAGGGTTTCTAATTAAGCCAGGTCAATGAGGTCATATGATAAAATGTGATGCTAACTTTAAAACAAAATTTCCTAAGACATCTGAAAATGTTGACCCATAAAATAATTCAGGTATACATATTTGAATGAATATGAAAACAATGAGCACGTTAAAGTAACTGTCGCCACTGATTTTCATTGTGCATTTGTGTTAAATAAAGAAGAAATAATTATTGTTTTGTCTTGTTTCTTTCTCTCTTCTCAGTACTTTTATGTCCAAAGGTAACCGACGAGAGGTATTGTATTAATTTGCCATTGGAAGCAAGGGTTTCTAATTAAGACAGGTCAATGAGGTCATATGATAAAATGTGATGCTAACTTTAAAACAAAATTTCCTAAGACATCTGAAAATGTTGACCCATAAAATAATTCAGGTATACATATTTGAATGAATATGAAAACAATGAGCACGTTAATTTAACTGTCGCCACTGATTTTCATTGTGCATTTGTGTTAAATAAAGAAGAAATAACTATTGTTTTGTCTTGTTTCTTTGTTTCTTCTATATCACTACATGCACATATTAAAAATTGAGGTATTTACTACTCACTCATCATCTCAACACTCTCATGACAATTTATCCAAGATGTCAGACTTCATATATTACAAGCCAGTGCTACAATTCATTCAAAGTCGTGCAGTACTGGTGTAGGCCCTTACAAGATTTGTTTTAAGGGGGGGGGGGGGGGATTCCCTCTTATTGTACCCTGGCATAATGGCAAGGTGAAGACCCCCCCCCCTTTTTTTTTTGCGTGATTGTCTAATCGGCCTGGTTAATGGTTCTACAGTTATAATAGTTCCGACGACACAGCCTTAGAAAACAGTGTAAAACATTAGTTATACAGTATTTTACGTTTCTTTATAACAATGAAACAACCATTTAATCAGAAAAAGTTAAACACAATGGAACACTTAAAAGGGTAACAAAATGGTATTGGTAACACAATTCACAGGATTATCATGGTCCTACAGTAATTGCCCTCATACTACCAATCAATTGAAACCCCAAATCCATCTTTATCAACGATAATAAATCATACCTGCGGAATGTAAACTACAAAACGAACAAGGTTCTGGAAAACTTGGTATTTGGTCATGAATAGAAAAGACGGCTTCATCTCTGTTTATCATGTCAGAATGCTGCTTCAATGTTACACGATCTTCAGGTACATGTATAACATTCTCATGCAACGACATTAAGATGAGCCCCTCAGATACAATCAAACAATTATACATAAGAGGTACCAGATTAAGACACTTTTAAAACAAACAAAACTTGTAAAATATTTTAAATCCCAAAGAAGATCGAACGATCTTCAGGTCCATGTATAACAATTTTCATGTAACGACATTAAGATAAGCCCTTCACATACAATCACACAATTATACATAACAGGCAACAGATAAAGGCTGTTTCAAAACAAACAAGACTTGTAAAATCTTTTAAATCCCAAAGAAGATCGTTTGATCTTCAAGTACATTAATAACATTCTCATGTAACGACATTAAGATACAGCCAATGTAAGCCTTTCAGATGCAATCATATAATTATACATAAGAGGTAACAATTCAAGGCTATTTTAAAACAAACAAAACTTGTAAAATCTTTGAAATGCCAAAGAAGTTTTTGAATGTAAAAGTAATAGCTTAACAGTTGAATACACAAACTACATGTGTACTAATAATATGCATATATAATAGCGCATAATATAAAAGGTCGTTATTAGCTTTACATATAGATACAAAAAAACATACAAAAGATGCAAGAAATATTAAAATTATTAAAACAAGGAAAACTTATCAAACAAAAATTATAAACAGCCTCTACGCACTTTTCAAAGCAAACTGAATCAAAAACAAAAAACGAAACATATTCTTCAATTTGATAAAAGAAATAAGATTACTGTAAGAACAGAAGAGTAATAGAATTATGATATGGGATATATAACAAATGTCATAGCTGAAATTATATTGAATAATTAAATAATAACATTTACTGAAAAACGTTTATTTTAGAAGATTTTTGAGTAATAAGAGAGAACCGGCATCACGGCTGTACTGTAGGAGACTGTTCCAAAGGGAAATGGCCATTACAGTGAATATGCAGTTACCATAGTACTTAGTATGGGATTTCGGGATTTCGGGAGTTGAAGACGATTGCGCTGTTGGGATATCAAGGCAAGTGGAAAGGTTTCGTATAAGGGTGCATTAGATCCTGAATATAGGAAGGAGCCTGTTCTCTCAAAGCCTTACAGGTGAGTAGGAAAATTAAAAAACAAGCAACGTCATAAAAGAATATTTCCTAGGATTGTTATTGCAACCATGTGAATAATATTCAAGGCAAGTGACCATGTGGTATGTCTAGGCTATTTATCTTTATCATTATACATGTACTGTACAATTATGATATAAACTTGATGCTCCATTCTTCTAAATTTTGGTGTAAGCGGCATTTGATTTGAGTCATTGGCTTTGAAGAGAAAATACATATATATATATATATATATATATATATCTATGATATATATATTAAATGTTTACTAAGTCAACAAACTCATGCTGCATTGATAGAATTCCCTTGAAAGCAACCATTCTTTGACTTGTACAACATAATCGCTTATTTTCTACATAACTACCTAATCAAACAAGTAACTTTTAAAAACAAAAATTTAGAAAATACTCTGTACAACTGTAACAATTATTAGAGTTTCATTTGTAGATAAGGTATCATAAACTTCTTAAGGGTTTGTTTTTGTTTGTTCTTGTTGTGAGGGAGGGGAACTGGTACAAATAACTGCATCCAGTGAAAGATAAGAAGAAAGGAAGTCATTTGCAAAACAGAGAGATTCTTTCAAAAGGTTCTGAGTGAGTACATTCAATTCCAGTTTTAAAAAGGGCAACAAAATACTTGTAAGACAATCGAATTATTATCCCAATGCTTTATGAGACCTACAAGGAATTGTCTCTATAAACAATGCCATCAACATTTGTTTAATTATGTATGTACTACTGTAGAAGTGTACTAATGAAATACACTGTACAAGAAATGCTCGCTTCTACCTGACAAGGTGAGATAAATGTCACTTTCTGGGAGTTCAATTATTATATGAACATGTAACAAATAATGAATATCACAAATTGTATTACTTTGCATATTTAAGAAGAGTTTTCTTATTATTTCGCATATAATCTTTGATGTTGCGCCATGTACGGGCATTAAGTACAGGATACTTGCTCTTCAATTCTTCGATTTCGAACTTTCCTGGTAGGCGAAGTGCTAGGACACAACTCAAGGTTCTTATAGCTCTGATCTCAACTTCATTCCACTTGCGCTTTGATGTAAGGGAGGTAATTCGTTTTGTGCAGGATGAAACGGCATCTGAATGAAACAGATAAAAAAGAAACAGAAATGGTAGTTAAAAATTGGACATTAATTAGCTGATTTTTAAACTGAAATTAGCTTAAAGGCGAAATATATGGAATTTTAGTGTGCACGATTTTTTTTAAAATTTCACCTGAAGCACACTTAACCAATCTCAGGCTAAAGGCCTTGCACAAGATAATGATAGTTAATATATGTGATTACATGATATTTGACACGTTCCTCTCCCATATTTGATGCGTTTTCTAGGTTCTCTACTAATTTTATTTGTCTTTCTAAAATTAAAAAAAGCAAAAAAAGCTAACAATAGTTTAAAAGCACTAGACGTGTAGACAAAAAACAGCTAACACAAGAAGCTTTTGGTGGGAAAACATATGTGTATACCGTCTTTGAAAGAGTTCTGAGTGGAGAATGCTGTAGAATTAACAATGATAAAATATGCTCTTTTAGCTCACCTGGGCAGCAAGCCCAAAATGCCCCCATTAGTCTGATACAATTGTTTGCAAACTTTGACGACCTTGGAAAATAACGTAATGGTGTTTTACTTCTTTAAAATGGGAAATCAACTCACGAGATTTTTGACGTTTGGGTTTATTTCGTTTCACTGCAAGTTGCCTCGTCTGATGCCTCTGTGTAGTTTCTCCAATGAAGTCTGCAAAAAAAACATTTCATTCAATGGTGTGATTAAAGAAAGCACAAAATTATCAATCCATGTATGTAGTTAGGAGAAAATCAAACCTAAAATCATAAATGCTCTCAAAGTAAATGCAAAAAGTTTACAATGAGAGTGAAACCCAGAAGTTATTCTATATTGATTTGCTATTCGATTTTTTTTTCTTGTTCATTGCTGTAGAAGTATCAAATTGGCAACACTTTTCATGACAATTTCGTGAGAAAAATGTGTATATACTTTTAAAATAGGCCTACAACAAGACAAGATTAATATACAGACATCAAGACAGATTTTAAATATATCTAGTTAACAATTATGCACAAGACACATGGAGGGTTAACTGTTGACCTGTTTCAGGAGAAATGGAAGTCAGCCAATGAAACTCCTACAAATGTTTCAGACTGTATTGGTTAAATGTCCAATACATGTACATTTAAATGTATAACGTAGCAAATGAATCAACTTTGGTGACTAAAGTAACCTCAGTGACACCACCATTTAGAGAGGCATAATTGAAATAAAAAAGAAGGCATTGTAATTGTTGACATCTGATCCATAACATTAACAAAAACAGCAGCATACATGTTCACCTACCAACATCATCAGAGCTGGAGGCAGCCTCATCATTATCAGAGCTGGAAGTGGCCTCATCATCAACAGTAGCTGATACACCAACAGCTGCCCCAGGGTCATTGCTCTCTTTGATGAACACATCCAAGGCTTCTAGCGATTTTCCCCTTTGTGCTGCAAGTTTGTCCCTTTCCATGAGGAGAAAGATCCTGGACAACAAGGTAACCTGCATTACTGGGTCTGGTAGTTGGTTATATTCTTTGTGCACTGTTATATTGTACCCCATGAAACCTGCAAGAAGGTCAACCTGATCTGGTCTCAGAGCCAAAAGCTGTGCTGCAGTAGCGACCTGTTTCCTCAACACTTTTGAGCAGGGGGAATGTGGGTTCTTCAGCCCAGCTTCGGTAGATATTTTCCTCATACAGTCTGATCCTCTGATGTGTCCATTACTCTGGTAATTTGCCCTAGCAAACACATACTCATTGGTTTCTGTTACAAGTTTTTCTCTGGCTACAATGTGGATTTCCAATCTCTCCTTCAATGTTGGTGTGAGCAAGATAGGCACATGCCTCCCTTCTTTCCCTGTCACTTCCACAACATCCATCATTCTACATAGGCTTTGTTCCATCTTTGAGAGATGTTCGTACTCCTCGTACTGTCTCTGTTCCGTGGCCTTACAGCTTCGCCTGTACTCTGCTATTTTCATCTTTGAGACTTGTCCGGCCCTTCTGCGGTTGAACATCATAAGCTCACAAAGAAGAACCTCATTCAAATTGTCCCAGGCTTTGTTACTAATGGTCTCATCTTGGCACATCTTCAGTGTGTTTATTTGCTCACTTCCTTTGGCTTCTAGGTAGTTCCTCATTTTCACAATATCCTCATTTGTGGGCAGAACCTCTCGGTCGATCTTCTTCGCTTCATGAAGTGTGCGTAGGGCATGTTTTGATACAAAAACATTCCAGTTGGAATCGCACAGGAACAGGAAGTCAACAGCTTCGCTGACACCAGATTTGTCTCCTCCCTCAAGGGCGACGCTTTTCAAGATGACTGCCAATTTCTTCAATGAATGCCCAAGTTTGCGGGCCAAAGATGGAACTTTGTAGAAATGTGTCTTTTCATCAAACTCAGCAACACCATGCACTGCTTTGCAAACTTCCTGGAACTTGCTGGGACAGATGAAATCTTGAAGAGATGCATTCGGTTTGCCAACTTGCTTTCTAAGCTGCAATAAGAGCCTCCCTAATCCTCGTAAGTTTGCACGGATGTAATTGTGCTGGTCCTTCAAGACCTTGTCACGGCCAACGTTCATGTACTCTCGCTTTGCAAATTCCTGGAGCAGTTGGTCACTTTTGCAAACTTGAAACACTTGGTCCCTCTTCATGTCATTGAATAATTCATTCACAGCCTGACTTATTCCGTTTGGGGGTGCCTTCAAGAGATCACTATGTCGCAAAATTCCGTTCCTCTTCCCTTCTACCTTGACCGGCTTTTCTTGACACTCATGCCTCCATAGATCTCGGCGAAGGTAGTATCCAAAACAATATGGGCAGGGGCCGTATTTGTCAGGATCTGCATGTTTTGATGAACGATATACAACTATGAGACTGCCACTCCTTTTTCTGAACACTTCACAATTGTGACGATGATTTCCCATATTACGAAGCCTCTTGAGATGTTGCTGTCTAGCTGTTCCTGTGAGTGACATAAATTTAGCGACTTCAGTCTCTTCTGCATGCTTATTCTCCAAGTGTCTTGCAAGTTCGGAGAAGAGGCCATAACAGTAGTAACAACATTGCTTTTTACTTTTATGCCCTGCATTCAAATTTGTCATTACTGTTATATCATGTGACTTAGCCCTATCAAATAAAGTATTAGTAGATGTTACATCATCACTTGATGTTGGTATGTTCTCTCTTGTGTCATAATCCTTTGTTTTTGTTACAGTTTGAGACACATCACCCCTTGAAATCACTGGTGTCTTCTTTTCTGAGTAGGTGGAACCAACTGGATTTCTACGCAAATGGTTGGAAAGTAGCAAATGCTCACTGTCACTCCCAGACTCACTGTCGGACTGAGGTGCATACTCACTGTCACTGTCTGTCTCGCTGTCTGTCTCACTGTCTGTCTCACTGTCTGTCTTGCTGTCTGTTTCGCTGTCGGACTGAGGTGTATAATCACTGCTACTGTCTGTCTCATTGTTTGACAGAGGTGCATACTCGCTGTCACTGTTGCTACCAATGCTACGGAGAGATAATGCATGGAAGTCCCCTGGAATCGGAATGGGACTGCCAAGAGTGACATAGTTATTAGGTACCCAAACTGAGGAAGACTCGACCCCATCATATCCATCGCATACGTTATCAGCATCATCCTTGACTGCCATGCCGTCTGTAGATGACTGAACAATATCGCCCATAACAATCATGCCCTCTGCAAATGTCTCAACGGCATCTTCAATACTGGTTATGACCTCTGTAGACAGCTCAACAGCATCCCCCTTGGCCAGCATGTCCTCTGTAGACCGCTCAGCAGCACCGCCCTTGACCGTTATGACCTCTGTAAACTGCTCAACAGCATCGCCTGTGACCAACATGACCTCTGTAGACCGCTTAACAGCATTACCCTTTACCGTCATGACCTCTGTATACTGATCGACAGCATCGCCTTTGGCCAGCATGCCTTGTGCGGACAGACCAGCAGAATTTTTTTTGGCCATCTTGCCTTCTTTAGGAGACTCAGTAGGATCAGCTCTAACCTAAATATAACAAGGAGTAGGAAAACAAGACAACAAAATCTAATTTAATTAGACGTTTCATCTAAACAGGTAGATGTTTTCACATATGACACGTGAACATATTATCTGCATACTTAATACATGAAATATCTTTAAAACACACAAATAACCCCATTATTTATGATTGTTAAGCAGTCCACAGATAATAATTAGGCTCTAGCTGCCTCGACCCAAGATAGTATCACCTTTATCCATCTGAGATTTATTTAGGTGACCAACACATGCATGTGGAAATAATAATTAAAATCCCCAACAGATTAGATCTTGAGCTTAGAATACTTGTGGTATTGTGAAAATTGTAGCAATGAAGTTCAGACATTTATATTGTATAGATACATACATTTGCTCGAAGCTTAGACCCGTGCTATTTCGTTTTGTTTATCTATCGGACTAGTTCCATTATTACTAGACAACCTTACGTGAAACTTCACCCCAGGAAATGACTTTTTTATTCTGAGAGATTTATTATATTCTTGCCCATTAATCTACAAGGATCCCTACCAAAGTGTATAAGAGAGGCAAAAAGTAAGAATAATGTACAGTTTTTCAGCATGACATGGGCATCGCTATTTTCTTGATAACGTGATATACCATGTGAAGTCATTTATCAATTAAATGTATTCAAATTTATGAATGCTTTCTTCCCAGGTGTGTGTGGTGAGAAAGCATTTCATTCACCTGCTATTATCCTTTGTGCTTCAATTGCCAGAACGCAAATTGCATAAATAAGTTTGTGCTCTTCCGGGGTAAAGGTTTCTCATAAATGAAATAGATTTGTCAACTGCCATATTTTAGTATTTTAAAATGAACTACACATGTAGTTACAATTGTTCCCCTGTAATATATTCTCTTCTCAGCTATGATTTTCCTCATTGAAAAGAAAAGGTTTTGTTAATGATTTAAAAAGTCTTTCAAACTAAAGCTTGGTGAATGAAACATGTACAACTTCACCTGGTACGTCAAATTTTCAAGAAAATGACTGCTCCCATGTCATTCTAAAAGGCATCACGTCATGCCAAGAATATCTCCATTTACATATATCTTTTGTACAATTTTGTAAGGAATATTGTACATCAAAGGGCAGGAATACATCTCATCAATTATTCAGAATACTTACACTTATTATTCAAGTTGGGGGAGGTTTCTTTTAACTGCTGGCAGTTGAACATTATTCATTCGCTTTACATTTAGAGTTTCCCATCTTTTCCTTTTGCACATTATTTTGCTTTATCTATAAAGGACAATTCACTGACCAAGGATATATGAACTTCGACCGGGTAAGACCAATAAGTCTAGTCAGGTGGTATTCACATACATTTAGTTATTCATGCAGATATATACAAGAACAAGTTTCATTCTATAGCACCTCGAGGTATTACCTCTGACCTTTGACCTCAAAATTTAATTGTATAATCTTCATAAACATGTACCGTATATACATACATGTGCTAAGCTTTATGACATAGGGATGAGTCTTTAATGGCTCTGAACTCCCCCCCCCCCCTCAAACAAAAACAGTTTTCAGGGCTAGTGAACCAAGTCATATCTGGGCAACATTATGTAATGTGCCTAGTGATTACTTATTAAGCACTTGACTTCAAAAGCCTTGTTTTTCTTTATGTTTATGGAAAAACGTACATGAATGATTGGACTGCCATACATATATGGATCCTACCCGCCCATGTCAATGAGTCAAATATGCGATTACTTACCTGATGTTCGAGGAGCCATCTAACATCATTATCCTCATACTGAATTTTGCATTTTCCTGAAATTACAAAAGTGTTCATTGTTATCCATAAAGACTAAATTGACATCCCTTACAAACAAAGCAATCTTAATATGAAGAAATCTATTAGTTTCTTTCTCACCACATCAATCATAAAAAGCCGTTTAGGTATTCTGCTTTTATATAGGAATATTAATAATAATCCCACTAGATATTAACAACGGTGGAATATGTAGCTCTATTTACCTTTGAAGCTTCTCAGCCTGTTGATTAAATCAACAGAAATAAATAATTTTTAAAGGTAGCAGTACTCATTACACATCCTCCTCAATTTAAATGTTATGCAATGTTTTACATTGATCAGCTGAAAATATAAATAATACAAAAATAACGGGGAAGGGGGGAGGGGGACAAAAACTTTTGATAATTGTACATCTTTTGATATATAGATTAAAAATCACTCTTGAACTCATAAACACACACTTTTGCTCTGACTGAATTTTTGCACTATTCAAGCTAGGGTATTCTTTGTGCAGGTGCTAATAAACAACCGTTAACTGTTGATAGTTGGCATTAATTGCTAGCTTCCAAGATAAACAACCTTAATTACGAACTTACCATCACTGATGTCAACAACCACGCCACCGTAATATAATCCATTCGGTGGCCAGAGTGCCAACACTCTTTGCTCCATAGAAAACTACAATTATGAATAAAAAATAAATAAATATTTTACCTTTAATACTTAAAATAAAATAAAAAAATAATTTATCGTTACGTGCATGTGATGGAAACAAAACTTATACTTGTAGGTTCTTTGAGACAAAAAATAGACCCTTTGGGATACTTTTATCTGATAAATTAATCAAAGGAAAAAAACTAAGCTTGGGTGTGAACTGCAAAGTAGACACTTCTAAAGGAAATTGATGTCACTGTCTTACAGATATTCATTACAAATTACGAAAATTTCATGTTTATCGAGAAATGATAAGCAACAAATATGGGCTCATGCAGTTTGATGAAAGATATGCATTTAATCAAAATGAAACAAAACAAAACATAGTTAATAAGGTTATATATGCTATTCTCTTCAAACCATTTAATTACCCAAGAAAAAACAGTTTATGATGGTCTTAAAACTTCCCTTCATATACTTATAGTCCTAAGAATTTATTTAGACTCCATGACTATGCATTACATGAATTAGGGTGTTTGGGACCACTTAAAAGGGAGCTAACTTCAACTTGGCCGGAGATGGAAAACTCGATCGGCAATACAAAGTTTAGGAAAACAAGCTTAACCACATAATATCATCTATTCCCATGACGTTATAACATGGTACTTACATTGCTCTGGTTGCCTTCCAACCTCCTCTTCAACATCATCGTCGCCATGGCAAGCCCAGGGGCGTGAGACACTTATTTCAAGCAGACGACGTCAGGGCCGGCCCGCATGCGAGCGGCCCGCACCCTACACTCGGGGCCAGGACCGGCGGTGGGCTTGCCTGTTGCACTAGCTAGCAGCGCTGCAAGAGATAGCGCACAGTGATGGCGCGTAACATGCTGCATGCTGGGACTTGTGTTTCATGTGATGTGCAGGGCAGTGCACAACTTGGGACTAGGGCCCCGAGGTTCACACACACATTTTTTAGGCGAAACTTGAAGTCCTTGCAGATTGTGTATAAGTAACACACTCCGTAGGCCTAGGACCGAAACCACTTAATTGATGACTTTCCTCTTTTTAGTGTATTAGGATTATACAAGTCATACAAAATTATCCTTGAGTACTCTCTTTGAATTTTGGGACCGAGGACGTCCTCGGAGAAACGAGGACGTCCGCACTTCGCTGTCTGTCCTCGCCATGAAGGTCCTATACGTATATGTGGTCGCGTTTTCCACCATGGGTGCACGCACACACACACACACACACACACACACACACACGCACACACGCGTACTTCTCAAACACTCCCCCTCACATTCATGAACAAAGCCACTTGGGTCATTCACATCTGAAACACCTAGGTGGACACAGTTTGAAAAGGACTAGAGACAGATGCAAGGCAGAATAACATTCTGTTCTTCTTCTTCCATTGGAGTACATCTCTCTTAGAGAGTATTGTTATTTTACTGCCCACAGATTAAACCATGATTGTTATTCATTAATGGAAATGGCAAACGATTGCAAATAGTAGAGGTTACTCGTCATTCATAACACACAGGTTGAAGGTACAACGTTTATTATGGTAATATCGGTGGTTGATGATAGATAGCAAAATGAAAATAAGTCTGATCATTTGGTGGTGCAGACTTGAACATTTGAATGGGAGATATCATCTTTGTTAGATTGGAAAGGAGCTTATGAGTCTAACACAGATTTTGCAACCATTATGCTACTATGTGGGTAAGATACCGTATGAGGAGGGGGGGGGGGGGATTCTACTAATTACTAGAGTCAATGTTTCATCGCCCTGACAACTTACATCCACAAACAAATCTCTTTATTGTAGTGTCTTTTTAGGCAGGGAGAGGCTGCTTCTTCGCCTATTTCCTTTCTTTCTTCCTCTTTTTTTACCTAAGCTCAGAACAAGTCTATTCGATTCGATCTATAGTAACATTTCTTTTCCCTTTTTCATAATGTAATACCATTTACGCCAATAAGTAGTATAATTAACTTATGATTACATGTATATTATCTATATGGAGATGCTTTTATGCGATCTCTTTTTTTCTCTCACAAGTTCGCACTGAGCATTTACTTTCAAGTGGATTTGGCGCCTTACAAATCTCACATATATTATAATTATTATTATGTTTAAGACCGTGAATCGTGCAAAACCATTCAATAACTATTTGAAAATATCAAACATAAGACAATTTTACTTCGTGTTGATACAATGAATTCCAATCCTATGGAGACCTCATATTTTTCCCCCTAGAAACGAACACCTGCTGCAATTAATATATCTGTATTTGATTTGTAATGATACACATTCGATTTACTAAACCAAGCAGGTCATTCAATTTTTCTATATTTGTCACAGGTCGTAATCTTCGGCCCCAGCTGTTTGATGACTTTATATTTAACATGTTTAGCAAGAAGTTGAAGGGTTGACTTTTAACATTTTATTTAGAAAGCAATAATAACTATTACCACCAATCAACAGGCCACATAGTTCTGAGTTTTGCGCCTAATCGATAGAATTAGGCAAATCAATAGAATTAGGCAAAAGGCAATGACGAGAAAGCTCATTATGTATGTAAAGCGTGATGAAAAACTATATTGATTGTCTGATAATTCAAAATGCGAACAGATGTCAACGTTACAACATCACGGTTTCCGTTTTGTTTTGGTGTAAATGTCATATTGTCGCAACTCGCAGCCATATCCATTCCATTAAGCGTTCATCCACTAAATGCCATGATTTATGTTTTATATATAGGCTTATTATATATTGATATTATATTTTCTTATATATTAATCTAACGGTAGAATGTTTTCTACAATTCGTAATTTCCTAATCTATTCTAAAGTAGCTTTTCACCTTCAAAAGCATGAGTAATAACAACATCAATTTATTTGAGTATGAGAAATACCTATTTTTATAATAGACCCTACAGATAAATGAAAAATATATATTGATATTAAGTTCAGTTATCGAGAGAAAGGTTAAGAGCCCGTCTGGTACATTGCTTATTGGTAAGTTGTGAAGATATCTACAAATAAGTTAGGCAAAATTCATGTGAAATTTTGTTGTAAGAAAAACACTACTAACTTGTAGTTAGTACAATCTTTCTTTTTATGACGTTATCCATATTTCGGTTTCTCTCCCTATTTATATATTTGCTAGAGTGGATAATGAAATTACGTATGATTTCATTCTGTGATTATTCGACTTCCTATTAAAAGTGCCATGTCCCATTTGCAGGCCAAAAAACTGAAAAGGTTAAATTCCAACAGCTTTGGAAAGATAATACTAATTTAGAACTTCCCTAAAAAAAAAGGGAGGGGGTTGAAAGTGTCTTTAAATCGGAAAATAACGACTATTAGTTGTCGAATCGACTTAAGTGATACCAAGTCAGTAAGTAATAGTCTGATTTTCAGGCCTTGCACCGAATGGTCGTACGTTTTGTGCTGCGCAAAGATTCAATCAGTTTAATTTTGGCCATTACAAAAAGTGATTTATTGATGTAGACAAATGGTCATGTACCATTTACAGCTCAATAGTGTCTGACAGTGAAGTCTAGCAAGTCAACGAGTTTCCTTGCATTATTTGAATATTATGACACGGCTAACGTTTACATTTCACAGATAGGACCTAAGTTCTACAGAATTTGACGTTGGCTGCAAAAGGGACATATATCTTTAAAGACTTAAATATAAAGTTGAGTTCTGGTCATGCGATCGCATTGTGAAAGACACGGTGTGGAATCGATCAGAAAAGGTTGATCATGTAGCATATAAGTATTGGTGTGTACTGCAAGGTTCTGGAGTCATCAAAATGATAATAAATTTAGCGCAGTCTTGGTTAAGTAACAAGCACTGTACACAGAAATATGTATGGGACTACACAAACATGTGGCATAAAATCGAGCCTCATTTTTAAGCTGTTACTTGTCATATTTTGAATATGTGAGGCATCTGAAAAGACATGCTTTTTAGAGAACATTATTTCTCTGATGTTTTTCCACACTTGCATAATAACAATGACAACGCATATTATTCTTCACCTCTCCCCAGAACTCAACCTTATCTTTAATCTTGATACCGGCTCTTTGTCCCTAAATAAATATTAATACTGTAAGTTGTACAAAGCTCTGATACAGCCACATTGCATCGAGGTTAGCGGTAGTACTTATAAATCACACTTGAATAAATTGTATATTCTATACTCAAAAGATGGCTGTACGTGCTATAACTTTCACGCCACACCGTACTCATACTAATGCACTGTTTCTTGTCCTCCAATTGCTGGTTGCCGGTTTTCAAATTTATCTATTTGTACTTTTGCGTTTGATTAGATAGATGAACGATTACCTCGTTCCTTACAACATTACTGCAATATGATCCAACATGAATATTCTAAAAGACAAAAACGAGTAGACAATTACGTCTTCCTTTATTCAAAACAGACCAAGGAAAGTTTTCTGTTGAATTGAAAGATCAAGTACCTCTTTTCGTAAAAAACTCACAAAATTACTTTTAGGTGAAAACCACAAATTATATAGTTGTATTTAGCAACCAATCGCTTTTTTAAATTGTAATATTATACACAAATCTTATTTATAGGATTTGGAAACCCATCGTGAACCCATTTCTATAAACTTTATTTTAGGCTTTAGCTAACGAGAGTCAGACTCGACTAGCACACGTGCTATTTTTACTCTATTTTACCATCGATCACAACCTCATTGTAAATAGTCATTTATTGTTTTACTCTTGACACTAAATTACTATTTGTTGTTGTTGTTAAATTGTATATCGCTGTAGAACATGTATTGTAATTCATGTCTTGTTTATATTTATGTTATATTGACATTGTCATTGCACATTTATATATATTTTGTTTCAATGTTTTCAATGGTGGTGAATAAATTAATTCAATTCGATTCAAATCAAATTCAATTCATGTTTTGCAGAACATGGAGCAGCATCAACCGTCTTTCACCTGGTTCGGTTCTCAGATATTCATTCATCCAAGTCTATTTAATAACTACTTCTTGTGTCCTAATATTGCTTTACTTCTTGTTTTCAATTTCTGACGGAAACTTGCTCTCTGCTTGTGTTTTAAAGTTGAATTTTCTTTAAAATTGAATTACCGAAAATGTAACCAGCTCTTTTCATTTCATTGTCATGTTTTATTTTCATCATTTGACTGTTTACTTAGAACAACCATCTCTCTTGCTCTATATTTATTATTAGTTTGTTATTATTATTAGTATTCTTATAATTATTATCACTGTTTATTTACATTTAATACATGTATTTTCCTTTTACATAGTTTACATATATTTATCAAATCTAAAATCTAGTTTTTAGATGGGAGGATTTTTGCACATTGAATCAAATTGAATCAAATAACAACGTGGTCATATAATACTTAGTGGATTGTCAGCAATTTGTCTCTGTAGAGATAATAGTTTTTTCTTCTTCCAAATGCAGCAAGAGAGGAATATATTATACCATAAACGTGGCGCCAACTACTTTTATGTTACGCGGACATCAGCACGTATCTCTTAAGGCACACCCACTTTGCCTAGGAGTTGCTACGGTTTTCGTTTTTAGGGAATAAAGATTTTGCTGATAGTTTGTACGTTTAATAAAGCTACTAGAATTTTTTTGCATTAGTACGTCAGTCTATCACCATGCCGATGAGCTAATTTACTACCGATAAACAAAACAGTTTTCTGAAAAGCAGAATGAACAAATTAAGTAAAAGAGCTTGAAGCAGATGCGACTCGATCATTTTTACCTGTGACTTCTAAAGGATAAGACGTTAAATCTAAAAGTTTTCACCTAAGTTAAATTCGATCAACCTTCTACGGCACTTTTATCTGCATATCATCGTCTGGAAGGTTTGTTTTGAGTGATCACATTTTGTACAATTTCTACTTCTATTTCTACTACGTCCATTTCTACTCGTGAACTGTGACAAAAGAAAAAGAAAGAAAGAAAGAGGGTGTTGCTTCGTTGCGCCAATTTGAAAAATTGCATTGACGTATTTCGAGAAGAATGACTGCCTTTAAGTAGAAAAAACTCCAGAAAAACTTACTCAAAGTTCCTTATACTACTGTACTCTAAAATATTTGATCGCTTTACTTCATTTAATGAATATATTCAAGCATTGTTCGACTGTTATTGAAATATGTCTTTGAGTAGACAACGCTTGAGCTTAATTACGAATTACCTATACTGCAGGTGCTATTACTTTTACTCTTACTGCTACTGCTCCTTCAATTGCCATGGTCATTACGATACTATTGTTATTGCTACTTCCGTGACTATACTACCAGGAGACCGACACCTCATGAATGTGTGTGTGTGTGTGTATGTGTGTATTTGATTTTACAGACGTGTATCAATCAGATATGATTATTTACGTCTGGGAACTGAACTTTAAACGTCACCATCTGAAAGACGTGACTCAGTTTCGAACCTGCGTCCTCGGCTGAATCAGTTTGTAACTTCTGTGCACTGTTAGCTGGATTACAGGCGCACGCCCCAACGCCTGATTTCGTCGCCCTGTATAGCCTCCTGACAACTTTCTTGAGGGTTCACGAGAGCTCACGAGTTCTCAAGGATAACAACCCCAAAAGACTGGCAATAGCAATCCGTCCCTTTTCTTTTCATCTTCTATTTATATATCTCTAAACATGTCTTTACGTTTTCTCTATTTCTCCCCCCCCCCCAAAAAAAAAGGATTGCCATTCTTTAATCTTTTTGTCAATAATGTTTATGAATTAGTTTCGTTGTTTTGACGGTCTCTTTCGTTATCGGTCTCGAGTGATACTGCATGTGTTATTATTACTACTACTACTACTACCACTACTACTACTACTACTTCTACTACTACTACTACTACTACTACTACTACTACTACTACTGCTACTTCTTCTTCTTCTACTACTACTACTACTACTACTGATACTACTATTACTACTACTAATACTACTAAACTACTACTTCTACAACCACTACTACTACTCCTCCTATTACTACTACTACTTGTACCACCACTACTACTACTACTACTACTACTACTACTACTACTACTTCTACTAATACAAAAACTTATAATAACACCATGGCTTCTATTGATATCTACTACTACTCCATAGACTGATACAAATTATACTACCTCTAATTTACTGCTGCCGCTGTTACTGTTACCGTTCCTGGTGTTGCTACTACAACTACCACTACTACTACTAATACTACTACCACTACTACTACTACTACTACTACTACTACTACTACTACTATTATTATACCTACACCGGTGTAATATTCTATTATGCAGACTACATCATTATTTATCACCTAAAATACATTTGCTTGGAAACGGCAGGTAACAGGTAAACGCTGCTTTAACAGAATAAAGACCTGAAAGATGGAATATTCTCTTTAAACCTCTTTAAAACATAAATATGGGTACTTAAACGGATTGCCTTTTTTCTATTGAACGCTCTTCAGTTTTCATTTACGTTTCATATATGAATTTTAATTATATACTACGTTTCCACACTTAGAAGTTAATGGTCTTATGTTTTACTTTTCTTATGACAGTTTTCTCGGACTCGAAGACCGATGTTTCTTCGAAAATGAGAAATAATGTGAATGTTTTGGTACTCAGGCTCTCAGTAACCAGTTATATACATTTTCTTTTTAACTTATGAGATATTACCAGCTATTCTATTTCATTTATGTTAATGATCTAATTTTGATACGTAATACCATCTAACTTTTTGTATGTATTCTGTGTGTTCTTCATCTGATCTATAACCAGCGATGCTGTGCTGGAATTGTACAAGATAGTTTATCAATTCACGGTACACAATTTTTGTTTATTTATTTTCATAGTACGTACAATGAGTATGCCAGTAACCCGAAGGGAAGAAAAACTAAAATTGGCAGTGTCTTGCGTCATTATGTTTGGTTGTATATTTAGGTAGGAAGTGTTAATATTTTACTGATTATGTACACTCTTCGACTCACACTTTCGATTTGGGAGTTCACAATTGTATAAACTGTAAAGAGAGAGAGAGAGAGAAAAAAACACTGATGGTTACTTTCTTTAATTTAATGTATATACTAAATGTCATCTTGTTGGAAATTTTATCTAAGGAACTTTGCGGAACAAAAATATCCAGATATTCATCCCGAGCAGCTGCAAACATTGGCATCACGAGATGGCTTCTCATAGGATGTTGCCTGCAACGCTGTATCTTATCCTATTCGTACTGTCAGGTAAGACACAATTATAAACGAAATCTGATTTACACCTTTGTCTGAACTGCCTCTTGTCTCGCCATTAGTCACAGTTTTAAAAGAACGTCAGCTGTATATACAGCCTTCGAGGCCGAGACCGACATGTAGGTCTTTTGAGTCTCCTCATAACTCTTCTTAGGCTCACCAGACCGACAGAGTTGGTAAAGGATCTCATTCCTTTGAATTCTCAGCGAAATATTGAAGGTTCGATTTTCAGGCAAGCACTACTGCCTTTTGTCGATACCTTAACATTTACTTCTGAGCCAGACATAAACAAATGCGTACATTCCTGATAAAAAGTGTTTTCGAAGCTAAGATACATTACCGTTACAGTTCTGCTATTGTTATAGCGTGATAATAGTTTGTATATTGCTTGCCCTAGAAAAAAATCAGCCTGAGTGAAGTAATCTAGTGAAATACATGCCACAATGATAGTGATATAAATTTAGTTTGCAACGACTTCAAAAGTTTCCTGGTTCTGAAAATTATAGTATTGTCAATCCATCACAAAGAATTTCCGCCTGTCCTATGCAAGGAGTTTACTTTTTTGGATTCCCAAGGCAAACTTTTTTATAAGGTAGGGAGAGATAGGAAATGTATCAACACAAGGGAAGAAAAAATGGTACATGTTATCATCTATTCAATATTGCTCTGTGATGAAATCGCACATTTTGGTGTTATCATTTTATGTTTCATTTCAGTTGTTACGTCTGTCATGGCTGTACAAACAAGTGATACAACTGAAACAATGCAAAACCCCACTGGAACTGAAATTATAACCGTCACAGAAGTTATCACAGCTCAATATACTACCACTGATGCCCCATCTACAACACTGAACTCAACCACAGCTCAATATACTACCACTAAAGCCCCATCTACAACACATAACTCAACCATGGGCGCTACCACATCTATCGAAGTTCCAACCACTGGCAATATTACAGACATGGCACGCGAATCAGCGACTCAATTTGTTACCGCTATGGTCACCAGTGCGTCCCCGACCTCAGATGAGACCGACACAATTTTCACCATGGTAGTAACAAGAGCCTTGGATGCAGGAGATACAAAGGGTGCTACAATGGATTCAGCTGAGGATACTTCAACGATAACCCTAGATGTTGCCACCGCCGGCCAAGATGAGGTCGTCGTAACTACAATGGATTCAGCTGAGGATACTTCAACGATAACCCTAGATGTTGCCTCCGCCGGCCAAGATGAGGTCGTCGTAACTACTCTGGTATTCGCAACGACTTTGGTCGAAGTAAAAAACGCTGGAACTACTTTGTTGCCGGATATTACTACCATGCAAACTACTGGTGCCATGACAACATCCCAAATGACGACATCCCCCATGACGACATCCCCCATGACGACTTCCCCCAAGACGACATCCCTCAAGACGACTTTATCTGGAGATAGCGACATGACACAGGGAACCACCGGCGATGGTACCTATGATGAATATCACACAACTGAGAATTCAACTGCTTTAGTTCGAGGTTAGTTATAGGCAATTTTCAACCTGACATAATTATAACGAAACTTGTATGTTCTATTCAAGAGACTGTAAACGGGTCAAACGATTTTTTTTTCTTCTCATGTATTATCATTTTTAACTTTCTTCTAACAATATTGACCACTCAATGAAGAAAGAACAGGAATAACCATGGATCGAGGTTTAAAGATTAAGCTTTAAGTTGCTCTTGCAGGATAATGTAATTATTGTACTTAGAAATAGAAAAATATATATATATATAGAAAGAGAGATGTACATTTGTTATTCACAAGCAATGTCAAGACTAACATGTCAAATGGAAAGTTAATTGTAACGCAGGATTCATTACCGTTTAAAGATAAAAATGAACTTAGATTTATTTAGTAGGATGATAGAAGATGATCATTGCATGCAGTTCGCTGCAGGTAATGGTACGTACGATTATATACAGATCCCAAATACAATTAAAGATGAAAATGTCAAAAATGTTGGTGATTTTTGTAGAAATTAAATAAATAAATTAAGGAATATCTACTTAATTAGTTTTATCGTTTCTTCATACAAATCCTTCATATAAAAAATTCACAGATATTTTGTTAAAAGCCTTCGTTTTATTCTTAATTTTTGTTGTTGCTTATCACAGAAACAGCAATAGCTTCGATACGTGTTATAATATCTGTCTACGATGAAGAATTTGAAGAAGCCTTAGGTGACACTTCTTCATCTAAATTCATGAAAGCCGCCATAATGTGGGAAGGAACGGTGAGTATGATAATACTGACATGCAGGGTACTTTTGTTACTCGTTTATACCTAACCAAAAAGCCGGGTTGTCATTATTTCGAAGCGCTCAGCATTACTCGAAGCCATGCATACCAATAATGTCCAGGATAGATGTTAATTGAAGTATCAGTATTGAAAAAATAGAAAGGTAGTCTCTGGTTTATGAAACCGAAAACGGGTCCCTTTTGCCGATTTCCTCTCCGTTTCAAAGTGTATAAAGATATTGCCAATGTGAATTAAATTCAAGGAGTGTCATATTAATCAAAAGTAATAGCCTGGTATATTTTAAAGGTCAGATTTTGGTAGAGATAATGATATGAATTTATATTTATCAATATTGCAATGAGCCTAGATGCTGTAAGATAAATTCAACTATGTCTGGTTCTGGGTTCATTGGTACAAACGAAAAATCCGGAAAATGAAAAAGTTTGATCAATACAGTTAAACAAAATCAGAAACATTTCGTGGTTCCAGAAAAATTAAACTTTGAAATATTTCAAAAGTACACGAGACAGGTGTAGCATCCTTCATTAACCTTGTTGAAATGGTTTGAAATCTGTTTGACGAAAAATTCTGTCATGCTACAGATCGAAAGGGCTTACTGCAATGCTACATCTGACATGTGGGACGGTACCTGCCCAATCACAGCAGATGTTACAACCTTCTCTCTTGATCCTCCTATGGTTCATGGCATTCTTGACATTATCCATCCTAGCGACGAGATAGTGAACACTTTGAAAGAGTTCATTCTCAATGAAAACGACATCGAAATCTTGGACGAAAATGGAATTCCTTACAACTCAACGGTTTCTGGTCGGACTCGTGAGTAGTGATCAGAACTTCTTTAAAAACATTTCCACTGCTCTTAAAATGGTTTTAAGCACTTTGCTGAGAGTTATAACTAACGAATTCAATAGGATATATACCAAACTATGAAAAGATTCACATGTCGACATTACACAATAAAACAAAAACTTCGTGTGTTCATGAACATCCACAAATGAAGGGATTATATTACATAAATCTATATATAGAAATCAATAACATATGATGTTTTCACCATTCAACGTTCAATTTGGAAGTTAAGAATACAAAAACGGTCAAGGTCACGAAACATATGTCCCTCTCCTTAATGATTATTGCCATTAATCATCATATTTCGCATATTCCATCTGTTATTCTCTCTCTTCAGCATTTAAAGAGAGAATGTATCGACAGACATTGCTCATTGTGCTTTATATATAATATCTAACATTCCTTTATAACGATGCACATTTTATTCATGTTTATGTTCCATTTGGATTTTGTTGGTGTTGTGGTATACGGTATATTTACTCATTGCTGGGAAGGAGGAAAAGTTACCATTATAGGCTTAATGTTTATCTACACTGTAAAAAATAATTTGTTCATTGGTAATTTTTACGTATTTTTTCCAAGTAGAATTTAGTTGAAAACATTAGTTTTGCCACTTACGCACTAAATTTAAGTCTTGCTAACTCAAACTTTCAATTTAGTAGAACATACGTGGAATATTTAAATAAAATCAAATACATAAGAACTTTAAGTAATTTCAGCTTGTATTAATTTAGTAATTTTAACTCAAAATCAGAAATTATACGTATAACTCAAACAATTTATGTTGATTATTCTTATCTTTTTAAAGTAAGGACCGATGCAGTGCGTAATAGAAATATTTACATAATTTATGAATATTCATTAAGACCAAATTAAACTCTTTTTTAAAATAAAACAATTCTTTTTTGTGGTTGAATGAAAATTTAAGGACTTTAAAACATTTACTAATTCATTTAACATGGCTAAGCAAAGACAAGACAATTTTTAATTGTTACCCAATTCAAAACAAATCAAAACTTGATATTTCAGGAAATTGTCAACCAATTTTCCTTTTAAGATGCTACGATCAAGTATATATAAAATGTGGAGCCTTTCAATATGTGTCGAATCTTAATCTTAAATAGAAGTAGTGTTAGTGATTAGTGATTAATCCTAAATAGAAGTAGTGAATGATTAGTGGATGTTACTTGTTAGATTAGATGGGTACCAAATCGTGCAATATGTAATCCTATCATAGCTTTTTTTTTAATTATCTAAAATGATTACAATCCTTAAATTATTTACGTTAATGTAACTCGATTTAACTGAGTAAAAATTTATTCAGCAAAATAAGTAAATTCTACTTAAGATGCCGTAGGTAATATTTACTTAATACAAATAAGGCAATTCTTTTCCTCAATTTTATTGAGTTATTTCGACTATTATTTTTTTACAGTGTACTAACATGTTTAATTCTTGTACTTCATGTGTTCCATCGTTGATTCCATTATTTTGCAGTTATTACTGAGGCTCCTGTAACTGTTATAAGCGCATATTCGGTAAGTGAAATGTGTCTTCGGATACAAATTTGGATGCAATTTTACAATCTTTAGGAATCGGTGTAAAATTTCAAATTGATTAAAACAAATAATGATTTTTGTTTCCATTAATGTAAATGAGCGGTGATTTTTTTTCATCCCTGACAGTAAGCAATATAATGCAGATCTATACAGTTCGGCAGATTTTTTTTCTTCTTTTCTTTCTTCATATAAGACATAACATGCAAAGCACTAACAAAACAAAAAGAGGATACTTTCTACAGCATTAATAGCTCCATCAAAGATGTAGGGTTAGGGTTAGGGTTAGGATTAGGATTGTTGTTCGGCTTAGCCTTGGGTAAAGGCAAGGGCCAGGGTAAGTTATAATGTTTAAGCCAGGGTTGCTGTTAGGACTCCAGTTAGTGTAGGATATAGACCGTGAAGAATCGCAATAAAATAGCATTGTTAACACAGCTTCTGAACGATATTGTCGCGGCTACAGTCATTATATTTACACATCTATGCGTATTTACTTTCCTGGCGAAAACCAACTGTTTTAAAGGAAGAAGAAAAAAAAACTCGAATGTGTCGATTAGTGGATCTATTTAAGGAAAATTTAAATGAGTTCTGCTAGTGTCGATCAACACAATTTTTATCTGGTCAGATATTGAGAGCAGTAGTTTAGCAATATTATATTTCATTTGAAATCTTATGATTATTTTCCCGTCACTTCGACCATCCCCTTTACAGGATTTGACATGTTATGCATGCAGCACTAATGACCTCACGCATTCTTGTTCAATTGGTGGATCGCGGATCACAGCATTCTCCACTCAGATGTGTAAAGCTGGAGAGAGTTGCCTGGTAGGTCATTCACACTGAGATGAAACTATGAATAGTTTACAAAATTCTTATTTTTAAATCTTTTCAAATGTTGTTAACCAAACATAATAATTGGCGAGCAAAAAAAAAGAAAACACTATCGCTATAATCGCTAATGCGATAATGCACAAACTTTATTTTGATAATTTTGTCAATCGTAATATTTGGTTATTATTACGTTGTAATCAGTTAATGAAGTAGATGTGGACAAATATCACAAAGAGGAGTAGATAAGTCGAATTAAGCAAATCAAATATCTATATGATTACACCTTCGTTCATTTTGAAAACGTTTCTTTCAAAAGGCCTTAGTTTTTATTTAAAATTCAATTCATTTTTTTTAAATTCATTTCCATTTTCAATAAAAATACTTGAACATTGAATGCCATACTCGGAAGAAACGAATTTCTCTCGTCATTCTGGCTCTTTATATTTTAGACATTAAAGACTTCGAACACAACACACACCTCCGTCGAACGCAAGTGTGCTTCTACTGTGATGTATTGTGATGGTGCAAACATGGCTTCAATGTCTTGCAGACACGCGCAACCTACCGGTGGAATGGACAAGACTGAATGCCACAGATGCTGTAACACTAACGATTGTAATGATATGGACGCCGCATCATCTCGACCTATTCCTGCACTCATGTTGCTGCTAGTGACTCTTTTCATTACCATGGCAATTTGAAGATAGCACATCTATTCACATACCATGCCTCTTAAAAGTGTGTCCTTTCTTTCCCTACTCACTGATTTGTGTTTTGTTATGCCGGGGAAAAAGAAACGAATAGCTTGCTTATCGACCATCATTGTAAACTGTTCGATTAAAACAAGAAAGTCTACAGCATACCATCGCAAGAGACCTTAAACAGACTATAGACTCTTTAGCCACGTTAATAGAGATAAGGGTTTACATAGGGATTGCAGGGAATATATGATCAAGCACTAAATCTGTTCTAACAGGTAATCTGTGGTAGACCATTTTCTGTTTACATCTTACCTATTACCGATGTATGTATGTGTCATCAATAAAGTTAACAATAATAACGATGTCGGTTATAATTATACTACTGCAAATGGTAAGCGATAATAATAATAATAATAATACAAATAATAATGATAATAATTTAGGTATTTATTATCATTTTAAGATTTACTATGGAATAATCAATGATATTAAATAATTTAGCTTCATATTTTGTAAAATGGAATCTGATATTACCTCTATAACCACCATATACACAGTGGCTTACTCATATATTACCTCATTCATAATGTATGATTATCATATGTGTATGTTTATCACTGTCCTGTAATATTTCATATATATATTTGTATTGTAATACTCTGTAACCAGTGGAAACCAAATTTCCTGAAAAGGACAATAAATGATTATACTTATACTTATCAATGTGAGAAATTGATTGTTTGAAATATAGTATGAGCATTACAACTCTTTTCAGGATGTCTCCGTGAAGTATTGTGATGTATTGTTATTATTGGACCATTCCAACACCTTAATTGAACGCTATGATGTTTTAATTAATAGTTTTCGAAATAGTAATGAGGGTGCCTAAACTGTCTACGTTAATCTTACATTTTCGAGCAATGTCCATTATTGAACCCTGTAAACGTGAGTTTTTATTACAATGTACTTTATTCTCAATATTTTTATATTTATTAAGGGTTCTATTGTTAACACTTTACTCTTTGGTATATCATTTGTTTATATTCCTTACGTGTAAATAGCTTTCACAATCACATTATCAATATATATTATGAGATGAAAATTGTACACAATAATTTATTTATTGCTGAATGAAGTAATTTTGTACCTAAGTGTAATTACTTAAGTGCAGCCAGAAATGCAATAATATTCACATGTATATCAACATAACATTCCCTTAAACCAGGTGTGTGTGGTGATGAATGATAACCTGCTGTTTTATCCTTTGTACAACAATTGCCATAATGCAAATTACATTGATGAGTTGGTACTGGTAATACTGATATATTTTTCTCAAATCGCCTTCAGTTTTGGAAAATCTCTGGTCTCTAAATGTCAGCCAGTTTTATCCAATTAAATGGTAGCATTTTACACACATACACACACACACACACACACACGCACACACGCGCACTCTCACGAAACCACCCTAATACGCACTACCACGACATACACGGAAACGCACACGCCCACACACACATCCTCTACCATGATGATCTGCAGAACAGTATCACTGTGGTGTTTGGGGGTATGTCCCCTTTTTACTTTATGCTGGCGGACTTTAGGTTAAGAATTTATGCTATCATTTATTGAATTAAACCCTTTACACAGCCAGTGAAATTTATAAATACACGTGCATATGTATGAAGGTATGTACTTAAAGTGCTTTAAGAGATATAATAATAATAATAATAGCTCACATTTATAATGCGCCTCATACTTTGTTTCTAGGCGCAGCACATATTATTACCCCGGTCATCGGATTCATGCTTACCCGCACACAAGGTATCACATTCTCCAAATTTTTATATTTTGTCAAACAGCTTTTGTTTAACTTTATGAAAAAATATAATTATCGTATTGAATATAATTATGTAAATTACATTATTGTCAATATTAAGGACATCATGGCATCTTTCAAGTGTAAAAAGGAAATTATGATTAATGTTTTAATGAGCAATTATTGACATTCTTGTCATAAAATAAACCTCCTATCTAAACAATCGTCTATGCGTGTAAATCTTGCCACCAATCATATCAAAACGCATGAATAACTCCGGTCAATAGTAACGTTCCCAGTTCTAGTTGACAAGTAATATTTTATGCTGAATATGAAATTTAGCTGTAAGATACTTTGTAATAATTTGAGTTGAATTTGTTTATGTCTTACGTGCCAATGATCGTATGGAATTACCCTTCATACCTTATCACTGGTATACGTAGAACCAATGACGTGTTGTCGAATAGAATATTCTGAAACCGTAGCGTACAACTTACAAGACAACATTTGAATTACAAGATAGTAGCTATGAGACAATAGAGTTGTTTATGTTTTATAGGTCGAAATTATGTACAACGCGAGGGATATATACAATGTATTTTCCGTTATAACTACTATAAGGTGTAGTCCACGTACATTTCAAACTCAAGATTAATTCACCCATAACCATAACAATATACAAATAAAAATACAAAATAAATTATATAGAGTATGGAAAGTACAGGTTGGAAATCAAAATGCTTGTGAGGATGGCCCTCAAAAAGAAAGAGCAAAAAACATCAACAACTCTCCGTTCACCAGTATCTGGATACGCCACTGATGAAGTGATAGAGGCATAGGCCTAAACAAATGAAGAGAGAGCAGGAAGGCGACACATATATATATATATATCTAGAGAGAGAGAGAGAGAGAGAGAGAGAGAAAGAGAGAGAGAGAGAGATAGAGAGGGAAATAGAGAGAGAGAGAGAGAGGGAGAGGGAGAGAGAGAGAGAGAGAGAGAGAGAGAGGAGGGGGGGGGGGGGTGGTTGCACAAATTATAAAAGGAAAAGAGTAGAAGGAGAAGGGAGATTTATAGAAATAACGAGAGAGAACGAGGGAAGGGAGATGTAGGGGAAGGGGAGGAACGACTTACAAATGATTATTAACGCTCTAATTTTCTCTAACAATCAGATTATTTGTAAAGCTTATGTATTTGTATTGCTTGCACTTTGAGGAGTGCATATAAATGCTGATATTTTTTTCGTGAGTTGTATTGGTTAGACAGTAGAGTAATATAGACAAAGACAGATATAGGAACTTAACAGGGTTAACTATTCTTTTCGGACAATGCGGCTTTTAGAAGTACTAAATAATGGAGTGATAACAATTCTAAAAATTAGTCCCTAATAGGATACGTCAACAGCAAAATCAATTAAATTGATTTCTTAGTCATATGACTGAAATGGCTTTGGACCCAAAATACGGGGCTATCCTCCATCTTGTTTTTTAATTTTTTTTATTGTGAGCTTATCATGCGATCGTACCTCAGTGGTAAGACTGGTATTAAAATAGTCACACCCATACAGGAAATAAAAGCAGATGTGGTGCCTATTTCCAAATCAAACCCAGCATCAGCCGATAATCTCAGACCGGTTTCGCTTATTCATCATTTCGCGAAAATAGCAGAAAAATTCATCGCGAAGTGGGCCGTCCAGGACAAGCAACCTTTCATCGATACTTTTCCGGATTGGTTACCAGTCACGAATCTCTAATGCTCATTTAATACGTGGTTAGTTAGAAAGTCGACAGACCTAAGAACACAGCGACAATCATCGCGACAGACTTTAGTAAAGTATTTTACAGAATCAGTCACAACCTCGCAGTTACTGGAGATGAATGTGCACGATAGTGTCGTAGCCTGGATCTGTGATTTTCACGCAAATCGCATACAGAGTGCCATATACCGTGTGATTGAGTCTCATTGGTTGAAAGTTCGTTCAGGAGGCCTCAGTGTACACGCTTGGGACCAACCACCCCCTCGCTATCATTAACAATGCATGTCATGATTCAGTGACTCCATGTTGGAAGTATGTGGATGATGTGACCTTTGCTCAAAACAGATCACCCGGTTCCCGATCAAATATAAATAGAAACAACTATCGCTTTTATCACTAATGCGATAATACCATTTATTTACTCTGATAATACTATTTAGTTAATGAATATTACATTCTAATCACTAACTAGAGTAAATGTGGAAAAATATCACAAAGAGATATGGCTGATAGTGTTATTCTGCATGGTGAAAATGCACTTCAATGTATAAAACTCCCCTACAAAAATGCAATATCCTCATGTGTTTCACTCATTAGATCAATTTGTTATTTATACTCAAGGTAGCTACAACTATACTAGGGTCACCAAATTTTGTTTTTTCCTGAAATTTAGTCCCTGTGGATTGTTATGGCCTGTTGAATTGAATGGTTTCTCGGAAAATCGTCATAAATCCTCAAATCTGACATTTAAAAAACAAACTATACTGTGATGTAGCTGAAAGTCTGCAAATTCTTATCATTTGTTCGGTTTTTCTGAATAATTTGTGAAACATATGAGGAAATAGCTGTAACGGTGAATCAAGTAATTTCCATCGCCATATTTTATTGGCATTGCAAAAATATTTGGAATTTAATGTTAATATTTGGTGTAAATATGATCTATAAATATATGATTTAAAAAAAATGCCAACAAAATGAACAGTTTGACTCTCCTATATATATAATTAGCTGAAATTACCTAATTTGCATATTTGATGAATATTCATAATTTTATTTCTTCTTCAAAAAAAAATATTTCCATACCTGTCTGATGTCATTTGATTAAATATGCGCATATTAATTAGACGGACTTAGTTATTTTCACAACTTTTTCATATCTGCAGATTCGCAAAAATGGCAAAAATGATTTATTTTGTTTGCTTCTGTTTTCAAAACGGTAATAGATATATGAATTTTCTTTTTTGTATTTTTTACGACAAAGATGATACTTTAGTGTCTGATAATTTAATTTATTATTTGTGTCCAAGAAAGGGATGAATTAAGTTGTCAACTTTGTCGAATTTTGCCATTTTTGCCAATTTGACCATTTCTGGCAGGTTTTTCGGTAATGTTGCGATATCAAAAAAATGGTATAAAATCACAACGCATTGACCGATTTCAATTCTGTTTTTTTTTGTTGTTGAAGCTTTCATAAAGCTTGATCATTTGCAATCATCAAATAACATGTGTTTGTTGTACTTATTTTTGGTGTGCTATATCTACTCATAATCAAATGAATCGAATCAAACATCACTATAAACGTACTTTGGTTCTTTTTGAAAAGATTTATTTCAAAAGGCCTTAATTTTTTCGGACATACTTTTGGACCTTTTAACGCTAGACTCGGAAGAAACGAATCTCTCTCATTATTCGTTTTACCTATCCTTTAGAACACGACACACACTTCCATCGTTCGCAAGTGTGCATCTAAAGTGATGGTGCGAACATGGCTTTGATAGGAAGCTTTCGAAGACAGGACGGGAGGCAAGGAGGACGGTAAGCTGAGCGAAATGTCGGTCTGCGCATGCGCGATACCATACAACTCCTTTTGATCTTCAGGACGGTTCTCAACTTAAAAAAACAGAAGAGGAATATAGGTAAAAGAAGACAAACTCAATATATAAAGGAAAGTTGGAAAAAAGTGATAGAAGGATAAAAGGAATGATAACTTAATAATAATGATAATATAATAATAATCAGCTTTTATAGCGCGAATTACAATTAAGTCTCTAAGCGCTTCCAAACTTGGAGATTATTACCCGGCTTTAGCTATGCTGCCATTACGGCGCTCTAGCATTTCAAGGAATTAATTACTGCCAGGTACCCATTTACATCACCTGGGTTGAATGTGGCAAGTGTAGATCAATGTCTAGCCAAGGTTATTGGTGGAAAGGGAAAAGAGAAAATGATAGGATTATAAATATAAAAAAAGTATAGCAAAAGAGAAAGATGAATAACAACGATAGCAAAAAGGAAAATAGGTAATGGAAAGAAAAAAAAATTACAAAGGGGATGATTAAGGAAAAGATGAAATCTAAATAAAAAGAATAACATAAGGGAACGATAGAAGAGAAAGTGGTGGAAGGATTAAAGATATAATAACATAAGGAAAGGTAGAAGAGAAAATGATAGGATTAAAAAACAAAGAATAGCTTCAAGAAATAAAAGAAAATGATAGTAAAATAAGAACAAAGAATAACATAAGGAAAGACAGAAGACAAAAGATTGAAGGATTAAAAAAGAGTAGCAAACATAACAAAGAGAAGATAAAAGAAAGGGAATAAATATGTATATATATATAGAATAAAGTAAAATGAGTAACGTGAAAAGCGGCCACGTGACTTCGCGTCACCGTCCCAAGAAATCAAATTGGTTTACGAATGAGAACAGGTGCATTGTGCGAGGACCGTCTGTATGCTCTACCTTCTCCTTTCGAAAGGTCCCTCATGTTTTGCAGACACTCGAAACCAGGTGGAATGAACCAGGCTGGATGCCATAGATGCTGTAAATCAGTCTTTGTGAAGTGCCTCGATACATAATTATTATTTCATTCAACTGTTACGAATGATCTCAAAGATCTCAATAGTCAGAATGCAAACCGCTTAAATTTGACGTTGCTAGGTAGGACAAGCATTATAGCGTACCCTACCCAGCAACACGTAATATATCGATTTTTTTTCTGACTATTTATATACAATTATTCGTGACAGGTGAATGGAATCATTTTTATCGAGGCACTTCACAATGACGTATTCATTACATTTGATTATTACGAAAATGGTCTATTGTATTTAAATGGTACGGACACCGGATCATCACGACCTATTCCTGCACTCATGTTGCTTCTAGTGAATCCTAAACAAATATTTACTCACCGTGCCTTTTAAATTATTTTCCCTTATTTACCTAGCCCTGCCTTGTTTTTTCTGAATGACGGGGAAAGGAAACGAATAGGTTGTAAAGGAAATGGATTGCAGGGGATATATACACAGAGGCCCGAATTCACAAAGCAAGGTTTGAGCTCAGACCAAGGTTTGAGCTCAAACCTCCTTTTGTTTCGCCAAACCTCCTTTTGTTCTTTACAAACCAGGTTTGTAAAAAACGCGTAAAACGCGTCATATGACGTACGAAAACCAAGGTTTGTCGACAAACCTCCTTTGTGAATTCGGGCCAATATGTTTTTATCTGTGATAAAAAAAAGCTTTCATATGATTTTGTTCCAACGAGTTTCTTGAATTTATATAGATTTTAAATAAAGAATAAGATCATAAACAAAAGACTACACTATTTATTCATGTCCATAGAGAAAGGAGTTTGTAAAGGAAATGGATTGCAGGGGATATATACACAAAATGTTTTTATCTGTGATAAAAAAAGCTTTCATATGATTTAGTTCCAACGAGTTTCTTGAATTTATATAGATTTGAAATTTAGATCTTATATTCCAGTTAATATCGATAGTATTACGGGAAGATTCGGTCTTTAAATTTCGAACTTTGTGAGGGTTTGTAAGTTTGGATTTCCCATTTGTGGCATAATTAATTACAAATAAAGAGGTCACTGTTAATTAAGAAATGTTACCCCCCAAAAAAAATCGAACTATGTTGGTTTGCAAATTTGTTGGGGGATGGTTTTCAGTCGTTTCGTATTTTCCGATGAATTTGAATTATTGTACAGAATATCATCGTGATTTATTATCGGAAATTAGAGGAGTGACTTTTTCCCTTTTTATTGGTGAATTTTGTGAATATTTGTTTCAAAGGGGATCGATAATTCCAGAAGCAGTAATTTTTTAAGATTCTTCAAAGCACACAACTATTATGAATGAAATTTGTCTTAGTACATTTGGTTCTAAATTTAGGTTAGAGGTTATCTGCACAGCTTAATTTAATCATGGACCTACTACAAAATAGTACATGATTTAATGTATGTATTTCATTCTAACAGGTACAATAACATTGAGACGTCATGTACATCGGCCTCGAGCAAGTACGTAAATCGAGAAAATAATGATCAATCACTGCGCTGCTCCTTTTGAAAGTTGTTTGAGGTAATGTCCCCCAATCTAACTTAGTTTGCATTCGTATTCAGCATGTGAGAACACGTACGCATTCGTGTGGAATATGGAATAAATAATAATGTGATCAGACACTCTTTAGTCCATGACGTGAGTAGACCCCCCCATCCGAAATATTTTTGTTTTTTCTATTACCATAGAAACACCAATCATAAACTAGTTTTTGAAAGAAGGAAAGTGGTATAAGATGAACACACCTTGATCATTCGTAGGTAAATGCTTATTTATCAAGCTTGGAACTACATCTAGCCCCATGGGAACTTGGTAATCTGGTTATGCTATAGTCTGTTTGACGGATCACATTCTTTTTCTCTGACATAGGTGAGTCCATTTATATAGCAAACAAAAAGTGAAATTCACTTAAAATCGTAATGTTTTATAAAAAAAACATATCATCATGTTCATAGAAATTTATAGGTTTTTATAATATTTGTATTTACCTAGATGTTAGCCTAATAAACATTGGTAATAAAGGCAACTGCCAAATTAGAAGTGGAAAAGAACATGAAGAAATAATGAAAATATTAACAACAGATCAATTATATGTGTTCAAATACATGTATATACATATAAATTTACCGACAAGGGTCTGAACAATTTTTTTTGAAGATGTTGTCAAAATTGTATCTTAAAACTTACCAACTAATTGTATGGTATTTCACCTATTGGTGCAATTTTAATTGTTTGCATGGGTCGCTATTTTGGATAAACCAGCTCTAAACTCACGTTCATGAAATTTGAACTTTTTTTTAACGAATTTTTTTCCTCGGTTGCAGCACGTTCCGATCCAACATGAATTTTTTAGATCGTGATATCTCGGGAATTCTTTGCGATACATTTTCTAATCGAAACAAAAGTGTTGTCTGAAACTTTTCTGTACAATTCTAACTTTTTGATCTAAATGAAAGTTGTAGAATGAGAAGTCTTGAATTCCCATTTTTTAAATGTGGCTCAAAATTTGGACATCCATTCATAATATTCGTGTTCATGAAAAGTACAACAATATACGGGGTTAGAGTAAGCAGAACTTAAGCGATATATAGAATTATTGCGCTCCAAAGCGACCTCACTAACAGATAATCATTGGATGTATGCACTGTAAAAAATAATTTGTTCATTGGTAATTTTCACGTATTTTTTCCATGTAGAATTTACTTGTAAACATTAGTTTTGCCACTTACGCACTAAATTTAAGTCTTGCTAACTCAAACTTTCAATTTAGTAGAACATACGTGGAATATTTAAGTAAAATCAAATACATAAGAACTTTAAGTAATTTCAGCTTGTATTAATTTAGTAATTTTAACTCAAAATCAGAAATTATACGCATTACTCAAACAATTTATGTTGATTATTCTTATCTTTTTAAAGTAAGGACCGATGCAGTGCGTAATAGAAATATTTACATAATTTATGAATATTCATTAAGACCAAATTAAACTCTTTTTTAAATAAAACAATTCTTTTTTGTGGTTGAATGAAAATTTAAGGACTTTAAAACATTTACTAATTCATTTAACATGGCTAAGCAAAGACAAGACAATTTTTAATTGTTACCCAGTTCAAAACAAATCAAAACTTGATATTTCAGGAAATTGTCAACCAATTATATATAAATTTGGAGCCTTTCAATATGTGTCGAATTGAAGCGTATGTAATAGTTTGTGATGGTGGTAGATATATATATACGGTTAAATCTTAAATAGAAGTAGTGTTAGTGATTAGTGATTAATCTTAAATAGAAGTAGTGAATGATTAGTGGATGTTACTTGTTAGATTAGATGGGTACCAAATCGTGCAATATGTAATCCTATCATAGCTTTTTTTTAATTATCTAAAATGATTACAATACTTAAATTATTTACGTTAATGTAACTCGATTTAACTGAGTAAAAAAATTTTCAGCAAAATAAGTAAATTCTACTTAAGATGCCGTAGGTAATATTTACTTAATAAAAATAAGGCAATTCTTTTCCTCAATTTTATTGAGTTATTTCGACTATTATTTTTTTACAATGTGGTAAGGCCTGTAATCATTCCTACAATAATAGATCAATAACTTTCTAGGATTGAAAAGATCTTATGATAAGTTATACAAATGAAAAATATTGTGTGGGATTTGTATGATGTTACTATGTTCAAGAATTATACTCGTGATACTCTCTCTCTCTCTCTCTCTCTCTCTCTCTCTCTATATAAATATATCACTTCATTGCTCTAACATAAGGGGAGAAGTAAAATGAAATAGATTTTTTACTTTGAATTGAAATTAATTAGTTGAAAATGAAGCGGATTCAGTAAAAAAATTCACATCACACGACATTGTTTTTAGATAGAAAATGAAAGGTTATTTGAAATGTCGTTTCTAATTGGGATCGAAGAAGATAATTTGTTTGTTTTACGGTCAAATTCAACCATATATCAGCAAAAATGATGGAAGATTTCCTCGAATATAGTGAGTCAGGTGGTCCGTCAGGTAGAATGAACATTAAATAAGCTACAAGTATTCCATTCTATTTTGTAGGACAGCAACTGAATATTTGTATCTTATGGAATGTGAATTCAAACTGTATTATATAAAAGGAGCGTTAAAAAACTGGTTAATATTGCAAATATTTGGATTTAAAGGATTTAAACCATGCATTATTTCTCCTTCAAAATACGAATCTGTTTTCACATGATAATAATAAGAGAAATTGTGCAAACTAGTGTGTTTATTATGTCATAACTGAATAAAAAGATAAAATGATTATCAATGATATAAAACATGAAAATTTGATTTTGTAATCACACGATTTAATAAATAGAAACAGATCAATGGGTTTCCGTTCATACTTATCGAAACAGCAGCTAAATAAATAATAATTCGATTTCATTTAAATTTAATTTAAAAGCTCATGAAAATTTAATTTGATGTTTCGATTAGATTAGATTTTTGGGAAAAAAGTTTGAAATACTTTGCATCAAACTAAACACTTTCATTGAATGAACATTTAATTTAAAGTAGCTTTAAACAATTTTTAAAACTCATGGGAAGTTCAAATAGCGTACGTTTGGGAATTCAAATTCATTATTCATTATGTAGTATTAGTTGTAATGATTTATTGCTCCCTATTTGATATTTTTTCGAATTTCGACTCTGTATAGACATGACGAGAGAAAGAACAATATATGAAATAGGGTTTCTTGCAAAGTCGTAAATAGAGAAGAGTAGGTAATGATGGCCAATTATAGATAGTTACCTAAAATGAAATAAAAAAATTGATGAATAAACTTAATGCGGGCACCGAAGAGTGATTGTTGTATTGTTTTTTCTACTATGAGCGGGATGCTCAACGGATACTCTGGACAGATTCTTAAAATAGTGTGCTCAAATTCAGCAAAGTGCCCGCACTCTAAAGCATATTGGGCAAAAAATTGGCCAATTTTTACCTAACATGAGGGCGATTATATGTCCAACCAACTGTTGGGTAAATTAAAGATTTTGCATGATTTACCCAGTGTTGGATAAAAAGAAAATACCCAACTTTTCACCAACAAAAATTAACCCAATCAGAAATTCACCCAATTTTCACCATAATGTGTAGCATATATTACACACTAGTTGGGCAAATAAGTTGGATAACATATTATATGCAAAAGGACATTAGAACCGCGGCGGGACTCGAACCGCGGATCTTGTAATCTACAGTTGTGTGACATATCCACTCGACCACGACCCTGTAATATGATAATTTTAAATTATTATTGTATAATAATGTTGCCTGACTTACGTTTGCCCAGTTACATCTGCCCAACTTATATTGAACATGTAATTGGGTAAATACATGTAGTAAATGGTTGGGAGAACATAACCCAAATGTTGGACAAATATGGCCCAACTCTAATTCCCCAATAACATTACCCAATTATTTCATCGGTTACTACATGGTTGGTAGGAAATAACCCAATTGTTGGACGACATTTGCCAACATCGATTTGCCAAGTAACACCTACCCAACCTATTTTTTTACCTTTCATGAGATAACTTCATATAATAAATGGTTTGGAGAAAATAGCCCAATTATCGGACAAAATTTGCCCAACTTCAATTTACCCAGTAACATCGGCCCAACTTTTTTAACAGTGCGCCTGAAAAACAAAATAAATGATCTTCGGGTCAAAATCATCAGAACAGCAATATAGTTCATTATCAGGTCTTTCGCATTTATTTGAATGCAATGCTCAGGATCAACATTCAGTTGGCTAAAATATGCATTCAAATTGCTTTTTTTTTAGGGCAAGCGATCACATGCTTGCATCATTCATTTTAGATATGCATTCATATTATATCACGTGACATACAGCATGTCTTTGTTAACTCTCTTGTTCTTTTACAAAAGCACCTTTTTTCTCAAACCGGCGACTTTTCAGTCAAGGTTAAAAAGAAAAGAAATATCATATTGAATTATACCAGTTTTCGTTGAGAGATTGCACAGAAATATACCAGATAAGCCACCACAAAACAACATTTGTTATTACCGTTTTCACTGAGAAGAGCAGCAGCTTGCGAGCGAGTACATGTATATAAACATGATAAATATTAATTCAATAACCTATTTAAAAGACAAATTCTCCTATTCTATTATACTTTCGCCAGACGCCTATCTCGCGCTGAGAGACAAAATGATGTTACCGCATTTTGCAGGTTGGGATCAGGGGAAAACTCTCCTTTCCTGAGGTAGAACGTTAACTAGAAGACCCATCGTATATAGGATAGTCGTCCATGGTCATACCCTAAACACATGTTAATATGCTTCACTTCTCTCAAAGAGTAGGGTGTTAATGCGATATCCAGTGTGCCTGCATTCACAAATGGTAACATATGGCACATTTAAAAAAAAAAACATATACCAAATGTGTCCACAATAGGGTCTGAAATGAAATCATGTTTACTCACTTCAAACATTTATTTTTAGGATCAGGACTATTCATATTTTTGAGAAATGCAAATTTTGGACCTTAATCTATCTCCTTATTTATTCACCAGATATGAACACTTTGAGTTTTCAACATTTTATTGTGAACTATAGCATATCTAATAACTGTGATATAAAACTCATTTGCTATTAACTTCACCAACAAATATGTTGGTCTTTAAGAATATGTTTCAGAGATTATTCATGCAATTTTTTGATTTTCTATCTTGAAAAATACAGATTTTGTGTCCCTTGAAAGTGAAAAATAGCTCCAAATTAGGGTTTTGACAATAAAAAGTTTTTATTTCAATAGGTAAAATGCTTTTTTCTTAGGTCAAACTTATTTTATTATAACAACTGATGATATAAGTTAAATACATCCAAAAAAATTGGGGAACCAGTGCATTGCCTAATAAGTTTCATATGTCACACCACTGGTGTTTCGGACGTTACACACTGTTAACATCATAACTTTATTCAAGTTAATTGCTTTTCTTTAGGTATTATTGACCTAAGTTACATTAATTGTTTGCAGAAAAATATTTCATTAACATTTATTGAAAAACTTGTGCAGTTTTAATTAGTTTTGCACATATAACTAGTTTGTCATCATCGACTACTCAATTTATGTTAGGTATACTGTTCATTTCAGGAACGTGTAGTTAAAAATGCTTATGTGATCTAACAAAGTGAAATATGAAGCTAATAGCAATTGTAGTCATCACAACTCTTAAAAAATTCACTTACAAACATACTCTCTTTTGCAGGTTATGAACAACAGTGTACAATATATGCTATAGTTTGTATCGGATGTTACACGATGTGAACATTTCAATCAGATCATCAATTTCTACAAACTTTACAACATAGATGTTTAATCGGCTTGCTTTGTACTTTGCCTTAAACTAGATTCATGTAGTGTGTCATTCAATAATATCACTATCACATACATGTACAGTATGTACAGTGTAAGCAAAAATACTTAAAAAAAATAAAAGTATACTAAAGTATCCCCAGCCATGTAAGTAATAAGAAATATGGGAATCCTAATTCATCGTACATCCCGATATTTTTGCATAAATTTGAGGAATTATAGGAAGATACTATATCTTTAGGATCATGAAATGATCATTAACATGTACATTTTGTTATGAGGGTCAAGCATTTGAAGAGTATTTGTACATAAGGCTAGTACATTTGAGGGTAATTCATCAAATGAAAGGAAAAAAATTATGAGTTAATTAATTTTGAAGAGGCTACACCTTATTTTCATGTTCATGCTTTAATTACCCCCACAAATTGGTAATCCATTTTCTTGTCATTTGGAAATTTGGCAGATCTACATGTTAAACAAGTTTCTATAATAGGAATCGGATACTGATTACTGATTATTGTTTTATAATGGAAGCCTTTGTGCTCATCAATTGTACATGCATGCAACCAATGAGTGTGTCATGTAGTGTGCAAGCCAATTTCATAAAATTGCTTGATAAATTGTTATCATTATTAAGCGTAAATGCCAATTCCAGTTTTGGATAATGGCAGTAGTAATCCTTTCTACATAGATTAGTTACATGTACTGAGTGCCCTTTTTAAAATGTATTTTCAGATGAAAATACATATTTCCCATAAATTTTTAGAAAAAAACATTTTAATTTGCTTGATTTTATCAACTTCAATACATATCCATGTCATGACCATGTACACTGGGTATTGCTTAAGTGGGTGATTTTGAGTTTTGTAACCTACCAGATAATGTAAATTGACCATACAATCTTTGGTTATATGACATCATTTGGAACAACCTCTATAAAAATGAAAAACCTCATGATTTGCAAACACACACCAATGTAAATAGCAAAAGGAGAGGTTGAACAATTGAAATTTGCTATTCTCACATCTATCATTGCCCCTCATTTGAACTAGCTAAAGTATGAAAATGTCTGTTAACAGTTTAATGTAACGTCCGAAACGTGCTAACACCATACCAGAAAGTGCTGTTAAAGTGTTATGAGTCACTTTCGTTGAGATTTTTTCTGATAAATTACAATTAAGGATATACTGAAGCAGCCAGCCATGCCTTGCATCACAAAGTGTGGCTTCAACATTTTATCTTTTATAAGTCAATTTTGCAGAAAATTTAGATATTTTACGGATTATTTGATTTTTGGCATCATATTTCTACACATTTTTATATTTAAATCTAAATAAAATCATCAAAATAGTGTTTTTAACAGGAGTGTCCATTGTGAAATGGTAACTTGCAGATATGATCGAAATTTAGGTGAAATTTGTCGACTTTGTGTTAACAATAAAATTGTGTAACGTCCGAAACACCATTCTCGTGATTACAAAAAAATAATGGATTTGAAAGACCTGATTTATGTTTTGACTTGTGTTAAGACTTATAATAACTTATTTCTTAATGATTTATTCACTCTAGATACCTTAAAATATGGATTATCATCATTTTATTGGTATTTTTTGTTTCGGACGTTACATTTGTTTCGGACGTTACAACTGTTAACGGAAAATTGGTTTTAACTATAAAATAGTATTGTAGTAATGCATTGCAAATTTCTTTGTTTTGGTGGGTAGCTGCCATGAGATGTTAACAAAATGTTATGATAGATATATCCTGCTGTTCATATATTTTCTGCTACTTCAAATTGAAAATTGTTTCGGACGTTACAAAACTGTTTACGGAAAATGAGACGACTTTTTCAAATTTTGAGTAAATTTCTAATATAAGCGCTACTATAATTAAATTATATTTTCTTTTAATATAATCACTTGGATCAACTAATAAACTCACTCATACCATTTACAATTTCATTAATTTGTTGTTCTAGTGGGTTAAATGAGGGTCTACATTGTTTACGGAAAATGTAACGTCCGAAACGCCATTTTCAATTGCACTTTTCCTTCAAAATAGGGGAGTTGATTCAGATTATTGTTAAGTTTCTTTAAGATCCACTCATGCTCATTAATCATCAATATAAAAAAAACATATTGTTTGTGGCTATATATTTTTTTCAGCTCCGACCAAAATGGCATGTCAATTTTGTTACGAAATTCTGTAAACAATTTGCTGTTCAGGGATACCTCATGCGCATAAAGCAACGATGACATTTTTTCGTTAAGCTATGGGAGGTTAACCTAGGTCCATGCTACAAGAAAAAGTTGTAACTGATTTCTAATTCTTTATCTTTGTAAAGTTTCAGGCTCTCAAAGGGCCATTTAGCTATTTCGTCATAGTTAAAAAAAAACCAGTGCCATATATACCATGTCCACACGCACATACCAAACAGAAACAATCATTCACACCACCGAAACATCAACATATGGCAACTAAAATAAGTCATTTTGACCCTTTGAAGTTTGAATATTTCCAAATTATAGTAATTCGAAACATTCTTACTTAAAAAAACAAACTATTTGTCAAATCATAGCAGTGTTTAGCTTATAGTTAATTCTTGGTATTTTTGTCTGACAATGAGTGACCAGAAATATATATACATACATATTGTAAATATTCTGATCCCGCACAAGCATTGTCATCCATAAATACAGTAAAATGTGTCTATATATATATATATAAATCATAACTCATGTAGTGTTTAGCTTTACGGATTTGTCAGCTTTAGCAATACAGACTACCTAGAAAAGATGAAAATAAAACATGAAATGTAAAATGTCTAACAATCTGTAAATGAGATCGATTATAGATGATCAAATATGCACTACATATAAAGTAAGCAATTTTGCTGATATCATATTGAAACCCCTTGCACAAAAGCTTTGTCAGGGACTATTTAACCATTTTCTTGTCACATAATTATGATGTGAACAGTTTGCAGACATATTATATCCCACACGATGCAGGAATAGAAAGCTCAACCTTTTGGCTAGAAAATATGGCAATTTTGTTGATTCACGTTTTACCAAGGAGTTCATAGATAATACTCTAAGTTTTATCCTAATTAATAATTCCTTCTGTTTTAATAATTAAATTTATTAACAAATCAGAGGGACGGCCATTGTAACAGAAATGGCTCCTTCATATGCAATTTTATCGATAGGCTATCTAGAAATTAAGTTATATACTAATGAAGAACGTCACTTTAATAGTGTAGTAGAATCCTGTTTAAACGAAAATTGGCTGATATATAGATCTGGATGATTGTTTTATTATCTGGAAGGCAGAATTAGGAGCTATAATTATTCAACAATATTCTTCAACAACTACATCCGAATATCATATTTTAGTTTGAAACTATAGCAACAAACAAAAGTGTTTTAATTGAAACTGATATATTCTATAATATCACGGTACTTAAATTCTAACTAGCTAGACGAATTTGCACAATAGTATCACATGCTGATTTTCGTAAAAAACACATTACCGGAAAAAAGTGCGCCTTATACACGGAGATTTACGGTACTTTGTTTTAATTAAAACTCATGATAATCAAATGCCATAGCATATCCCGGAACAATCATTCTTGTGTGTAATTGGGTTCATACAGTCGTGTATCGATCAGATACGATTATTTATGTCTGGGGACCGACCTTAATTTAACGTCACCATCCGAAAGACGTGACTCAGTTTCGAACCGGGGTCTGCTTAAGTCAGTTTGTAGGCGAATACAGGCGAAATGAACGTACCACTAGACTCACATCTCCCTGATTCATAATGGTATTGAAAGAGCTGAAAAACTCTCTTTGGAAGAGCTTCATCATTTAAGCCAAAGGATGAGAGTATTAAATCGATATCTTTCATCCACACCAATAATCCAACTAATCCCAATATTTTTAAATTAATAACAAAAACGATAACAGCCTCATCAAATGTCGGAGAATTGAAGAAAACTGTAGTAAAAACCAATGCCCAAATTTAAAACGATTATTTACTAGAGCCGCCCCCAGATCCCAAATCGACGGGAAACATGGTATTAAGAAATGTGCTGATAAACGATGCAAAACCTGCCCATATATAAAAAGAAATATATCATATTATCTGGAGAACAATTTAAAGGCGAAACAGGCGACATACTTCGACACAGACTCACTGTACAGACTCAACAAAGATGTGTAATAAATAAACAAAGACGCCAAGAACAATGTCTTCAAATTAAAGTTATAGTATTTTATCATCACATATTTATCACAATCATAACATTGAAAGAGGCAGAAACTTTATTCCAAGTTTATTGGCAACAGTATATATATATATATATATATATGTGTGTGTTCTTGTGTGTGTATATATGTTTTTGCATATCATATTTCTTGATTGACAACATTTATCATGAATAGATATTCTCAGAGGATTTATTCCAGGCAGCACTAAACTTCGAATTTTCAAGATGGAATCTTTTACGGTGGCAATGTTAGCAAATTTGCTTCTTATCCTGTTCGTACTGCAAGGTAATAAAGATATCTTATGGTTAAGCTGTCTCAATGTATTTTAATATGATTTGTATTTCATGTTTCCATTGTTAGTCGTATTCTCTAAGCTCACTTATGGGAGAGGGGTTGATGAGCACCGGTTGAAGTTACAATCTACATGTAGAAAACCCTATTCTCGTTACTCTACAATTATATCTATTTCAAAATCGTGAGTAAAATGTTGTTAAATTCTCTTTGTCGTACAGCCTACGACCAAGGCTATATTTAGATGCCGAAAGAATGGCTAAAACAATTGGTAAGATCAGCTCTATCCTTTAATCCCGTAGTATTACATTCATTTGTATATTATTTATTTATCTATTAAAATACGTATTTAATAGACAAGGTTTGATCTCGCCTCTACCATGCATAATAATAACTGTATGTTATATTTTGAATCTGCTAACTTCTGAAGCTCCTGGAATAAATACTGAAGCTTCTGCCACTCCGGCTACTGGAGCTGCCACAACGGCTACTGGAGCTGCCACTCCGGCTACTGGAGCTGCCACAACGGATACTGGAGCTGCAACTACGGCTACTGGAGCTGCCACAACGGCTACTGGAGCTGCCACTCCGGCTACTGGAGCTGCCACAACGGCTACTGGAGCTGCCACTCCGGCTACTGGAGCTGCCACTCCGGCTACTGGAGCTGCCACTACGGCTACTGGAGCTGCCACTCCGGCTACTGGAGCTGCCACAACGGCTACTGGAGCTGCCACTCCGGCTACTGGAGCTGCCACAACGGCTACTGGAGCTGCCACTCCGGCTACTGGAGCTGCCACTCCGGCTACTGGAGCTGTCACTCCGGCTACTGGAGCTGCCACTCCGGCTACTGGAGCTGCCACTCCAGCTACTGTACTTACTACTGAAGCTTCCGCACCTACTACCGAAGCCTCTGGAACTGCTGGTATTACTGATATTGTTTACAATGTATATTCGTAGTAGAGTATTTGCATCGACTGATGTGACATTAAATTGAAATATACCATATTAAGTTCCCGGCCCCCACTCAGTTTTATTTAGGGTACAAAATGCGTGTTCCCAGCAACCCCCCCCCCTTTCAGCATAAGTCCGGTGTGTATAGTTAATACGGGCAGATCTTTTTCTTTGTTACGAGCCGGGGATTTCGGGAACACGCATGCGGTACCTCCGTTCCCGGAGTGGGGGGGGGGGGGGGGGGGATTAAATTAGATATTAGTGACTATGTCGTAGCAAAAAAGGTCACATATACCTCATTTTTTTTATATATCAATGTGAACGGTGAAAGTCAAGATGCGCCGTAAAATTTAAAGTATTTTCTCTCCTCTCTATAGTTGTGCTTTTGTTCTGTTTTTTCCTGTAGTTTTTGCGATTTTTTCTTCATGATCATCGTTTCAAAGCTGACAAACTGAAAGGAATAATACCCTAGCCCTCAGAAACAATGATGGATCTTTAGTTTTTTCTCAATTTTGGAGTAATTTTTGATCAGTTGAAGAGTTGAACAGCATTTTATTGTTAATTAAAGCAGCTTATCTTCAGGCTTCTTCAGAATAGAGTTTCAGTACAATGACTAGCCAAAGACAAATAGCGACTGTTACTAGCCAAGTCATGCATGACTTGCTCAAGAATCAGGATTTTATAAATTTACTAGAGTTAACTGTTAGTAATGTTATTGACAAGAAGCTTGGGGAGATACCAACATAGAAATAATTCAAGCAGAAGTACTTGAAAAGACAAAGAATTGAAAACATACAGAGAAAAGTTGGCCCAACAAAAGCAGAGTATCCGAAGATTACAGCATTCATCGATAGTATGGAGCAATACTCGAGAGGATCTTGTCAAGGCTTATTTGGCCTGAAAGAGAATAATAATAATACTCAGTTTTTATATAGCGCAAATTACAATTAAGTCTCTAAGCGCTACGGAAATAGAAAAAATTCAAGAAGTGAGTACAGAGGAAATGAAATGATAAGAACATAATAGCGTGATGAATATCCAAACTGGAAACTACATGTACATGTATAATACATTGTATTGCAAAAAAGAATGGTAGAAGATTATTTTTGAAAAAGGTAAGACTTGAATATATCAAGAGAAGAACATCTTTAATATTAATAGGACGTTTGTTTCATAGTTGAGGGACTGCATATTGAAATGCTCTATGCCCATATGATATTGTAGATACCGTAAGGGGGACAAACAACTGTCTTGAACTAGAACGAAGCTGCCTAATTGGATGATACTGTTGTAAGTAGAGAGGAGCCAAAGGAGAAGAAAGGAGAGAACACTGATGCTTTGGTGAAAGAGGTCGTCACAACGAAGCTTGGTACGTCCTTGGACATCGTGAAGGACATTGATCGCTTCCACCGCACCGGATCTATTCCAGTTTCAAATCAACCCGGGACTTCAACAGACCGCACTTACGAACCTAAATCGCGGCCGATCATCGTGAAACCCACCAGCTATAGAAAAAGAAGAGAGATCCTACAAAACAGGAAAAGTTGAAATGATCGAAGATTGTGATTGTTGAAGACTTAACTCAGAGGAATCAATAAATTATATCAATGACTCGCTCTACACAAAGTGTAAAAACTGCTTGGTCATCCGATATTCGGATTATCGCTCTCCTCGGTACCACAGCTGCAAGTAAAAACATTACAAAACTTATAACATGTGAGGAGGATATGAAGAATATTCCTGTTACTTGAACTGAACACTTACTTGATCTACAGCATATTTTCAATAAGATTGATTATGATGTTTTATGATGTTATTCACCTTTTAACTTTGTTATTTTAAATTTTGATCCATATTACTCCGTTTCGTTGACCATCAGCCATGCACAAAGAAGACGAAAGACTTGATGCATGGCTGATCGTCAACGAAACGGGTTTAGTCTTTTTGTCAACTCTGTTTATTGCTACGGCAGGCAGCAAGTGAAAACGAATTCGTTTAATCAAATCATGGAATGCAAGCATTACTTTAAAACAACATAAATATGTTATTCCTGTCTCATTTTTCCTGATTGAGGTGTCATATGAAAGGGCCGAAAATGAAATTTCTAGAAATGTGATTTTCTTTTTGAAATTCAGATACCGCCCTAAAAATGACTCTTTAGTTTCCTCTCTTCAAACTGTTTTTAATCACTTATGCGTGAAATATGCAACAGATGAGTTGCATCAAATGAAAGAAGAGGATCTAAGCTTTACAAATAGGTGTCATTTATTGATTATAGTTGTGATTAAGTTATGATAAAACAACGATAATTCTCGGTCTCGTTTTTTCTCGGACGCAGTGTATAAAACAATGTGAACTGTTTAAAAATATGATGCAGCTACCATATTTTCATATTGCAAACATAATGTTCCACATCAGCCATTTCATGATAACAATTTATGCCACGTTGCGTAATTTTAGGAAAACATTTAAAGGCTATACTGCACTGTATATAGCTTACCATCCAACTCTCGACTATCAGTGGATTTTCAAAGAAATTGCGTTAGGATTAGATATGGATATTTCTAAATGTAAATTGTAATTGATTGGCTTGCCAAATGGTCATTTGAACATTGAAACAAAAGAAGTCTTTCAGTGAGAGAAAGGCGACAACATTCAAACGATTTTCATTTACCTCTCTTGCGGACCCTCTCAGCTCAAAAAACATTTATATATGAAGGTCCAAAGTTTTGGAATTCATTAAGTAATGAAATAAAAAATGATCCATCGATTAATACTTTTAAGGAAAAAAAATTGATCCATCGATTAATACTTTTAAGAAAAACAAAATTGAAATTGTTTTCATTACAATCATATACACCTCATTGAATTATATGTCGTTGTTGCTTTTGTTTAATATAAGATCATTCTCTACTCGCTGACTCAAAAAGTAATTTGATATATTATATTGTGCCTTCTCATGCTTATTTCCTTTCGAACGCGCATTTCTCTTTCCTTATCTTCTTCTCAACCCCACATGCAGCTCATCATTTTGTATTATTTTCTGTACCCCCGATCTCTCCTTCTTTTTGTCATTGTATTATGACCGTGTTCTTTTATCTTTGTCATGTAAAGCAATGTCTTGTCCCTTTCTCGTCTCTGTTGGCAGCCCCTTTTTCTTTCCCCTATTTTTGTAGTTACGGATTAGTTGATTTAATTACTCATTATTCCTTAGTATCATTCGAGGTGTTCACACTTGTACAAGCATTGCTTTTTAGTGGACCCCTCCGTTTCCAACATGTATATCTTACATTTGTTTTAAATGCTTATAATTGATTTGTAATGTTTTGTTGGAAACGTGAATAAATTGAAATTGAATTGAACAGTTGAAGGCAAGTCATGCCACTTGTTCATATGATTTACAACCGACCGACACTTTCTCCAAGTTGAAGGCACACTGTTAATTCAACATCTATTGTCATGGATACTTGGAAACTCAATCAAGAGGAAGTGACATTCGTTTATTGTTCAAACTTTCACAGTGAAATTCTAGGTCCTTTTCTTTCCAATCCAGCTGCAGTGTATCAGACAGATTATGAGTTTATGAGTATTAAGTGTATACAAACCATGATTTCAGATGTCCTAATCTATGCCTCTCTGCAATTTATGGGAGGACGACAATTCTGACATTATTCAGAAGCTTAAACAATTTCAACTAAATAATTGGACCAGAGAAACATATTTCATCTTTAAATTTCATTTAGAAACTGCTATATTGTTTAGTGGAAACTTAATCATGTATTTTTTGAAATATTATAATTGATACAGAGTTGAACTCACTAAGTGCTGCGATCACAGTTAGTGGAGAAGCCTATACAACTGAATTGGGTGACACTTCTTCATCTGAATTCATGACAGCCGCTGAACTGTGGGAAGAAAGGGTGAGCAGCTTACCTATTCAATTTTAATTTGTCCACCTTTCATCTCAGTGAACCAATTTATTCATTATTATTACTATCATTATCAAGTGTTTGGCGTTACCTGGAAACTGAAAAAAGGAACTGAATCACTGTAACTCTCGGGTCTCTCCTCCCGGTATAAACGTTTGGGGATGTGCAGGTTGACCATTACACCGGGGTTTTCCCCTACTCTTTTTCGAATAGTGCAGTGGGTTCTTAACGTGCAAAGGTGGGGACTCTCCTTTACACGGTTTCCACTGTGACATAAACTGCGTCTTTAAAAAAGGGGAGGGACACGTTAACAAACAACGCAGGCTTCCGTTATCCGCCTGAGTTGGATTTGAAGGCGCTTTACCGACTGAGCCAACTCGCCTCCTCGTTTAATGATAATCTAATTCGACAGGTGCTCAAAGAACAGTTGATTCTTAGTTGGTAACAACGTTTTAAAGTTACTATGTCCCTTTTGCAGCCAACATCAAATTATGTAGAACTCTGCAGGAATTATGAACATGTCATGTATGACCCATCTGTGAAATTTAAACATTATCAGTGTCCTAGTTTTCAAATTATGCAAGGAAACACGTTTACCTTCTAGACTTCACTGTCAGACGCTATTGAGTGACTGACAGAAGTGACTGGGCATAATGGCCCCCGGCATTATTTTCCCACTTAAATACATTTTCAAGCCGTTTCGTTTTGAGGGAAGTTCTAAACTAGTTTTGTCTTTCAAATGCCGTTGGAATTTCACTTTTTCATTTTTTTGGCCTGCAAATGGGACATAGTACCTTTAAAACTATACTTGGGCTTCAAATGACTTAAACTGTTAAACAGTTTTATGATTCTTTTTGTTTGTAAACATGTTTTTACAATTGCAATCGCCCTAGTTACAACCGAAAGGAAAGTTTCTTCCAATTAAAACGCATCATTACATGTATTTCAAATTCAATAGAATACAAACGATGATCACACAATATTTTTACGGTTCATTCTGGTCGTGATATGCAATATTTTTTGTTCATGCGATATAAATTTTAGGTGTCGGAGAAGTGATCGATGTAATACGTCCCTATTGAACCCCGCGGCGTAAGCTAAAATAACTACTTGACTGTCTCAGCCTTATAAGCCAGTTCACGGTTGCAGTCTGAGCATGAGCAGATAAAGGTCATTGCAGAACAAATTGTGAAATTCACAGAGACAAAATACTGGATACATGCTCATGAAAGTTATGTAATCATTATTTATTTCTGCACAAGCAGTGCATAAATGATACACAATTACACAGGTGGAAGTATACTTTGAAAAGGGGAAACAAAGGCTATTTATGTAGCACCTCCATCGTCGTAGGAGTGACTATTTCAAAATGTACAAGCTGGTACCTCTTCATGTTCTAAAGTTCTGTGGATAATCGGGGTCATTTGGGTCATGCTAACCGTGAACTTGTCTATTAGGGAAGCAAGTCATTTCAATAGTAAATGTACTATGGAAGCACACTATACAAAGCGAACGAAAGACTTGATGCATGGCTGATCGTCAACGAAACAGAGTTAAGTCTTTTGTTGCTACGACAGGCAGCCAGTGAAAACGAATTCGTTTAGAAATGCAAGCATTACTTTCAACAAACAAAACTTTGTTTTTCCTGGCTCTTTTTTCCTGATTGAGGTGCCACTTGAAAGGGCAGAAGATAAACTTTTTTAGAAATGTGATTTATTCTTTGAAATTCAGAAATGACCGCCAAATTACTTTTTGGTACCCTCTCTTCATATTGTTTTCAATCACTCATGCATCATATGAGTGGCGTCAACTGAAAGAAGAGGATCTAAGCTTTACAAATATGTGTCATTTATTAATTATAATTGTGATATAATAAAACATCGATAATTCTCGGTTTCTTTTTTTCTCGGACGCACTGTATAGATTCCTTCTATCAGAATTCCAGATCTATGTACCTAATTATAATAAATCACCATTAAAGTCGTTATCATCATCATTTTATGTGAACTAGAGGTACCTCAAAATAGGGGTGATCTCTATAATTGAAAATTATTTCCTGTTCACTCACAGATCACTGGCGGTTACTGCAATGCTACAGCCGAATTAAGGAACGGCACTACTTGCCAAATCACAGTGAATGTAACAGAATTCTCCAGTGGGTCTCTGGTAGTTCATTTCACTGCTGTGTTTGAGAGCTCCGTGGGTTCCAGTCTGAATGCATCTAATATCCAAATCTTGGACGCAAACGGAACTCCCTACAATACAACGGTTTCTGGCGTAACTCGTGAGTATAACATGGTGTTTTTATATCAAAGCAATGCGCTCGACACTAAAGATATAAGCTACCACAATGTGGTTGAGTGCATTGGTAAAGAATGTCTCCATAAAAGCATAGGCTAAACAAGTTAAACTATACAATCAGAAAAAAAATATACAGCATAATCCTAGCGCGCTTTATACATTTCTTACAACATATTACGATTTTTCTTTCAAGCTATGATTTATTAATCGGTTGATATTCCTTACGTACAATTTCATAACATGCACCTTATCTTGATACAGATACAGCTTGTCCAAATATAATTTTATGAAGAGATAATTGTGAGAAATTATATACACACGCTGAATGCATGATAAACATAAACTAGACACAGGAAGGTTTCATGGCTTTTATCCCCTGGCCATCTCCCTTACTGCGCCTGATCAGTGGGCAACAGATCCCGCGTTAAATTGAGACCGGAAATCTTCAACCTGAATTAAAAAAAAGTTCCCAACATTCCGAAGTGTTGCTCCTGTGTAAATGTGACACAAAAAGGGGGAACAAGTGGAGGGGGGGGGGGGAGGGGGGATATTGTGACCTATATGACCTTTTGACCTTCTACCCCGATATCTATGATCAGGTTGTCCTCCTAGGATGATACAAGTTAACCCCAAGTTCGAAGTTCTACTCAAAGGGCAACTCTAAAAACACAATGCATCCGCCTTCATCTCCGGTGGCGTAGGCATAAATAAGAGATACAGAATACGTATACAAACATGTGAACATTATCATGTATGAGAAATCTAACAATAGCGTGTAATATTGAATGAATCAAAACTCTGATTCGAATTACTTACAATTTTAATAAACTCAAAGAAATTGAATGACACTCACTTCTGTGCACAACTATTTGTTAAGTCTGTGGAAACCCTTTGCAAATCTTTGCCCCTAAAACTATGTTCAGAACAAATTGAGAAAACTTGCTGTGGGCACCCGCCCCCCCCCCCCCCACACAAAAATTGACGTTTTAGAACATTGAAATCGAACGTGTACAACATCATACGATTTCATTGTTCAGTAAACTGCATTTATTTAAAATTATTCCCTACATCTTGACTTCCTAGTTGTCTGCGGTGGGGTGACGTGTGGAGACTGTACATCATGCAGCGAAGGTAAGATCTTCTATTTGAAAGTAGCTTGTATAGCCAGTATTTAGATTTGACAGAACATGCTCGTTCTGGATAAGTTATGCTATGGTCTCACCTTGACGTGTGCTTTTTTTTAGCACATATGCAGAATACATGACGACCGTACCAGCCTCCCTCTGTCACATTTTGTGCTCGTAAGTGCCTAGAACCCCCCCCTCCCCCCCTGACGGAGCGATTTTCTTCGGAATCCATCTTAGACGGAAGCAGTGAATTCCACGGCCAGCTGTGCATTAACTGTACATTTTGTAAGAATGCTAATAATTTACGCTGAAAGTCAGAATCTTAAAAAAAAAAATGTCGTCATTGCGGCAACGCTTTAAAAAAACACACACAATTTATCAAGAATTGTCAGAAAGGGGAGACGGGATGATAAACACAAATGGATAACACTTTGAAAAAAAAAGGATACAAATGGAATGAATGAGAACAAAATATATCCCAAAGATCAGAACAAGTTTGGAGTTTGGAACTACTCGATCTTCATTTAAACATATCTATTTTAAAACAATATATCTGGGATACTTAAAAAATATTCACTCACAAATTTGACATCTCACTAACCCTTCAAGACTCTGCCCTATTTTCCAAAGGGTATTGGAAACGTTAAGCAGCAACACTCCCTTCCCCCTCCTGAATTACCGAGCAAGGTATGGCAACATAATTATGTATAGCTAGCATCGCGTGTCTTTACATCATATCAATAATGATACCTTATCAAACTTCCATCACTACAGCAACCACCCCGGCCACAAGAATGCAAGGGGTAAGTGAAGTGAAATCTTTTACGCTTGATGGGAGAGGCTTCTTCCATATTGTACATGTTATGTGTGGCTATGTATTTGTGTTTACCAATAATAATGATCTAAAAATGTATTATTCTTTGTTAGGAAGGTCTATGAAAGAGATTTGTTATGAAAGAACTTTCTCCTTCGTGCTTAAGGCAATGACTTGTTGCCTACAGAATACATTTGATTGAATTTTTGAACAAAAGCATTTTGTTCTGAATAAAAACGGAAATCATTGCTTAGAAAATATTTTACAATTTTGTTAAATTCTTTGTCACTAAATACACTTTTTGTATTAATATAGTTTGGGTTTACCTTTGACGTGGAACATGGAAGGGATAGCATTTGTGAATTTTTAGCGATACATGCTAACCACGTTTCCAAGTATAATATAATTAGATAATCCTTTCTTTCAATACTTTTGAAACTAATAACACGTGCATTTAACTGTTCCTTGCAGACTCTTCAATGTCATTCCTGTTCGACTAACTCCATAACGGATGTTTGCTCTACTGCTGATGAACTTGCAGGCGGTTCTGGAGTATCAACTGTTACATGCTATGAAGGACAGCGTTGTTGGGTATTTAAATACTTTGACATTTACATTTCTTCACAGGGTTGATCTGGCATGCGTATATAGTTTGGGTTGATAAGTGAAAATACAATGAGGAAATATCTCTAAATTGATGTTGTGAAACAGAAGACATGAATTCATACGAAGTAAACAGTAATTTTCACCTAATCTTATGTTGTGTCTCATCTGTTTATTTATTTCGTCCTCATATACTCGGGGTAAGTGATAGTTTTGTCCATTTGTTTTGGTTTTAATTTTGTTCTTCTCTCTTTTGCTTTAATTTGTTTTTATCAAAGAAAAAAATAATAAAATACATTACTAAGCAAGAGAACAATTTTTTTAGTTGGATGTCTATAAAAAACCAATGGACAAAAACATTAGTTAACTGGATGAGGGAAAAAGCCGTCCGATTCGTATTTTCAAGAAATCAAAAGATGAAATGAAAATTCTACAATATCGTTTAAAAAAAAATACTGCCAAAAACTCAACTAGGTACGAACGATCAAGTTACATAGCTATCATAAAACTTCTTCATTTCTTGCAGACTAAACATTATGAGAACTCATCATACACGGTTGTGTCGCGTGGATGCATAGATGAGCCATGCATTGACTTGCATGAAGGTGGTGGACCTTACTGCACTATGGCTAATGGTGCTACCAATTGCACATCCTGTTGTACTGCATCAAAATGCAACGACAACAAATCCAACTCTGAGGGTCTCACTTCTAGCTGTGTGACATGGCTGACATCTCTTTTCTCAGTGGTCATCATGCTCATCACTTATAGAACCTAAATGAACTCAAATGTCAAAAGCTGTTTCCATATTACCATTTATTATAAAAGGCAAAAATATTCCAACTCCATTCACAATCATATTGTTAATACATTGTTTATTGACTTTTGTAATTGATGAAAGACTAGTGGTCGAACTAGGATATTTTGATTGATCAAACAGTATTCTACACAGATTTGTAATATGAAATTTGAAATATGAAATTTTTAATCCACATATGGCAAGCACTTATGTACTCAATGAATTCAATTTCTTAAGATAAAATTAATTATTATATTAATAATACTACTGCTACTAATAATAACAATACTAACAACAATATTGATGAGAATTATAAAGATGATAATGATAGCAATAATGATAATTATAATAATAATAATAATAATAATAATAATAATAATAATATGTCTTGCTTGATAACCGGGATAGTCTTATCAGATAAACGCACGATAATGCAAATCATATTTCTTATTCGTTATTTATTATTGGCCACTAATTAATTTATAAGAAAAATTTGCAATATTATTATTTAAAAAATTAACACAAATTTATAAATAAAATATGAAACAATGTTTCAACCATTTCTTACAACCACACTATAAGTGTTTGCAAAAGTCAGTAACAGACTAAAGTTTTACAAATAGGTACTGATTGAATAAAACACTTCATTGAAAATAAATGAAATTCGATCAATTTGAGTCATGGTAAGATTTCCTCTATTGTACATATTTATCACTACAAATGTTTAGAATGGCGTTAATGTACTATTTACATCAAAAATGTCTTAAAATCCTTCCAGAATTTTCTGCACGAGAATATTCTTAAAAATAAATAGCGAGATTAGCATTTTATCAGAAAAAATAACATTTGTTGATTTAATTGGACAAGTAATATCTGTCAAAGAGAAAAAAAATTGAGATACTTGTCAAGCGTACAAAACACTTGTTACACAACATATCAATTGAAATTCTCATTGCGTGTTCACACTTTTTTTATTGAAGGTTAAACAGAAGAATGGAGACATCAAAAATGATATATAGTACCTTGAAGTTTTCAAACTTTCTGTAGATTTGTGTCCGTACCTAAATGTAGTTTAAATAATGAGTGAAAAGTATTCGCTGAATTAAATTTAGAAAATAAGAGAATAAGATAATACAATGTTACAAATATTTTCATGTTATAGAAAATTCTGATAGAACTCTGTTTAACATTCTAATTACATTAACATTTGAATGACACAAATGACCTGGGTATCAGGCTTCTATAGCTTGTTTCCATGATGTGTTTTCTCTTATCAAAATGTAGTGTATGTATCAATCAGCTAATGATTGCCAGTATGTTGACCTGAAAGGTATGTAAACTGCTTACAAACAGACACAGTCTTACACTGTGATATTGTAAAATATTCGCTTTTCACTTCATCAACACTCATGAGTGAATTGTATTCACTGCCTTTAGTAACTGTTTGGAAGGTTGGAATGGAAATGTATTTTGTAGTCTTGGAATTGTGAGGTAGCTCCATACATGGTATTTGAATGAGGAACCTGGTAAGATATACTAAATTTGTGTGGTTGTCTACTCATATTGCCCTACATGAACTAATGGAGGGGAGGGGGGGGGGGGGGGGATAAGGCGAGATGTTGCACACATTATTTGCTGGCCGTGTCCATGGCTATGATAATTAAAACCGTGTTAAGTACTTTACATCTGTGATAATTATCAATACATAAAGGAAGACATGGACCAAACGAAACAAACATATAATTGTACTTTTAAATTATTACAGCACTGTAAACAAAATAAGCAATTATTTGTCTAAGTCTCCTAGGTTAAGGGAATACCTACTTGTAGTTATTTAAGTTCATTGGTCCCTCTAGGAAATGAGATATTAATTTTGCCTACAAACTAACTTACTACATCCTTTACTAGAAAGTTGTGCTTCAGTCTCGTATTGTATAGTTATGGATTCTATTTGGATGCACATTAAGAAAAATACGCTTTTAAAGCGATTGCATTGAAACGATCAGTGTACAAACAAAATTGTAAATAGATTTAAACAATCTTCCTAACATTTTATATGTTATGCTCGATCACCTTGAATTTTAGTCTCGACTTTCACTCTGTAGTTTTCTGTTTAGAAGCTGCTTATCTGTACAAAAAGAATGATGTTGTTAATGCAGAGCTATTTTCTTGATAATTGTATTACAATTTAACTATAGCTAGGGAAGAGTGTATTTAATTTTCGGGTTGTACATGACATTAAATAATATGTCATAATGCTGAAATTACTTGAGCATTCACAATGTGTTCTTTGCAATGGATGTACATAATCGCAAACATACAATAAATTGTTACTTTATAATGTATTGTCAATTTATTTTCGTTTAAAGTTCTAAATAAATTTTGGATTGAGGTGTCATTAATCATAGTTAATGTGGACTTATTTCTTTATAATAGTGAAACCAAAGCTTCTAACTATATCCACTAATGTGGACAATTTCGCGATCCTAGAGTATAATTGGTGTTAGGGATGATAGCCCACAAAACCAACAATGTCGGTCTCACAGGCCTTTTGTCATCTTTTTTGAGGGCTCACTAACTGACAATGTTATTCTCGTGGACCTCCTGACAACTTTTCGAGGGTTCACCAGACTGCTCAAATATAGCAGGTTTTCCTCATCCTTCGCATGCTTAGAAGCACTGAATTTGTTTTCCTGGAGTTGATTGTAAGTCTGTTTGCAAAACAACGATAGGGTCCATAATTCCGAAATTAAAAAAAATAGTTAAAGATTCCGAATTATGATAATTTTTCATGATCATGATCTTTATGGAAATATCATTATAACTATTATAATTATTATCATCATTGTTATTATTGTTATCATTATCAAAATTATTATTATAATTATTATTATACAGTAGGTTTGCGGGTGCACCATGTGAGAGAGAGAGAGAGAGAGGGTTGAGGAGTCCTGACAAGGACCCTGACTCGGTAATCTTTCTTGGGGGTGTGTAGTCCTGAAAAGGACTGTTGTTATATTTCTTAGCATATAGTTCTAAGGAAAACTATAGCGCTTGGAGAGGATAAGTGGCTCGACGTTTCGAAAAAGTTGACTATCAGTCGTCAGGAGTGGAGAATGGCTGGCGTGCGTGAGCTTAAGTCACCGGGGTGCGGACGTCAAGCAACATCTAATTATTATTACTACTATCATCATCGTTAGAATTAATATCATTATCGTCGCTCTTATTCTCATTATTGTAATGATAATGATCATTATTATTATTATTATCTTATTAGTATATTTCAAACATCACTTGAGATACTTTCAACCTTGTCAACAATAGCACCCTCGAACTGGGCTCTAAACACCATCATGACTGTAAACTGGGATCTTTTTCTAAGATTCTTCGAGGTATATTTGAAAGAGGAATTCTTGTCGGCTTCTACAGGAGCAGTAAACTAGACAAAGTACTCGATAGAATCAAACGCAAAATTAGCATCTTTTTCAACTTTGTATTGTTTTATATGTCTTTATTTATTCATGGTATAAACGCAAAATCAGTCACCTAAAAAGGACTACTTTTCAGGGAGTCCGTGCACATATAAAAACAAAATGAGTAAAAAATTAACACGATATCATTGTCAAACGAACGTAGAACATATCAAAATATCTACAAATATTTAAACAAATAACAGAATATTAAATCATCAAGTTGTCGACGGTACAACGAGATTCGTTATTTGTTCCACCCTCACTGTATACAAATATGAATATAACTGATTGACATAACAAATTGAGTAAACTTGTCCAGTCGTCGAGGATGAAGATTTCCAACTTCAAAATGCAATAAGGACGACCGATCAGTGACAGATGAAAGTTTTTCTCCACTTGAAGATGCAGTATACACATTCGATACGTGACAGGATAAATGTCTTTATCATCTTGAAGATGCAGTAAAGACGTCCGATCAGAGACATAATGAATGTCTTTATCATCTTGAAGATGTAGTAAAGACGTCCGGTCAGAGACAGAATAAATGTCTTTATCATCTTGAAGATGCAGTAAAGACGTCCGATCATTGACAGGATGAATGTCTTTATCATCTTGAAGATGCAGTAAAGACGTCCGATCAGAGACAGAATAAATGTCTTTATCATCTTGAAGATGCAGTAGAGACGTCCGATCAGTGACAGGATGAACGTCATTTTCATCTTGAAGATGCAGTAAAGACGCCCGGTCAGAGACAGAATAAATGTCTTTATCATCTTGAAGATGCAGTAAAGACGTCCGATCAGTGACAGGATGAATGTCTTTCTTATCTTGAAGATGCAGTAAAGACGTCCGATCAGAGACAGGATGAACGTCATTCTCATCTTGAAGATGCAGTGAACACGTCCGATCAGAGACAGTAGAATGTCTTTCTCATCTTGGAGATGCAGTAAAGACGTCCGATCAGTGATGGGATGAATGTCGTTCTCATCTTGGAGATGCAGTAAAGACGTCCGTTCAGTGATGGGATGAATGTCTTTCTCATCTTGGAGATGCAGTAAAGACGTCCGATCAGTGATGGGATGAATGTCTTTCTCATCTTGGAGATGCAGTAAAGACGTCCGGTCAGAGACAGGATGAATGTCTTTATCATCTTGAAGATGCAGTAAAGACGTCCGATCAGAGACTGGATGAATGTATTTCTCATCTTGAAGATGCGGTAAAGACATCTGGTCAGAGACAGGATGAATGTCTTTCTCATTTTGGAGATGCAGTAAAGACGTCCGATCAGTGATGGGATGAATGTCTTTCTCATCTTGGAGATGCAGTAAAGAAGTCCGTTCAGTGATGGAATGAATGTCTTTCTCATCTTGAAGATGCAGTTAAGACGTCCGATCAGTGATGGGATGAATGTCTTTCTCATCTTGGAGATGCAGTAAAGACGTCCGATCAGTGATGGGATGAATGTCTTTCTCATCTTGAATATGCAGTATAGACGTCCGTTCAGAGACAGGATGAATGTCTTTCTTATCTTGAAGATGCAGTAAAGACGTCCGGTCAGAGACAAGATGAATGTCTTTCTCATCTTGAAGATGCAGTAAAGACGTCCGATCAGTGACAGGATGAATGTCTTTCTCATCTTAAAGACGCAGTGAAGACGTACTTTCAGAGACAGGATGAATGTCTTTCTCATCTTGGAGATGCAGTAAAGACTTCTGATCAGAGACAGAATGAATGTCTTTCTCATCTTGGAGATGCAGTAAAGAATTCCGATCAGAGACGGGTTTTAATGTCTTTCTCATCTTGGAGATGCAGTAAAGACGTCCGGTCAGAGACAGGATGAATGTCTTTCTTATCTTGAAGATGAAGTAAAGACGTCAGATCAGAGACAGGATGAACGTCATTCTCATCTTGAAGATGCAGTGAACACGTCCGGTCAGAGACAGGATGAATGTCTTTCTCATCTTGGAGATGCAGTTAAGACGTCCGGTCAGAGACAGGATGAACGTCATTCTCATCTTGAAGATGCAGTAAAGACGTCCGGTCAGAGACAGAATAAATGTCTTTATCATCTTGAAGATGCAGTAAAGACGTCCGATCAGTGACAGGATGAATGTCTTTCTTATCTTGAAGATGCAGTAAAGACGTCCGATCAGAGACAGGATGAACGTCATTCTCATCTTGAAGATGCAGTGAACACGTCCGATCAGAGACAGTAGAATGTCTTTCTCATCTTGGAGATGCAGTAAAGACGTCCGATCAGTGATGGGATGAATGTCGTTCTCATCTTGGAGATGCAGTAAAGACGTCCGTTCAGTGATGGGATGAATGTCTTTCTCATCTTGAAGATGCAGTAAAGACGTCCGATCAGTGACAGGATGAATGTCTTTCTCATCTTAAAGACGCAGTGAAGACGTCCAATCAGTGACAGGATGAATGTCTTTCTCATCTTGGAGATGCAGTAAAGACGTCCGTTCAGAGACAGGATGAATGTCTTTCACATCTTGGAGATGCAGTAAAGACGTCCGATCAGAGACAGAATGAATGTCTTTCTCATCTTGGAGATGCAGTAAAGAATTCCGATCAGAGACAGAATAAATGTCTTTATCATCTTGAAGATGCACTAGAGATGTCCGATCAGTGACAGGATGAACGTCATTCTCATCTTGAAGATGCAGTAAAGACGCCCGGTCAGAGACAGAATAAATGTCTTTCTCATCTTGGAGATGCAGTAAAGACGTCCGATCAGTGATGGGATGAATGTCGTTCTCATCTTGGAGATGCAGTAAAGACGTCCGTTCAGTGATGGGATGAATGTCTTTCTCATCTTGAAGATGCAGTAAAGACGTCCGATCAGTGACAGGATGAATGTCTTTCTCATCTTAAAGACGCAGTGAAGACGTCCAATCAGTGACAGGATGAATGTCTTTCTCATCTTGGAGATGCAGTAAAGACGTCCGTTCAGAGACAGGATGAATGTCTTTCTCATCTTGGAGATGCAGTAAAGACGTCCGATCAGAGACAGAATGAATGTCTTTCTCATCTTGGAGATGCAGTAAAGAATTCCGATCAGAGACAGAATAAATGTCTTTATCATCTTGAAGATGCAGTAGAGACGTCCGATCAGTGACAGGATGAACGTCATTCTCATCTTGAAGATGCAGTAAAGACGCCCGGTCAGAGACAGAATAAATGTCTTTATCATCTTGAAGATGCAGTAAAGACGTCCGATCAGTGACAGGATGAATGTCTTTCTTATCTTGAAGATGCAGTAAAGACGTCCGATCAGAGACAGGATGAACGTCATTCTCATCTTGAAGATGCAGTGAACACGTCCGATCAGAGACAGTAGAATGTCTTTCTCATCTTGGAGATGCAGTAAAGACGTCCGATCAGTGATGGGATGAATGTCGTTCTCATCTTGGAGATGCAGTAAAGACGTCCGTTCAGTGATGGGATGAATGTCTTTCTCATCTTGGAGATGCAGTAAAGACGTCCGATCAGTGATGGGATGAATGTCTTTCTCATCTTGGAGATGCAGTAAAGACGTCCTTTCAGAGACGGGATGAATGTCTTTCTCATCTTGGAAATGCAGTTAAGACGTCCGTTCAGAGACAGGATGAATGTCTTTCTTATCTTGAAGATGCAGTAAAGACGTCCGGTCAGAGACAAGATGAATGTCTTTCTCATCTTGAAGATGCAGTAAAGACGTCCGATCAGTGACAGGATGAATGTCTTTCTCATCTTAAAGACGCAGTGAAGACGTACTTTCAGAGACAGGATGAATGTCTTTCTCATCTTGGAGATGCAGTAAAGACTTCTGATCAGAGACAGAATGAATGTCTTTCTCATCTTGGAGATGCAGTAAAGAATTCCGATCAGAGACGGGTTTTAATGTCTTTCTCATCTTGGAGATGCAGTAAAGACGTCCGGTCAGAGACAGGATGAATGTCTTTCTTATCTTGAAGATGAAGTAAAGACGTCCGATCAGAGACAGGATGAACGTCATTCTCATCTTGAAGATGCAGTGAACACGTCCGGTCAGAGACAGGATGAATGTCTTTCTCATCTTGGAGATGCAGTTAAGACGTCCGGTCAGAGACAGGATGAACGTCATTCTCATCTTGAAGATGCAGTAAAGACGTCCGGTCAGAGACAGAATAAATGTCTTTATCATCTTGAAGATGCAGTAAAGACGTCCGATCAGTGACAGGATGAATGTCTTTCTTATCTTGAAGATGCAGTAAAGACGTCCGATCAGAGACAGGATGAACGTCATTCTCATCTTGAAGATGCAGTGAACACGTCCGATCAGAGACAGTAGAATGTCTTTCTCATCTTGGAGATGCAGTAAAGACGTCCGATCAGTGATGGGATGAATGTCGTTCTCATCTTGGAGATGCAGTAAAGACGTCCGTTCAGTGATGGGATGAATGTCTTTCTCATCTTGAAGATGCAGTAAAGACGTCCGATCAGTGACAGGATGAATGTCTTTCTCATCTTAAAGACGCAGTGAAGACGTCCAATCAGTGACAGGATGAATGTCTTTCTCATCTTGGAGATGCAGTAAAGACGTCCGTTCAGAGACAGGATGAATGTCTTTCTCATCTTGGAGATGCAGTAAAGACGTCCGATCAGAGACAGAATGAATGTCTTTCTCATCTTGGAGATGCAGTAAAGAATTCCGATCAGAGACAGAATAAATGTCTTTATCATCTTGAAGATGCAGTAGAGATGTCCGATCAGTGACAGGATGAACGTCATTCTCATCTTGAAGATGCAGTAAAGACGCCCGGTCAGAGACAGAATAAATGTCTTTCTCATCTTGGAGATGCAGTAAAGACGTCCGATCAGTGATGGGATGAATGTCGTTCTCATCTTGGAGATGCAGTAAAGACGTCCGTTCAGTGATGGGATGAATGTCTTTCTCATCTTGAAGATGCAGTAAAGACGTCCGATCAGTGACAGGATGAATGTCTTTCTCATCTTAAAGACGCAGTGAAGACGTCCAATCAGTGACAGGATGAATGTCTTTCTCATCTTGGAGATGCAGTAAAGACGTCCGTTCAGAGACAGGATGAATGTCTTTCTCATCTTGGAGATGCAGTAAAGACGTCCGATCAGAGACAGAATGAATGTCTTTCTCATCTTGGAGATGCAGTAAAGAATTCCGATCAGAGACAGAATAAATGTCTTTATCATCTTGAAGATGCAGTAGAGACGTCCGATCAGTGACAGGATGAACGTCATTCTCATCTTGAAGATGCAGTAAAGACGCCCGGTCAGAGACAGAATAAATGTCTTTATCATCTTGAAGATGCAGTAAAGACGTCCGATCAGTGACAGGATGAATGTCTTTCTTATCTTGAAGATGCAGTAAAGACGTCCGATCAGAGACAGGATGAACGTCATTCTCATCTTGAAGATGCAGTGAACACGTCCGATCAGAGACAGTAGAATGTCTTTCTCATCTTGGAGATGCAGTAAAGACGTCCGATCAGTGATGGGATGAATGTCGTTCTCATCTTGGAGATGCAGTAAAGACGTCCGTTCAGTGATGGGATGAATGTCTTTCTCATCTTGGAGATGCAGTAAAGACGTCCGATCAGTGATGGGATGAATGTCTTTCTCATCTTGGAGATGCAGTAAAGACGTCCGGTCAGAGACAGGATGAATGTCTTTATCATCTTGAAGATGCAGTAAAGACGTCCGATCAGAGACTGGATGAATGTATTTCTCATCTTGAAGATGCGGTAAAGACATCTGGTCAGAGACAGGATGAATGTCTTTCTCATTTTGGAGATGCAGTAAAGACGTCCGATCAGTGATGGGATGAATGTCTTTCTCATCTTGGAGATGCAGTAAAGAAGTCCGTTCAGTGATGGAATGAATGTCTTTCTCATCTTGAAGATGCAGTTAAGACGTCCGATCAGTGATGGGATGAATGTCTTTCTCATCTTGGAGATGCAGTAAAGACGTCCGATCAGTGATGGGATGAATGTCTTTCTCATCTTGAATATGCAGTATAGACGACTGATTAGTGACAGGATGAATGTTCTCTGAAGATGCAGTCAAGACATTTGTTTTGTTTGTTTGTTTTTAATTTCTGCGTTTTCAATTTGATACATAATCAAATACATAAATTAATAATTATTTCTTCATTATACATAATTACAAAGTTTTAAGTATATTAAATAAGAAGAGATGGCAGCCTCGGGACGTCGAATGAATGCTAGGATGTCGTGGGGTTCATGTTCAATAATGGTCGTATAGGAAACGTCAAGAGCTCATCAAGCATGCTAAGAATAACAAAAACGTGAAAGATACAGGGACAGTTGTACATGAGGATCTTACTTCAGCACACTTTGAATTTCTATTTGAAACCCAAGGACGCAACACAACTTCAATCAATTATTATTAGCATTATTTTTTAATTATTATTAGTAGTAGTATTTACTGGATGTTCTAATGTATCCAACAGTATCTATCAAAATATAACGTGCTGAGAGAGAGAGAGAGAGATAACAAATTTGTGCACTCGTAAACCCATTATTAACTAGTTCTACTTCGTTCCAAATATACGTCCAAACCATTCTTACTAGTTCGCAACTTGTTCCAACTAGTTTATAGTCCAACCACCACGTTCAGAGACAGTTCCATTCGTCCTTATCTCATTCTTAGTCTTTTGAGATTGAGCGGATGATTCAACGTTTCCATATGATAAAAAAAGAAAGTAATGATTTAAAATTATGCAAATCTTTATTTTTCAGTTTTTAAAATTCGTTTTAAGTTTAACGTAAATAAGCAAATAGGCCTATATGAATATTTTAAAATTACAATGTTCTTGACTGGGGACCAAGGTAATAGTCCTAGTGGTCACATCCACCCCAAACTATAGAGCCAACAAGCTGATAGGGAAGGGTCCTACCTTACAGAAACAAAATCATTTAAGATTGTGTCCTAGGGGATGTGTGCCTTTTAAGATTTTGGCCCATGGACTAATACTGTAAATATGTGGGAATCGCCATATAAAGTACATGCATACTGTTTTACCACTCAAATTGCGCTTCCTGTAAAAATGCATTAATCCATTTGGGGGGAAAATGACTTTTCTATCACATTATTCATCATTCATTTTCTGTGTATGGCATACAGCATATATTTTATGTTAATAAAGAAAAAGTGCTTAAATGGACAGATTTACGGTGTGTAAGAAACCTTTAAATATAACTCCATTTTCTGAGTAAATCAAACTTTTATGTTTCATTGTGCCAAACATATGTGTGTAATGTCCAACATTCAATTGTTAAAAAATTATATATATACTTCAAACTGATAATGAAAATTATATCCATGTAAAGGTCTTTATCAGATAATACGATATTTTTGCAAGAGTTTTAGCACGTATGCCATGCATTACAAAAAAATACCATGGAATTGTTTTCTAGAGCCTTTTTATGTTTGGCTGGTCTTCTTAATATACATTGCCGCTATTTTATCACTGCAAATGCCTCATCTAAAGTACATGATCAATCGTGATGACTCGATGGTAGAGCAGTGGTCTCGTAACTGGGCGGCCTTGGATTAAAAACCAAGTCGATGCGCATTTTGGTATATGAGGCATTTGATTTGATTTGATTTGATTTATTGGTTTCTGCATCTTTTTTTTTTATCATACAATTTCATGAACACAATATGGTTTAATACAATATTTTAAGTGTATATAATTTTATACAGATAATAAACGAAATTAAACAAATATATTTAATGCACAATTAACATACATTAGATGTAGGATGGCTACATAAATAAGCAAAGTAGCTTGACGTGCCCGCAGCCCTCAACTTAGATACAACAATAACAAATAATTTAAAAAAAGAGTGTGACTTGCAGAGAAGAAAAGGAAAGGGGAGAGAAGGAGCGTTGGTAATAATACAATAAATCTCATACATCTGCTGATTGAATGCAGGTTCATTCATGAATGGATAAACGATGCTAGGTCATGGACGATTACACATCATTGTTGAATATACAGTCAATGTACACGCGAACATGAATACAGTAAATTACACACGACAATTTCAATACTTAGACAATAACATAGTTTTGACTGCCTTTTAAAAATAATACAATGTTCTAAGGTTTCTTATTACAATGGGCAGAGAGTTCCAGATGTCTGGGCCGGCGTGTCTAATGGATTTGAGAGCCAATGCGGTTTTTGGATTTCTTAAATGGAATTTTTCAGTTTGCCTTGTAGGGTAAGGGTGGATGGTTTTATTCAAATTAAAGAATGGGGGAAAGTATGAAGGTAGTAGACCATTTTGTAAGCGAAACATGACAAGTGATATTTGTAGAATGTAAATATCATCAGCTTTTAGAGTTTTTAGTTTTGAAAACAAGGGATTGGTGTGGTCGCGATAGGAAGAATCAGTACATATGCGCATGGCTTTCTTTTGTAACAGTAAAATGGCGTCAACGTTGCTTTTCGATTTTGCCCATATAATGTTACAATATGAAATATAAGGCATTAATCGTCATTAAACAGTCATGCGGAGAGGAGTTAAAGCCATTGGTTGCTTACATTACAAAACATACATATGCTTTTTAACAGTCAGATAAAACAAATGAACTAAACATTTATTCCTTCCATAAGTGACATGGTTGAGTGAGCCCTACGTCAAATTGAAGGGATGTGTTACGTGGAAGAGTGCTTTACAACTGTTTCTAAGTATTCATTGTGAAATAAATCAGTCCTTCAGATAGGACTTTATATGGAGGTCCAATGTGTTGAATATTTGCATTCTATACCTGTCAAATCCCGGTTTAGTTGTTTATCTGCGGCTCTTGTTAATGATACCAAACTAAATGTAAAACCTTCCAGTATCTACCAGACCGAAGAAGTAGTTGCACCTAAACCCTTAAAATACATCGAAACGAATGCATGGAGATCACTTGTTATATATATTATGTTATGCGCGGGGTTATGCGTTTATCAAAAGAGCACCAGAACTTTCTCCAGCAACATCTCGGCAACCATAACTACATACACGGTAATACATCTTAACAAAGAAATTCGTGTTCCATGTCATAATGGTTCTATACATTTGTGATCATAGAACCTGGGATCACTGAACAAAAACACTGAACCAACAATGTAAACAATTAGTTGCACACGAGAGTGGAATCTTTGCATCAACATAATGAATTACCATTAATTGAACCTCTCTCCGCTTTCATTTCTTGTTGGTCTTTTAATCCTATTGTCCTATTGTCCTATAAATAGGGGCTAATAATGGACGCATATCTCATTCAAGGTTGCATAAAATGTTGAAAGGTGAATAAAAAAACATAATTAAATATCACATTTCTTGGCTCTGTGTCATTTATTGTTTGTTGTGTTTCTTCGCATTGTACTTATACGAATTTGCATTAGAACTATACATCACTTCTGTGCAAAACTATCCTGTGACATCACTCACTCAATACCTTTCAAATTCACGCATGCTAACCAATATTATAATAATAAACATGTTCTTGGCATCATTTTCAAAGTGACAATTTGTCTTTACGCTCCCTCTCACTTCATTTCATGTAGGGATTCTTGTATAACCTGATTAACTTGTTTAACCCCCGTTCGCCTTGCAAGACAACAACACAATTGTATTTATTAATGTTGCAGTACGGATAAGCTTTTAGGTGCTCCAAAATACACTTTAAACTTCCACGATGCTATTTTCCGCTCGGTCGCTACCTTCAATCACACTTTAGTATACGTTTTTGCGGCTGATTTCGCAATTTTTTCATTCCAATTCACAAAGAGGTCGCTCGCAGGTCAATTCGGGCATTCAAATTCAAAATCATTAATCGGCACTCTCTACTCATATTCGGTGAAATCAAATTCACGAATGTGCGTACAATTTCCTACTTCGTACATTCAAATTAGTGCAATATTTAGAGAGATATCGTAAATAAAAAGGAAACTTTCATTGCCTTAAATAGAATACTTGGAATTATTGTTAATCACTGTTACACAATGAAATCTCAACAGTTTAGTTAATGTACTTTGTTTATCTGTAATTGTTTGCCTTTTGATCATGTATTTGATTATCATATCGCTAATTATGTATATTCATGAATATCCCGTACTACACATTTCTTTCAATATATATACATATTCTAAAAAAATGGAAACATTGATAAAATGTTAAAACAAAAAAAAACTAGTGATTTGGAGGTGATTTCTACTATAGTACTGGGGAAATGCATTTTCCCTCTATCCAAAAAAAAAATACTTTGAAATGCATCTCCATAAACTTAAATGAAAAGACCTTTTCTATGAAACAGTTCTTTTGTAGAATGTATATATTCCAGTTATGTGTTCATGCTTCTTTCTCTCTCTCTCTCTCTCTGTCTCTGTCTCTGTCTCTGACTCTCTCTTTATCTCTCTCTCTCTCTCTCCCTATCACGCTCTTTCTCGCTCATTCTTTTTCTCTTTCTCTCTCTTTCTCTCTCTTTCTCTCTCTCGCTCTCTCTCTCTCCCCCTCCCTCTCTGTCTCTCTCCTCTCTGTCACTCCCTCTCCCATCATTTCCCTCTCTATCCCCCTTTCTCTCTCTCTCTCGCTCTCTGTCTCTCCCCAATCTCTGTCCCTCAACTATTTTCCCCTTTTCTCTTTTACCACCCCCTATTTTTAAATATATATATATACTCCCTCTCCCACCCTTTCTCTCTTCTTCTCCCTCCCCCTCTCTCTCCCCAATCTCTGTCCCTCTCCCATCCTTTCTCTCTCCTTCTCTCTCTCTCTCTCTTTCTCTCTCTATCCCATGTCACCCTCTCTCCATTCTCTCTCACTCTCTGTCTCTCTCCAATATCTCTCCCTCAACCTTTCTCCTCTTTTCTTTTTTTACCAGCTCCCCATCTTTCTTAAAAATCTTTATTTTTTTTCTTCTCTAGGCCTAATCAGAAATGATAAGCTGAATACCATTCACATATGTATCAAAATACATCACCTATAAAGATACACTTTGCTGATGTAATCACACAACATTAAACTCGGATACATCCCCTACAAGAACAAGTATAATTCACCCATCCTAAGATAAGCATACACAATTTCACAATACTCAGACATATTATGTACACCCGAGTCGACCACAAAATAAACATCACGTTTGACATTTTCTTATCTTAGCCATATCTTGGTATGTGCATTTATACATTTTGAATGATTGCACGGATAGTGATTTTTAATGAACGGATTTTGAATTTGAAAGCTGATTCAACGCTGCAAGTGCGTGCGCGAATTAGAATGCTTGAAATATGAACTTGAATGAAAAAAGTGTAAAATTGGCCGCACAAATCATTGTACAAACCATGTCTACCACAATATGCGCTTGAAGCGTGCAGGTTGAGAAGATCGATGCACCTCTCTAATGAAGAAAAGAATAATTTTTAGGTAGTTTACTGCTCCATTATGTAAATGAGGCTTTATTAGGGTTCACTGTATACAGTGATCATGGGCGTAAATCTGCAATTGATACCTATTGTTCAGGGGGGGGGGATGATCTATTCATTCACCCCCCCCTGAACAATATGTATTACGTAAGGATTTACGCCCATGACAGTGATGATAACACCGGTAAAGGAAATGTATTTTTAACATGATTTGTGATACCGATGTTTCTCGATAATAATTTAACATAAATAATTAATATGCACTTTCCATGTCCATTTACGATCAACATAAAATTCCAAGGAATTTTGTACTTTGAACACACTCTGGTTCGATACCATTTTATTTGAAAAGGACCAGGAAGATTGAAATGTTTCCAACTTTGAACCAAAACTAATTCCGATGTAAATCGTATTTAGGAGAGGTTGTGGAGAGTTTGCATTTTCCCCCGGTCCCCAAAAGGAAATATTCTTCTGTAGGGCCATGCATTATGGTTCAAGGCATGCCCACATAGAGATATGTTTATGTTAGGGGTCGGGGCAAATTGCAATGAATTATTGATAATTTATTGCATTTTCTTTGTTTCTTTTGTATTTGTGGGGGCGGCGACGTACCCTACCCCCCGCTGCGTATACAGTTATGATTCATTGGCAAAGCAACGGCCTCGTAACTGTGAGCCCCCAGAATCAAAACCGTGTCAATGTGCTATATTAGTGCCCTTTTATGAAGCATTAATCCTCATTACCGTCAGTTATGACTTAAGGACGTAAGAACCCTAGTTGATTAGCACACACATGCTTTAGCAGTCACGCAATACAAACAGCACAGATTATTATTCAATACAATTTGAGAATGTATACTATAGGATTTCCCGGCCAAATTCGCGAGTTTGTCATTTAAATGAATTTGTCTTGCGTTCAAATTAGATGGTTTTAGTGCTGTCAGATATATCTTGGGTTTATATTCCTTTTTCCATTTTTAAAATCTATGAAGTTTTCGTAAGAATCTATGTATGTTTCATTCAAATCAATGAATAGTGTGCATCTTTCGCTATTTGGTCATTCGATTTGGCGCAACACGATTTCTGGCATCGCGAAGGTGTACTTTTATCATTCGAATTCATTTGTAGCATTCAAATTAGCACTTTGTGCACTTAAATTGATGTTCAATATACATTTCTCGTTTATTACACACTTTTTATTGCTCATTCTCTTTCTTTCAAGATTGTTTTTTCCATGTGTATTTCATCATATTCTATTTTCTTGCACTTATACACTTTATATACTTTTAGATTTATCTGATATTCATAAGAAGAAAAAACAACAACTTACATCTACGGACTTGATGGTCTCAATATCTTTGCAAATTGTCATGTTAGGAAGTTGTTTGTCTTGTGTTTCATCATAAATTTATCACAATTTCATTATGGAGGAAGGGTGCACTGTTGTTACTGTGACAGGTATTTTTGTATCCCCACTTTTCCGGGGTATATGAACATGTCCGTGCAGAAATGCCATATCCCTTGATTTCGCCCCTTCTTTACCAAATGTCTGACTACACCCATATGCATTGTCCTCAAAATTAACTAATGGAATAACAGAAAAGACCCTAATGGCAAATCATGCATTTAATTGCATTTTTTTAAAACTGTAAACGTGTGTTGCATTTCTTCCCCTTAACATTCCTAACTTAAATAAACATAATTCGAATACGAATGACAGGTGTTAATTTGAATGATAAAAATGACGCCTCGACAAGTGACGATTAATTTGAATGCTAGTTGAGCAGTTTCTAAATTAAATGACAGATCTATGAAACCCTTCGACCAACATTTTAAAATGAATACTAAAACGGGAAAATTGAATGATAATTGGCATGGCAAAGCCAATCTTCGCTAACTTCAATGCAAAGTAAATGAATTCGAATGACAAACTCGCGAATTTCGCCGGGAAATCCTATATTATCTAGATCTATTTGGAATAAATCATTGTCACAATCATTCCATAAATTGGGTTTAAAAAAATGTATTCAACCATTATGACCAACAGTGTATATACAATTATTACATGTACACGTGTTTCGGTTTTGACCCCGTTGCAATGTCTATACATGGGCAGTAATGCATTAATTTTTTTTTGCATTTACATATGGCTCCGGTTAGTCTCATTTCACAACGCCCCCTATCGTCAGAGCATGATCTGAGTCGGCAGCCTAACATGTTAGCCTATGGACGTTTTTTTTAAAAATCGTTAAAAATTCATTTTTTGTTTAAACGAAAAGCACATCCACCCCGACGTACGTTATCACTAGCTCTTTCATTGGAGCCCTCATGTCTCATTGACTTTTGAAAGTTCACCCACCGTAATTTTTCAAAATAGGTTGCAAGCTCGTCATTGCCTATAATACACATGTGAAACAAGTCTAACTTTGGACTCAGTTTACCAAGCGATTTGAAGATTATAGGTCGAGCACACGAAACATAAAAAGCATGAATTATCATAGATCACTTCTGCCTATTTCATTATGTCCATTTCATCCAACCCCCCACCGTAATTTTTCCATTTAGTAAAAGCAAACATTTTGCCGAGTTTAGCAAAAACATGAATATTCATGAACGGTCAGACAATACAGCCTTTATAGTACGTAACGTATAGTGAATGGAATGGGCGATGATCCGTTCATGAGGCAGAGGTCAGTGGTTTGTGCTGGCAATGTTCACGCGAGCGAAAATGAGACAATCGGAGCAATATGGCCCAGGCATCCCATACCCTTATATCTTTCTCCATGCATTCTGTACGAATTAATCAGCAAGGTCACCGAATCGCTCTATACACCATCCCTGCATACAAATATATTCATCATTAAAGCCGAAGGAATAAAACACTACTTTAACGAACTGTCAACCCCATGGTCAATATAGGTCAATATTTTATTCGTTTCAGGTAAAAAAGTGCGCCTCTGATTGGCTATTCAAGTGTGGCCCACACTGTAGTCATGGCAATACAAAAGGGGCGTTGCTTTGGTAGAAGTGATATATAAGTAGTGCAGAATCATATCTTTGCTCATATTCACTTATTTCAATCACATAGGGTCTCTAAGGACGGATTTTATTGGGATAACATACATTACCTGAGTTAAATAGAGGTAAGTGCAATTTCATTCGTATTGGTTTCTCATTTACACTTGTAAGTAGTTGTCTTGTATTAATTATCTCTTTAGATTTTATGATACTTAAAATAATAACAGTGTTCGATATTCATACTCTTTTTATTCAATCGTGAAGCCTATTTCCAAATTGCAATTATTTCTGTCTTTCTCCATCACACAATTCCGATTCAGTCTCCATTTTCTTTATTAAACCTACGTTGGCAATCGTCTTTTGTTATTATCACTCATCTGAATCTTAAAGTTAAATAAAACAATATGCCATAAATATATCTTTCAAGATGTAAACGTTTTAAAAGGAAACATATTCCCCAATGCATCCCGATAGTGTAATATTTCTTATACATGTAAATATAAAGCTGCTCAGATTACTTAACAATGCTTTTATCTGGAGCTCGATTTCTTAAACACTGAATTAAAGATTTTGTTTAGATAAAGCAGGTTTCTCCCCATGATGGTAGCAACTGTAATGACTTTCGTCTAGTTACTGTCTGTGCAGAGAAGAAAACCTAATACAACTGACTGGAATATGAAAATTGATTTATTTACCGTATCGACAAAAGAAAGCGTTGTTTGCAATATGTTCTTTTTTTAGTTGTGTTCAGCCCTGGCAAAATACCTGTTAAATCTAATCATTCAATTATTTTTAAAATATATTCTTTCAATATACTTTCGTAAAATAAAATAATTTAAGGCACTATAGTAGGTACTTGGCCTTTCTCAATAGAGTTTACGTCATGCTTCAATCCTAATGCTTTCATTAATTCAGGTGCATAATCGGGAGCGCCGGGAGTGTCAAGTCTGACAGACATGAGCGCTATACAAGAACCCACTATTATCATTATTATTATAGGTATAATGCATACGATTTGCAATCTACTTCAAAATCATATTTGGACATAGTCACAATTTCTGTAACGAAAAAATCGATACGTTTGATAAACGTGGCCATCAAGATGTTCATAATCTTAAAGAACGTAAAACAGCCTTCACTTCTATTTGGAGAAAACCAATCTCACAGCCAGTTATATATTATATGCATTTTTTCTCTGTAATATGACCGTTATTTTGTTACTTAGAACATCATTTATAATCTATGATTGCTTGTTTATAAATATTTTATTTATATTTTCATTTTCATTATTTTGCTTGGACCCCGTTGAAAAACAGCTAATAGGTGACAGAGGCAATCGAACTCACGAGTGGGGTATTGATCAAATCAAATCAAACCATATTTAATTAATTAATTCAAGTCTTAGTTAACGTTTTATACAATTTTGGAAAAATATACTAGTGTATTTGTTATTGTACTGTAATGTATTTATTTGTTCGAAGTTGTCATAGACTTACAGCGTAACAGCCAAAGTAATACAACCAAAGTATATATATTCGATAAAATGCTTACTTGTAAATTAAATGACAACCCCTGAATCATAAATCAATATACGACAAGAATTTACATCGAAGAGTCTATCTAACTATATGACATAGGTATAAAGTGATCATTTCCTACAAAATTTTATACTATGATGAATGATGCAATATTTACCTTGACCAAATCTCATTTTACATGATGGTACCTTTTCACAGCTATGCTCCTGCGGCATACCCAGCTTTAAATCTTATACGCACTTTTACCCAATTAGCATTTTTGTACTTACCATTTTTGTTGAATTTTTATATTTTTACATTTTTGTTAAGAGTGTCTGACTGTCTGAGGAGTGTTAGTGTGTGAATGTTTTTGCCCGTGGATCTTTTCAACTTTTTCTACTATATATGTATGAATATTGTAAGCTTTGCCAAATAATTATGAATAATGAGTCCAGAAACAGTAACTTTGACTACTGCAAGTGTTGTTACTATGAATTGTTTCCTTTCAACCATTATATTACCGATGGAGATTTCTTGGATGCACTCTACAGTTTCTTCCACCTTAATCAAAATATAGATATGGAAAAACGTCATTATTTGAAATTCAACCCATTCCAATTAAATATTAACAACGAACTCGATCAGAGTCTATCTCTAAATATAGAAACTGACGATGGTACGCAGTCCAGTATGGACAACAGAAATCGAAAATTTGTTTTCTGACAATTTTGTGGCAAAATATTCATTTCAAAACAAAGGACTCTCCATATTACATCTTAACGCAAGAAGTCTCCAGCGTAACTTTGATGAATTGCTTATTTTATTGAATTCTCTGGAATATATTTTCTCTGTTATTGCAATATCTGAAACATGGTTTAAAATAAAAACAGTTATAAATATGTTTCATATTGATGGTTACAATCTGGTTCATAATTGCAGGGATAGAACAACAGGTGGAGGAGTAGCGTTGTATGTAAAGGACTCACTGAATTTCAATGTTCTTGGTGATTTCTCTGATAGTGATATAATATGTGAATCTTTGTTTATTGAAATTTTACAGGATAAAAGAAAGTCCATAATTGTTGGATGTTTAATACAGAGCTCTAGATACTGATATTACTAATTTTTAATGCTAGAGTTGACAAATACCTTAATGATATCCACTGTGAGAAAAAAGAAATTTATCTTCTTGGTGATTTTAATATAGACTTGCTCAATTATGACTCTGATAACAAAACCAGTGACTTTTTAAATATGATATTTTCACATGACTAGCAGCCTTTTCGCACACAGCTAAAACTCTATAAACATGATTAGTTTAAAGGGCTTTAAAATAATCAGCTTTACATACGACATCATTCAAACACAGAAATTTCGGTGCGATCGTTAACCGTTTCGTGATTAACTACTGCTCTTAAAATGCGCAGTAGTGCCATTGCGCATTGGAGGTCAGGTAATATCAAACAAAGCACACGTTCCATCCAGTTTAAACACGTTTAAACCGTTCGCGCACAAAATCTCAAGCTCTCTAGATACGAACTTCGTATCTGCAGCCTGCTTTGAGGGGCGTATGAATCGCGACTTCGTATCTATCCGAACATCGTATAAACGATGTTCACACAGGGAAAATTTTCTTTAAAGGTGTTTAAAACTGTTGAGTTAAACATGTTTATTCTAATCATCTCTAGATACGATGAATTTTAGCCGTGTGTGAAAAGGCTGTTACTCACATTAATAACAAAGCCTACTCGTATAACGAATAGCATAGCAACATTAATAGGTAACATTTTCACAAATGCTTTCCCAGTTAATGTGAAACGTGGCCTGATCTATTCAGACATATCCGATCATTTTCCAATTTTTGTATCAACACTGGTATACCTAAAGAATTTTTCAAATAAGGATGATATTCCTTTAAAAAGAAGGTTGATTAATCACGAGAGAATATCTCAATTTAACGAAAAAATCAAAGACAAAGATTGGAGTGAAGTATATGAGACAGAAGATGTTAACCTTTCCAATGATAGTTTTATTAATTCAATTTCTAAGTTGTATAATACATGTTTCCCACTTGAAAATCACCCTTCAAAACAGAGACGGAAAAAATCTTGGATTACTAAAGGTATTCTTAAATCTATTAAAAGAAAACATACATTGTACTGTAAATATTTAAAATGTTCTAGTCTAAGGAACAAAGTGAAGTACTCCAATTACAAAAACAAACTAACCAATGTAATACGTAGCTCTAAGCGAAAGTATTATTCTGAACTTTTCCAAAATGTAAAAGGTGATATGAAGAAGACTTGGAATCATATAAACACTCTTTTGGATAAAGCAAAGAAACCCACTATACCTTCTCATATGCACTATAACAACTTAAACCTTACTACAGACAATCAAAAAGCTGAAAAATGTAATCAATATTTTGCTGAAGTAGGTCAAAACATTAATAACGAGATCCAAGAAACTGAGCATCGTTTTTGTAGATCTCTACGGTGCCAGGTAAAAAATGTCAGAGGTAAAAATGTCAGAGGTAAAAATGTCAGAGGAAAAAATGTCAGAGGTAAAAATGTCAGAGGTAAAAATGTCAGAGGTAAAAATGTCAGAGGAAAAAATGTCAGAGGAAAAAATGTCAGAGGTAAAAATGTCAGAGGTAAAAATGTCAGAGGTAAAAATGTCAGAGGTAAAAATGTCAGAGGTAAAAATGTCAGAGGAAAAAATGTCAGAGGTAAAAATGTCAGAGGTAAAAAAATGTCAGAGGTACAAGCAAAATAAATGAGTTCCGTCATAATATCTCAGCACTTTTATCACACAGAATGTCGAGAAGTACAGCTACTGCATGGGCTAGTCTATTATATTCCTTTCTTCCATAATGTAATTTTTTTAAATGGCTGTGTGTTGTATTTTGTACATGTCCTGAGGATAATAAAATGTGGAAAATAGATTTTGATTTTTTTTTTTTTGTGATCAAGCTTGCATATAAATATGAATGTCTAACATTTTTTGATTTTTTGAATTGGCCGTTGGCAACCTACAACCTAGCCCGTGTAACGTTCCAGAGACGAACAAAGTCCAAACGAAGAAAAGAAAGTTCTCGACAAAAGTCGAGAGTTAAAGTGAGTAGTGCATTTAGTACAAATAATTACATATAATCACGAGGAATCACGAAAAGTTACATATATGTGCTGGGCGCCCCAAACTCTGCTAAAGCTTTAGCACCTCATGGCGGCAAAGGAAGTGGAGTAAGAATAAGAAAATCAAGAAGTCGCTCCGAAAAGTAAAAACTCGCCCCGAAAACTAAAAACCCGCTCCAAAATGTAAAAGACCGTCTCGATTGAGAAGCTCATCCCCATTTTAAATCCTCCGACACGTGTGACCCCTTAAAAGGGCGTGTCACTACGACGCATTGCGTCAAATTAATCCCCAGCACCATACACACCCATGTCGAAAGGAACTTTATTAATTTTGCGAACTTAACCTCCAGAGTTGAGCTTTCCGGCCCGCAATACTCATCGGCCTCGTAACTTACATAACTCTCACATTTGTGCTCTTTCGATCTTTAACTCTTTCACTCGACATCTTTATTAAATCCGAAGAACGCAAACGGGCCGGAAATATAACAATCCTGGAGGCAATTCTTTAAATGATAATCGGAGCATGCATTGACAAACCTACGAACTCGCACAGAAACATTCTGAGCTAGGGCACAACAGTCCTATAGTAACGATGAACCTTAACAACACGCTACACCCCCCCCTAAAAAAAAAAAAAACTTGTTTACTCCATTAACTATTCCGTTGAATATAACCCAATGTACACCCCTCTTTCTTTTTTCCCTTTTACCAATATTGTTTCCTCCATATTTGTATTATTATGTATCCATTGAGGGTAGTCATGCTATCAAGCTATGCCTACTTTGTCAACCCTTCTGGTTGAGGTTTTCGATTAGTTAGTCAGATCGTCAAATCGGGCCTCATTTTAATGCTGTTACTTGTCATATCTAGGATATGAAGCCATTTGAAATAGATTTTAAGGGAATAACTTGTTTCTTTGATGTTCTTCCACACTTGCATAATAAGAATGATAACTAACGCTTACACATTACTTTTCACCTTTCCCCAGAACTCAACCTTCTCTTTAATTGATGTAACATGGGCGGCTTTCTGCTTTGTATCAGAGTAACAAAGCTGCTTATTGATTTTCTCCCAGACTATTTTATACCGCAATAGTAATCGACAATATTTTATTGCAACGCGCGCACTTCGGGAATGTGATGGTGCGGTTAGCATTGATAACATGGCTTTCTGCTTTGTTTCAGAGTATTAAAATACCAAGCCCACAAGAAAGTGGAATTGTCGGAAATATGCATTTATTGGGAATTATAGTAGTCATTGCCACGCAGTTGAAATGTCAAACAATCCTTCAAAAGTGAAGAAGAAGTGGGGGGGGGGGGGGGGGGAGGGGGGGGGGGGGGGTTCATATTTTGGGGGCTGTACTAACTTTTCTTTTTATTTAATGATTACACCATGGAGCGACAACTCAGCCTATCAAACATGGCCAAACTTCTTGATTTTAGAAATCTTTTTCCCCAGAAGTTTGCTCAGTGTACCAGTACCATTTGCTTATACAAATGCATAATATACCGGTATATTAATATTGAATAAGGCAGACTAATGGGACATGCATGGTTGCATCTTCAAGTTTCACGCCTTGCAAGAAATCATCAGACAACTGATAGAATTCTTCAAAGTACATGATTCCTCTACAACCTTGGTACAAATATGCTCAAAATAAGACTTAACTAATACAATACAATACAATAAGACTAATACAATACCTGAATACAATACAATAAGAATTACTCATGAGTAATTCTAATTGTATTTTATTAGTTAAGTCTTATTGTAGGGGTATTTGTACCAAGGTTGTAGGATAATCATGTACTTTTAAAAATGCTATCAGTTGCCTGATGATTGCTTGCAAGGCGCGAAACTCGGAGTAGAAACCATGTCCCATTAGTCTGCCTGCTCTGCCTAGGCATTGACCACTGTTCGGAAGGATAAAAAGCAATAGAGGAAGGGGGAGAGCAGCCGGGTCACCGTGCCCCAGAAAAAGAATACCCCCCCCCCGTCTTCCTTCAGCAATAATCGGGCAAAAAAGTCACAATTTGGGGCCGAAAGGTAAATAAATTTAAACTGGGAAAGTGGAATATAAAGTAGCGGTGAAATAACGACTGCAAATATCCCTCGCTGTTCTTTTTTGATATAACCCGGGTGTAACCATAACAAACTTTTCACATGCTTTTTTTTAAATTTTATACCTCTGACATTTTTACCTCTGACATTTTTACCACTGACATTTTTACCTCTGACATTTTTACCTCTGACATTTTTTCCTCTGACATTTTTACCTCTGACATTTTTACCTCTGACATTTTTACCTCTGACATTTTTTCCTCTGACATTTTTACCTCTGACATTTTTACCTCTGACATTTTTACCTCTGACATTTTTACCTCTGACATTTTTTCCTCTGACATTTTTACCTCTGACATTTTTTCCTCTGACATTTTTACCTCTGACATTTTTACCTCTGACATTTTTACCTCTGACATTTTTACCTCTGACATTTTTTCCTCTGACATTTTTACACCGAGCCATTTCTACAAGGAAAACATGGTATTACTTCACCCTTCCTTAGACCCACATCTACTTCTGAAATTATCAAATTCACCCACATGTTAAAACCATAAAAATCCAGTGGGCATGATGATATTACATCAAAAGTTGTGAAAGATTCTACTCATTTAATTGTAGACCCTCTTCGTGACATTTTTTAAACAAATCTATGTCTCAAGGTGTTGTACTTACTAGTATGAAAGTAGCAAAAATAGTACCTGTGTATAAAATGGATGACGCTACAAACATTATTCATTATAGACCCATTGCATTGTTACCTGTATTCTCAAAACTGCTTGAAAAAATAATTCATGAACGTCTGTACAGTTACCTGGTTAAAAATGAATTATTAGTCCCAGAACAATTTGGTTTTAGAAAGAACTGTTCTACTGACATGTCTGTTCTCTATTTAAGTAATAAGATATCACAAGCCATTGATAGAAGTGAGTTTTGTCTTGGTATATTTATGGACTTATCAAAGGCATTTGACACCATTGACCACCAGATACTGTTGAATAAACTTAATTACTATGGGGTAAGGGGTCTTGCTCTTGACTGGTTTAGGAAGTATTTATATGACAGACAGCAGTATGTGGTGGTTAATGGTGTCAGATCTAAGTCTTGCACAATGTCCTACGGAATTCATCAAGGGAGTATATTAGGGCCCCTAATTTTTTCTTATTTATATAAATGATATTGTTCATTCTACCACACTATTTGATTATTCCTTGTTTGCTGATGACACTAGGGTCGTTATGTCACATAGCAACATACATGACTTGATGCCATCAGCGAACAAGGAAATTGAGAAACTGTATTTATGGTTTTGCAACTTGTTCCTCAGGTAGACAAAGGAACATCCCTTCACTGCTATTATGTAAAAATGTGTAGAACAGGTGTCACATGCATATTCACCTTTTTACATAATAATCTTCATAATAATTTGTGCAATATTTCTCTACAATTCTTCATCTCTCTATATTCCTTTTCTACTGTCCTGCCCCCTTCTCTATCTCACTCTCGCGTGTGTGTGTGTATTGGTGAATGTATATGCTTGTTTTTTTGTTTGTTTTTTCACATGATTTTGTATTACATAGCACCGGTCGGTGTTCATTGGATCATGGACCTATTACGGTCCATGATTGGATGCACTGAGGCGCTGCCTCGGCCAGGTCAAATCGGCTTAGTCTGCTCAGCCCATTGTTCTGCCTGTGCGGCGTAATGCATGGATTACATTTGGCCTGCGATTAATCTAAGGAGCCCGTATCCTGCCCGTAACCCCTTTTCCGTGCGGCCTCTGTGCGGAGGCTGGAGGCGCCCGTCAGATTTTCGTACGGATTCACGGACTCCGCAGCCTTTACGATTTTGTTTCGCGAGAAGTTAAACAAATTTGAAAAAATCGTAAGCCCGTAGCCCGTATACATGTCATAGGTGGCATTGCACAATCCCCGCACGTGGGGCATTCACACGGCCATTGCACAGCTATCGCAAGGTTGCTGCTCGCTGCCCGTGCAGTATCCGTGATATTGAGCAGTCATCTTTGCATGGAAGCTGCACGGGCTCCGTACGATTTCCGTGCGGAGGCTGCGGAGACTGCACGGCTACTGCATTCAAATTGCACGATTTCCCTACAATCTCCGAGCAGCCTCTTCGGATTTGCCCTGGCCTGCCCCCGAGGGCCAATACAATAAATGGCACGATGCTCGTAGATAATGTAAACACAAACATCGTAGCCCGTAGCCTCCTACGATCTCTACGAAAAATCGTAGACTAATTTATCGTACGGCGCCCGGGGCAAATGTAATCCAGGCATAAGGCATAGTCGATGAATGCCGACGGGTGCTATGGTTTAGTTTTGTCTTAGTTTATTATCTGGTTTTTGTTATACAATTTTACCTGTTTATTGTACAGGGATCCCCACTTACAAGCTTAAGCTTCTCTCGGGTTCCCTAACCATTTTTACTTTGTATGTCCAACATGTTTTGTATATGTCCTACGAACATTGTTTGTATTTCTGAATGTTGTTAACAAAAAATGGTTGAACCAATAAATGAAATGAAATGAAAATGAACTACAAAAACATTAGAGCACAAAATTACAAAAAGAAACAAAGAATCGAAAAGATACAGACAGAGAGGGAGAGAGAGAGAGAGAGAGAGGGGGATGTTTTCATATTGACCCTTTTAAGATATACAGTGTATCTATTCTATTTCAGGGTTTCAAACAATAATCAAGAATGGGGGATTACAAGACAATTGCCTTGGTCCTGATGTTAATCATTATAGGTAAGTAATTATTTACAATCTCTTTATTTTGGTAACGTTAAATAAACACCTTACGTGCCCTGTTGTTTTATTTTTGTTTAGATATATTCAAATTTATATCCTGCATCAAAAATTTGTTGGCTTTTGATTGGTTGAGAGCTCGTCACATGACCAGAAATATTTGACCTATTTTTAGAAAGCACTATATGAGAGTACTATTTTGGTTTACTATTTGGGAGTTGAAAAAAAAAATTATTTTTATTTTTTAATTGAATCAATTTTTTTTCTTCAAATCTGAATTTAATGAAAACAAAATATTTTTAATCTTTTTAGATAAAAATTGACGATTTTTTTTGTTTTTTCCGAAAAATATATATTTTTTTTTTTTTTGTTAAAATAATTTTTTGATGCAGGATATAAAAAAAATATACCATGCCTTCTATTCGAGGTACTGGTTAAAATATGGGCCTCAGTGACTCCAAAAGTAACATTTGCTTCGGGGCTGCGCCCCTCAGCAAATAGTACTATTGGAGTCACCTCTTGCGCAAAGTTTTAACCAGAACCTCTCAAGGCAGTGTATATTTGTATAATATTTCGGCAATTGTTACTGGCAAGGCTTCGTGTCTACGACCAGAAAAGGGCAAGGCTAGCTGATGTAATGTGCTACTTTGTTGGTCGTTAATCAAGTATAATCAACACAACGAAAATATGTAAGACAGGTTTATATTCGAATTTTCACATGGCTCTTAATCTGCCTCCTTAAAACTGTCTATTTAAGATCGTGTTACAATTCGAATTTAGATGTGACCAAAATATTTCACCTCGTGTTGTTACGTGACGTATTTATTGAATTAAATTCAATGGAATGGACAAGGTGTATTGAAAAAATTAAAACGTACGACTCAAAAGTGATACATCTTGAGTTTACAAATAAAAATACATCATATAAAGTACATGCAAATAGTACGATGTAAAAAAGGCAAAATCCTAATTAAGACATACAGTACTAAAATTGATATGATAAAAGAAAGAAAAAGAAAAACAGGAGGAGACAAATAAAAGAAAAATAGAAAAAAGAAAGAGGGAGGAAACGGGGTTGACAGTTAATTCAGCGTTTCCATTTTTGTATGTTTATAACACCAGTAATAAAATGCAGTATCCAGTAGCCATGATCGGGCAGTCGCGGCGGTAAATCGAGATGGCGCTACCCGCGGACGCCGACCGATTTTAAACTTGCCGCCAAGTGACCAACTGATCTCCCAGCGGCGACCGAGCGGGGACTGGGCGGCGACCGCTCGGCTGCCTTTGACCTAGCGGCCATATAGCTCCGTTTAGTCTCATTTGACAACGCCCGTCCACGCCCCTACAAAAACATAAAAACAAAGAAAATGCAATAATTTTTCAATAATTTATTGCATTTTGCCCCGACCCCCAACATAAACAATTTTTCTATGTGGGCATGCCTTGAACCATAATGCATGGCCCTATAGAGGAATTTTTCCTGTTGGGGACTGGGGGAAAATGCAATGAATTATTGAAAATTTAATGCATTTTCTTTGTTTTTTTGTTTTTGTGGGGGCGTCGACGTACCCTAGCGCCCGCTGCGTACAGTCATGATTCATTGGCTAAGCAATGGCCTCGTTACTGTGAGCCCCCAGGATGAAAACCGTGTCGATGTGCTATATTAGTGCCCTTTTATGAGGCATTAATCCCCATTACTGTCAGTTATGACTTAAGGACGTAGGTCCCCTAGTTGATTAGCATAGTAGCATACACATGCTTTAGCAGTCACGCAAAACAAACAATCCCCAATTGTTATTCAATAAAATCTGAGAATGTATACTATTATCTAGATCTATTAGGAATAAATCATTGTCAAAATCATTCAATAAATTGGGGTAAAAATAATTATTCCACCATTATGACCAACAGTGTACATCTTTGTCACACTGCCTATTAGAGAGTTCGAACCAACTCCAAACGAACTGGTTCGTGGTCATTCGGAGTCATGTAATTTTGGTTCGGTGTTGGTTTGGTCTATGATCGGTCTCACGGGTGTAACTGAGGGATATCTAACTTCAGTTGCAAATAGATTGACATTCGCTCCTTTTAGAATAGTAAGAAGAGTAGTTGAGGATTAACAACAGGATAGTTTCCAAATACGCCGAATGGTTGGACATTAGTTGTAGAATAGTTGACGAACCTATCCATTTCTAAATCATAATTTTTTGTTTAATAGAGCAAGGTCTGTCTCCTAAATATCTTTATACTTTATACTTGGAAAGATACAGAGCAAAATGCTGAACAGGCTGAACCCACCATTTTTGTAGCGTAGAAATTCCACTGGAGGGGTGTGAGGTCGATTCGCCGACCATAACAAGTTATTTTAAAAAGAAGGAAAAAAAGAAGAACTTCAAGTTTATTTATTTACTATGTTTATACAGTGCATAACATAACCACATTTACAAAATACATATCTGATAATAATGACATTCTACATAGGTCTCAATAAGGAATAATTTAACATTAGTAACTTAACAATGTATCATTATTGACTTCCATTGACCTTCAAGACAATTTTTTTGTGGGGGGGGGGGAGGGAGATAATAAGTAAAAACAGAGATAAATGTGGATAAATACATTCATATTCCTTGACCACACTAACACTTGTTTCTTTCTTCATCTATTTTGGGGGATGCTTCCCTTGATTATCAACCTTGGTCAGCAGGATTCAAAGGAACCAGAGCAGGTAAGAATACTTTAATTTCATAGTCTCTTTATAGTGTATACAACTGAATTAAAATTATAAAGAACGTCACCAGTCAATCCACAGAGTTTGGCAGCCTAAAAAATGGGAGAGCGACGGAAGAAAAAAGAAGTAAAGAAAGAGAAAAGAAGGTAAAAAAGAAGAAGAGAGGATTTTATTTGTGATCGCTACCCTGAGTCAGGGGCGGATCCAGCCGGCAGCAGGGGAGGGGGCCCAAGAGGGGGCCCAATTCGTGAAAGAATAATTAGCGGCGAAACAGCCAGCCGGTGAATAAGTGGGAGGGGGGGGGAGCCCTCGAAATTTTGAAAAATCGCACCCCCCTTGAGCGCCAGGGGAGGGGGCCCATCCCCCCCTCAAAAGGTAAAATTTACGTGTTTTTAACCGTATTTTTTTCCCAGGGGAGGGAGCTCGGGCCCCCCGCCCCCTGGATCTGTCACTGCCGTGAGTAACAGATCGACAACGTATTGAATGGAATGGAAACCTCAATCCACCGCAATTTGTATACATATATGCATAAATAAATGGCGGATAGGGAGAGGGCGAATCGGCTGCGGTCCTTCCCCATTATTGTCGCGGAAACAAAAGGATAATCGAGAAAATCAGCAAGAAAGAAGAAAGAGAAAAGGAAGGGTGAGAAGAAAAAGAAAGGAAGGTGGAGGGAGAAATGAAATCGAGAGAGAGAGAGATAAAGAGAGGGGGAAAGACTTTAAAGAGCGTCCGATACGACAGGTGCCCAACGATTTTCTTGATTCCTGGTCCTTATTCATAAAGATAGAAGACGTTCCCGACACAACGCTTTGTTCTACTAAACTGTTCTTAGGAGAAAGTGTGTGTTAATATGTTGAAGAAAATAGACCAGATGGATGTTTCGTTCCTGGGACCTAGTAACGAGTTATTTTATTAAATTGTTATTAATGAATGAATTACAATACTTGGAAGCCAGTATATATGCATTGCGTGTTGCAAGCCTCAGACAAGCTTACATGTTGTCCAAAACAACTGTTACAAGCCAAACATCATACTTATTTAAAAAAAAAAAAGGGATAATTCTACGAATGAAGAACATACATTAATGACATATATCGTGACAGTAACCTTTAAATGAATTTCGTAACTATCATTGTTTTAAACCCGCTTTCTAAATTTAAAAGACAAAGTTCAAATTGTTACAAGGCAAAAATGAAGTAAAAACTAAGGAATGGGATCTTTTTGCTTCAAATAAAAGTTAAAATTGTTTTTTATCTTCTATCTCTTCAGAAGACACCTGTTACTAGCCATATATGCAATCGTATTATTTGTGATAGAAAATATGCGATAATCATTCGAATAAAAGAACATACCTCAATGTCCTCTTAATTGCAGAATTGTAGAACTGTGGTATTTTATTGACTCTTTAAACCCATCTCGGGGTATGAGAGTATAAACAAACATAAAAGTATAAATAACAAGGCAGAACTTGTAAACACAATTCGTATACGTTATACATACTTAATGACAGAGAGATACGAACAAAATAGATCTATGGTATTTTAAAGAAAAAACGTAAACAACGTATCCAACTAGTGATCAAATTACACGATAGAAAATATTAAAGATCAAACTTAAACATCGTAACCAACTAGTGATCAAGCTAAAGAGTTACAAAATGGGGTGTTTTACTATAAATATCAAGATGGTCATTGTAATTTACTTACGCTCCCCAAAACCCCCTCCCCGAAAAAGTCTACACAAAGAAAATAATAGTTTATTTTGATAGAAAATATTAAATATCAAACTTAAACAACATAACCAACTAGTGATCAACCTAAAGAGTTACAAACTAGGATGTTTTACTATAAATGTCAAGATGGTCATTGTAATTTACTCACGCTCCCCAAAACCCCCTCCCCGAAAAAGTCTACACAAAGAAAATATTAGTTTATTGTGATAGAAAATATTAAAGAACAAATTTAAACAACGTACCCAACTAGTGATCAACCTAAAGAGTTACAACTTGGGATGTTTTACTATAAATGTCACGATGGTCATCGTAATTTACTCACGCTCCCCAACCTCCCCCCCCCCCCGAAAAAGTCTACACAAAGAAAATATTGTGATAGAAAATATTAAAGATCAAACTTAAACAACGTAACAAACCAGTGATCAAGCTCAAGAGTAACAAAGAAGGATGTTTTACTATAAATGTCACGATGGCCATTGTAATTTACTAACCCTCCCCAACCCCCTTCCCCGAGTTTTCATTAAGAAGGTGAAAAAGTCTACACACTTTCTAGATTTACAATTCTAATTCCACCATTGTTAAATTCCAGGATTTTGGAGCTGTTCGGTCGTTAGCGATCAATGTAAGATTTGTAATTAATATAAGGGTAATTTCTCTCCTTCTTTAGTCGACTGTTCTGAAAACAGCCAGTGTGTGAACGGTGGTACCTGTGAGGCGGCCGGTACATGTACATGTGCAACGGGGTTTACTGGAGATACCTGCATTACAGCGGGTAAGATATATTAAGCTTTTACTGCTACTGCTAACAAAATTGTCCATTCTTATTAGAGAATTGCAGATCGAATTTGTGTTTTCTTCCCAATAATCTTTGCATTTTAATAAAGACCAAGTGCATATTGTTACAAGGCGCAAATGAAGCAACAACTTAGGGCTGGGACCTAATAATGCACGTAGAGAAATTAAGTTGGAAAAACATTATTAATGCAAACTATTTTTTGAAATGTCTATGTGGTTCATTACTATTCGTCCTATACATCTATTCACTTCTCCTTATATCTAAATAAGGATTCATTTTCAGGGGTAATCCCAACAACACTCACTCACAACGATTTTGACATTTACACATCGTATTACTTGAAATTAATGCTCTGAAAACATTACCGGAAGTTATCTTTTTGCTTTAAATGAAACTTACACTGGTGTTTTATCTGCTATCTCTTCAGAAAACACCTATTACTAGCCATATATAAAATCGTATTTTTTTGTGATAGAAAATATTAAAGAACAAATTTAAACAACGTAACCAACTAGTGATCAAGCTATAGAGTAACAAAGAAAGATGTTTTACTATAAATGCCACGATGATCTTTGTAATCTACTCACGCTCCTCAACCCCCCCCTCCCCGAGTTTTCATTAAGAAGGTAAAAAAGTCTACACACTTTCTAGATTTACAATTCTAATTCCACCATTCTTAAATTCCAGGATTTTGGAGCTGTTCGGTCGTTAGCGATCAATGTAAGATTTGTAATTAATGTAAGGGTAATTTCTCTCCTTCTTTAGTCGACTGTACTGAAAACAGCCAGTGTGTGAACGGTGGTACCTGTGAGGCGGCCGGTACATGTACATGTGCAACGGGGTTTACTGGAGCTACCTGCGTTACAGCGGGTAAGATATATTAAGCTTTTACTGCTACTGCTAACAAAATTGTCCATTCTTATTAGAGAACTACAGATCAAATTTGTATTTTCTTCTCAATAATCTTTGCATTTTAATAAAGACCAAGTGCATATTGTTACAAGGCGCAAATGAAGCAACAACTTAGGGCTGGGACCTAATAATGCACGTAGAGAAATTAAGTTGGAAAAACATTATTAATGCAAACTATTCTTTGAAATGTTTATGTGGTTCATTACTATTCGTCCTATACATTTATTCACTTCTCCTTATATCTAAATAAGGATTAATTTTCAGGGGTAATCCCAACAACACTCACTCACAACGATTTTGACATTTCCACATCGTATTACTTGAAATTAATGCTCTGAAAACATTACCGGAAGTTATCTTTTCGCTTCAAATGAAACTTACACTGGTGTTTTATCTGTTATCTCTTCAGAAAACACCTATTACTAGCCATATAAAATCGTATTTTTTGTGATAGAAAATATTAAAGAAAAAATTTAAACAACATAACCAACTAGTGATCAAGCTAAAGAGTAACAAAGAAGGATGTTTTACTATAAATGCCACGATGATCATTGTAATCTACTCACGCTCCTCAACCCCCCCCCTCCCCGAGTTTTCATTAAGAAGGTTAAAAAGTCTACACACTTTCTAGATTTACAATTCTAATTCCACCATTCTTAAATTCCAGGATTTTGGAGCTGTTCGGTCGTTAGCGATCAATGTAAGATTTGTAATTAATGTAAGGGTAATTTCTCTCCTTCTTTAGTCGACTGTACTGAAAACAGCCAGTGTGTGAACGGTGGTACCTGTGAGGCGGCCGGTACATGTACATGTGCAACGGGGTTTACTGGAGCTACCTGCGTTACAGCGGGTAAGATATATTAAGCTTTTACTGCTACTGCTAACAAAATTGTCCATTCTTATTAGAGAACTACAGATCGAATTTGTATTTTCTTCTAAATAAGTTTTGCATTTTAATAAAGACCAAGTGCATATTGTTACAAGGCGCAAATGAAGCAACAAATTAGGGCTGGGACCTAATAATGCACGTAGAGAAATTAAGTTGGAAAAACATTATTAGTGCAAACTATTCTTTGAAATGTTTATGTGGTTCATTACTATTCGTCCTATACATCTATTCACTTCTCCTTATATCTGAATAAGGATTCATTTTCAGGGGTAATCCCAACAACATTCACTCACAACGATTTTGACATTTCGACATCGTATTACTTGAAATTAATGCTCTGAAAACATTACCGGAAGTTATCTTTTTGCTTCAAATGAAACTTACACTGGTGTTTTATCTGCTATGTCTTCAGAAAACACCTATTACTAGCCATATATAAAATCATATTTTTTTGTGATAGAAAATATTAAAGAACAAATTTAAACAACGTAACCAACTAGTGATCAAGCTATAGAGTAACAAAGAAAGATGTTTTACTATAAATGCCACGATGATCTTTGTAATCTACTTACGCTCCTCAACCCCCCCTCCCCGAGTTTTAATTAAGAAGGTAAAAAAGTCTACACACTTTCTAGATTTACAATTCTAATTCCACCATTCTTAAATTCCAGGATTTTGGAGCTGTTCGGTCGTTAGCGATCAATGTAAGATTTGTAATTAATATAAGGGTAATTTCTCTCCTTCTTTAGTCGACTGTACTGAAAACAGCCAGTGTGTGAACGGTGGTACCTGTGAGGCGGCCGGTACATGTACATGTGCAACGGGGTTTACTGGAGCTACCTGCGTTACAGCGGGTAAGATATATTAAGCTTTTACTGCTACTGCTAACAAAATTGTCCATTCTTATTAGAGAACTACAGATCGAATTTGAATTTTCTTCTCAATAATCTTTGCATTTTAATAAAGACCAAGTGCATATTGTTACAAGGCGCAAATGAAGCAACAACTTAGGGCTGGGACCTAATAATGCACGTAGAGAAATTAAGTTGGAAAAACATTATTAATGCAAACTATTCTTTGAAATGTTTATGTGGTTCATTACTATTCGTCCTATACATTTATTCACTTCTCCTTATATCTAAATAAGGATTAATTTTCAGGGGTAATCCCAACAACACTCACTCACAACGATTTTGACATTTCCACATCGTATTACTTGAAATTAATGCTCTGAAAACATTACCGGAAGTTATCTTTTTGCTTCAAATGAAACTTACACTGGTGTTTTATCTGTTATCTCTTCAGAAAACACCTATTACTAGCCATATAAAATCGTATTTTTTGTGATAGAAAATATTAAAGAAAAAATTTAAACAACATAACCAACTAGTGATCAAGCTAAAGAGTAACAAAGAAGGATGTTTTACTATAAATGCCACGATGATCATTGTAATCTACTCACGCTCCTCAACCCCCCCCCCTCCCCGAGTTTTCATTAAGAAGGTTAAAAAGTCTACACATTTTCTAGATTTACAATTCTAATTCCACCATTCTTAAATTCCAGGATTTTGGAGCTGTTCGGTCGTTAGCGATCAATGTTAGATTTGTAATTAATGTAAGGGTAATTTCTCTCCTTCTTTAGTCGACTGTACTGAAAACAGCCAGTGTGTGAACGGTGGTACCTGTGAGGCGGCCGGTACATGTACATGTGCAACGGGGTTTACTGGAGCTACCTGCGTTACAGCGGGTAAGATATATTAAGCTTTTACTGCTACTGCTAACAAAATTGTCCATTCTTATTAGAGAACTACAGATCGAATTTGTATTTTCTTCTCAATAATCTTTGCATTTTAATAAAGACCAAGTGCATATTGTTACAAGGCGCAAATGAAGCAACAACTTAGGGCTGGGACCTAATAATGCACGTAGAGAAATTAAGTTGGAAAAACATTATTAATGCAAACTATTTTTTGAAATGTCTATGTGGTTCATTACTATTCGTCCTATACATTTATTCACTTCTCCTTATATCTAAATAAGGATTAATTTTCAGGGGTAATCCCAACAACACTCACTCACAACGATTTTGACATTTACACATCGTATTACTTGAAATTAATGCTCTGAAAACATTACCGGAAGTTATCTTTTCGCTTCAAATGAAACTTACACTGGTGTTTTATCTGTTATCTCTTCAGAAAACACCTATTACTAGCCATATAAAATCGTATTTTTTGTGATAGAAAATATTAAAGAAAAAATTTAAACAACATAACCAACTAGTGATCAAGCTAAAGAGTAACAAAGAAGGATGTTTTACTATAAATGCCACGATGATCATTGTAATCTACTCACGCTCCTCAACCCCCCCCCTCCCCGAGTTTTCATTAAGAAGGTTAAAAAGTCTACACACTTTCTAGATTTACAATTCTAATTCCACCATTCTTAAATTCCAGGATTTTGGAGCTGTTCGGTCGTTAGCGATCAATGTAAGATTTGTAATTAATGTAAGGGTAATTTCTCTCCTTCTTTAGTCGACTGTACTGAAAACAGCCAGTGTGTGAACGGTGGTACCTGTGAGGCGGCCGGTACATGTACATGTGCAACGGGGTTTACTGGAGCTACCTGCGTTACAGCGGGTAAGATATATTAAGCTTTTACTGCTACTGCTAACAAAATTGTCCATTCTTATTAGAGAACTACAGATCGAATTTGTATTTTCTTCTAAATAAGTTTTGCATTTTAATAAAGACCAAGTGCATATTGTTACAAGGCGCAAATGAAGCAACAAATTAGGGCTGGGACCTAATAATGCACGTAGAGAAATTAAGTTGGAAAAACATTATTAGTGCAAACTATTCTTTGAAATGTTTATGTGGTTCATTACTATTCGTCCTATACATCTATTCACTTCTCCTTATATCTGAATAAGGATTCATTTTCAGGGGTAATCCCAACAACATTCACTCACAACGATTTTGACATTTCGACATCGTATTACTTGAAATTAATGCTCTGAAAACATTACCGGAAGTTATCTTTTTGCTTCAAATGAAACTTACACTGGTGTTTTATCTGCTATGTCTTCAGAAAACACCTATTACTAGCCATATATAAAATCATATTTTTTTGTGATAGAAAATATTAAAGAACAAATTTAAACAACGTAACCAACTAGTGATCAAGCTATAGAGTAACAAAGAAAGATGTTTTACTATAAATGCCACGATGATCTTTGTAATCTACTTACGCTCCTCAACCCCCCCTCCCCGAGTTTTAATTAAGAAGGTAAAAAAGTCTACACACTTTCTAGATTTACAATTCTAATTCCACCATTCTTAAATTCCAGGATTTTGGAGCTGTTCGGTCGTTAGCGATCAATGTAAGATTTGTAATTAATATAAGGGTAATTTCTCTCCTTCTTTAGTCGACTGTACTGAAAACAGCCAGTGTGTGAACGGTGGTACCTGTGAGGCGGCCGGTACATGTACATGTGCAACGGGGTTTACTGGAGCTACCTGCGTTACAGCGGGTAAGATATATTAAGCTTTTACTGCTACTGCTAACAAAATTGTCCATTCTTATTAGAGAACTACAGATCGAATTTGAATTTTCTTCTCAATAATCTTTGCATTTTAATAAAGACCAAGTGCATATTGTTACAAGGCGCAAATGAAGCAACAACTTAGGGCTGGGACCTAATAATGCACGTAGAGAAATTAAGTTGGAAAAACATTATTAATGCAAACTATTCTTTGAAATGTTTATGTGGTTCATTACTATTCGTCCTATACATTTATTCACTTCTCCTTATATCTAAATAAGGATTAATTTTCAGGGGTAATCCCAACAACACTCACTCACAACGATTTTGACATTTCCACATCGTATTACTTGAAATTAATGCTCTGAAAACATTACCGGAAGTTATCTTTTTGCTTCAAATGAAACTTACACTGGTGTTTTATCTGTTATCTCTTCAGAAAACACCTATTACTAGCCATATAAAATCGTATTTTTTGTGATAGAAAATATTAAAGAAAAAATTTAAACAACATAACCAACTAGTGATCAAGCTAAAGAGTAACAAAGAAGGATGTTTTACTATAAATGCCACGATGATCATTGTAATCTACTCACGCTCCTCAACCCCCCCCCCCTCCCCGAGTTTTCATTAAGAAGGTTAAAAAGTCTACACATTTTCTAGATTTACAATTCTAATTCCACCATTCTTAAATTCCAGGATTTTGGAGCTGTTCGGTCGTTAGCGATCAATGTTAGATTTGTAATTAATGTAAGGGTAATTTCTCTCCTTCTTTAGTCGACTGTACTGAAAACAGCCAGTGTGTGAACGGTGGTACCTGTGAGGCGGCCGGTACATGTACATGTGCAACGGGGTTTACTGGAGCTACCTGCGTTACAGCGGGTAAGATATATTAAGCTTTTACTGCTACTGCTAACAAAATTGTCCATTCTTATTAGAGAACTACAGATCGAATTTGTATTTTCTTCTCAATAATCTTTGCATTTTAATAAAGACCAAGTGCATATTGTTACAAGGCGCAAATGAAGCAACAACTTAGGGCTGGGACCTAATAATGCACGTAGAGAAATTAAGTTGGAAAAACATTATTAATGCAAACTATTTTTTGAAATGTCTATGTGGTTCATTACTATTCGTCCTATACATTTATTCACTTATCCTTATATCTAAATAAGGATTCATTTTCAGGGGTAATCCCAACAACACTCACTCACAACGATTTTGACATTTACACATCGTATTACTTGAAATTAATGCTCTGAAAACATTACCGGAAGTTATCTTTTTGCTTTAAATGAAACTTACACTGGTGTTTTATCTGCTATCTCTTCAGAAAACACCTATTACTAGCCATATATAAAATCGTATTTTTTTGTGATAGAAAATATTAAAGAACAAATTTAAACAACGTAACCAACTAGTGATCAAGCTATAGAGTAACAAAGAAAGATGTTTTACTATAAATGCCACGATGATCTTTGTAATCTACTCACGCTCCTCAACCCCCCCCTCCCCGAGTTTTCATTAAGAAGGTAAAAAAGTCTACACACTTTCTAGATTTACAATTCTAATTCCACCATTCTTAAATTCCAGGATTTTGGAGCTGTTCGGTCGTTAGCGATCAATGTAAGATTTGTAATTAATGTAAGGGTAATTTCTCTCCTTCTTTAGTCGACTGTACTGAAAACAGCCAGTGTGTGAACGGTGGTACCTGTGAGGCGGCCGGTACATGTACATGTGCAACGGGGTTTACTGGAGCTACCTGCGTTACAGCGGGTAAGATATATTAAGCTTTTACTGCTACTGCTAACAAAATTGTCCATTCTTATTAGAGAACTACAGATCAAATTTGTATTTTCTTCTCAATAATCTTTGCATTTTAATAAAGACCAAGTGCATATTGTTACAAGGCGCAAATGAAGCAACAACTTAGGGCTGGGACCTAATAATGCACGTAGAGAAATTAAGTTGGAAAAACATTATTAATGCAAACTATTCTTTGAAATGTTTATGTGGTTCATTACTATTCGTCCTATACATTTATTCACTTCTCCTTATATCTAAATAAGGATTAATTTTCAGGGGTAATCCCAACAACACTCACTCACAACGATTTTGACATTTCCACATCGTATTACTTGAAATTAATGCTCTGAAAACATTACCGGAAGTTATCTTTTCGCTTCAAATGAAACTTACACTGGTGTTTTATCTGTTATCTCTTCAGAAAACACCTATTACTAGCCATATAAAATCGTATTTTTTGTGATAGAAAATATTAAAGAAAAAATTTAAACAACATAACCAACTAGTGATCAAGCTAAAGAGTAACAAAGAAGGATGTTTTACTATAAATGCCACGATGATCATTGTAATCTACTCACGCTCCTCAACCCCCCCCCTCCCCGAGTTTTCATTAAGAAGGTTAAAAAGTCTACACACTTTCTAGATTTACAATTCTAATTCCACCATTCTTAAATTCCAGGATTTTGGAGCTGTTCGGTCGTTAGCGATCAATGTAAGATTTGTAATTAATATAAGGGTAATTTCTCTCCTTCTTTAGTCGACTGTACTGAAAACAGCCAGTGTGTGAACGGTGGTACCTGTGAGGCGGCCGGTACATGTACATGTGCAACGGGGTTTACTGGAGCTACCTGCGTTACAGCGGGTAAGATATATTAAGCTTTTACTGCTACTGCTAACAAAATTGTCCATTCTTATTAGAGAACTACAGATCGAATTTGAATTTTCTTCTCAATAATCTTTGCATTTTAATAAAGACCAAGTGCATATTGTTACAAGGCGCAAATGAAGCAACAACTTAGGGCTGGGACCTAATAATGCACGTAGAGAAATTAAGTTGGAAAAACATTATTAATGCAAACTATTCTTTGAAATGTTTATGTGGTTCATTACTATTCGTCCTATACATTTATTCACTTCTCCTTATATCTAAATAAGGATTAATTTTCAGGGGTAATCCCAACAACACTCACTCACAACGATTTTGACATTTCCACATCGTATTACTTGAAATTAATGCTCTGAAAACATTACCGGAAGTTATCTTTTCGCTTCAAATGAAACTTACACTGGTGTTTTATCTGTTATCTCTTCAGAAAACACCTATTACTAGCCATATAAAATCGTATTTTTTGTGATAGAAAATATTAAAGAAAAAATTTAAACAACATAACCAACTAGTGATCAAGCTAAAGAGTAACAAAGAAGGATGTTTTACTATAAATGCCACGATGATCATTGTAATCTACTCACGCTCCTCAACCCCCCCCCTCCCCGAGTTTTCATTAAGAAGGTTAAAAAGTCTACACACTTTCTAGATTTACAATTCTAATTCCACCATTCTTAAATTCCAGGATTTTGGAGCTGTTCGGTCGTTAGCGATCAATGTAAGATTTGTAATTAATATAAGGGTAATTTCTCTCCTTCTTTAGTCGACTGTACTGAAAACAGCCAGTGTGTGAACGGTGGTACCTGTGAGGCGGCCGGTACATGTACATGTGCAACGGGGTTTACTGGAGCTACCTGCGTTACAGCGGGTAAGATATATTAAGCTTTTACTGCTACTGCTAACAAAATTGTCCATTCTTATTAGAGAACTACAGATCGAATTTGAATTTTCTTCTCAATAATCTTTGCATTTTAATAAAGACCAAGTGCATATTGTTACAAGGCGCAAATGAAGCAACAACTTAGGGCTGGGACCTAATAATGCACGTAGAGAAATTAAGTTGGAAAAACATTATTAATGCAAACTATTCTTTGAAATGTTTATGTGGTTCATTACTATTCGTCCTATACATTTATTCACTTCTCCTTATATCTAAATAAGGATTAATTTTCAGGGGTAATCCCAACAACACTCACTCACAACGATTTTGACATTTCCACATCGTATTACTTGAAATTAATGCTCTGAAAACATTACCGGAAGTTATCTTTTTGCTTCAAATGAAACTTACACTGGTGTTTTATCTGTTATCTCTTCAGAAAACACCTATTACTAGCCATATAAAATCGTATTTTTTGTGATAGAAAATATTAAAGAAAAAATTTAAACAACATAACCAACTAGTGATCAAGCTAAAGAGTAACAAAGAAGGATGTTTTACTATAAATGCCACGATGATCATTGTAATCTACTCACGCTCCTCAACCCCCCCCCCTCCCCGAGTTTTCATTAAGAAGGTTAAAAAGTCTACACATTTTCTAGATTTACAATTCTAATTCCACCATTCTTAAATTCCAGGATTTTGGAGCTGTTCGGTCGTTAGCGATCAATGTTAGATTTGTAATTAATGTAAGGGTAATTTCTCTCCTTCTTTAGTCGACTGTACTGAAAACAGCCAGTGTGTGAACGGTGGTACCTGTGAGGCGGCCGGTACATGTACATGTGCAACGGGGTTTACTGGAGCTACCTGCGTTACAGCGGGTAAGATATATTAAGCTTTTACTGCTACTGCTAACAAAATTGTCCATTCTTATTAGAGAACTACAGATCGAATTTGTATTTTCTTCTCAATAATCTTTGCATTTTAATAAAGACCAAGTGCATATTGTTACAAGGCGCAAATGAAGCAACAACTTAGGGCTGGGACCTAATAATGCACGTAGAGAAATTAAGTTGGAAAAACATTATTAATGCAAACTATTCTTTGAAATGTTTATGGGGTTCATTACTATTCGTCCTATACATCTATTCACTTCTCCTTATATCTGAATAAGGATTCATTTTCAGGGGTAATCCCAACAACATTCACTCACAACGATTTTGACATTTCCACATCGTATTACTTGAAATTAATGCTCTGAAAACATTACCGGAAGTTATCTTTTTGCTTCAAATGAAACTTACACTGGTGTTTTATCTGCTATGTCTTCAGAAAACACCTATTACTAGCCATATATAAAATCGTATTTTTTTGTGATAGAAAATATTAAAGAACAAATTTAAACAACGTAACCAACTAGTGATCAAGCTATAGAGTAACAAAGAAAGATGTTTTACTATAAATGCCACGATGATCTTTGTAATCTACTCACGCTCCTCAACCCCCCCTCCCCGAGTTTTCATTAAGAAGGTAAAAAAGTCTACACACTTTCTAGATTTAAAATTCTAATTCCACCATTCTTAAATTCCAGGATTTTGGAGCTGTTCGGTCGTTAGCGATCAATGTAAGATTTGTAATTAATATAAGGGTAATTTCTCTCCTTCTTTAGTCGACTGTACTGAAAACAGCCAGTGTGTGAACGGTGGTACCTGTGAGGCGGCCGGTACATGTACATGTGCAACGGGGTTTACTGGAGCTACCTGCGTTACAGCGGGTAAGATATATTAAGCTTTTACTGCTACTGCTAACAAAATTGTCCATTCTTATTAGAGAACTACAGATCGAATTTGAATTTTCTTCTCAATAGTCTTTGCATTTTAATAAAGACCAAGTGCATATTGTTACAAGGCGCAAATGAAGCAACAACTTAGGGCTGGGACCTAATAATGCACGTAGAGAAATTAAGTTGGAAAAACATTATTAATGCAAACTATTCTTTGAAATGTTTATGTGGTTCATTACTATTCGTCCTATTCATCTATTCACTTCTCCTTATATCTATATAAGGATTCATTTTGAGGGGGAATCCCAACAAAACTCACTCACAACGATTTTGACATTTCCACATCGTATTACTTGAAATTAATGCTCTGAAAACATTACCGGAAGTTATCTTTTTGCTTCAAATGAAACTTACACTGGTGTTTTAATCTGCTATCTTTTCAGAAGACACCTGTTACTAGCCATATATAAAAGCGTATTTTTTGTGATGGAAAATATTAAAGATCAAACTTAAACAACGTAAGCAACTAGTAATCAAGCTAAAGAGTAACAAAGAAGGATGTTTTACTATAAATGCCACGATGGTCATTGTAATTTCCTTACCCTCCCCAACCCCCTTCCCCGAGTTTTCATTAAGAAGGTGAAAAAGTCTACACACTTTCTAGATTTACAATTCTAATTAGACCATTCTTAAATTCCAGGATTTTGGAGCTGTTCGGTCGATAGCGATCAATGTAAGATTTGTAATTAATGTAAGGGTAATTTCTCTCCTTCTTTAGTCGACTGTACTGAAAACAGCCAGTGTGTGAACGGTGGTACCTGTGAGGCGGCCGGTACATGTACATGTGCAACGGGGTTTACTGGAGCTACCTGCGTTACAGCGGGTAAGATATATTAAGCTTTTACTGCTACTGCTAACAAAATTGTCCATTCTTATTAGAGAACTACAGATCGAATTTGTATTTTCTTCTCAATAATCTTTGCATTTTAATAAAGACCAAGTGCATATTGTTACAAGGCGCAAATGAAGCAACAACTTAGGGCTGGGACCTAATAATGCACGTAGAGAAATTAAGTTGGAAAAACATTATTAATGCAAACTATTCTTTGAAATGTTTATGTGGTTCATTACTATTCGTCCTATACATTTATTCACTTCTCCTTATATCTGAATAAGGATTCATTTTCAGGGGTAATCCCAACAACATTCACTCACAACGATTTTGACATTTCCACATCGTATTACTTGAAATTAATGCTCTGAAAACATTACCGGAAGTTATCTTTTTGCTTCAAATGAAACTTACACTGGTGTTTTATCTGCTATGTCTTCAGAAAACACCTATTACTAGCCATATATAAAATCGTATTTTTTTGTGATAGAAAATATTAAAAAACAAATTTAAACAACGTAACCAACTAGTGATCAAGCTATAGAGTAACAAAGAAAGATGTTTTACTATAAATGCCACGATGATCTTTGTAATCTACTCACGCTCCTCAACCCCCCCTCCCCGAGTTTTCATTAAGAAGGTAAAAAAGTCTACACACTTTCTAGATTTAAAATTCTAATTCCACCATTCTTAAATTCCAGGATTTTGGAGCTGTTCGGTCGTTAGCGATCAATGTAAGATTTGTAATTAATATAAGGGTAATTTCTCTCCTTCTTTAGTCGACTGTACTGAAAACAGCCAGTGTGTGAACGGTGGTACCTGTGAGGCGGCCGGTACATGTACATGTGCAACGGGGTTTACTGGAGCTACCTGCGTTACAGCGGGTAAGATATATTAAGCTTTTACTGCTACTGCTAACAAAATTGTCCATTCTTATTAGAGAACTACAGATCGAATTTGAATTTTCTTCTCAATAGTCTTTGCATTTTAATAAAGACCAAGTGCATATTGTTACAAGGCGCAAATGAAGCAACAACTTAGGGCTGGGACCTAATAATGCACGTAGAGAAATTAAGTTGGAAAAACATTATTAATGCAAACTATTCTTTGAAATGTTTATGTGGTTCATTACTATTCGTCCTATTCATCTATTCACTTCTCCTTATATCTATATAAGGATTCATTTTGAGGGGGAATCCCAACAAAACTCACTCACAACGATTTTGACATTTCCACATCGTATTACTTGAAATTAATGCTCTGAAAACATTACCGGAAGTTATCTTTTTGCTTCAAATGAAATTTACACTGGTGTTTTAATCTGCTATCTTTTCAGAAGACACCTGTTACTAGCCATATATAAAAGCGTATTTTTTGTGATGGAAAATATTAAAGATCAAACTTAAACAACGTAAGCAACTAGTAATCAAGCTAAAGAGTAACAAAGAAGGATGTTTTACTATAAATGCCACGATGGTCATTGTAATTTCCTTACCCTCCCCAACCCCCTTCCCCGAGTTTTCATTAAGAAGGTGAAAAAGTCTACACACTTTCTAGATTTACAATTCTAATTAGACCATTCTTAAATTCCAGGATTTTGGGGCTGTTCGGTCGATAGCGATCAATGTAAGATTTGTAATTAATGTAAGGGTAATTTCTCTCCTTCTTTAGTCGACTGTACTGAAAACAGCCAGTGTGTGAACGGTGGTACCTGTGAGGCGGCCGGTACATGTACATGTGCAACGGGGTTTACTGGAGCTACCTGCGTTACAGCGGGTAAGATATATTAAGCTTTTACTGCTACTGCTAACAAAATTGTCCATTCTTATTAGAGAACTACAGATCGAATTTGTATTTTCTTCTCAATAATCTTTGCATTTTAATAAAGACCAAGTGCATATTGTTACAAGGCGCAAATGAAGCAACAACTTAGGGCTGGGACCTAATAATGCACGTAGAGAAATTAAGTTGGAAAAACATTATTAGTGCAAACTATTCTTTGAAATGTTTATGTGGTTCATTACTATTCGTCCTATACATCTATTCACTTCTCCTTATATCTGAATAAGGATTCATTTTCAGGGGTAATCCCAACAACATTCACTCACAACGATTTTGACATTTCGACATCGTATTACTTGAAATTAATGCTCTGAAAACATTACCGGAAGTTATCTTTTTGCTTCAAATGAAACTTACACTGGTGTTTTATCTGCTATGTCTTCAGAAAACACCTATTACTAGCCATATATAAAATCGTATTTTTTTGTGATAGAAAATATTAAAGAACAAATTTAAACAACGTAACCAACTAGTGATCAAGCTATAGAGTAACAAAGAAAGATGTTTTACTATAAATGCCACGATGATCTTTGTAATCTACTCACGCTCCTCAACCCCCCCTCCCCGAGTTTTCATTAAGAAGGTAAAAAAGTCTACACACTTTCTAGATTTAAAATTCTAATTCCACCATTCTTAAATTCCAGGATTTTGGAGCTGTTCGGTCGTTAGCGATCAATGTAAGATTTGTAATTAATATAAGGGTAATTTCTCTCCTTCTTTAGTCGACTGTACTGAAAACAGCCAGTGTGTGAACGGTGGTACCTGTGAGGCGGCCGGTACATGTACATGTGCAACGGGGTTTACTGGAGCTACCTGCGTTACAGCGGGTAAGATATATTAAGCTTTTACTGCTACTGCTAACAAAATTGTCCATTCTTATTAGAGAACTACAGATCGAATTTGAATTTTCTTCTCAATAGTCTTTGCATTTTAATAAAGACCAAGTGCATATTGTTACAAGGCGCAAATGAAGCAACAACTTAGGGCTGGGACCTAATAATGCACGTAGAGAAATTAAGTTGGAAAAACATTATTAATGCAAACTATTCTTTGAAATGTTTATGTGGTTCATTACTATTCGTCCTATTCATCTATTCACTTCTCCTTATATCTATATAAGGATTCATTTTGAGGGGGAATCCCAACAAAACTCACTCACAACGATTTTGACATTTCCACATCGTATTACTTGAAATTAATGCTCTGAAAACATTACCGGAAGTTATCTTTTTGCTTCAAATGAAACTTACACTGGTGTTTTAATCTGCTATCTTTTCAGAAGACACCTGTTACTAGCCATATATAAAAGCGTATTTTTTGTGATGGAAAATATTAAAGATCAAACTTAAACAACGTAAGCAACTAGTAATCAAGCTAAAGAGTAACAAAGAAGGATGTTTTACTATAAATGCCACGATGGTCATTGTAATTTCCTTACCCTCCCCAACCCCCTTCCCCGAGTTTTCATTAAGAAGGTGAAAAAGTCTACACACTTTCTAGATTTACAATTCTAATTAGACCATTCTTAAATTCCAGGATTTTGGGGCTGTTCGGTCGATAGCGATCAATGTAAGATTTGTAATTAATGTAAGGGTAATTTCTCTCCTTCTTTAGTCGACTGTACTGAAAACAGCCAGTGTGTGAACGGTGGTACCTGTGAGGCGGCCGGTACATGTACATGTGCAACGGGGTTTACTGGAGCTACCTGCGTTACAGCGGGTAAGATATATTAAGCTTTTACTGCTACTGCTAACAAAATTGTCCATTCTTATTAGAGAACTACAGATCGAATTTGTATTTTCTTCTCAATAATCTTTGCATTTTAATAAAGACCAAGTGCATATTGTTACAAGGCGCAAATGAAGCAACAACTTAGGGCTGGGACCTAATAATGCACGTAGAGAAATTAAGTTGGAAAAACATTATTAATGCAAACTATTCTTTGAAATGTTTATGTGGTTCATTACTATTCGTCCTATACATTTATTCACTTCTCCTTATATCTAAATAAGGATTAATTTTCAGGGGTAATCCCAACAACACTCACTCACAACGATTTTGACATTTCCACATCGTATTACTTGAAATTAATGCTCTGAAAACATTACCGGAAGTTATCTTTTTGCTTCAAATGAAACTTACACTGGTGTTTTATCTGTTATCTCTTCAGAAAACACCTATTACTAGCCATATAAAATCGTCTTTTTTGTGATAGAAAATATTAAAGAAAAAATTTAAACAACATAACCAACTAGTGATCAAGCTAAAGAGTAACAAAGAAGGATGTTTTACTATAAATGCCACGATGATCATTGTAATCTACTCACGCTCCTCAACCCCCCCCTCCCCGAGTTTTCATTAAGAAGGTTAAAAAGTCTACACATTTTCTAGATTTACAATTCTAATTCCACCATTCTTAAATTCCAGGATTTTGGAGCTGTTCGGTCGTTAGCGATCAATGTTAGATTTGTAATTAATGTAAGGGTAATTTCTCTCCTTCTTTAGTCGACTGTACTGAAAACAGCCAGTGTGTGAACGGTGGTACCTGTGAGGCGGCCGGTACATGTACATGTGCAACGGGGTTTACTGGAGCTACCTGCGTTACAGCGGGTAAGATATATTAAGCTTTTACTGCTACTGCTAACAAAATTGTCCATTCTTATTAGAGAACTACAGATCGAATTTGTATTTTCTTCTCAATAATCTTTGCATTTTAATAAAGACCAAGTGCATATTGTTACAAGGCGCAAATGAAGCAACAACTTAGGGCTGGGACCTAATAATGCACGTAGAGAAATTAAGTTGGAAAAACATTATTAATGCAAACTATTCTTTGAAATGTTTATGGGGTTCATTACTATTCGTCCTATACATCTATTCACTTCTCCTTATATCTGAATAAGGATTCATTTTCAGGGGTAATCCCAACAACATTCACTCACAACGATTTTGACATTTCCACATCGTATTACTTGAAATTAATGCTCTGAAAACATTACCGGAAGTTATCTTTTTGCTTCAAATGAAACTTACACTGGTGTTTTATCTGCTATGTCTTCAGAAAACACCTATTACTAGCCATATATAAAATCGTATTTTTTTGTGATAGAAAATATTAAAGAACAAATTTAAACAACGTAACCAACTAGTGATCAAGCTATAGAGTAACAAAGAAAGATGTTTTACTATAAATGCCACGATGATCTTTGTAATCTACTCACGCTCCTCAACCCCCCCTCCCCGAGTTTTCATTAAGAAGGTAAAAAAGTCTACACACTTTCTAGATTTAAAATTCTAATTCCACCATTCTTAAATTCCAGGATTTTGGAGCTGTTCGGTCGTTAGCGATCAATGTAAGATTTGTAATTAATATAAGGGTAATTTCTCTCCTTCTTTAGTCGACTGTACTGAAAACAGCCAGTGTGTGAACGGTGGTACCTGTGAGGCGGCCGGTACATGTACATGTGCAACGGGGTTTACTGGAGCTACCTGCGTTACAGCGGGTAAGATATATTAAGCTTTTACTGCTACTGCTAACAAAATTGTCCATTCTTATTAGAGAACTACAGATCGAATTTGAATTTTCTTCTCAATAGTCTTTGCATTTTAATAAAGACCAAGTGCATATTGTTACAAGGCGCAAATGAAGCAACAACTTAGGGCTGGGACCTAATAATGCACGTAGAGAAATTAAGTTGGAAAAACATTATTAATGCAAACTATTCTTTGAAATGTTTATGTGGTTCATTACTATTCGTCCTATTCATCTATTCACTTCTCCTTATATCTATATAAGGATTCATTTTGAGGGGGAATCCCAACAAAACTCACTCACAACGATTTTGACATTTCCACATCGTATTACTTGAAATTAATGCTCTGAAAACATTACCGGAAGTTATCTTTTTGCTTCAAATGAAACTTACACTGGTGTTTTAATCTGCTATCTTTTCAGAAGACACCTGTTACTAGCCATATATAAAAGCGTATTTTTTGTGATGGAAAATATTAAAGATCAAACTTAAACAACGTAAGCAACTAGTAATCAAGCTAAAGAGTAACAAAGAAGGATGTTTTACTATAAATGCCACGATGGTCATTGTAATTTCCTTACCCTCCCCAACCCCCTTCCCCGAGTTTTCATTAAGAAGGTGAAAAAGTCTACACACTTTCTAGATTTACAATTCTAATTAGACCATTCTTAAATTCCAGGATTTTGGGGCTGTTCGGTCGATAGCGATCAATGTAAGATTTGTAATTAATGTAAGGGTAATTTCTCTCCTTCTTTAGTCGACTGTACTGAAAACAGCCAGTGTGTGAACGGTGGTACCTGTGAGGCGGCCGGTACATGTACATGTGCAACGGGGTTTACTGGAGCTACCTGCGTTACAGCGGGTAAGATATATTAAGCTTTTACTGCTACTGCTAACAAAATTGTCCATTCTTATTAGAGAACTACAGATCGAATTTGTATTTTCTTCTCAATAATCTTTGCATTTTAATAAAGACCAAGTGCATATTGTTACAAGGCGCAAATGAAGCAACAACTTAGGGCTGGGACCTAATAATGCACGTAGAGAAATTAAGTTGGAAAAACATTATTAGTGCAAACTATTCTTTGAAATGTTTATGGGGTTCATTACTATTCGTCCTATACATCTATTCACTTCTCCTTATATCTGAATAAGGATTCATTTTCAGGGGTAATCCCAACAACATTCACTCACAACGATTTTGACATTTCCACATCGTATTACTTGAAATTAATGCTCTGAAAACATTACCGGAAGTTATCTTTTTGCTTCAAATGAAACTTACACTGGTGTTTTATCTGCTATGTCTTCAGAAAACACCTATTACTAGCCATATATAAAATCGTATTTTTTTGTGATAGAAAATATTAAAGAACAAATTTAAACAACGTAACCAACTAGTGATCAAGCTATAGAGTAACAAAGAAAGATGTTTTACTATAAATGCCACGATGATCTTTGTAATCTACTCACGCTCCTCAACCCCCCCTCCCCGAGTTTTCATTAAGAAGGTAAAAAAGTCTACACACTTTCTAGATTTAAAATTCTAATTCCACCATTCTTAAATTCCAGGATTTTGGAGCTGTTCGGTCGTTAGCGATCAATGTAAGATTTGTAATTAATATAAGGGTAATTTCTCTCCTTCTTTAGTCGACTGTACTGAAAACAGCCAGTGTGTGAACGGTGGTACCTGTGAGGCGGCCGGTACATGTACATGTGCAACGGGGTTTACTGGAGCTACCTGCGTTACAGCGGGTAAGATATATTAAGCTTTTACTGCTACTGCTAACAAAATTGTCCATTCTTATTAGAGAACTACAGATCGAATTTGAATTTTCTTCTCAATAGTCTTTGCATTTTAATAAAGACCAAGTGCATATTGTTACAAGGCGCAAATGAAGCAACAACTTAGGGCTGGGACCTAATAATGCACGTAGAGAAATTAAGTTGGAAAAACATTATTAATGCAAACTATTCTTTGAAATGTTTATGTGGTTCATTACTATTCGTCCTATTCATCTATTCACTTCTCCTTATATCTATATAAGGATTCATTTTGAGGGGGAATCCCAACAAAACTCACTCACAACGATTTTGACATTTCCACATCGTATTACTTGAAATTAATGCTCTGAAAACATTACCGGAAGTTATCTTTTTGCTTCAAATGAAACTTACACTGGTGTTTTAATCTGCTATCTTTTCAGAAGACACCTGTTACTAGCCATATATAAAAGCGTATTGTTTGTGATGGAAAATATTAAAGATCAAACTTAAACAACGTAAGCAACTAGTAATCAAGCTAAAGAGTAACAAAGAAAGATGTTTTACTATAAATGCCACGATGATCTTTGTAATCTACTCACGCTCCTCAACCCCCCTCCCCGAGTTTTCATTAAGAAGGTAAAAAAGTCTACACACTTTCTAGATTTAAAATTCTAATTCCACCATTCTTAAATTCCAGGATTTTGGAGCTGTTCGGTCGTTAGCGATCAATGTAAGATTTGTAATTAATATAAGGGTAATTTCTCTCCTTCTTTAGTCGACTGTACTGAAAACAGCCAGTGTGTGAACGGTGGTACCTGTGAGGCGGCCGGTACATGTACATGTGCAACGGGGTTTACTGGAGCTACCTGCGTTACAGCGGGTAAGATATATTAAGCTTTTACTGCTACTGCTAACAAAATTGTCCATTCTTATTAGAGAACTACAGATCGAATTTGAATTTTCTTCTCAATAGTCTTTGCATTTTAATAAAGACCAAGTGCATATTGTTACAAGGCGCAAATGAAGCAACAACTTAGGGCTGGGACCTAATAATGCACGTAGAGAAATTAAGTTGGAAAAACATTATTAATGCAAACTATTCTTTGAAATGTTTATGTGGTTCATTACTATTCGTCCTATTCATCTATTCACTTCTCCTTATATCTATATAAGGATTCATTTTGAGGGGGAATCCCAACAAAACTCACTCACAACGATTTTGACATTTCCACATCGTATTACTTGAAATTAATGCTCTGAAAACATTACCGGAAGTTATCTTTTTGCTTCAAATGAAACTTACACTGGTGTTTTAATCTGCTATCTTTTCAGAAGACACCTGTTACTAGCCATATATAAAAGCGTATTTTTTGTGATGGAAAATATTAAAGATCAACTTAAACAACGTAAGCAACTAGTAATCAAGCTAAAGAGTAACAAAGAAGGATGTTTTACTATAAATGCCACGATGGTCATTGTAATTTCCTTACCCTCCCCAACCCCCTTCCCCGAGTTTTCGTTAAGAAGGTGAAAAAGTCTACACACTTTCTAGATTTACAATTCTAATTAGACCATTCTTAAATTCCAGGATTTTGGGGCTGTTCGGTCGATAGCGATCAATGTAAGATTTGTAATTAATGTAAGGGTAATTTCTCTCCTTCTTTAGTCGACTGTACTGAAAACAGCCAGTGTGTGAACGGTGGTACCTGTGAGGCGGCCGGTACATGTACATGTGCAACGGGGTTTACTGGAGCTACCTGCGTTACAGCGGGTAAGATATATTAAGCTTTTACTGCTACTGCTAACAAAATTGTCCATTCTTATTAGAGATTTGCAGATCGAATTTGTGTTATTTTCTCAATAATCTTTGCATTTTAATAAAGATCAAGTGCAAATTGTTACAATGCGCAAATGAAGCAAAAACTTAGGGCTGGGACCTAATAATGCACGTAGGGAAATTAGGTTGGAAAAACATTATTAATGCAAACTATTCTTTGAAATGTCTATGTGGTTCATTACTATTCGTCCTATACATTTATTCACTTCTCCTTATATCTGAATAAGGATTCATTTTGAGAGGGAATCCCAACAAAACTCTCTCACAACGATTTTGACATTTACACATCATATTACTTGAAATTAATGCTCTGAAAACATTACCAGAAGTTATCTTTTTGCTTCAAATGAAACTAACACTGGTTTTTTTATCTGCTTTTTCTTCAGAATACACCTTTTTCTAGCCATATATAAAATCGTATTTATTTGTCATAGAAAATATTAAAGATCAAACTTAAACAACGTAACCAACTAGTGATCAAGCTAAAGAGTAACAAAGAAGGATGTTTTTAATACTATAAATGTCACGATGGTCATTGTAATTTACTTATCCTCCCCAACCCCCTTCCCCGAGTTTTCATTAAGAAGGTGAAAAAGTCTACACACTTTCTAGATTTACAATTCTAATTAGACCATTCTTAAATTCCAGGATTTTGGGGCTGTTCGGTCGATAGCGATCAATGTAAGATTTGTAATTAATGTAAGGGTAATTTCTCTCCTTCTTTAGTCGACTGTTCTGAAAACAGCCAGTGTGTGAACGGTGGTACCTGTGAGGCGGCCGGTACATGTACATGTGCAACGGGGTTTACTGGAGCTACCTGCGTTACAGCGGGTAAGATATATTAAGCTTTTACTGCTACTGCTAACAAAATTGTCGATTCTTATTAGAGAATTGCAGATCGAATTTGTGTTTTCTTCCCAATAATCTTTGCATTTTAATAAAGATCAAGTGCATATTGTTACAAGGCGCAAATGAAGCAACAACTTAGGGCTGGGACCTCATAATGCACGTAGAGAAATTAAGTTGGAAAAACATTATTAATGCAAACTATTATTTGAAATGTTTATGGGGTTCATTACTATTCGTCCTATACATTTATTCACTTCTCCTTATATCTAAATAAGGATTTATTTTCAGGGGGAATCCCAACAACACTCACCCACAACGATTTTGACATTAACACATCGTTTCACTTGAAATTATTGCTCTGAAAATTTTACCGGAAGTTATCTTTTTGCTTCAAATGAAACTTACACTGGTGTGTTATCTGTTATCTCTTCAGAAAACACCTATTACTAGTCATATATAAAATCGTATTTTTTGTGATAGAAAATATTAAAGAAAAAATTAAAACAACGTAACCAACTAGTGATCAAGCTAAAGAGTAACAAAGAAGGATGTTTTACTATAAATGTCATGATGTTCATTGTAATTTACTTACCCTCCCCAACCCCCCCTCCCCGAGTTTTCATTAAGAAGGTAAAAAAGTCTACACACTTTCTAGATTTACAATTCTAATTCCACCATTCTTAAATTCCAGGATTTTGGAGCTGTTCGGTCGTTAGCGATCAATGTAAGATTTGTAATAAGTGTAAGGTAAATTTTTCTCCTTCTTTAGTCGACTGTACTGAAAACAGCCAGTGTTTGAACGGTGGTACCTGTGAGGCGGCCGGTACATGTACATGTGCAACGGGGTTTACTGGAGCTACCTGCGTTACAGCGGGTAAGATATATTAAGCTTTTACTGCTACTGCTAACAAAATTGTTGATTCTTATTAGAGAATTGCAGATCGAATTTGTGTTTTCTTCCCAATAATCTTTGCATTTTAATAAAGACCAACTGCATATTGTTACAAGGCGCAAATGAAGCAACAACTTAGGGCTGGGACCTAATAATGCACGTAGAGAAATTAAGTTAGAAAAACATTATTAATGCAAACTATTCTTTGAAATGTTTATGTGGTTCATTACTATTCGTCCTATTCATCTATTCACTTCTCCTTATATCTATATAAGGATTCATTTTGAGGGGGAATCCCAACAAAACTCACTCACAACGATTTTGACATTTCCACATCGTATTACTTGAAATTAATGCTCTGAAAACATTACCGGAAGTTATCTTTTTGCTTCAAATGAAACTTACACTGGTGTTTTAATCTGCTATCTTTTCAGAAGACACCTGTTACTAGCCATATATAAAAGCGTATTGTTTGTGATGGAAAATATTAAAGATCAAACTTAAACAACGTAAGCAACTAGTAATCAAGCTAAAGAGTAACAAAGAAGGATGTTTTACTATAAATGCCACGATGATCTTTGTAATCTACTCACGCTCCTCAACCCCCCCTCCCCGAGTTTTCATTAAGAAGGTGAAAAAGTCTTCACACTTTCTAGATTTACAATTCTAATTAGACCATTCTTAAATTCCAGGATTTTGGAGCTGTTCGGTCGATAGCGATCAATGTAAGATTTGTAATTAATGTAAGGGTAATTTCTCTCCTACTTTAGTCGACTGTACTGATAACAGCCAGTGTGTGAACGGTGGTACCTGTGAGGCGGCCGGTACATGTACATGTGCAACGGGGTTTACTGGAGCTACCTGCGTTACAGCGGGTAAGATATATTAAGCTTTTACTGCTACTGCTAACAAAATTGTCGATTCTTATTAGAGAATGGCAGATCGAATTTGTGTTTTCTTCCCAATAATCTTTGCATTTTAATAAAGACCAACTGCATATTGTTACAAGGCGCAAATGAAGCAACAACTTAGGGCTGGGACCTAATAATGCACGTAGAGAAATTAAGTTAGAAAAACATTATTAATGCAAACTATTCTTTGAAATGTTTATGTGGTTCGTTACTATTCGTCCTATTCATCTATTCACTTCTCCTTATATCTATATAAGGATTCATTTTGAGGGGGAATCCCAACAAAACTCTCTCACAACGATTTTGACATTTCCACATCATATTACTTGAAATTAATGCTCTGAAAACATTACCAGAAGTTATCTTTTTGCTTCAAATGAAACTAACACTGGTTTTTTTATCTGCTTTTTCTTCAGAATACACCTTTTACTAGCCATATATAAAATCGTATTTATTTGTCATAGAAAATATTAAAGATCAAACTTAAACAACGTAACCAACTAGTGATCAAGCTAAAGAGTAACAAAGAAGGATGTTTTTAATACTATAAATGTCACGATGGTCATTGTAATTTACTTATCCTCCCCAACCCCCTTCCCCGAGTTTTCATTAAGAAGGTGAAAAAGTCTACACACTTTCTAGATTTACAATTCTAATTAGACCATTCTTAAATTCCAGGATTTTGGAGCTGTTCGGTCGATAGCGATCAATGTAAGATTTGTAATTAATGTAAGGGTAATTTCTCTCCTTCTTTAGTCGACTGTACTGAAAACAGCCAGTGTGTGAACGGTGGTACCTGTGAGGCGGCCGGTACATGTACATGTGCATCGGGGTTTACTGGAGCTACCTGCGTTACAGCGGGTAAGATATATTAAGCTTTTACTGGTACTGCTAACAAAATTGTCGATTCTTATTAGAGATTTGCAGATCGAATTTGTGTTTTCTTCTCAATAATCTTTGCATTTTAATAAAGATCAAGTGCATATTGTTACAAGGCGCAAATGAAGCAACAACTTAGGGCTGGGACCTCATAATGCACGTAGAGAAATTAAGTTGGAAAAACATTATTAATGCAAACTATTCTTTGAAATGTCTATGTGGTTCATTACTATTCGTCCTATACATTTATTCACTTCTCCTTATATCTAAATGAGGATTTATTTTCAGGGGGAATCCCAACAACACTCACCCACAACGATTTTGACATTAACACATCGTTTTACTTGAAATTAATGCTCTGAAAACATTACCGGAAGTTATCTTTTTGCTTCAAATGAAACTTACACTGGTGTGTTATCTGTTATCTCTTCAGAAAACACCTATTACTAGCCATATATAAAATAGTATTTTTTGTGATAGAAAATATTAAAGAAAAAATTAAAACAACGTAACCAACTAGTGATCAAGCTAAAGAGTAACAAAGAAGGATGTTTTACTATAAATGTCACGATGGTCATTGTAATTTACTTACCCTCCCCAACCCCCCCTCCCCGAGTTTTCATTAAGAAGGTAAAAAAGTCTACACACTTTCTAGATTTACAATTCTAATTCCACCATTCTTAAATTCCAGGATTTTGGAGCTGTTCGGTCGTTAGCGATCAATGTAAGATTTGTAATAAGTGTAAGGTAAATTTTTCTCCTTCTTTAGTCGACTGTACTGAAAACAGCCAGTGTTTGAACGGTGGTACCTGTGAGGCGGCCGGTACATGTACATGTGCAACGGGGTTTACTGGAGCTACCTGCGTTACAGCGGGTAAGATATATTAAGCTTTTACTGCTACTGCTAACAAAATTGTTGATTCTTATTAGAGAATTGCAGATCGAATTTGTGTTTTCTTCCCAATAATCTTTGCATTTTAATAAAGACCAACTGCATATTGTTACAAGGCGCAAATGAAGCAACAACTTTGGGCTGGGACCTAATAATGCACGTAGAGAAATTAAGTTGGAATAACATTGTTAATGCAAACTATTATTTTTTAAATGTTTATGTGGTTCATTACTATTCATCCTATTCATTTATTCACTTCTCCTGATATCTATATAAGGATTCATTTTGAGGGGTAATCCCAACAGCACTCACTCACAACGATTTTGACATTTCCACATCGTATTACTTGAATTTAATGCTCTGAAAACATAACCGGAAGGTAGCTTTTTGCTCCAAATGAAAGTTACGCTTGTTTTTTTAATCTGCTATCTTTTCAGAAGACACCTGTTACTAGCCATATATAAAAGCGTATTTTTTGTGATAGAAAATATTAAAGATCAAACTTAAACAACGTAACCAACTAGTGATCAAGCTAAAGAGTAACAAAGAAGGATGTTTTACTATAAATGTCACGATGGTCATTGTAATTTCCTTACCCTCCCCAACCCCCTTCCCCGAGTTTTCATTAAGAAGGTGAAAAAGTCTACACACTTTCTAGATTTACAATTCTAATTAGACCATTGTTAAATTCCAGGATTTTGGGGCTGTTCGGTCGATAGCGATCAATGTAAGATTTGTAATTAATGTAAGGGTAATTTCTCTCCTTCTTTAGTCGACTGTACTGAAAACAGCCAGTGTGTGAACGGTGGTACCTGTGAGGCGGCCGGTACATGTACATGTGCATCGGGGTTTACTGGAGCTACCTGCGTTACAGCGGGTAAGATATATTAAGCTTTTACTGCTACTGCTAACAAAATTGTCGATTCTTATTAGAGATTTGCAGATCGAATTTGTGTTATTTTCTCAATAATCTTTGCATTTTAATAAAGATCAAGTGCAAATTGTTACAATGCGCAAATGAAGCAAAAACTTAGGGCTGGGACCTAATAATGCACGTAGGGAAATTAGGTTGGAAAAACATTATTAATGCAAAATATTCTTTGAAATGTCTATGTGGTTCGTTACTATTCGTCCTATTCATCTATTCACTTCTCCTTATATCTATATAAGGATTCATTTTGAGGGGGAATCCCAACAAAACTCTCTCACAACGATTTTGACATTTCCACATCATATTACTTGAAATTAATGCTCTGAAAACATTACCAGAAGTTATCTTTTTGCTTCAAATGAAACTAACACTGGTTTTTTTATCTGCTTTTTCTTCAGAATACACCTTTTACTAGCCATATATAAAATCGTATTTATTTGTCATAGAAAATATTAAAGATCAAACTTAAACAACGTAACCAACTAGTGATCAAGCTAAAGAGTAACAAAGAAGGATGTTTTTAATACTATAAATGTCACGATGGTCATTGTAATTTACTTATCCTCCCCAACCCCCTTCCCCGAGTTTTCATTAAGAAGGTGAAAAAGTCTACACACTTTCTAGATTTACAATTCTAATTAGACCATTCTTAAATTCCAGGATTTTGGAGCTGTTCGGTCGATAGCGATCAATGTAAGATTTGTAATTAATGTAAGGGTAATTTCTCTCCTTCTTTAGTCGACTGTACTGAAAACAGCCAGTGTGTGAACGGTGGTACCTGTGAGGCGGCCGGTACATGTACATGTGCATCGGGGTTTACTGGAGCTACCTGCGTTACAGCGGGTAAGATATATTAAGCTTTTACTGGTACTGCTAACAAAATTGTCGATTCTTATTAGAGATTTGCAGATCGAATTTGTGTTTTCTTCTCAATAATCTTTGCATTTTAATAAAGATCAAGTGCATATTGTTACAAGGCGCAAATGAAGCAACAACTTAGGGCTGGGACCTCATAATGCACGTAGAGAAATTAAGTTGGAAAAACATTATTAATGCAAACTATTCTTTGAAATGTCTATGTGGTTCATTACTATTCGTCCTATACATTTATTCACTTCTCCTTATATCTAAATGAGGATTTATTTTCAGGGGGAATCCCAACAACACTCACCCACAACGATTTTGACATTAACACATCGTTTTACTTGAAATTAATGCTCTGAAAACATTACCGGAAGTTATCTTTTTGCTTCAAATGAAACTTACACTGGTGTGTTATCTGTTATCTCTTCAGAAAACACCTATTACTAGCCATATATAAAATAGTATTTTTTGTGATAGAAAATATTAAAGAAAAAATTAAAACAACGTAACCAACTAGTGATCAAGCTAAAGAGTAACAAAGAAGGATGTTTTACTATAAATGTCACGATGGTCATTGTAATTTACTTACCCTCCCCAACCCCCCCTCCCCGAGTTTTCATTAAGAAGGTAAAAAAGTCTACACACTTTCTAGATTTACAATTCTAATTCCACCATTCTTAAATTCCAGGATTTTGGAGCTGTTCGGTCGTTAGCGATCAATGTAAGATTTGTAATAAGTGTAAGGTAAATTTTTCTCCTTCTTTAGTCGACTGTACTGAAAACAGCCAGTGTTTGAACGGTGGTACCTGTGAGGCGGCCGGTACATGTACATGTGCAACGGGGTTTACTGGAGCTACCTGCGTTACAGCGGGTAAGATATATTAAGCTTTTACTGCTACTGCTAACAAAATTGTTGATTCTTATTAGAGAATTGCAGATCGAATTTGTGTTTTCTTCCCAATAATCTTTGCATTTTAATAAAGACCAACTGCATATTGTTACAAGGCGCAAATGAAGCAACAACTTTGGGCTGGGACCTAATAATGCACGTAGAGAAATTAAGTTGGAATAACATTGTTAATGCAAACTATTATTTTTTAAATGTTTATGTGGTTCATTACTATTCATCCTATTCATTTATTCACTTCTCCTGATATCTATATAAGGATTCATTTTGAGGGGTAATCCCAACAGCACTCACTCACAACGATTTTGACATTTCCACATCGTATTACTTGAATTTAATGCTCTGAAAACATTACCGGAAGTTAGCTTTTTGCTCCAAATGAAAGTTACGCTTGTTTTTTTAATCTGCTATCTTTTCAGAAGACACCTGTTACTAGCCATATATAAAAGCGTATTTTTTGTGATAGAAAATATTAAAGATCAAACTTAAACAACGTAACCAACTAGTGATCAAGCTAAAGAGTAACAAAGAAGGATGTTTTACTATAAATGTCACGATGGTCATTGTAATTTCCTTACCCTCCCCAACCCCCTTCCCCGAGTTTTCATTAAGAAGGTGAAAAAGTCTACACACTTTCTAGATTTACAATTCTAATTAGACCATTGTTAAATTCCAGGATTTTGGGGCTGTTCGGTCGATAGCGATCAATGTAAGATTTGTAATTAATGTAAGGGTAATTTCTCTCCTTCTTTAGTCGACTGTACTGAAAACAGCCAGTGTGTGAACGGTGGTACCTGTGAGGCGGCCGGTACATGTACATGTGCATCGGGGTTTACTGGAGCTACCTGCGTTACAGCGGGTAAGATATATTAAGCTTTTACTGCTACTGCTAACAAAATTGTCGATTCTTATTAGAGATTTGCAGATCGAATTTGTGTTATTTTCTCAATAATCTTTGCATTTTAATAAAGATCAAGTGCAAATTGTTACAATGCGCAAATGAAGCAAAAACTTAGGGCTGGGACCTAATAATGCACGTAGGGAAATTAGGTTGGAAAAACATTATTAATGCAAAATATTCTTTGAAATGTCTATGTGGTTCATTACTATTCGTCCTATACATTTATTCACTTCTCCTTATATCTGAATAAGGATTAATTTTGAGGGGGAATCCCAACAAAACTCTCTCACAACGATTTTGACATTTACACATCATATTACTTGAAATTAATGCTCTGAAAACATTACCAGACGTTATCTTTTTGCTTCAAATGAAACTACGACTGGTTTTTTTATCTGCTTTTTCTTCAGAATACACCTTTTACTAGCCATATATAAAATCGTATTTATTTGTCATAGAAAATATTAAAGATCAAACTTAAACAACGTAACCAACTAGTGATCAAGCTAAAGAGTAACAAAGAAGGATGTTTTTAATACTATAAATGTCACGATGGTCATTGTAATTTACTTATCCTCCCCAACCCCCTTCCCCGAGTTTTCATTAAGAAGGTGAAAAAGTCTACACACTTTCTAGATTTACAATTCTAATTAGACCATTCTTAAATTCCAGGATTTTGGGGCTGTTCGGTCGATAGCGATCAATGTAAGATTTGTAATTAATGTAAGGGTAATTTCTCTCCTTCTTTAGTCGACTGTTCTGAAAACAGCCAGTGTGTGAACGGTGGTACCTGTGAGGCGGCCGGTACATGTACATGTGCAACGGGGTTTACTGGAGCTACCTGCGTTACAGCGGGTAAGATATATTAAGCTTTTACTGCTACTGCTAACAAAATTGTCGATTCTTATTAGAGAATTGCAGATCGAATTTGTGTTTTCTTCCCAATAATCTTTGCATTTTAATAAAGACCAACTGCATATTGTTACAAGGCGCAAATAAAGCAACAACTTAGGGCTGGGACCTAATAATGCACGTAGAGAAATTAAGTTGGAAAAACATTATTAATGCAAACTATTCTTTGAAATGTTTATGTGGTTCATTACTATTCGTCCTATTCATCTATTCACTTCTCCTTATATCTATATAAGGATACATTTTGAGGGGGAATCCCAACAAAACTCACTCACAACGATTTTGACATTTCCACATCGTATTACTTGAAATTAATGCTCTGAAAACATTACCGGATGTTATCTTTTTGCTTCAAATGAAACTTACACTGGTGTGTTATCTGTTATCTCTTCAGAAAACACCTATTACTAGCCATATATAAAATCGTATTTTTTGTGATAGAAATTATTAAAGAAAAAATTAAAACAACGTAACCAACTAGTGATCAAGCTAAAGAGTAACAAAGAAGGATGTTTTACTATAAATTTCACGATGGTCATTGTAATTTACTTACCCTCCCCAACCCCCCCTCCCCGAGTTTTCATTAAGAAGGTAAAAAAGTCTACACACTTTCTAGATTTACAATTCTAATTCCACCATTCTTAAATTCCAGGATTTTGGAGCTGTTCGGTCGTAAGCGATCAATGTAAGATTTGTAATTAATGTAAGGGTAATTTCTCTCCTTCTTTAGTCGACTGTACTGAAAACAGCCAGTGTGTGAACGGTGGTACCTGTGAGGCGGCCGGTACATGTACATGTGCAACGGGGTTTACTGGAGCTACCTGCGTTACAGCGGGTAAGATATATTAAGCTTTTACTGCTACTGCTAACAAAATTGTCGATTCTTATTAGAGATTTGCAGATCGAATTTGTGTTATTTTCTCAATTATCTTTGCATTTTAATAAAGATCAAGTGCATATTGTTACAATGCGCAAATGAAGCAAAAACTTAGGGCTGGGACCTAATAATGCACGTAGGGAAATTAGGTTGGAAAAACATTATTAATGCAAACTATTCTTTGAAATGTCTATGTGGTTCATTACTATTCGTCCTATACATTTATTCACTTCTCCTTATATCTGAATAAGGATTCATTTTGAGGGGGAATCCCAACAAAACTCTCTCACAACGATTTTGACATTTACACATCATATTACTTGAAATTAATGCTCTGAAAACATTACCAGAAGTTATCTTTTTGCTTCAAATGAAACTAACACTGGTTTTTTTATCTGCTTTTTCTTCAGAATACACCTTTTACTAGCCATATATAAAATCGTATTTATTTGTCATAGAAAATATTAAAGATCAAACTTAAACAACGTAACCAACTAGTGATCAAGCTAAAGAGTAACAAAGAAGGATGTTTTTAATACTATAAATGTCACGATGGTCATTGTAATTTACTTATCCTCCCCAACCCCCTTCCCCGAGTTTTCATTAAGAAGGTGAAAAAGTCTACACACTTTCTAGATTTACAATTCTAATTAGACCATTCTTAAATTCCAGGATTTTGGGGCTGTTCGGTCCATAGCGATCAATGTAAGATTTGAAATTAATGTAAGGGTAATTTCTCTCCTTCTTTAGTCGACTGTTCTGAAAACAGCCAGTGTGTGAACGGTGGTACCTGTGAGGCGGCCGGTACATGTACATGTGCAACGGGGTTTACTGGAGCTACCTGCGTTACAGCAGGTAAGATATATTAAGCTTTTACTGCTACTGCTAACAAAATTGTCGATTCTTATTAGAGAATTGCAGATCGAATTTGTGTTTTCTTCCCAATAATCTTTGCATTTTAATAAAGACCAACTGCATATTGTTACAAGGCGCAAATAAAGCAACAACTTAGGGCTGGGACCTAATAATGCACGTAGAGAAATTAAGTTGGAAAAACATTATTAATGCAAACTATTCTTTGAAATGTTTATGTGGTTCATTACTATTCGTCCTATTCATCTATTCACTTCTCCTTATATCTATATAAGGATACATTTTGAGGGGGAATGCCAACAAAACTCACTCACAACGATTTTGACATTTCCACATCGTATTACTTGAAATTAATGCTCTGAAAACATTACCGGAAGTTATCTTTTTGCTTCAAATGAAACTTACACTGGTGTGTTATCTGTTATCTCTTCAGAAAACACCTATTACTAGCCATATATAAAATCGTATTTTTTGTGATAGAAATTATTAAAGAAAAAATTAAAACAACGTAACCAACTAGTGATCAAGCTAAAGAGTAACAAAGAAGGATGTTTTACTATAAATTTCACGATGGTCATTGTAATTTACTTACCCTCCCCAACCCCCCCTCCCCGAGTTTTCATTAAGAAGGTAAAAAAGTCTACACACTTTCTAGATTTACAATTCTAATTCCACCATTCTTAAATTCCAGGATTTTGGAGCTGTTCGGTCGTTAGCGATCAATGTAAGATTTGTAATAAGTGTAAGGTAAATTTTTCTCCTTCTTTAGTCGACTGTACTGAAAACAGCCAGTGTTTGAACGGTGGTACCTGTGAGGCGGCCGGTACATGTACATGTGCAACGGGGTTTACTGGAGCTACCTGCGTTACAGCGGGTAAGATATATTAAGCTTTTACTGCTACTGCTAACAAAATAGTCGATTCTTATTAGAGAATTGTAGATCGAACTTGTGTTTTCTTCTCAATAATCTTTGCATTTTAATAAATACCAAGTGCATATTGTTACAAGGCGCAAATGAAGCAACAACTTAGGGCTGGGACCTAATAATGCACGTAGAGAAATTAAGTTGGAATAACATTGTTAATGCAAACTATTATTTTTTAAATGTTTATGTGGTTCATTACTATTCATCCTATTCATTTATTCACTTCTCCTGATATCTATATAAGGATTCATTTTGAGGGGTAATCCCAACAGCACTCACTCACAACGATTTTGACATTTACACATCGTATTACTTGAAATTAATGCTCTGAAAACATTACCGGAAGTTAGCTTTTTGCTCCAAATGAAAGTTACGCTTGTTTTTTTAATCTGCTATCTTTTCAGAAGACACCTGTTACTAGCCATATATAAAAGCGTATTTTTTGTGATAGAAAATATTAAAGATCAAACTTAAACAACGTAACCAACTAGTGATCAAGCTAAAGAGTAACAAAGAAGGATGTTTTACTATAAATGTCACGATGGTCATTGTAATTTCCTTACCCTCCCCAACCCCCTTCCCCGAGTTTTCATTAAGAAGGTGAAAAAGTCTACACACTTTCTAGATTTACAATTCTAATTAGACCATTGTTAAATTCCAGGATTTTGGAGCTGTTCGGTCGATAGCGATCAATGTAAGATTTGTAATTAATGTAAGGGTAATTTCTCTCCTTCTTTAGTCGACTGTACTGAAAACAGCCAGTGTGTGAACGGTGGTACCTGTGAGGCGGCCGGTACATGTACATGTGCAACGGGGTTTACTGGAGCTACCTGCGTTACAGCGGGTAAGATATATTAAGCTTTTACTGCTACTGCTAACAACATTGTCGATTCTTATTAGAGAACTACAGATCGAATTTGTGTTATTTTCTCAATAATCTTTGCATTTTAATAAAGATCAAGTGCATATTGTTACAATGCGCAAATGAAGCAAAAACTTAGGGCTGGGACCTAATAATGCACGTAGGGAAATTAGGTTGGAAAAACATTATTAATGCAAACTATTCTTTGAAATGTCTATGTGGTTCATTACTATTCGTCCTATACATTTATTCACTTCTCCTTATATCTGAATAAGGATTCATTTTGAGGGGGAATCCCAACAAAACTCTCACAACGATTTTGACATTTACACATCATATTACTTGAAATTAATGCTCTGAAAACATTACCAGAAGTTATCTTTTTGCTTCAAATGAAACTAACACTGGTTTTTTTATCTGCTTTTTCTTCAGAATACACCTTTTACTAGCCATATATAAAATCGTATTTATTTGTCATAGAAAATATTAAAGATCAAACTTAAACAACGTAACCAACTAGTGATCAAGCTAAAGAGTAACAAAGAAGGATGTTTTTAATACTATAAATGTCACGATGGTCATTGTAATTTACTTATCCTCCCCAACCCCCTTCCCCGAGTTTTCATTAAGAAGGTGAAAAAGTCTACACACTTTCTAGATTTACAATTCTAATTAGACCATTCTTAAATTCCAGGATTTTGGGGCTGTTCGGTCGATAGCGATCAATGTAAGATTTGTAATTAATGTAAGGGTAATTTCTCTCCTTCTTTAGTCGACTGTTCTGAAAACAGCCAGTGTGTGAACGGTGGTACCTGTGAGGCGGCCGGTACATGTACATGTGCAACGGGGTTTACTGGAGCTACCTGCGTTACAGCGGGTAAGATATATTAAGCTTTTACTGCTACTGCTAACAAAATTGTCGATTCTTATTAGAGAATTGCAGATCGAATTTGTGTTTTCTTCCCAATAATCTTTGCATTTTAATAAAGACCAACTGCATATTGTTACAAGGCGCAAATAAAGCAACAACTTAGGGCTGGGACCTAATAATGCACGTAGAGAAATTAAGTTGGAAAAACATTATTAATGCAAACTATTCTTTGAAATGTTTATGTGGTTCATTACTATTCGTCCTATTCATCTATTCACTTCTCCTTATATCTATATAAGGATTCATTTTGAGGGGGAATCCCAACAAAACTCACTCACAACGATTTTGACATTTCCACATCGTATTACTTGAAATTATACTCTGAAAACATTACCGGAAGTTATCTTTTTGCTTCAAATGAAACTTACACTGGTGTTTTAATCTGCTATCTTTTCAGAAGACAACTGTTACTAGCCATATATAAAAGCGTATTTTTTGTGATGGAAAATATTAAAGATCAAACTTAAACAACGTAAGCAACTAGTAATCAAGCTAAAGAGTAACAAAGAAGGATGTTTTACTATAAATGCCACGATGGTCATTGTAATTTACTTATCCTCCCCAACCCCCTTCCCCGAGTTTTCATTAAGAAGGTAAAAAAGTCTACACACTTCTAGATTTACAATTCTAATTAGACCATACTCAAATTCCAGGATTTTGGAGCTGTTCGGTCGATAGTATAGTATTAATGACTGCTTTGAGAGAAATAGTTGTTTTATTACGCTCAAGGGAAGGTTAGAATTGTGCTATTCCCCGAGGCTTGCCGAGGGGAATAGCCCAATTGTAACCTTCCCGAGAGCGTATGAAAACAACTATTTCTCGAATATTAAAGCAGTCATTAATACTTTTATATGCCGAAAAAAAATAGACTAAAAAATGAAAAATTAAAAATATTTTTCATTTTTGTCGAAGACGGGATTCGAACTCTTGCGTACAACAAGAGGTGTATCGAAAACCAACGCTTAGACCACTCGGCTATGGCCCGCCGTTAACATGCTTGGCAGTTTTCTCCAATATATACATTAAAATGTATTAAAACCGGCTTCGCGTGTGATGAATGCTTCGCAAAAGCTCCATATACGGACTCTTCTTTTACTTTTGCAATGCATATTGGCACGAACTTAGATCAAGATCTATCGGCAGATGTTGTTTTTTTGTTTTTGGAAGTTTATTTTCGTCTTCATGTCAACAATGCAAGATAAAGTTGTACGTTAGATCGATCGAGATTCAATTGTATTGAAATTACCGACCAATCCTTCGCACACATACGGTATCCTCCATCGCTCAAACCATTTTTTAACATGTAAACCTATGGGGTAACCATGGAGGCTGACCAACTATTTTAAATAACCATGGTTATTAAAAATATTGAAATGTTTTAAGCATGGTTACCGAGAATTTTACAGGAACAGTTGAAGTTTATGAATGCAATTCGACCAATCAGATGGCTGGATTTCTTAAGTGAGGTATATAACGATCAATGTAAGATTTGTAATTAATGTAAGGGTAATTTCTCTCCTTCTTTAGTCGACTGTACTGAAAACAGCCAGTGTGTGAACGGTGGTACCTGTGAGGCGGCCGGTACATGTACATGTGCAACGGGGTTTACTGGAGCTACCTGCGTTACAGCGGGTAAGATATATTAAGCTTTTACTGGTACTGCTAACAAAATAGTCGATTCTTATTAGAGAATTGTAGATCGAACTTGTGTTTTCTTCTCAATAATCTTTGCATTTTAATAAATACCAAGTGCATATTGTTACAAGGCGCAAATGAAGCAACAACTTAGGGCTGGGACCTAATATTGCACGTAGAGAAATTAAGTTGGAATAACATTGTTAATGCAAACTATTATTTTTTAAATGTTTATGTGGTTCATTACTATTCATCCTATTCATTTATTCACTTCTCCTGATATCTATATAAGGATTCATTTTGAGGGGTAATCCCAACAGCACTCACTCACAACGATTTTGACATTTCCACATCGTATTACTTAAAATTAATGCTCTGAAAACATTACCGGAAGTTAGCTTTTTGCTCCAAATGAAAGTTACGCTTGTTTTTTTAATCTGCTATCTTTTCAGAAGACACCTGTTACTAGCCATATATAAAAGCGTATTTTTTGTGATAGAAAATATTAAAGATCAAACTTAAACAACGTAACCAACTAGTGATCAAGCTAAAGAGTAAAAAAGAAGGATGTTTAACTATAAATGTCACGATGGTCATTGTAATTTACTTACGCTCCTCAAAACCCCCTCCCCGAGTTGTCATAAGGAAGGTGAAAAAGTCTACACACTTTCTAGATTCATAATTCTAATTAGACCATTCTTAAATTAAAGGATTTTGGAGCTGTTCGCTCGATAACGATCAATGTAAGATTTGTAATAAGTGTAAGGTAAATTTTTCTCCTTCTTTAGTCGACTGTACTGAAAACAGCCAGTGTTTGAACGGTGGTACCTGTGAGGCGGCCGGTACATGTACATGTGCAACGGGGTATACTGGAGCTACCTGCGTTACAGCGGGTAAGATATATTAAGCTTTTACTGCTACTGCTAACAAAATTGTCGATTCTAATTAGAGAATTGCAGATCGAATTAGTGTTTTCTTCTCAATATATTTTGCATTTTAATAAAGACCAAGTGCATATTGTTACACGGCGCAAATAAAGCGACAACTTAGGGCTGGGACCTAATAATGCACGCAGAGAAATTAAGTTGGAAAAACATTATTAATGCAAACTATTCTTTGAAATGTCTATGTGGTTCATTACTTTTCGTCCTATTCATCTATTCACTTCACCTTATATCTGAATAAGGATTCATTTTCAAGGATAATCACAACAACACTCACTCAAAACGATTTTGACATTTCCACATCGTATTACTTTAAGATAATGCTCTGAAAACATTACCGGAAGTTATCTTTTTGCTCCAAATGAAACTTACACTTGTTTTTTATCTGCTATCTCTTCAGAAGACACCTATTACTAGCCATATATCAAATCGTATTTATTTGTGATAGAAAATATTAAAGATCAAACTTAAACAACGTAACCAACTAGTGATCAAGCTAAAGAGTACCAAAGAAGGATGTTTTACTATAAATGCCACGATGGTCATTGTAATTTACTCACGCTCCTCAAAACCCCCTCCCCGAGTTGTCATAAGGAAGGTGAAAAAGTCTACACACTTTCTAGATTTACAATTCTAATTAGACCATTCTTAAATTCCAGGATTTTGGAGCTGTTCGGTTGATAGCGATCAATGTAAGATTTGTAATTAATGTAAGGGTAATTTCTCTCCTTCTTTAGTCGACTGTACTGATAACAGCCAGTGTGTGAACGGTGGTACCTGTGAGGCGGCCGGTACATGTACCTGTGCAACGGGGTTTACTGGAGCTACCTGCGTTACACCAGGTAAGATATATTAAGCTTTTACTGCTACTGCTAACAAAATTGTCGATTCTTATTAGAGAATTGCAGATCGAATTTGTGTTTCCTTCTCAATACATTTAGCATTTTAATAAAGACCAAGTGCATATTTTTACAAGGCGCAAATGAAGCAACAACTAAGGGCTGGGACCTAATAATGCACGTAGAGAAATTAAGTTGGAATAACATTATTAATGCAAACTATTATTTTTTAAATGTTTATGTGGTTCATTACTATTCGTCCTATTCATCTATTCACTTCTCCTTATATCTATATAAGGATTCATTTTGAGGGGTAATCCCAACAACACTCACTAAAAACGATTTTGACATTTCCACATCGTATTACTTTAAAATAATGCTCTGAAAACATTACCGGAAGTTATCTTTTTGCTTCAAATGAAACTTACACTTGTTTTTTATCTGCTATCTCTTCAGAAGACACCTAATACTAGCCATATATAAAATCGTATTTTTTTGTGATAGAAAATATTAAAGATCAAACTTAAACAACGTAACCAACTAGTGATCAAGCTAAAGGGTAAAAAAGAAGGATGTTTAACTATAAATGTCACGATGGTCATTGTAATTTACTCACGCTCCTCAAAACCCCCTCCCCGAGTTGTCATAAGGAAGGTGAAAAAGTCTACACACTTTCTAGATTCATAATTCTAATTAGACCATTCTTAAATTAAAGGATTTTGGAGCTGTTCGCTCGATAACGATCAATGTAAGATTTGTAATAAGTGTAAGGTAAATTTTTCTCCTTCTTTAGTCGACTGTACTGAAAACAGCCAGTGTTTGAACGGTGGTACCTGTGAGGCGGCCGGTACATGTACATGTGCAACGGGGTATACTGGAGCTACCTGCGTTACAGCGGGTAAGATATATTAAGCTTTTACTGCTACTGCTAACAAAATTGTCGATTCTAATTAGAGAATTGCAGATCGAATTAGTGTTTTCTTCTCAATATATTTTGCATTTTAATAAAGACCAAGTGCATATTGTTACACGGCGCAAATAAAGCGACAACTTAGGGCTGGGACCTAATAATGCACGCAGAGAAATTAAGTTGGAAAAACATTATTAATGCAAACTATTCTTTGAAATGTCTATGTGGTTCATTACTTTTCGTCCTATTCATCTATTCACTTCACCTTATATCTGAATAAGGATTCATTTTCAAGGATAATCACAACAACACTCACTCAAAACGATTTTGACATTTCCACATCGTATTACTTTAAGATAATGCTCTGAAAACATTACCGGAAGTTATCTTTTTGCTCCAAATGAAACTTACACTTGTTTTTTATCTGCTATCTCTTCAGAAGACACCTATTACTAGCCATATATCAAATCGTATTTATTTGTGATAGAAAATATTAAAGATCAAACTTAAACAACGTAACCAACTAGTGATCAAGCTAAAGAGTACCAAAGAAGGATGTTTTACTATAAATGCCACGATGGTCATTGTAATTTACTCACGCTCCTCAAAACCCCCTCCCCGAGTTGTCATAAGGAAGGTGAAAAAGTCTACACACTTTCTAGATTTACAATTCTAATTAGACCATTCTTAAATTCCAGGATTTTGGAGCTGTTCGGTCGATAGCGATCAATGTAAGATTTGTAATTAATGTAAGGGTAATTTCTCTCCTTCTTTAGTCGACTGTACTGATAACAGCCAGTGTGTGAACGGTGGTACCTGTGAGGCGGCCGGTACATGTACCTGTGCAACGGGGTTTACTGGAGCTACCTGCGTTACACCAGGTAAGATATATTAAGCTTTTACTGCTACTGCTAACAAAATTGTCGATTCTTATTAGAGAATTGCAGATCGAATTTGTGTTTCCTTCTCAATACATTTAGCATTTTAATAAAGACCAAGTGCATATTTTTACAAGGCGCAAATGAAGCAACAACTAAGGGCTGGGACCTAATAATGCACGTAGAGAAATTAAGTTGGAATAACATTATTAATGCAAACTATTATTTTTTAAATGTTTATGTGGTTCATTACTATTCGTCCTATTCATCTATTCACTTCTCCTTATATCTATATAAGGATTCATTTTGAGGGGTAATCCCAACAACACTCACTAAAAACGATTTTGACATTTCCACATCGTATTACTTTAAAATAATGCTCTGAAAACATTACCGGAAGTTATCTTTTTGCTTCAAATGAAACTTACACTTGTTTTTTATCTGCTATCTCTTCAGAAGACACCTAATACTAGCCATATATAAAATCGTATTTTTTTGTGATAGAAAATATTAAAGATCAAACTTAAACAACGTAACCAACTAGTGATCAAGCTAAAGGGTAAAAAAGAAGGATGTTTAACTATAAATGTCACGATGGTCATTGTAATTTACTCACGCTCCTCAAAACCCCCTCCCCGAGTTGTCATAAGGAAGGTGAAAAAGTCTACACACTTTCTAGATTCATAATTCTAATTAGACCATTCTTAAATTAAAGGATTTTGGAGCTGTTCGCTCGATAACGATCAATGTAAGATTTGTAATAAGTGTAAGGTAAATTTTTCTCCTTCTTTAGTCGACTGTACTGAAAACAGCCAGTGTTTGAACGGTGGTACCTGTGAGGCGGCCGGTACATGTACATGTGCAACGGGGTATACTGGAGCTACCTGCGTTACAGCGGGTAAGATATATTAAGCTTTTACTGCTACTGCTAACAAAATTGTCGATTCTAATTAGAGAATTGCAGATCGAATTAGTGTTTTCTTCTCAATATATTTTGCATTTTAATAAAGACCAAGTGCATATTGTTACACGGCGCAAATAAAGCGACAACTTAGGGCTGGGACCTAATAATGCACGCAGAGAAATTAAGTTGGAAAAACATTATTAATGCAAACTATTCTTTGAAATGTCTATGTGGTTCATTACTTTTCGTCCTATTCATCTATTCACTTCACCTTATATCTGAATAAGGATTCATTTTCAAGGATAATCACAACAACACTCACTCAAAACGATTTTGACATTTCCACATCGTATTACTTTAAGATAATGCTCTGAAAACATTACCGGAAGTTATCTTTTTGCTCCAAATGAAACTTACACTTGTTTTTTATCTGCTATCTCTTCAGAAGACACCTATTACTAGCCATATATCAAATCGTATTTATTTGTGATAGAAAATATTAAAGATCAAACTTAAACAACGTAACCAACTAGTGATCAAGCTAAAGAGTACCAAAGAAGGATGTTTTACTATAAATGCCACGATGGTCATTGTAATTTACTCACGCTCCTCAAAACCCCCTCCCCGAGTTGTCATAAGGAAGGTGAAAAAGTCTACACACTTTCTAGATTTACAATTCTAATTAGACCATTCTTAAATTCCAGGATTTTGGAGCTGTTCGGTCGATAGCGATCAATGTAAGATTTGTAATTAATGTAAGGGTAATTTCTCTCCTTCTTTAGTCGACTGTACTGATAACAGCCAGTGTGTGAACGGTGGTACCTGTGAGGCGGCCGGTACATGTACCTGTGCAACGGGGTTTACTGGAGCTACCTGCGTTACACCAGGTAAGATATATTAAGCTTTTACTGCTACTGCTAACAAAATTGTCGATTCTTATTAGAGAATTGCAGATCGAATTTGTGTTTCCTTCTCAATACATTTAGCATTTTAATAAAGACCAAGTGCATATTTTTACAAGGCGCAAATGAAGCAACAACTAAGGGCTGGGACCTAATAATGCACGTAGAGAAATTAAGTTGGAATAACATTATTAATGCAAACTATTATTTTTTAAATGTTTATGTGGTTCATTACTATTCGTCCTATTCATCTATTCACTTCTCCTTATATCTATATAAGGATTCATTTTGAGGGGTAATCCCAACAACACTCACTAAAAACGATTTTGACATTTCCACATCGTATTACTTTAAAATAATGCTCTGAAAACATTACCGGAAGTTATCTTTTTGCTTCAAATGAAACTTACACTTGTTTTTTATCTGCTATCTCTTCAGAAGACACCTAATACTAGCCATATATAAAATCGTATTTTTTTGTGATAGAAAATATTAAAGATCAAACTTAAACAACGTAACCAACTAGTGATCAAGCTAAAGGGTAAAAAAGAAGGATGTTTAACTATAAATGTCACGATGGTCATTGTAATTTACTCACGCTCCTCAAAACCCCCTCCCCGAGTTGTCATAAGGAAGGTGAAAAAGTCTACACACTTTCTAGATTCATAATTCTAATTAGACCATTCTTAAATTAAAGGATTTTGGAGCTGTTCGCTCGATAACGATCAATGTAAGATTTGTAATAAGTGTAAGGTAAATTTTTCTCCTTCTTTAGTCGACTGTACTGAAAACAGCCAGTGTTTGAACGGTGGTACCTGTGAGGCGGCCGGTACATGTACATGTGCAACGGGGTATACTGGAGCTACCTGCGTTACAGCGGGTAAGATATATTAAGCTTTTACTGCTACTGCTAACAAAATTGTCGATTCTAATTAGAGAATTGCAGATCGAATTAGTGTTTTCTTCTCAATATATTTTGCATTTTAATAAAGACCAAGTGCATATTGTTACACGGCGCAAATAAAGCGACAACTTAGGGCTGGGACCTAATAATGCACGCAGAGAAATTAAGTTGGAAAAACATTATTAATGCAAACTATTCTTTGAAATGTCTATGTGGTTCATTACTTTTCGTCCTATTCATCTATTCACTTCACCTTATATCTGAATAAGGATTCATTTTCAAGGATAATCACAACAACACTCACTCAAAACGATTTTGACATTTCCACATCGTATTACTTTAAGATAATGCTCTGAAAACATTACCGGAAGTTATCTTTTTGCTCCAAATGAAACTTACACTTGTTTTTTATCTGCTATCTCTTCAGAAGACACCTATTACTAGCCATATATCAAATCGTATTTATTTGTGATAGAAAATATTAAAGATCAAACTTAAACAACGTAACCAACTAGTGATCAAGCTAAAGAGTACCAAAGAAGGATGTTTTACTATAAATGCCACGATGGTCATTGTAATTTACTCACGCTCCTCAAAACCCCCTCCCCGAGTTGTCATAAGGAAGGTGAAAAAGTCTACACACTTTCTAGATTTACAATTCTAATTAGACCATTCTTAAATTCCAGGATTTTGGAGCTGTTCGGTTGATAGCGATCAATGTAAGATTTGTAATTAATGTAAGGGTAATTTCTCTCCTTCTTTAGTCGACTGTACTGATAACAGCCAGTGTGTGAACGGTGGTACCTGTGAGGCGGCCGGTACATGTACCTGTGCAACGGGGTTTACTGGAGCTACCTGCGTTACACCAGGTAAGATATATTAAGCTTTTACTGCTACTGCTAACAAAATTGTCGATTCTTATTAGAGAATTGCAGATCGAATTTGTGTTTCCTTCTCAATACATTTAGCATTTTAATAAAGACCAAGTGCATATTTTTACAAGGCGCAAATGAAGCAACAACTAAGGGCTGGGACCTAATAATGCACGTAGAGAAATTAAGTTGGAATAACATTATTAATGCAAACTATTATTTTTTAAATGTTTATGTGGTTCATTACTATTCGTCCTATTCATCTATTCACTTCTCCTTATATCTATATAAGGATTCATTTTGAGGGGTAATCCCAACAACACTCACTAAAAACGATTTTGACATTTCCACATCGTATTACTTTAAAATAATGCTCTGAAAACATTACCGGAAGTTATCTTTTTGCTTCAAATGAAACTTACACTTGTTTTTTATCTGCTATCTCTTCAGAAGACACCTAATACTAGCCATATATAAAATCGTATTTTTTTGTGATAGAAAATATTAAAGATCAAACTTAAACAACGTAACCAACTAGTGATCAAGCTAAAGGGTAAAAAAGAAGGATGTTTAACTATAAATGTCACGATGGTCATTGTAATTTACTCACGCTCCTCAAAACCCCCTCCCCGAGTTGTCATAAGGAAGGTGAAAAAGTCTACACACTTTCTAGATTCATAATTCTAATTAGACCATTCTTAAATTAAAGGATTTTGGAGCTGTTCGCTCGATAACGATCAATGTAAGATTTGTAATAAGTGTAAGGTAAATTTTTCTCCTTCTTTAGTCGACTGTACTGAAAACAGCCAGTGTTTGAACGGTGGTACCTGTGAGGCGGCCGGTACATGTACATGTGCAACGGGGTATACTGGAGCTACCTGCGTTACAGCGGGTAAGATATATTAAGCTTTTACTGCTACTGCTAACAAAATTGTCGATTCTAATTAGAGAATTGCAGATCGAATTAGTGTTTTCTTCTCAATATATTTTGCATTTTAATAAAGACCAAGTGCATATTGTTACACGGCGCAAATAAAGCGACAACTTAGGGCTGGGACCTAATAATGCACGCAGAGAAATTAAGTTGGAAAAACATTATTAATGCAAACTATTCTTTGAAATGTCTATGTGGTTCATTACTTTTCGTCCTATTCATCTATTCACTTCTCCTTATATCTGAATAAGGATTCATTTTCAAGGATAATCACAACAACACTCACTCAAAACGATTTTGACATTTCCACATCGTATTACTTTAAGATAATGCTCTGAAAACATTACCGGAAGTTATCTTTTTGCTCCAAATGAAACTTACACTTGTTTTTTATCTGCTATCTCTTCAGAAGACACCTATTACTAGCCATATATCAAATCGTATTTATTTGTGATAGAAAATATTAAAGATCAAACTTAAACAACGTAACCAACTAGTGATCAAGCTAAAGAGTACCAAAGAAGGATGTTTTACTATAAATGCCACGATGGTCATTGTAATTTACTCACGCTCCTCAAAACCCCCTCCCCGAGTTGTCATAAGGAAGGTGAAAAAGTCTACACACTTTCTAGATTTACAATTCTAATTAGACCATTCTTAAATTCCAGGATTTTGGAGCTGTTCGGTCGATAGCGATCAATGTAAGATTTGTAATTAATGTAAGGGTAATTTCTCTCCTTCTTTAGTCGACTGTACTGATAACAGCCAGTGTGTGAACGGTGGTACCTGTGAGGCGGCCGGTACATGTACCTGTGCAACGGGGTTTACTGGAGCTACCTGCGTTACACCAGGTAAGATATATTAAGCTTTTACTGCTACTGCTAACAAAATTGTCGATTCTTATTAGAGAATTGCAGATCGAATTTGTGCTTTCTTCTCAATACATTTAGCATTTTAATAAAGACCAAGTGCATATTTTTACAAGGCGCAAATGAAGCAACAACTAAGGGCTGGGACCTAATAATGCACGTAGAGAAATTAAGTTGGAATAACATTATTAATGCAAACTATTATTTTTTAAATGTTTATGTGGTTCATTACTATTCATCCTATTCATTTATTCACTTCTCCTGATATCTATATAAGGATTCATTTTGAGGGGTAATCCCAACAACACTCACTAAAAACGATTTTGACATTTCCACATCGTATTACTTTAAAATAATGCTCTGAAAACATTACCGGAAGTTATCTTTTTGCTTCAAATGAAACTTACACTTGTTTTTTATCTGCTATCTCTTCAGAAGACACCTAATACTAGCCATATATAAAATCGTATTTTTTTGTGATAGAAAATATTAAAGATCAAACTTAAACAACGTAACCAACTAGTGATCAAGCTAAAGAGTAAAAAAGAAGGATGTTTAACTATAAATGTCACTATGGTCATTGCAATTTACTCACGCTCCTCAAAACCCCCTCCCCGAGTTGTCATAAGGAAGGTGAAAAAGTCTACACACTTTCTAGATTCATAATTCTAATTAGACCATTCTTAAATTAAAGGATTTTGGAGCTGTTCGCTCGATAACGATCAATGTAAGATTTGTAATAAGTGTAAGGTAAATTTTTCTCCTTCTTTAGTCGACTGTACTGAAAACAGCCAGTGTTTGAACGGTGGTACCTGTGAGGCGGCCGGTACATGTACATGTGCAACGGGGTATACTGGAGCTACCTGCGTTACAGCGGGTAAGATATATTAAGCTTTTACTGCTACTGCTAACAAAATTGTCGATTCTAATTAGAGAATTGCAGATCGAATTAGTGTTTTCTTCTCAATATATTTTGCATTTTAATAAAGACCAAGTGCATATTGTTACACGGCGCAAATAAAGCGACAACTTAGGGCTGGGACCTAATAATGCACGCAGAGAAATTAAGTTGGAAAAACATTATTAATGCAAACTATTCTTTGAAATGTCTATGTGGTTCATTACTTTTCGTCCTATTCATCTATTCACTTCACCTTATATCTGAATAAGGATTCATTTTCAAGGATAATCACAACAACACTCACTCAAAACGATTTTGACATTTCCACATCGTATTACTTTAAGATAATGCTCTGAAAACATTACCGGAAGTTATCTTTTTGCTCCAAATGAAACTTACACTTGTTTTTTATCTGCTATCTCTTCAGAAGACACCTAATACTAGCCATATATAAAATCGTATTTTTTTGTGATAGAAAATATTAAAGATCAAACTTAAACAACGTAACCAACTAGTGATCAAGCTAAAGAGTAACAAAGAAGGATGTTTTACTATAAATGCCACGATGGTCATTGTAATTTACTTACCCTCCTCAACCCCCCCTCCCCGAGTTTTCATTAAGAAGGTAAAAAAGTGTACACACTTTCTAGATTTACAATTCTAATTCCACCATTCTTAAATTCCAGGATTTTGGAGCTGGTCGGTCGTTAGCGATCAACGTAAGATTTGTAATTAATATAATTGTAATTTCTCTCCTTCTTTAGTCGGCTGTACTGAAAACAGCCAGTGTATGAACGGTGGTACCTGTGAGGCGGCCGGTACATGTACATGTGCAACGGGGTTTACTGGAGCTACCTGCGTTACACCAGGTAAGATATATTAAGCTTTTACTGCTACTGCTAACAAAATTGTCGATTCTTATTAGAGAATTGCAGATCGAATTTGTGTTTTCTTCTCAATACATTTAGCATTTTAATAAAGACCAAGTGCATATTTTTACAAGGCGCAAATGAAGCAACAACTTAGGGCTGGGACCTAATAATGCACGTAGAGAAATTAAGTTGGAATAACATTATTAATGCAAACTATTATTTTTTAAATGTTTATGTGGTTCATTACTATTCGTCCTATTCATTTATTCACTTCTCCTTATATCTATATAAGGATTCATTTTGAGGGGTAATCCCAACAACACTCACTCACAACGATTTTGACATTTCCACATCGTATTACTTGAAATTAATGCTCTGAAAACATTATCGGAAGTTATCTTTTTGCTTCAAATGAAACTTACACTGGTTTTTTTTATCTGCTATCTCTTCAGAAGACACCTATTACTAGCCATATATTTGAATTTGAATTTGAATTTGAATATATTAACAACAACACATCACAATAATGACAGTACATATGAACAATCATACAATGCAAAAATTAATACTGATACATTTACATGTATATATAACATAAGAGTAACGTCGATTGAACAGTAATGGTTTAAATACGATATTTAGACATACATCTGCATACTTTTACGTAAATATATGTATTACTATGTTTAGGTGAAGTTGTAAATGGTAACTAGAAGTTAGCACAAGTGCTACCGAGCCTAGTTCCATTCTTTGGCAAGATTTTTTCTGTTAATTTGTTTATACATATGAATGTAAAACTTGTTTGTTTTGTATTTACATATATACAACAAAATAATACAGTATCATGTAACTTTTGTATCATATAAAATCGTATTTTTTGTGATAGAAAATATTAAAAATCAAACTTAAACAACGTAACCAACTAGTGATCAAGCTAAAGAGTAACAAAGTAGGATGTTTTACTATAAATGTCACGATGTTCATTGTATTTGACTCACGCTCCCCAACCCCCCCCTCCCCGAAAAAGTATACACAAAGAAATTATTGCGATAGAAAATATTAAAGAACAAATTCAAACAACGTAACCAACTAGTGATCAAGCTAAAGAGTAACAAAGAAGGATGTTTTACTATAAATGTCACGATGGTCATTGTAATTTACTTACCCTCCCCAACCCCCCTTCCCCAAATTTTCATTAAGAAGGTGAAAAAGTCTACACACTTTCTAGATTTACAATTCTAATTCCACCATTCTTAAATTCCAGGATTTTGGAGCTGTTCGGTCATTAGCGATCAATTTAAGATTTGTAATTAATATAAGGGTAATTTCTCTCCTTCTTTAGTCGACTGTACTGAAAACAGCCAGTGTATGAACGGTGGTACCTGTGAGGCGGCCGGTACATGTACATGTGCAACAGGGTTTACTGGAGCTACCTGCGTTACAGCGGGTAAGATATACTAAGCTTTTACTGCTACTGCTAACAAAATTGTCCATTCTTATTAGAGAACTACAGATCGAATTTGTGTTTTCTTCTCAATAATCTTTGCATTTTAATAAAGACCAAGTGCATATTGTTACAAGGCGCAAATGAAGCAACAACTTAGGGCTGGGACCTAATAATGCACGCAGAGAAATTAAGTTGGAAAAACATTATTAATGCAAACTATTCTTTGAAATGTCTGTGTGGTTCATTACTATTCGTCCTATTCATCTATTCACTTCTCCTTATATCTATATAAGGATTCATTTTAAGGGGTAATCCCAACAACACTCACTAAAAACGATTTTGACATTTCCACATCGTATTACTTTAAAATAATGCTCTGAAAACATTACCAGAAGTTATCTTTTTGCTCCAAATGAAACTTACACTTGTTTTTTATCTGCTATCTCTTCAGAAGACACCTATTACTAGCCATATATCAAATCGTATTTATTTGTGATAACAAATATTAAAGATCAAACTTAAACAACGTAACCAACTAGTGATCAAGCTATAGAGTACCAAAGAGGGATGTTTTATTATAAATGCCACGATGGTCATTGTGATTTACTCACGCTCCTCAACCCCCCCTCCACGAGTTTTCATTGAGAAGGTAAAAAAGTCTACACACTTTCTAGATTTACAATTCTAATTCCACCATTCTTAAATTCCAGGATTTAGGAGCTGGTCGGTCGTTTGCGATCAATGTAAGATTTGTAATTAATATAATGGTAATTTCTCTCCTTCTTTAGTCGACTGTACTGAAAATAGCCAGTGTATGAACGGTGGTACCTGTGAGGCGGCTGGTACATGTACATGCGCAACAGGGTTTACTGGAGCTACCTGCGTTACAACGGGTAAGATATAATAAGCTTTTACTGGTACTGCTAACAAAATTGTTAATTCTTATTAGAGAACTACAGATCAGATTTCTATTTTCTTCTCAATAATCTTTGCATTTTAATAAAGACCAAGTGCATATTGTTAGAAGGCGCAATTGAAGCAACAACTTAGGGCTGGGACCTAATAATGCACGTAGAGAAATTAAGTTGGAATAACATTATTAATGCAAACTATTATTTTTAAAATGTCTATGTGGTTCATTACATTTCGTCCTATTCATCTATTCACTTCTCCTTAGATCTGAATTCAGATTTCTTCACAGGGATAATCCTAACAACACTCACTCACAACGATTTTTACATTTCCACATCATATTACTTGAAATTAATGCTCTGAAAACATTACCGGAAGTTATCTTTTTGCTCCAAATGAAACTTACACTTGTTTTTTATCTGCTATCTCTTTAGAAGACACCTATTACTAGCCATATATAAAATCGTATTTATTTGTGATAGAAAATATTGAAGATCAAACTTAAACAACGTAACCAACTAGTGATCAAGCTAAAGAGTAACAAAGAAGGATGTTTTACTATAAATGCCACGATGGTCATTGAAATTTACTCACGCTCCTCAAACCCCCCTCCCCGAGTTTTCATTAAGAAGGTAAAAAAGTCTACACACTTTCTAGATTTACAATTCTAATTCCACCATTCTTAACTTCAAGGATGTTGGAGCTGTTCGGACGATAACGATCAATGTAAGATTTGTAATTTTGTAAGGGTAATTTCTCTCCTTCTTTAGTCGACTGTACTGAAAACAGCCAGTGTGTAAACGGTGGTACCTGTGAGGCGGCCGGTACATGTACATGTGCAACAGGGTTTACTGGAGCTACCTGCGTTACAGCGGGTAAGATATATTAAACTTTTACTGGTACTGCTAACAAAATTGTCCATTCTTATTAGAAAATTGCAGATCGAATTTGTTTTTTCCTCTCAATAATCTTTGCATTTTAATAAAGACCAAGTGCATATTGTTACAAGGCGCAAATGTAGCAACAACTTAGGGCTGGGACCTAATAATGCACGCAGAGAAATTAAATTGTAAAACATTATTAATGCAAACTATTCTGTAAAATGTCTATGTGGTTTATTACTTTTAGTCCTATTCATCCATTCACTTCTCCTTATATCTGAATAAGGATTCATTTTCAGGGATAATCCCAACAACACTCACTCACAACGATTTTGATATTTCCACATCGTATTACTTTAAAATAATGCTCTGAAAACATTACCGGAAGTTATCTTTTTGCTTAAAATGAAACTTACACTTGTTTTTTTTATCTGCTATCTCTTCAGAAGACACCTATTACTAGCCATATATAAAATCGTATTTATTTGTGATAGAAAATAGTAAAGAACAAACTTAAACAACGTAACCAACTATTGATCAAGCTAAAGAGTAACAAAGTAGGATGTTTTACTATAAATGTCATGATGGTCATTGTAATTTACTCACCATTTCTAGATTTACAATTCTTACTAGAAATATCGCAATCTGTATTGCCGTGCAATGCGAATGTACCCCCTGGCAGTTGCAGCGATTTTGTGTCATCCTTATGTTTGAAGGAGGGACATAGTTCCCCTCTCTCCTCCCTGAGACAAAAAGATGACGTAGAGATCGCCACTAGTGGCTCAGACTATTGTCAAGACTAGGAGCAGCATCACCAAAACAATCTGTGTAGATTAGAGTATAATACATCTCTGTAGAAAATTTGAAAGAAATCTGCCAAGAAATGTGCAGTTAGAGCGCATACAAGACATTATGACCTTTGACCATATAAAAGACGGAACGTACCAAGATACATTTCTAATTCTCAATACAAAATTTGAAAGAAATCCGTCATTAAATATGACCTGCAGAGCGCACACTAGACACCCACCAAAATATGATCTTTTAAACCTATAGAAGACGGAACACTGGGGGCAGCATCACCAAAACACCTTTACCGGACATTTTGGGAACACGCATGGTATCCCTCCGTTCACGGAGTGTGTGTGGGGGTGGGGGGGGGGGGGGGGGGGGCGGGAGGAAGATTTACAGTTTTGTTTTGAGTTTAAGTATCACTTCCTTCTGGGGTATCCTAACGAAGACTTGTCCGTCTGACGTTTAGGCCATATGCGGATGAATAGATAGACCGGAACCAATGATTTCATCATAATATAGGATTTCCCGGCCAAATTCGCGAGTTTGTCATTCAAATTAATTTGTCTTGCGTTCAAATTCGACGGTTTTAGTGCAGTCAGGTATATCTCGGGTTTATATTCCTTTTTCTAGTTTTCAAATCTATGGAATTTTCGTTAGAATTTACGTATGTTTCATTCAAATTAATGAACAATGTGCTTCTTTCACTATTTGGTCATTCGATTTGGCGCAACACGATTTTCTGACAACACGACGGTCTACTTTTAGCATTCTAATTCATTTATAGCATTCAAATTAGCACTTTGTGCACTTAATTTGATTGTCAATATACATTTCTCGTTTATTACACACTTTTTATAGCTCATTCTTTTTCTTTCAAGATTGTTTTTTCATGTGAATTTCATCATATTTATTCATACTTATTAGATTTATCTGATATTCATCAGCATTTAAGTTTGATTGTTAAGAAGAAAAAAAAACGACTTGCATCTACGGACCTGATGGTCTCAGTATATTTGTAAATGTTCCTGTAAGGAAGTTGTTTGTCTTATGTTTCATCATAAATTTATCATAGTTTCATCATAATTTCATTATGGAAGAAGGGTACAATATTGTGACTGGGGTAGGGACTAGAGTCAACCATTTGAACATATCTTTAGCCATCGATCTGCTGGCGGGCAAGTAAACTATGAAACTCTTTAAGAAAAACAGAGGGGTGTGCTGGGTATAAGAGACGATGTGAATTACTTTTGTAAAATTCCGAGTCTGTAGTAAATAGGGGCGACTGAGGGTATCCCCACCTTTCCCGGGTATATGAACATGTCCGTGCAGAAATGCCATATCCCTTGATTTCACCCCTTCTTTACTTTATGTCTGACTACACCCATCTGCATTGTCCTGACAATAAATAAATGGAATAACAGCTTAGACCCCAATGGCAAATCATGCATTTTAACTGCATTATTTAAAAACTATAAAAGTTTGTTGCAATTTTTCCCCCTAACATTTCTAACTTGAATACAAATATTACGAATACGAATGACATGTGTTAATTTGAAAGATAAAAATTACGCTTCGACAAGTAAATATTAATTTGAATGCTAGTTGAGCAGTTTCTAAATTGAATGACAGATCTATGAAACCCTTCGACCAAAATCCTAAATTAAATACAAAAACTGGAAAGTTGAATGATAATTGGCATGGCAAAGCCGATCTGCGCTAACTTAAATGCAAAGTAAATGAATTCGAATGACAAACACGCGAATTTGGCCGGGAAATCCTATATATAAGTTATAGCCATTTTTAAGATACCAAATGTGTATTCACAACTTGTCGTTGGGTTTCAGATTTCCCTGATTCCACTTTGTATTTTATCACAGATGCATGTTGCTTTTCAACGTGAACATGGAATGAAAAGATTCTACGGAGTTTTCATAATTGAAAACATTTTTTCTTCAAAAATCTGTAACTTTTACAAATACCTGTCACAGTTACTGTGTAATTCTAGTTCCGTTTCTTTCTAATCCAACTGTAGTCTATCCAACAGATGTGCGATGATTATTAGTATATAATACGTGTATAATTTACACTCCATAATTTTAGAGGTCCTCGTCTAAGCCTCTGTGCAATTTATGGGAGGAAGAAAATTCTGACATGATTTCCAAGCTTTAACAATTTCAAATTAATCATGTACCAGAGAAACATTTTTTATCTTTACATTTCATGTAGTAATTGTTAAGCGGAAACTTAATAATTTGTTTATATAATTATCTTGATACAGAGTTCAACTCATTAAGTGCTGCGATCAAAGTCAGTGGGGTAAAATATACAACTGAATTGGGTGACACTTCTTCAACTGAATTCGTGGAAGCCGCTGAACTGTGGGAAGAAAGGGTGAGCAGCTTACCTATTTTTTTTATTCAACCTTTCATATCAATGAACCAATCTATTTATTTATTTATCTATTTATCTATTATTATTACTATCATTATCAAGTATTCAGCATCACCTAGCTGGAAGGTGAAAAGGTGATCTTAGCTTTAACCCTCTGGTCTCTCCTCCCAGTATAACTGATTGGGGTGTGCAGATGGACCACTAAACAGGGGTACGTTCCCCTTACTCTTATGCGAATAGCAACGACTCTCCTTTACACAGAGCCTCCATTTAAAGCTCCTCTGCACTAGTTTGGCCAGGGGGGGGGGGGGGGGGCTTAGAGGAATTAGGGTGGTCACTGACAGGTGGTTATCTCATCAACTCAGCTCTCAATTAAGAGAAGAAAAAGAGGATCATGGGGGACCAACACGCACCGCTTAGGCATTGTTTTCTATATCAAGGGAGCAAGTAACTACAAGTAGTACAATGGGGCTTTAACGGAGTGTTTTCCACTGTAACATAGAACTATGAAACTGTAACTATGAAACAGGGAGGGGCGCGTTAACAAACAACGCAGGCTTCAGTTATCTGCCTAGATTGGATCAGAAGATGCTTGTCACAGGTGGTTAAAAAAAAACGTTTTAAAGCTATTGGGCCTCAAATGACTTAAACTGTTATACAGTCTCATGATTTTGGTATTAAAAACAAACAAACTTGTTTTTACAATTGCAATTGCCCTTTCAACCGATAGGATAGTTTCCTCCAATTAAAACGCATCATAACATGCATTTCAAATTCACTAACTTACAAACGATAATCAACACAAGTTTTACCATGGAGTTAGTATAACTCCATGGTTTTACACGGTTCATCCTGGTCGTGGTTCACATTAATTTTTGTTCATGCGATAACCATTTATTTCTACAGAAATCAATTCATTCGTTTGTTTCATATGAACAATACAAAATTTAGGTGTAGGTTTAAAAAAAACACTTGACTGTCTCAGCAAGTCATTTCCGTAGTACATTGTACATGTACTATTGGAGCACACTATGAATATGCATTTATGTGTGTACACTGCCTGATATTATCTATGTGCACAAGAAATCACCATCATCGTCATCATTTATGTGAACTAGATGTACCTCAAAATTCGCTATAGGGGTGCATTCTATCATTAAATTATTGCCTGCTTACTCATAGATCGCTGGCGGTTACTGCAATGCTACAGCCGATTCAAGGGACGGCACTGCTTGCCGAATCGTGGTGAATGTAACAGGATTCTTCAATGGTTCTCTAGTAGTTAATTTCAATGCTGAGTTTGACAGCTCTCTGGTTTCCACTCTGAATGCATCTAATATCCAAATCTTGAACGAAAATGGAGTTCCCTACGGTACAACGGTTTCTGGCATAACTCGTGAGTAATAACACACACATAGTGTTTTTATATCAAAGCAATGCGCTCGACACTATAGATATAAGCTACCGCAATGTGGTGGAGTGCATTGGTAAAGAAAATCTCAATAAAAGCATAGGCCAGACAAGTTAAACTACGCGAGGCGATAAAATGATTTACAGCATAATCCTAGCGCGCTATATATATATTTCCTACAAAACATTAAGATTTTTCTGTCACCTTTTGATTAACCAATTTTATTGGTTGATATTTCCATATTCCCTACGAACAATTTCATAACATGCATAGTATCAAATGGGGTTGGTTAAGCTGTGTGATTAGTACTGAAATGATGACACATAGATATATATCAGAGTTAGGTTTCAATCCAGCCAGCCTGATTGTATTGGGTATAACCATGGACCTATTACGAATGGACATTCATCGTTTTCTTAACGAATTCATTGAGTGATTTCAAGTTGGGTGTTTAAGGCTGGTGTTAGTGTTTAATAAACACTAACACCAGCCTTAACACCGAAATGGAAATCAGCTGGTGTTAAGGCTTTGACCTCTGAATATCGTCAACTTCCGGTAGCTGGTGTTATCGATTTTGCCAAATTGTCGTCTGCTGAACCGACCTTTGTGGCTGGTGTTAGTATTTCACGTACAAATGTCCTATTCACTAACACTAACCCCTAGGGATTAAGCAAATGTTGATTTCCAGTTCGGTGTTAGTGTTAGTGTTGCTAAATTAGAGTAGCCTAGCATATATTCATGCTGATCACATGCAATAACATCATCTTGTGTAGCTTTTCGTTTTCGAACTGTGAAATCATGTTGAATGCTCAAGTTCGGCGTCAGCCGAACAAAATAAGGAAGCCGTGTTCCACCGAAGAATCCACGAAAAGCTATCTGCGCCTTGACGAAGGGCAGATAGAAGAGCTAGGAATCGAATTCAATGCGTGGAGGGGGGCGGGGCCCCGCGGAATCGTGAAATCGGAGCAAATGGTAATGACATTACTGGATTATCTAGCAGGAGGTGGGTACTACCGGCAAGTTGGGAGAAGTGCCGGATTGTCAACATCAGCAGCATTCCGGCACACCCATCTTGTAGCCGATTTCCTTTTCGACATTGCACGGCACCATATACAGCTACCACAACATGACGAAATGCAACGTTTGTCGTCAGAACTTCGATATCCCGATGGCGAAGTGAGTTTATTCTATGCAAATATTCTACTTCATTATGACGTCTATAAGCCTATTATATAGTATACTAGTTTTGGTGATATCGTCAAGTAAAAGAGAAAGATAGATGGAGAGATGAGGGAGAGAGAGAGAGAGAGAGATTACGTTTGTGTGTGTGTGTGTTTGTGACGTGGGATAAATCAAATGAATGTACTATATTGTTACTTTTTACAAATATATTTCCATATAAGTCTAGTGCCTATTTACCTTTATGATATAAATCAGCACATTGCGGGAAAAAGAGCACCCTACCATATTTTGATACCGGCTTTATAATTTGGATCGGTTCTTTTCTAAATAATAATATCACCTCTTTCTGCGTGTCTATTATCATAACCATTACCTCCCTCTACCCCTTTTCCCTTCCTTCTCACCCCTTCTCCTTATCAAGCATATACATTTTTTGTATAGATTTGTTGTATTCTAATATCATTTTCAATTGATTGTTTTAGGTAAAGAATGTTATCCTCTACATTGACGGATACATCGCGCGGATCCAGCGGCCTGACCATGCGGGAAACGCATATTTTTGCGGCAGGCATGGGAAGTCTTGCGACTCTCTCAATACCCAGTATGTAACCGACCAATTCGGCAAAGTTCGTCACATCATTACAGGTGAGTTATGCTTTCAGTACATCCATGACAAATTGTAAACTACTAAACCTAACTCAATTATAAGTTTTGTTATACGTTTGTGAAGTTTCCTGTTAATACTCAAATTTAGGTGGAGAATGTTATTCAACCATGTATTTCTAATCTGAAACATGACTGTCAGTCCATATAATTGATTGTAATAAAATAATATAGAGATTAAGCAAAGCCAAAGTAGAAATCAACATCCCATAATTTTGAACACAAATTAAACATAACTCAAACCACGTAAATTATTTTAAACTGCTTCTATATATTCACCACCTAATCTCCATTTGTTTTACTTGTTTTAAGGACTCCCCGGGTCAACCCATGATAAGACCGCCACTGAATGGAGCAGGACCTTCATGGACTTTCTGGACAACCTCCCGGATGGATACATAACGATAGGGGACCCTGCCTACAGGAATCTCCACCGCAACGTTGGTCATCGGTTCGTGGGACACGGCCTCACTGATGAGCAGCAACAGTTCAACGATGATATAACAAGACTTCGACAAGTGATAGAGCGCACCATCGGGGCGACACAGCTCAAGTGGCGGATGGCTCAGATGAAAGAGAACAGGCTCGCAGCTAAAGGAGGGATTATCTTTGCGTCAAAACTCATCGTGTCCATGGCAGTTCTACACAACCGATATACAAATTACTTATAAGCTATCATTCTCGTAGTTAAGAAACCGTACAAAAATTTGCAAATGAAATGTACCTTTTCTTTGTCAGTTCATCTCAATGAATGCCGTCATTTCTTCGCTCTCTCTCTCGCTCCCTCTCTCTCTCTCTCTCTCTACTTCTTATGCTCAGTGGCGGTTGCAGGATTTTCCTTTTTTCAAACTTTTTCGGCTAGGGGGGGGGGGGGGGCAGGCCCGTCGGTTCCCATGCCTGCTTACGCTCGCCCCCTCCTCTTAGTTCTTAGTCGTCTCCCCCTCTCTCTCTCTCTCTCTCTCTCTATCTCTCTCTCCCTCTCTATGTATTTAAATTATGTAAATTATATACATACATAACATCCATTCCGTGGGGGGGGGGGGAGGGGGGAAGGGGGGGGGGATGGGTCTATAATATGCATTGCATTTCAGGTATGTGCCGCAGGAGACCACAATATTATTATTGTGAAACCTGTATTTTCGTTCAGGTGTATAATAATACATATCATTCTGTATATCTAGTAATATCTAATAAATTCAAAAGACAATATTCAACTTGCTCTGTTATAATATTTGAATCATTTCAGCCTTCTTCTGTTAAGTGCAAAGGAAAAGTTTAGTTCTGGGAGTGTTCGAAATCCACGATTCACAAAGATACACAATTCGATGTTATTTTTTGAAAGTTTGGATTAACTGATGAGCAAACAAAAACATAATGTAAAGGTTATGTTATCAGGTTGTCGTTGAACCATAATTCTCCCTCGCGCAGTTTAAGAAAGAACTGTTTTTGAATAGGTAATTTGTCATTGTATCATCAAATATCTCTATGAGATTGTGGCACTTCCTGACCCTCCCAAAACCCACCTTCTCCTTTATGTATAAGTCGCTCTGTTCTGACATAATCAACAACAACTTGTATATAGATCCACACAACACTAAGCATAACTATCGAAATTCAAATAATGTTTCCAAATAATATTTAATGCAAACCGATTTGACGCCCTATGTACATCGTGGATAGTTATTGTTCCTTGTCCTCGGTTTCACCTAACTGGACGTCGATCCCCAGAGCGGAACCAACCATCACCCGAAGTGCCGTCATCTCGTCCACAAGCCTTCCCAAAAGGACAATTACTTCGTCGTCACGCTTTCTCTTCTGTCTCCGATTTGTTGGGGGAGAAGCGGACGATGAGGATGGGGCTCCCGTCGCCTCCTCATCACCTTCACCTGGGATGACTATCACTTCCCCTGGGATGACCACGCCTCCTTCTGTAATCACTGCTTGAGGTTTGATCTATATAAAAACAAATAGGCGAAATTTGTAATGATTTCCATTTTCCAGTTAGTGAATGCATAATAAAGTTCCCATTGGTTTGCAATCTTAACTTTAAGATCCCAGTTTGCCAATGCAATTTTCCCATTCATGAATGTTTCTAATGCATTATTACTAACCTTATAATAAGTAGGCCCAATATATTTATATATTTCTGATAAAGATGTACAAAGATTTAGATTTTCCAAAGAAATCTCCCTTGTTGATAAAATACATCATCTTATTTTACACTCTTTTACCAGCATGATTATGGTTTGACAAATTAAAAAAAAAAAAAAATGAAATAATAATGATAACAAATAATGACAATAGGCATACCTGTCCTCCAGCTGGGAAATACAGCTGTTGGTACTCTTCAAAGAGCAAGTACAGCTCCGTTGATCCCCGGAGTACCGGATCTCGGGTGTCTATACCAGATACCATGGTGTGCTGCAGTATATCCCGGTACTCCCTGCCCAAGTTCTTCAGGAGATTCTCGGTTGCGTTCTCCTGGTAGCTGAGCTTGTCAGCTACCGTTTTGTGGAAACCTTTAGTTGTCCCATTCCGCTTCATGTGTTTGTAAACGTCGTGGCAGCTGAGGTACTCCTGCATTACTGCCATGATGCCCTGAAGATTCCACGCCTTTCTTCTGTTTGCCATTGTTCTATGATGGGAAAAAAAAATCATAAATTAAAGCATGGGCGTACAAACAGTCTTGTATATTTTGAGATTCATGGGTTAGCAAAGTCATCAATGAGTTAATTAGTGTAACAATATATTTTCATTTGACTGCAACGGGTAGTTTGCGTTCTGGTGAGGGGAGAAAGAGAGAGAGAGAGTCGGAGAGAGAAGGAGGAGGGGGAGAAGAGCGGGCGTGTGGAGCAGGCACGTAGTCACGGAGGGGTGGGGGGGAACACGTGCCCCCCCCCCAATTTCCAATATCAGTTGATCTTGTTTAGGCACCTCCCCAGGATGTCGATCAATTACATGTATGTGCTCCCCCCCCCCCCCTAACATCAAACTCTGGCTACGGCCCTGATGTGGAGGAATGAGCCATATAGGGGCGTACATGTCGTTGAAAAAATTGAGATTGACTTCCGCGGGGGGGGGGGGCGTAAGGAGGAATTTATTGATGAAAGGAGGAACCATCATCGTTAAAATACTTCTCTATACAACCTAGCCTAGGCCTACATGTCTGTACACCCCCCCCCCCTCATACTCCTTTCTCTGAAGAACAACAACAATACAAACACAGTTCGATATAAGTAATCGTGAACATTTTTGACAAAAAACGATTAGGCCTCAGTCTATATTGCCGTCCAATACAATTCATATGACTATCAGCTTAATGAGAATAGTCTAGCTAATTGCTTAAAAGTCGGACGTGATGGGTAGGCATAATTATGTGCCCTATAATATGCCTAAGAAACACAGATAACTCAGATTCACCGAATTGTCACTTGCTTCCCAATCCGGGGGGGGGGGGGGAGGGGGGGGGGGGGGTATGCCTAATCACATATTATGACATACTTTTTCACACAAAAATTTCTAAATGATGGGCCTAGACCTAGTGGTTTCGGCTTGAGCGGCACACCCCCGTCCAAAACAAATCTGAGGATCCCCCTCCCTCCCCCTCCCCCGAATGTCAGATATTAAAGAGGTTGATAACCACGCCCACTTAGTGAAATTAACGGGATTAGCAGCTTGTTTTGGGAGCTCGATCGGAGAAGAAGAGTAGATCTAGTAGTGACTATGTCAAAGGAAAGTAAAGTCAGATAGACTCAGAGTTCTAGTCTATACAGAGAATCTAATAAAAACAAATTAATTCAACATAATAATGTAACACCGATTCACCAAATAATCTAAATATAGCCTTTGTTTTTCAGCGCCCCTATATAATTATCCTTCCCTTTTTACAATTCACACACCAAAAAAAGCTTGCCCGATGCACTGGTTCGGCACGCGCATTAGAACAGCGCATCTGATCTGACGGGCCCGCCTGGCAGGCCGGCGCGAGTGTGAGCTAGAACCTGCTAAATAGCGTTCATGGGAGTGAACACTACTAGTGTGTGTGTGGTCGAGCTTACTAAATTTTACACACACAATTAAGATTGTACGTTGCATTCTTCTAGTCTCGTAATGCGCGTAGCGAGCTAACTGTCTACAATTAGAAGTTTTCTAGGAACCATCATCCATCATTTTAATTATTATTTAACATTTTAGCCAAAGAAATAATGCTGACTTACCACTGATTTTTCCGTCGACTATATTTAGACAGCTCCAAGAAGAATAACAAGGTAGGGTCTAAATTTATTGCAAAATATTGTTTGTATATTCGCGCCTTTGCAGTGTTCGTCCGTCTAGCGAAGCACTCAGCAAATCTGCTGCGCCTGCTTCGGGCGTCAAGGCTCTGACCGATCGCCTCGTCCCTTCGGATTTCCTTATATAAATTAAAATGGGTCATTCATGTGCTTGTTTGGAAGTAAGCTCACCTAGAAACGAACGGGGATTTCGTTTCAAAGTAGACCTAGAAGGTAAAGCATAAGCCTACCTTTTCTTTGCCTTTCTAGTATTTATTAGGTTTTAACAACATTTTCAACTTTCATTTTATAATCTAGCCTTCTATTCTAGGCTAATTAGGTCTAAGCTCTAGTTATAATAATTAGTTCTATGAGCTAGCAGTGAAGAACATTTTTTTTTTATTGGTACTACACTACATGAAAAACATTCTCAGAACGAGCATTACTAGTTTAATCTAAGCCCTAGACTAAATCCACATGAATCATTTCATATATTTTGTTTAAAGGCTGGGGTCTTTCTTTCAAAATTTCATTTTATGGATGCCGCGCCCCCTCCGATCCACCAAGCTACACACACACGTACCCGAACAACAGTCAACGCACGTACGACGCTAATTTATTGGCTGACGAATTAATAAGAATATGTGAAACAACATGTCATTTACTATGTGATCCATACATTTATTGTGTGTAAAATAAGTTATTTCATAACACCAGAGAAATAAGTGTAAATTTATCCTGTGCTTTTCATGAAATCTTTAGTTTTTATGTAGTATTTTTAAATCATCGTCGTGAAATCAAGTGAAATCAATTGCAGTGCAGTGGTGTTTACGGTGGTGTTAAGCTATCGATATTGATATCGGTATCGGGCTCTTAATTTCATCAGCACATTTTTAGCTCGATTTAAGAGCTCTTGACTGCTCTAAACACTAACACTAACACTAACACCCAACTTGAAATCACTCAATGTGATTGTCTCCGTTAATGTCGTCTCAATAACATTCCGTACATGTTTCTTCACTTTGATCTCATGATGGTCACCGCCAATAAGCCGGGACATAATCAAGATAGTGATTTTAAACATGTTAATATACATGCGCAGAAGATAATAAATCGCTTAAATCATGGGAAATCGATGTGCAGTTCTGGTTAATAATTAGAAATTGTTGTTCTGTGTACTGTGTTCTATTTTTGAAAAACATGTTGATATTACCAGAAAGGTTTTGTTTGTGATTTAAAATCCCGTTTTCCCCAATTTCCTCATAATATTCCAGAATTACAACGCACAGGGTTTATAAAGAAAATGCTTACGCAGTCGTTATTGTTAAAACAGCTGAATGTTCTCATTTTAAGATGCACATAATCAGGAGGCGGTGACTATCATTGGATCAAAGAAAGAATCACGTTGAATGTCCATCCGTAATAGGTCCATGGTATAACAGAGTACCACACAACAGTGTACATTATCTATGTGTGTGTAACATGTAACATGGAGGCAATGTATAAGTTCACATACTACACATATTATTTTGAGCAGCATGTCCAAATATATGAAAAGATAATTGTGAGAAATTAAATACACACGCTGAATGCATGATAAACATAAATTAGACGCAGCTAGGCTTCTTGTATCCCTTGACCATCTTCCTTACCGCGCCTGATCAGTGGGCAGCAAACCCCACATTTAAATTGAGACATTTCGTACGGTAGCTCCAGTGGAAATGTGACACAAATAGGGAAAAAAAGAGGGGGGATATTTTACCTATGACCTTTTTACTTTTTATCCAAAATCAGATTGTCCTCCTATAATGATACATATTATCATCAAGTTCAAAGTTCAACTCCAAGGACAACTCCAAAAACATAATGCATCTGCCCACATCTCCGGTGGCGAAGGAATAAACAAGAGATAAAGACAGAATACGTACAAACATGTGGATATTATTACGGATATGAAATTTAACAATAGCGTGAAGTATTGAATGCAAGTAAAAGTGTAATTCGAATTACTTCGAATTTGAATAAACTCAAAGAAACTGAATGACAATCACCTCTGTGTAGAGCTATTGTCAAGTGTGTGGAAACCTTTTGAAAATATGTGCCCCTAAAAGTATGTTCAAAATTGACGTTTTAGAAGACTGAAATCAAACATGTAAAACATCATACGATTTTATTGGTTAGTAAATTGATCTATCATTTTATTTAAATTTTCCAGTTATCTGCGATGGGGTGACGTGTGTAGACTGTACAGTATGCAGCGAAGGTAAGATGTTCTATTTGAAAGTAGCTTGTATTATAGCCAGTAATTATGCTCGTTCTGGATAAGTTATGCTATGGTCTCATCTTGCCGTGCGCTTTTTGGCACATATACATGTGATTGTCAAAGTACGCGTTTGACATACATGCCCATCGTACCAGCTTCTCGCTGCCACCTTGTTTGCCCCTTAACTGCCTAGAACCTCCCCCCCCCCCCCCCAAAAAAAAAACAAAACAAAACAAAACAAAAAAAGCGTGCGGAACACTGCGTCTGATGGAGCGATTTTCTGTGTAATCCATCATAAAGGGAAGCAGGGATGTCCACGGCTAGCTGTGACCATAAACTATACATTATGTAAGAATGCCAATAAATTACACCGAAAGTAAGATTTTATTTTAAAGCACAAAATATCTAGAATTGTCAGTAAACATGAAAGGATAACACTTAAAAAAGGATGAAAATGGATTAAAGGAAAACCAAACATTACAAAGATCAGAACAAGTTTAACGTATTTATTTAATAACAATATATATTTTATAATAATATTTCTGGGATACTTTTAAAACATTCCCTCGCAAATTTGACATCTCACTAACCCCTCAAAACACTGCCCCTACTTTCCAAAGGATGTTGGAAACCTTCAGCAGCTCCACCAGTACCTCCTTCTGAATGACCTAGCAAGGTATTGAACATAATTATGTATTGCTAACATTTCATGTCTGTAGATCATATCAATAATGATACCTTATCCAACTTCCATCACTACAGCAACTACCCCGGCCACAAGAATGCAAGGGGTAAGTGAAGTGAAATCTTCTAATGCTTGATGGGGAGAGGCTTCTTCAATATTGTACACGTTTTTGTGGCTATGTATAATGTCTTTACCAATTATAATGAGCTAAAAATGTATAATTCTTTGTCAGGAAGATCTATGAGAGAGATTTCTTGAGAAAGAACCTTCTTCTTCGTGCTTAAGTTAATGACTTGTTGCCTATAGAATACATCTAATTGATATTCTGAACAAAAAACAGAAATTAAATGTTTAGAAAATATTTTTCAATTCTGCTGTTTACATATGGTTTTGGTTTACCTTTGATGGGGAACAAGGAAGGGGATATTATTTGTGCAGTTTTAGTGTTAAATGCTGTCCACATATCCTAGAATCAGATAATTAGATAATCTATTCTTTTAGTACCTTTGAAAATAATTCCATGTGCATCTTAATTTTCCTTGCAGACTCTTCAATGTTATTCTTGTTCGACTAACTCCATAACGGATGTTTGCTCTACTGCTGATGAACTTGCAAGCGGTTCCGGAGTACTAACTCCTACATGCTATGAAGGACAGCGTTGTTGGGTATTAAAAACTTTGACATTTACATTTCTTCACAGGGTTGATCTGGCATGTGTATATAGTTTGGGTTGATAAGTGAAAATACAAAGCGGATGTGTCTCTAAATTGAAGTTGGGAAACACAAAAAATGAATTTATACAAAGTAAACATTAATCTATAATTTTCACCTGATGTTATATTTTGTCTCAATTGTATATTTATTCCGTTTTCATATACTTGGGGTAAGTGATAGTTCGTCCGTCTGTTTTAGTTTATTTCTTGTTTCGTTTGATTTTTCTCCTATTTCTCTTTTTGGTTTATAAAAGGAAACAGATTTTCAAATACATTACAGAGCAAGAGACCAACAACAGGGGTACGTCTATCGAAAACAAACAAAAATCACCAAGTTAACTGGAAAGGTGAAAGAGCCGTGCGATTTGTATTTAAAAAAAATCAAATGATGAAATGAAAATTCTATAACGTTTAAAAAATGAATACTGTCACAAACTCAACAAAGTACGAAAGATGAAGTTAGATAACCATATAAAATAATAAAACTTCTTCTTTTCTTGCAGACTGATCATTATGAGAACTCATCACACACGGTTGTGTCGCGTGGATGCACGGATAACCCATGCATTGCTACCTTGCATGGAGATGGACCTTACTGCATTGCGGCGAATGGTGTTACCAGTTGCACATCCTGTTGTGCTGAGTCAAAATGCAACGACAACAAATCCAGCTCTGAGGATCTCACTTCTAACTGTGTGACATGGCTGACATCTCTTTTCTCAGTGGTCATCATGCTCATCACTTATAGAGACTAAATGAATTCAAATGTCAAAGCTGTTCCCATATTACCCTTTATTATAACAGGCAAAAGTATTCCTACTCCATTCACAATCAAATTGCAAACATATTGTTTATTGACTTTTATGATTGATGAAGGACTATTGGTTGAACTAGGACATTTTGATTAATCATACAGACAATAATACACACATTTTTAATAGCAGTTTGGAAGGTTTTTAAATATGATTTTTTAAATCCAAATACGGCAAGCACTTATTTCTCATAACTTGTTTCTAAAGATAATAGTACTGATATTAATAATTATATTTATAATAACACTACTGATAAGAACAATACTAACAATAATACTAAGAATTATAGTGATAAGTAGAATGATAATAACATAAATAATAATAATAATAATAATAATATAATATTCTTAAATTTACAAAGCGAGATTAACATTTTTCAGGAAAACTTACATTTGTTGAACTATTTGGACAAGTCATATCTGTCAAACAGATGGAAAATAAAGATATATGTCAAGCGAAAAAACACTTGATACGCGACATATCAAATAAAATTCTCATCGCGTATTCACACCTCTTTATCGAAAGTTAAAATTCAGAATAAAGAAATTAAAAATGATAAATAGTACCTTGAAGTTTTCAACTTTTCCGTAAATTTTGTGCCCTTACCAAATGCAATATATATATTGAGTTGAAAGTATATGATAAATTAACTTTTGGATTGTAAGAGAATAGGAAAATCAATGTGACATTGTTCTTATGTGAGTTTCCACAAATCTTATAGAACACTGTTTGATATTCTAATTACATTGAGTTTCCACAAATCTTATAGAACACTGTTTGATATTCTAATTACATTGACATTTGAACGACACAAATGACCTGGGTATCAGGCTTCTAAAGCTTGTTTCCATGATGTGTTTTCTCTAATAAAAATATAGTGTATCTATCAATCATTTAATGATTGCCAGTACGTTGATGTAGACCTGAAAGGTATGTAAACTACTCACGAGCAGACACAGTCTTACACAGGGACATTGTATTACTTATTCGCTTTTCACTTTATCAACCAATACACATGCATGTAGAACACTTATGAATGAATGGTATTCATTGCCACATAATAAACTGTTTAAAAGGTTGGACTGGAAATGTATTTTGTATACTTGGAATGGTGAGGAAGCTCCATACATAATTGAATGATAATTGAATGAGGAACATGGTTAGATATACACAATTGTGATTGTCTACTCATATTGCCTTACACAAACTTTTTTTTTTTGGGGGGGGGGGGGGTGAGGTGAGATGTAGCACACCTTATATGCTGAGCGCTTTGGTAATTGAAACTGTTATTAAAGCACTTTACATCTGTAATGGTTATAAACACATAAAGGAAGACATTGACAATATGAAACAAACAGATTTTCTATTTTGTTTTCTCCATTCAACGTTAGTAAGAATAATTGTACTATTAAACTATATAAAAATAAGAGCAATTATTTGTCCAAGTATGCGAGGTTAAGGGAACACTTACCGGTAGTTAATTGAGTTCATTGGTTTCTCTAGGAAGTGAAATATTAATTGTGCCTACAAACTAACTTACTATACCATATACTACAAAGTTTTTGTTTAGTCTCATATTGTATAGTTACGGATTTTATTTGGATGCACGTTAAGAAAATGGCACAACGTTTAGTGTTAAAGGTACTATGTCCCTTTTGCAGCCAACCTCAAATGCTGTAGAACTTTCCGAGAATTATGAATATGTCATGTATGTCCTATCTGTGAAATTTAAACATTAGCAGTGTCCTCATATTCAAATTATGCAAGGAAACCCGTTTACTTGCTAGACTTCACTGTCAGACACTATTGAGTGACTGACTGGCTTTTTTCATCTTTGGTAATAACATACATGAAAAGAGTTGTAAAGGGTACATGAGCATTTGTCTACATCAATAACCCACTTCTTGTGATGGCCAAGATTAAACTGACTGAATCTTTGCGCAGCATAAAACGTATGACCATTCAGTACAATTGTCTGAAAATCAAGACTATTACTTTTGGGCTCTATAGCCCTAAAGTCGATTTGACAACTAATAGTCGTTATTTTCCCACTTGAAGACATTTTCAAGCCTATCCTTTTTTAGGGAAGTTCTAAATTAGTATTATGCAGTTGGAATTTAACTTTTTCATTTTTTTGGCGTGCAAATGGGACATAGTACCTTTAACAAAAGACTCACATGACTCAGTGTAAAAATTGTTATGTATTTTCCTAAAATGTTCTATGGTATGCTCTTTCACCTTGATTGTTTTGTCTCAACTTTGACTTTGTTGTTCTCTATTACAAAGCTGCTTATCTGTACAAAAACGAATGATGTTATTGATGTTGTTGATGCAGAGCTATTTTCTTAATAATTGTATATAAGCTTAACTGTGGGAAAGAGTGTATTTAATTTTCGTGTTGTACATTTATTTAATAATATGTCATCATGCTGAAATTACTAGAGGTTTCACATTGTGTTCTTTGCAATGGATGTACATAATCTCAAATATACAATAAATTGTAACGTAAAATTTGTATTGTCAATTCATTCTCCTTTAATGTTCTAAATAAAGTTTTGATTGAGGTGTCATTAATCATAGTTAATGTGGACTTATTTATTTACAATAGTGAAACTAAATTGCTGAGATTATCCACTAATGTACGTGATCCTAGAGTATAATTGGTCTTAGTGATGACAGCCCACAATACCAACAATATCGGTAACACAGGCCTTCTGACATCTTTTATAAGGGCTCACTAAACCAACATACCACTAGACCGATAATGTCAGTCTCGTGAACGTCCTGACAACGATTCGATTGTTCACCAAAGTGACATTCTTTTTGGTCTTATGGGCTGTCTGTCTGCTGAGATAACGCCAATATGGCCAAAGAGGCCGATAGGTCATGAAGCTGAAAGCCTACGCGACCAACATATTATCAAGTAGAGATTGATGCCTATGTAAATTTTGTTTGACCAAATTGATGGTTCCTTAAGACGTCCGACCAATCACAGGATGAACGTCTTTTTCATCTTGAATATGCATTGTAGACAACCGATCAGTGACATATGATCGTGTTTCTCAACTTGAAGATGCAGTAAAGACGTCCAATCGAGCCGGCATATCATGGGCCTCCTGTTCAATTATAGTCTTAAAGGAAACGTCAAGAGCTCATCAAGCATGTCAAGAACAGCAAGCATGATGATCTTACCTCAGCAAAAAGAAATGGCCGTTGCCATGGAAATTGAATACTAAAGAAGTTGATATCAGTTTCTGTGAACCAAAAAGCAAATGTTACTGGTGAACACAAAATAAAAAACAAGTGTAATATGAGCCATATAAAATGATATATATTGGTTATCTGTTGTCTAGTGCCGTCAGCCATCATAACCTGCTTGTTTCGTCTCAAAGTTGGTGGTGGCCAATACCATGGTTGATAATCAGCTACACATCAAGAAAGATGTTATTTCATGAATGCCTCATAATTATTTGAAATTGCACAACATAAAACGAATGTAAGCATCTAAAATTAAATATTTAAGCTTCCAGTTAGATTGTAATGCAATTTGACCCATTTGATAGGTTTTACAAAAAAAATGTTTAGTATCGAAAAGGGTATAATAAGATATGAAAATTTGTGAAAAAAGATGGTATAACTTTTAATTTACAAACCGTTTAAAGTTTTCTTTTTCAGTATACCACTCACATTATACTGCGAAAGCAAGACATATTGCATCCGTGGTGGATCCGGGTTGGGGAGGGGGCACAGTTGTACACCCCCCACACACCAATAACCCAAAACAATATTTTGCTTGTCGTGGAATTTACGGACTTTACATGTTGTATAACAAAGCATAGTATCAAATGTGGCTATAAACATGTAAAGAGGCGTAACAGATTATTAATGATCTTAATGGTAAGTTCGTAGCAGTAGCATTGAAAATTCAGCTGCAGATACTGTCAAAACCAAAATTGATGTATAGTGGTCGAAACAGAGGAAAAATAGAGAAAACAAAATAAAAGCCCGGTATATCATGTACATGTACATCATGATCCTGTGCATGTGACTAAACCTGATGAGATTATCATACATTAGTCGCTTCCATTGGACTGGAACGATGGACACCTCTACATGATTGTATATCATATATATTAGAGTAATTTATTTCTTTACACACATACACGCCACACACAAAAACACGCACGCGCGCGCCACCTACACATATAATATGACAATTTTTGGAAATACTTATGTCTTGTACAGATAATCATTATTTATTGTGTTTATGTTATATATATGTATATGTATTGTTTCGTGTTGTTATTAGTTTGTGCCTTCGTATTGCTTGTTTTGTAATCATATAATCATTCTGAGATGCAGTGGATCCCTTGCTCGATTGGCCCACCAAAGTTCTGAGTGACAATCTGCTGTTTCAGCATATTTTGTAATTGTAAGATGTTTGGTGATATTATTGTTCACGTTCTCTTTCTCATGTGATATTAATCACATAAGATGCAGAACGTTAACAATATATATATACATATACATATATGTATATACATATATATACATGTAGGCTACTCGTGCTCCTGTTTTGATCCCTTTGCAATGTCTATATACATGGGCAGTATTGTGTTCATTTTTTTATTTGGCACAGGCAAACAAAAAACCCTATATCTTTCTCCGTGCATTTTGTACGAATGAATTAATAAGGCCACCGAATCGCACCATACACCATCCCTGCATACACACATGATTATCATGAAACCCGAAGGAATAAAACACTGTTTTAACGAACTGTAACCCCATTGGTCAATTGGCCGATATTTCGTTCGTTTCAGGCAAGAAAGTGCGCCTCTGATTGGCAATCGATGGGTTGCCCACATTGTAGTCATGGCAATCAAAAAGGGGGCGTTTCTTCGGTGAATGCGATATATAAATTGTGCAGAATCCTATCTTTGCTCATAATCACGTATTTCAATCTGTAAGGGACTTCTCAGGACGGATTCTATTGGGATTATATTCATTATCTGAGTCAAATAGAGGTAAGTGCAATTTCAGTATTATTACCATTACCATTTGTATTGGTTTCTCATTTACAAGTGTAAGTAGTTGTCATGTAATAATTATATTACCGGTTTGACAGTTCTCTTCGAAGTTATTTGCAAACTGAAGAAAAGACACTCGATCTTGGCAAATTTAGGAGTTGTGATCAGTGAATACAGGCTATGTTCATCTTCACTTGTTCATGATACTTAAAATCAATAACAGTGTTCGATATCTATACTTTGTTTTCTATCGTGAAGCCTATTTCCAATTTGCAATTATTTTTGTCTTTCTCCATCACATAATTCCGATTCAGAACCTATTTTCTTAAGTGAACGTACGTTGATGATCATCTTTCGTTATTATCATTCATCTGAATCTTACAGAATATCTAAGTTGAATCACAAAAGTATTTCATTATATATATGTTTCAAGATGTTGACGTTTTAAACAGAAATTAGTTCCCCGATTCATCTCGAAATTGTAACATTTCTTATATCTGTAGATTTAAAGCTGCTCGAATTAAATGTATCCATTTGGAGCGAGATTTCTTAAAAACTGATTTGAAGAAAAAAATAGGTAAACAGGCTTGTTCCCATGCCGGTAGCAACTGTGATTACTTTTGTCTTTATACTCTCTGTGCAGAGAGGAAAATCTAATAACAACTGACTGGAATATGATAATGGACTTATTGACCGTACCGACAACAAACGGCGTTGTACGAAATTTCTTCTTATTCATAGATGCGTTCAGCCCTGGTCACAGTTCTTGTTTAATCTAATCATTCACTAATATAAAAGATTTTTTTCTTCCCAATATACTTTCGTTGAGTTAAACAATTTTGAGAAGCAATGGTAGGCACTTGGTCTTTCTTAGAGTTCACATCATGCTTCCATCGTAATTCTTCCAATAATTTAGGTGCATAGGTATTATGCATATATAAGATTTTGAAATCTAATTTAATATCATGTTTAAACATAGTCAATACTTCTGTTACAATAAATACTGAGAAATCGATAATGAACGTAAAACAGCCTTTACTTCAATATGAAGAAAATGAATTTTTCACAGTCAGGCATATATTATATACATTATTTTCCCCCTGTAATATGACCGTTACTCTTTTACTTTGCACATCATTTATATTCTATGACTGCTTGCTAGGAATATATATGTTTTATTCATATTTTCCTTTTTCATTGCTTGGCTGGGACCCCTTCGAAAAACAGCTTATAGGTGACAAAGGCAATCAAACCCATGAGTGGTAAATTGATAAAATCAAATCAAATCGGCTTATGCCGAAGGGTGGGTAGCGTCGCGTCGCGTTGACTTGAACGCGACCATTTGTCCAAAGCCCCCCCGGTTTTGCCGAAAGGGTGCGTTGGGAGTGTCGCGTTGACTGGAACGCGACCATTTGTCCAAAGCCCCCCCCCCCCGGTTTTGCCGAAAGGGTGTGTTACAAAAAAAAAGATGGAGAAGCAGAACTATCCGTTTATCGTACTTTTAGGTTGCCTGAACTTTTTTATGCCTCCGTTACGAAGTATCCGGAGGCATTATGTTTTCGGGTTGTCCGTCCGTCCGTCCGTCCGTACGTCCCATTCTCGTGATCGCGTTATCTCAAGAATTCATTTATGGATTCCTGTCATACTTAGGTCATGTGTGTATCTTGCAAAGCTAATGAATTGATTAGATTTTGGGGATAAAAGGTCAAAGGTCAAGGTCACAGGGCTCATTATGTAGGCAAAAATAGCTAGTGATCGCGTTTTCTCAAAAACTGATTGATGGCTTCTTGCCTTACCTAGGTCATGTATGTATCTTGCAGAGCCAATTAATTGATTAGATTTGGGGGTCACGAGGTCATAGGTCAAAGGCCACAGGGCTCATTATGTGTGCAAAAATAGCTTGTGATCACATTATCATTAGAACAGATAGACAGATTAGCATGAAACTCAGGACATGTATGTTTCTTGCAGAGCCAATGAACTGAGAAGATGTTGGGGTCATGAGGTCAAAGATCAAAGGGTCATACATGTATATGAGAAATAGCTTGTAATCACAATATTCTGAGAACCTGTCAATGGATTACAATCGAACTTGAATTTGAAAAATTGCTCCATGGCGGAGGCATCTTTTTCGACTGCGCGCAGTCGAAGTTCCATCTAGTTTATTATGGAAACTGTTTCACACAAAATAACTATGTGAAGTCAAACACAGAAAGACGCGAACGTGGACACACACGAATACACACGCACATTAGCCAATGCATGCAGACAGGTGTCGGGTAAAAATGCCAGTGGAAATAAAGCCAGAGGTAAAAATGCCTGTGGAAAAAATGCCAGAGGAAAAAATGCCAGCGGTAAAAATGCCAGCGACAAAATGCTAGCGGTAAAAAATGCCAGTGGTAAAAATGCCAGAAGTAAAAATGCCAGAGGAAAATATAACAGTGCAAAAGACTGCAAATCTATTTTTTCTCATCAAGATTATGGTACATGGCCCCCCAAAAAAGCCTTCCTTTGCCCAGGATAAAACTTATTTCGTAGACAGAATTTTGATTCGCATACATTATACATTTTATTATTCATCTTCGATTGAGAAGGAGGGTGGGGGGGGGGGGGACGAAGGGAGGTGGCATTATTTTCCTAATTCACTGGTGAGAGAGCCAAAAGGCCCACATCGACTTGCCCAGAGTGTAAAGAGTGTGTGTGCGTGTGTGTGTGTGTGTGTGTGGGGGGGGGGGGGGGGCAATGGATGCAGGCGGCAGCAGAAAATATTTTTCAATCAACACCCAAGAAGCTTTTTGGTTCAAAGCCATCAATACATAGTGTATACAAATACAAAGTCCGTTTACAAAACCAAGTTTTATCTAAACTAAAGCATTTCGAAAGCCTTGAATGTTTTTTTTTTTTTTTTTTTTTTTGGGGGGGGGGGGGGCATGTAGGCCTACTATAAGTTTGATGAAGAAAAAACACACACCCTTTCGGCAAAACGGGGGGGGGGGGCTTTGGAGGAATGGTCGCGTTCACGTCAACGCGACGCGATGCATGGAAAAAGGCTCGGGTAGTACCAATATTCAAATCTGGAGATATTTCTTCTTTGAATAATTACCGCCCCATTTCAATATTACCTATCGTGAGTAAAATTATAGAAAGGGCCGTCCACCAACAACTCAGTGAATTCTTGGACGTGAATCAATTATTACACCCTAATCAGTCTGGTTTTAGACCTAAACATTCAACAGCTACTGCCCTTGCAAAATTTGTAAATCAATGGTCGTTGAATATTGATAACAAAGAAATTTCTGGAGTTCCCTTCATAGATCTTCGTAAGGCTTTTGATACTGTTGACCATGAGCTACTTCTACATAAACTAGCTTGTATAGGTTGTAGTAATAGGACTATTTATTGGTTCAAATCATATTTAGGGGATCGACAACAAGTGACCCAATTCAAAGGAGCCAAGTCGCATCCATCAACCATCAAATTAGGTGTGCCACAAGGTTCAATTCTTGGTCCCCTTTTATTTTCAATATATGTTAATAGTCTACCTGAATGTACTCCTGAAGGTATCATAGATATGTATGCTGACGATACGATACACACACGAATACACACGCACATTATCCAATGCATGCAGACAGGTGTCGGGTAAAAATGCCAGTGGAAATAAAGCCAGAGGTAAAAATGCCTGTGGAAAAAATGCCAGAGGAAAAAATGCCAGCGGTAAAAATGCCAGCGACAAAATGCTAGCGGTAAAAAATGCCAGTGGTAAAAATGCCAGAAGTAAAAATGCCAGAGGAAAATATAACAGTGCAAAAGACTGCAAATCTATTTTTTCTCATCAAGATTATGGTACATGGCCCCCCAAAAAAGCCTTCCTTTGCCCAGGATAAAACTTATTTCGTAGACAGAATTTTGATTCGCATACATTATACATTTTATTATTCATCTTCGATTGAGAAGGAGGGTGGGGGGGGGGGGGGGACGAAGGGAGGTGGCATTATTTTCCTAATTCACTGGTGAGAGAGCCAAAAGGCCCACATCGACTTGCCCAGAGTGTAAAGAGTGTGTGTGCGTGTGTGTGTGTGTGGGGGGGGGGGGGCAATGGATGCAGGCGGCAGCAGAAAATATTTTTCAATCAACACCCCAAGAAGCTTTTTGGTTCAAAGCCATCAATACATAGTGTATACAAATACAAAGTCCGTTTACAAAACCAAGTTTTATCTAAACTAAAGCATTTCGAAAGCCTTGAATGTTTTTTTTTTTTTTTTTTTTTTTTTTTTTTGGGGGGGGGGGGGGGCATGTAGGCCTACTATAAGTTTGATGAAGAAAAAACACACACCCTTTCGGCAAAACGGGGGGGGGGGGGGCTTTGGAGGAATGGTCGCGTTCACGTCAACGCGACGCGATGCATGGAAAAAGGCTCGGGTAGTACCAATATTTCTTCTTTGAATAATTACCGCCCCATTTCAATATTACCTATCGTGAGTAAAATTATAGAAAGGGCCGTCCACCAACAACTCAGTGAATTCTTGGACGTGAATCAATTATTACACCCTAATCAGTCTGGTTTTAGACCTAAACATTCAACAGCTACTGCCCTTGCAAAATTTGTAAATCAATGGTCGTTGAATATTGATAACAAAGAAATTTCTGGAGTTCCCTTCATAGATCTTCGTAAGGCTTTTGATACTGTTGACCATGAGCTACTTCTACATAAACTAGCTTGTATAGGTTGTAGTAATAGGATTATTTATTGGTTCAAATCATATTTAGGGGATCGACAACAAGTGACCCAATTCAAAGGAGCCAAGTCGCATCCATCAACCATCAAATTAGGTGTGCCACAAGGTTCAATTCTTGGTCCCCTTTTATTTTCAATATATGTTAATAGTCTACCTGAATGTACTCCTGAAGGTATCATAGATATGTATGCTGACGATACGACACTTACCGTCAGTGCAAATGATGCAACTGTTGTGGAAGAAAAATTAACTGTTGCGTTAAACAGAGTCATGGCATGGATTAAGGAAAATCGTTTTGTTCTTAACACTGAAAAAACTTGTGTCATGTTAATAGGCTCTCCTGCTAATCTCAAGAAAATTGAATCTTTCACCATTTCATTAAACGGCAATTTGATCAAAAGAGTTCAATTCACCAAATGCTTAGGACTTTTGATAGATGAAGAATTGAAATGGTCTAAACAAATCGAAAACGTAAGTTAACTTACCCAGAAAAACATTAGCATGATAAAGAGAGCAAAGAGTTTTTTGCCTCAAAAATCCTTAAAGTTACTTTATAACAGTCTAGTGTTGCCACGATTAGATTACTGCTCTGTTGTATGGTCGAACCGATTTCATTCTCATACAACTAAGCTGCAAAAAATTCAAAAGAGGGCCGCAAGAATAATATTGAACAAGACATATGACACACCGTCGGCTGATTTGTTCACAAGTCTTAAATGGATGACACTAGACAAGCGGTTTGAGTTAAGTCGCGTTATGATGATATATAAATGCGTTCATAACTCAGCACCTTTTTACCTTCAGGTAGGCTTAATCAATCCTAATGATGTACATGAGCATCATACAAGGCAAATAGACAGTGGATGTTTACGTGTGCCTAGATTTCACACTGATTGTTATAAGTGTAGCCCAATTGTTTCTTCCAGATTTGAATGGAATAAGCTAGATAATTCATTGAGAACGGCTTCCTCTGTCAATTCATTTAAGAGATTGTTTAAACAAAGTTGTAATTTATGAATGGCTCAGCCGTACATACACTACGTGCATGTTCTGTAATATTTACATGACTTATTCACATAATTGCGACTTAATTAATATTTTCCTATTGACATTACTGTTTACTAGGTTAATGATATATGTTTATTTTGCAAACGAGTATTATTTTTGTAACTGTTCTGTATAAATGTTATAAACGATGTAAATATGTTCATTCAGGGCCCCATGGAAGACCACTACTTGTTGGTGAATGGGCTACCCTGTCAAAAGATTAGAAAAAAAAAATAAAAAAAATAAAATGCGACGCTACCAACCCTTTCGGCATAAGCCAATCAAATCAAATCAAGACAAATCAAATTATATCAAACCAAGATTTTTTTCTGTTGGGGACCGGGGGGAAATTTAATGAATGGTTGATCATTTATTGGTTTTTTATTGTTTATTTTTATTTGTGGGAACTGCCCCCTACCCTAGCCCCCGCTGCGTACAGTCATGGTTCAGTGAGAAAGCAATGGCCTCGTAACTGTTTGGCCCCAGGATCAAGACCGTGTCGATGTGCTATATTAGTGCCCTTTTGTGGGGCATTAGTCCTCATTACTGTCATTTATGACTTAAGGGCGTAGGTCCCCTAGTTGATAAGCATAGTAGCATACACATGCTTTAGCAGTCACGCAAAACAAACACTGGCAAATTATTATTCAATAAAATCTGAGAATGTATCTTATTATCTAGATCTATTATGAATAAATCATTGTCAAAATAATTCCATAAATTGGGGTAAACAACAAAATATTCCAACTATATGAGCGACAGTGTACTATAAGAAATTCTTTAGAAATAAAAACATTGGAGCACATAATTATAGACATTAAAACGAAACAAAAAAAACTAAAAGATGGAAAGAGAGAGAGAGAGAGATGTTTCTATATTGACCTATTTCAGGAAAATCTATTCTATTTCAGGGTTTCAAACAATAAACAAGAATGAGGGATTACAAGACAATTGCCTCGGTCCTGATGTTAATCATTATAGGTAAGTAATAGTTGACCATGTCCTTATTTTAAGCAACGTTTGAAAAAACCTTACGAGCCCTGTTTTCCTATATACATTTTGGCACTACGAAAATATTTAAGACACGTATTAATTCGAATTTTCACATGACCCTTAATCTGCCTACACAAAAACTATCTACGTAAGGTCGTGATGCTCGTATCGGGACACGTACCCCCTGGATATCCACCTTCCCGTATAACCACCACCGGTCAATTATCCCCTAGAACAACCACCCTCGGACAACTTTCCCCGGACAACTACCCCCTAGGACAACTACCCAAGGATAGTTGTCCTAGAGGATGGTTGTCGTAGGGGGTAGTCGTCCGGGGGTAGTTGTCCCAGGGGGTAGTTGTCGTAGGAGCTAGTTGTCTGGGGGGGGGGGGTACTTGTCCTGGAGTACTTGTCCCGGGGGGGAAGTCGTCCTAGAGAGTGGTTGCACTAGGGGCTAGTTGTCATAGGAGGTAGTTGTCCTAGGGGGTAGTTGTCTTGGGGTGGTTATCCGTGTTGTGACAGAGCATATTTATTGAATTAAAGTGAAGTGACAAGATGTATTGATACAAATTCAAAGTTACATCTTGAATTTACAAATAAAGGTGCATAATATAAAATACATGGAAAAAGTACGATGTAAAATAGGCGAATACATAATTAAGACATACAGTCGTGAAATGATATGATGAAAAGAAAAAGAAAAATAGGAGGAAAAAATGAACGAAAAAAATATTTAAAAAAAGAAAGGAGGAAACGCGGTTGATATTTAAATAAAATGGATACAATTTACAATTTTCATGTTTATAAAACCAGTAATAAAATGCAATGTCCAAATTTAAATCAGTAAGAAAGCCGTTTCTTACCTGTGTAAACATTAAATGCAAATACCGTTTTGAAGCATATAATATCCTTGTAAATACAGCATTAAAATGATATATATTTTAAATCGTGTATAGAGTATGGGTGCTATATACAAATATAGTATAATGATACATATTGTTCAGAATATTGGCTCTATGCAAATATGATTACAGATACTGCATTTTTTAAAGTTACATTTACGTCGTGTTGTAATTCAAATGGACACATGTTGAAATTCGATTTACAACGCGTAAGCATGTTGCGTTTTTGAGAGCTTCCTTGTTCGATAGGGATATTGAGATCGATTCCCGTTTCACAACCGCAAATCAAATACAGTTATCGATCAGTTGGAATATGATAACTTGTATAGCGCCGTCTAATGATAGGTTAGTTGAAACAGTATACAGTAGTAAAAACGGCCCAGCATTTCAGAATCAGGGCCATACATAGCGCAAATGGCTGGAAGTTTTACGAAGAAATCTGACCGTACTCTTACATCTCGGTCACACCGCCTATGAGAGTTCGAACCAACTCCAAACCAACCGGACCTTGGTCATTTGGAGTCATGTAATGTTGGTTCTGTGTTGGTTCAGTCTAGGATCGGTCTCACGGTGTAACTGAGGTATATCTCAATTTAGTTGACAATAGATTGCGAAAGCGGCTGACAGGCATTTTCAGACATTCGCTCCTTTCAGAATAGTAAGAAGAGTAGTTGAGGAATTACAACAGAATAGTTTCCACATACACCGAATGGTTGGACATTAGTTGTAGAATAGTTGACGAACCTATCCATTTTTAAATCTTGGTGTTTTTTTTTTTTTTTTAAATAGAGCAAGGTCTGTCTCCTAAATATCTTCATACGTTATACTCAAAAGTAACTGGGCAAAATGCTGAACAGGCTGAACCCACCATTTTTGTAGCGTAGAAATTCAACTGGGGGGTGTGAGGTAGATTCGCAGACCGTAAAAAGTTATAAAAAAGAAGGGGGAAAAAAGAAGTTCAAGTTTATTTATTAACTATTTGTATACAGTGCATAACATAAAGACATTTACAAAAATACATATCTGATAATAATGACATTCTACGTAGGTCTCAATAAGCAATAATTGAACATTAGTAACTTAACAATTATCATTATTCACTCGCTTTAACCTTCAAGACAATTGTGTGTTGTTGTTTTTTTTTTTGGGGGGGGGGGGGTTGAGATAGTAAATAAAAACAGAGATAAGAGATCTGTTGTGAAAATAAACGTTCATATTCCTTAACCACACTAACATTTACGTTTTTCTTTCTTCATTTATTTTGGGGATTCTTCTCTTGATTATCAACCTTGGTCAGCAGGATTCAAAGGGACCAGAGCAGGTAAGAACACTTTATTTTCATCGTCTCTTTATAGTGTGTACAACTTGATTACAATGATAAAGAACGTGATCAGTCAATCCATAGCGTTTGGCAGCCTAACAAGTAGTAACCGACGGAAGAAAAAATGAGGGAAGAAAGAGAAATGAAAGTAAAAGAGAAGAAGAGAGGATTTTTGTTTAAATTGCTACCCTGAGTAACGGGTCGTCAACGTATTGGCTGGGATGGAAATCTCAACCCACTGTAATTTGTATAAATATATGCATAAATCAATGGCGGATCGGAAAGAGGCGAATCGAATTGTGCTTATGATGCCTATACATATGTGTGCCAATTTCAAGGCATTTGAGCGAGCCATTTTCAAGTTATCTTGTTCACAAAAAAGTGTTTAGAAATAAGAAACATAACTAGATTTGTAATACTTGTTTGGAACAAGTATAGGTAGGCTGGTCCAACTAAAATTTGAGACAAAATAAAGGGCACATTTGAGATAGCTTTTTGTCTCAGCTACAACGTACTCGAAGATCAGCGTAAACGAAGCTAAAACGACGTAGATATTGCTCACGAAAGACGGGAATGTAGAATCGAGTTTTGAGAAAAATATGTCGCATAGAGAATACACGCAAAATGTGAAAATTGACATGCCTCCTTTAATCGCAAAGATACGCCATGATGCCTTCGTCAAAATGAAAAATAATAGTCACTATATTTGTAGAGAATTGTCTCAGCTAGAACATATCAAAATTTGGAAGAAAATTGATCAATATTTACAGAGATAAAATAAATTTTCCACAAATATGCTGACGTCATAATATGCAAATTTAAATTAAGAGTTCGGAGGCCATTACTAATTGAGGGTCAAATGAGACATGAAATCATATCTCCAATTTATATTCTATCACAATGTGAAAACAGATTGGGGTCACCTTGCATCCTGAAAAGCTACAATGGATTTTGTATAGGCATGTTTTTGCCCATATATGCTATGTATTACAAGAGCTCGCACGCACGGAAATTTATGTTAACGGTAGATCATTCCGTTATTAATAGTCATTAAAAAAGACAAACATGGTATCAATTTGTTTGTAAAAATATCTGAAATATCATGAAAGAAAAAAAAATGCCGATTCTATGTTGTGTAATAGTTTTACGCGCGAAAACGCGCGCGCGACTTTTTATAAAATGCTTAGAATGGCCTAAAACGTATGCAAAATGATTTTTAAACGTTTTTGAGCATTTTAAAATTTTGCACGCGCATTGACGCGCAGACTTACGCGGACGCGCGCGTTTTTTGAGCCGAAATTGACCGGACGGATATTGACCTTGATCATGATAAATATGAATGAGAAATAGCTTTTGGTTATGAAGATATGAGAATGAGTTGATTTTCGTAAAATTCTACAAAATGGCGCCTAAATGACGTCATCAGTGAAGGTCAATGTTAAAAACGTTATTGTGCTTTGTACATATGCCTATACATATATGTGCCAAAATTCAAGGCATTTGATCGAGCCATTTCCAAGTTATCTTGTCCACAAAAAAGTGGTTAGATGAAAGAAAAATAAACTAGATTTGTAATACTTGTTTGGAACAAGTATAGGTGGGCTGGTCGAACTAAAATTTGAGACAAAATAAAGGGCACATTTGAGATAGCTTATTGTCTCAGCTACAACATACTCGAAGATTAGCGTAAACGAAGCTTAATCGACAGAGATATTGCTCGCGAAAGACGAGAGAAAACTCATGTCCCAAAGAGAATACACGCAAAATGTGAAAAATTGACATGCCTCTTTTAATCGCGAAAATACGCCCTGATGCTTTTGTCAAAATGAAAATTTGTGCACACTTCATTTGTAGAAAATTGTCTCAGCTAAAACTTTTTAAAATTTGGAAGACAATCGATCAATATTTACAGAGGAACAATCAATTCTCCTTAAATATCCTGACGTCATAATATGCAAATTGAAATTTTGAGTTTGGAGGCCATTATGATGACGTCATGAGTTAATTGAGGGTCAAATGAGATATGAAATCATATCTCCGATTCATACTCTATTAAAATATAAAATTGGGGTCACCTTGCATCCTAAAGAGCTACAATGGATCTTGTATAGGCATGTTTTTTGCCCATATATGCTATGTATTACAAGAGCTCGCGCGCACGGAAATTTATGTTAAACGGTCGATCATTCCGTTATTAATAGTCATAAAGAGACAAACATGGTATCAATTTGTTTGGAAAAGTATGTGAAATATTATGAAAGAAGAAAAAGGGCGATTCTATGTTGTGTAATAGTTTTACGCGCAAAAACGCGCGCGCATGCGCGTGTGCGCGATTTTTTATAAAATGCTTAGAATGGCGTATGTAAAATGATTTTAAGATGAATTTGAGCATTTTAAAATTTTGCGCGCGCATTGACGCGCGGACGTACTTGCACTTGCGCGTTCTTTGACCTGAAATTGACCGGACGGATATTGACCTTGATCATGATAAATATGAATGAGAAATAGCTTTTGGTTATGAAGATATGATCATGAGTTGATTTTCGTAAAATTTTACAAAATGGCGCCTAGATGACGTCATCAGTAAAGGTCAATGTTGAAAACGTTATTGTGCTTTTTACATATGCCTATACATATGTGTGCCAAATTTGAAGGCATTTGATTCAGCCATTTTTCAAGTAATCTTGTCCAGAAAAAAGTGGTTAGATGTAAGAAAAATAAATAATAAAGGCAATTCTAACGAAATTATAAGGTGGTCTGTACGTTATACAGCCCACCTGAAGAATAAACTAGACATATAATACTTGTTTGGAACAAGTATAGGTGGGCTGGTCAACTAAAATTTGAGACAAAAAGGAGCAAAAATAAGCGAGATACTGCTAAAAAGACAAGGTCATGTAGATTCATGATGTGAACGAAATTGATGATCATGATGATGATGGTCATGATGATGTTGATGATGATAATGATGATTATGATGATAATGATGATGATCATGATGATGTCAACGATGATTATCATCATTATGATAATGATGATCATGATGATAATGATGATGATCATGAGCGTGATCCTGACATCTTATGACAGTAAGATCTGTTAGGATTTTATCATTTTTTGGGGGAAAAATACATTCACCACTTTTGAAATGACTATTTGTATTAGAGTATCGGCAAATAATTACAAATTTTCTGTGATCTCACTAATGCACAGAGATAATAAGGTGAAATACACCTACACAAATGTAAAATATTCTAAACAAGGTTTACAAATGATCATATAATTAAATTACAAACATATGAGACTTAAATATAAAACTAACATCATTCAATGAATAAGGTAGATCCTCATTTGTAACTGTTGTTTATTTGAACTCTTGCTTGAGGAGTATTCTAACAAAGACTTATCCGTCTTACTGGCTGATAAGACGATCATTGAACATTGTACTTTTGTCATTCATGCATTTTGAATTTCCACGTGAAAAGTGAATGGAAAGATTCGTCATTAAATTTGAGGATATTTTCTCTCCTCCTTGTAGTTATCTGTGAAGCTGACGAACTTGCACCATGTTTGAACGGCCACGCCTGTACGGACGGAGCATGTGTATGTGTCGCGCCTTTTACTGGATCTCTTTGCAATGACAGTAAGATCTGTTAGGATTTTATCATTTTTTTTGGGGAAAATACATTCACCACTTTTGAAATGACTATTTGTATTAGATTATCGGCAAATAATTACAAATTGTCTGTGATCTCACTAATGCACAGAGATAATAAGGTGAAATACACCTCCACAAATGTAAAATATTCTAAACAAGGTTTACAAATGATCATATAATTAAATTACAAACATATGAGACTTAAATATAAAACTAACATCATTCAATGAATAAGGTAGATCCTCATTTGTAACTGTTGTTTATTTGAACTCTTGCTTGATGAGTATTCTAACAAAGACTTATCCGTCTTACTGGCTGATAAGACGATCATTGAACATTGTACTTTTGTCATTCATGCATTTTGAATTTCCACGTGAAAAGTGAATGGAAAGATTCGTCATTAAATTTGAGGATATTTTCTCTCCTCCTTGTAGTTATCTGTGAAGCTGACGAACTTGCACCATGTTTGAACGGCCACGCCTGTACGGACGGAGCATGTGTATGTGTCGCGCCTTTTACTGGATCTCTCTGCAATGAATGTGTCGCGCCTTTTACTGGATCTCTCTGCAATGACAGTAAGATCTGTTAGGATTTTATCATTTTTGGGGGAAAAATACATTCCCCACTTTTGAAATGACTATTTGTATTAGAGTATCGGCAAATAATTACAAATTTTCTGTGATCTCACTAATGCACAGAGATAATAAGGTGAAATACACCTACACAAATGTAAAATATTCTAAACAAGGTTTACAAATGATCATATAATTAAATTACAAACATATGAGACTTAAATATAAAACTAACATCATTCAATGAATAAGGTAGATCCTCATTTGTAACTGTTGTTTATTTGAACTCTTGCTTGAGGAGTATTCTAACAAAGACTTATCCGTCTCACTGGCTGATAAGACGATCATTGAACATTGTACTTTTGTCATTCATGCATTTCGAATTGCCACGTGAAAAGTGAATGGAAAGATTCGTCATTAAATTTGAGGATATTTTCTCTCCTCCTTGTAGTTATCTGTGAAGCTGACGAACTTGCACCATGTTTGAATGACCACGCCTGTACGGACGGAGCATGTGTATGTGTCGCGCCTTTTACTGGATCTCTCTGCAATGACAGTAAGATCTGTTAGGATTTTATCATTTTTAGGGGAAAAATACATTCACCACTTTTGAAATGACTATTTGTATTAGAGTATCGGCAAATAATTACAAATTGTCTGTGATCTCACTAATGCACAGAGATAATAAGGTGAAATACACCTCCACAAATGTAAAATATTCTAAACAAGGTTTACAAATGATCATATAATTAAATTACAAACATATTTTAAATATAAAACTAACATCATTCAATGAATAAGGTAGATCCTCATTTGTAACTGTTTTTTATTTGAACTCTTGCTTAAGGAGTATTCTAACAAAGACTTATCCGTCTTACTGGCTGATAAGACGATCATTGAACATTTTACTTTTGTCATTCATGCATTTCGAATTTCCACGTGAAAAGTGAATGGAAAGATTCGTCATTAAATTTGAGGATATTTTCTCTCCTCCTTGTAGTTATCTGTGAAGCTGACGAACTTGCACCATGTTTGAACGGCCACGCCTGTACGGACGGAGCATGTGTATGTGTCGCGCCTTTTACTGGATCTCTTTGCAATGAATGTGTCGCGCCTTTTACTGGATCTCTCTGCAATGAATGTGTCGCGCCTTTTACTGGATCTCTCTGCAATGATAGTAAGATCTGTTAGGATTTTATCATTTTTAGGGGGAAAATACATTCCCCACTTTTGAAATGACTATTTGAATTAGAGTATCGGCAAATAATTACAAATTGTCTGTGATCTCACTAATGCACAGAGATAATAAGGTGAAATACACCTCCACAAATGTAACATATTCTAAACAAGGTTTACAAATGATCATATAATTAAATTACAAACATATGAGACTTAAATATAAAACTAACATCATTCAATGAATAAGGTAGATCCTTACTTGTAACTGTTGTTTATTTAAACTCTTGCTTGAGGAGTATTCTAACAAAGACTTATCCGTCTTACTGGCTGATAAGACGATCATTGAACACTGTACCTTTGTCATTCATGCATTTCGAATTTCCAAGTGAAAAGTGAACGGAAAAATTCGTCATTAAATTTGAGGATATTTTCTCTCCTCCTTGTAGTTATCTGTGAAGCTGACGAACTTGCACCATGTTTAAACGGCCACGCCTGTACGGACGGAGCATGTGTATGTGTCGCGCCTTTTACTGGATCTCTCTGCAATGAATGTGTCGCGCCTTTTACTGGATCTCTCTGCAATGACAGTAAGATCTGTTAGGATTTTATCATTTTTAGGGGAAAAATACATTCACCACTTTTGAAATGACTATTTGTATTAGAGTATCGGCAAAAAATTACAAATTGTCTGTGATCTCACTAATGCACAGAGATAATAAGGTGAAATACACCTCCACAAATGTAACATATTCTAAACAAGGTTTAAAACTGATCATATAATTAAAATAGAAACATATGAGACTTAAATATAAAACAAACATCATTCAATGAATAAGGTAGATCCTCACTTGTAACTGTTGTTTATTTAAACTCTTGCTTGAGGAGTATTCTTACAAAGACTTATCCGTCTCACTGGCTGATAAGACGATCATTGAACATTGTACTTTTGTCATTCATGCATTTCGAATTGCCACGTGAAAAGTGAATGGAAAGATTCGTCATTAAATTTGAGGATATTTTCTCTCCTCCTTGTAGTTATCTGTGAAGCTGACGAACTTGCACCATGTTTGAATGACCACGCCTGTACGGACGGAGGATGTGTATGTGTCGCGCCTTTTACTGGATCTCTCTGCAATGACAGTAAGATCTGTTAGGATTTTATCATTTTTAGGGGAAAAATACATTCACCACTTTTGAAATGACTATTTGTATTAGAGTATCGGCAAATAATTACAAATTGTCTGTGATCTCACTAATGCACAGAGATAATAAGGTGAAATACACCTCCACAAATGTAAAATATTCTAAACAAGGTTTACAAATGATCATATAATTAAATTACAAACATATTTTAAATATAAAACTAACATCATTCAATGAATAAGGTAGATCCTCATTTGTAACTGTTTTTTATTTGAACTCTTGCTTAAGGAGTATTCTAACAAAGACTTATCCGTCTTACTGGCTGATAAGACGATCATTGAACATTTTACTTTTGTCATTCATGCATTTCGAATTTCCACGTGAAAAGTGAATGGAAAGATTCGTCATTAAATTTGAGGATATTTTCTCTCCTCCTTGTAGTTATCTGTGAAGCTGACGAACTTGCACCATGTTTGAACGGCCACGCCTGTACGGACGGAGCATGTGTATGTGTCGCGCCTTTTACTGGATCTCTTTGCAATGAATGTGTCGCGCCTTTTACTGGATCTCTCTGCAATGAATGTGTCGCGCCTTTTACTGGATCTCTCTGCAATGATAGTAAGATCTGTTAGGATTTTATCATTTTTAGGGGGAAAATACATTCCCCACTTTTGAAATGACTATTTGAATTAGAGTATCGGCAAATAATTACAAATTGTCTGTGATCTCACTAATGCACAGAGATAATAAGGTGAAATACACCTCCACAAATGTAACATATTCTAAACAAGGTTTACAAATGATCATATAATTAAATTACAAACATATGAGACTTAAATATAAAACTAACATCATTCAATGAATAAGGTAGATCCTCATTTGTAACTGTTTTTTATTTGAACTCTTGCTTAAGGAGTATTCTAACAAAGACTTATCCGTCTTACTGGCTGATAAGACGATCATTGAACACTGTACCTTTGTCATTCATGCATTTCGAATTTCCAAGTGAAAAGTGAACGGAAAAATTCGTCATTAAATTTGAGGATATTTTCTCTCCTCCTTGTAGTTATCTGTGAAGCTGACGAACTTGCACCATGTTTAAACGGCCACGCCTGTACGGACGGAGCATGTGTATGTGTCGCGCCTTTTACTGGATCTCTCTGCAATGAATGTGTCGCGCCTTTTACTGGATCTCTCTGCAATGACAGTAAGATCTGTTAGGATTTTATCATTTTTAGGGGAAAAATACATTCACCACTTTTGAAATGACTATTTGTATTAGAGTATCGGCAAAAAATTACAAATTGTCTGTGATCTCACTAATGCACAGAGATAATAAGGTGAAATACACCTCCACAAATATAACATATTCTAAACAAGGTTTAAAACTGATCATATAATTAAAATAGAAACATATGAGACTTAAATATAAAACAAACATCATTCAATGAATAAGGTAGATCCTCACTTGTAACTGTTGTTTATTTAAACTCTTGCTTGAGGAGTATTCTTACAAAGACTTATCCGTCTCACTGGCTGATAAGACGATCATTGAACATTGTACTTTTGTCATCCATGCATTTCGAATTTCCACGTGAAAAGTGAATGGAAAGATTTGTCATTAAATTTGAGGATATTTTTTCTCCTCCTTGTAGTTATCTGTGAAGCTGACGAACTTGCACCATGTTTGAACGGCCACGCCTGTACGGACGGAGCATGTGTATGTGTCGCGCCTTTTACTGGATCTCTCTGCAATGACAGTAAGATCTGTTAGGATTTCATCATTTTTTTGGGGAAAAATACATTCACCACTTTTAAAATGATTATTTGTATTAGAGTATCGGCAAATAATTACAAATTGTCTGTGAATTCACTAATGCACAGAGATAATAAGGTGAAATACACCTCCACAAATGTAACATATTCTAAACAAGGTTTACAAATGATCATATAAATAAATTACAAACATATGAGACTTAAATATAAAACTAACATCATTCAATGAATAAGGTAGATCCTTACTTGTAACTGTTGTTTATTTAAACTCTTGCTTGAGGAGTATTCTAACAAAGACTTATCCGTCTCACTGGCTGATAAGAAGATCATTGAACATTGTACATTTGTCACCCATGCATTTCGAATTTCCACGTGAAAAGTGAACGGAAAGATTCGTCATTAAATTTGAGGATATTTTCTCTCCTCCTTGTAGTTATCTGTGAAGCTGACGAACTTGCCCCATGTTTGAACGGCCACGCCTGTACGGACGGAGCATGTGTATGTGTCGCCCCTTTTACTGGATCTCTCTGCAATGAATGTGTCGCGCCTTTTACTGGATCTCTCTGCAATGACAGTAAGATCTGTTAGGATTTTATCGTTTTTAGGGGAAAAATACATTCACCACTTTTAAAATGACTATTTGTATTAGAGTATCGGCAAATAATTACAAATTGTCTGTGATCTCACTAATGCACAGAGATAATATACAAATAATGAATGGTTATGAGTTCAATAGTGCGAATATGTTCATGAGTTGAAAGATTAACATTCTATTCAACGAGGCGTCAGCCGAGTTGAATAGAATTAACGTTAATCTTTCAACGAATGAAAATATTTGCACTATTAAACGAATGAAAAACATTCATTATTTGTTTTATACAACATCGAAGAAGACCTAATAGAACGTTAATCAACATATTATGCTTTACTCCTTATAAAGATAAATTAAAGTTCGAGTCAAGCCTTCTCGATTACATGCAGATTCCCTTCGCGTCAGATACACGCTGGGATACGCGCACATGCAGCAGAGAGGTACGCAGTCTGCATATAACCAAAAATGCACGGCGCATATAACCAAAAATGCACGACCGTGCAATATACCATCTATTGAATATCATGTGACCAACAATCGTCCAATCAAATGACAAGGATCCACGTAGGTGTTGTATAATAAGGTGAAATACACCTCCACAAATGTAACATATTCTAAACAAGGTTTACAAATGATCATATAATTTAATTACAAACATATGAGACTTAAATATAAAACTAACATCATTCAATGAATAAGGAAGATCCTTACTTGTAACTGTTGTTTATTTAAACTCTTGCTTGAGGAGTATTCTAACAAAAACTTATCCGTCTCACTGGCTGATAAGACGATCATTGAACATTGTACTTTTGTCATTCATGCATTTCGAATTTCCACGTGAAAAGTGAACGGAAAGATTCGTCATTAAATTTGAGGATATTTTCTCTCCTCCTTGTAGTTATCTGTGAAGCTGACGAACTTGCCCCATGTTTGAACGGCCACGCCTGTACGGACGGAGCATGTGTATGTTTCGCGCCTTTTACTGGATCTCTCTGCAATGAATGTGTCGCGCCTTTTACTGGATCTCTCTGCAATGACAGTAAGATCTGTTAGGATTTTATCATTTTTAGGGGAAAAATACATTCACCACTTTTAAAATGACTATTTGTATTAGAGTATCGGCAAATAATTACAAATTGTCTGTGATCTCACTAATGCACAGAGATAATAAGGTGAAATACACCTCCACAAATGTAACATATTCTAAACAAGGTTTACAAATGATCATATAAATAAATTACAAACATATGAGACTTAAATATAAAACTAACATCATTCAATGAATAAGGAAGATCCTTACTTGTAACTGTTGTTTATTTAAACTCTTGCTTGAGGAGTATTCTAACAAAGACTTATCCGTCTCACTGGCTGATAAGACGATCATTGAACATTGTACTTTTGTCATTCATGCATTTCGAATTTCCACGTGAAAAGTGAACGGAAAGATTCGTCATTAAATTTGAGGATATTTTCTCTCCTCCTTGTAGTTATCTGTGAAGCTGACGAACTTGCACCATGTTTGAACGGCCACGCCTGTACGGACGGAGCATGTGTATGTGTCGCGCCTTTTACTGGATCCCTCTGCAATGAATGTGTCGCGCCTTTTACTGGATCTCTCTGCAATGACAGTAAGATCTGTTAGGATTTTATCATTTTTAGGGGAAAAATACATTCACCACTTTTGAAATGACTATTTGTATTAGAGTATCGGCAAATAATTACAAATTGTCTGTGATCTCGCTAATGCACAGAGATAATGAGGTGAAATACACCTCGTCAAATGTTACATATTCTAAACAATGTTTACAAATGATCATATAATTAAATTACAAACATATGAGACTTAAATATAATACTAACATCATTCAATGAATAAGGTAGATCCTCATTTGTAACTGTTGTTTATTTAAACTCTTGCTTGAGGAGTATTCTAACAAATACTTATCCGTCTCACTGGCTGATAAGACGATCATTGAACATTGTACTTTTGTCATTCATGCATTTCGAATTTCCACGTCCAAAGTGAATGGAAAGATTCGTCATTAAATTTGAGGATATTTTCTCTCCTCCTTGTAGTTATCTGTGAAGCTGACGAACTTGCACCATGTTTGAACGGCCACGCCTGTACGGACGGAGCATGTGTATGTGTCGCGCCTTTTACTGGATCTCTCTGCAATGAATGTGTCGCGCCTTTTACTGGATCTCTCTGCAATGACAGTAAGATCTGTTAGGATTTCATCATTTTTTTGGGGAAAAATACATTCACAACTTTTAAAATGACTATTTGTATTAGAGTATCGGCAAATAATTACAAATTGTCTGTGATCTCACTAATGCACAGAGATAATAAGGTGAAATACACCTCGTCAAATGTTACATATTCTAAACAATGTTTACAAATGATCATATAATTAAATTACAAACATATGAGACTTAAATATAATACTAACATCATTCAATGAATAAGGTAGATCCTCATTTGTAACTGTTGTTTATTTAAACTCTTGCTTGAGGAGTATTCTAACAAATACTTATCCGTCTCACTGGCTGATAAGACGATCATTGAACATTGTACTTTTGTCATTCATGCATTTCGAATTTCCACGTCCAAAGTGAATGGAAAGATTCGTCATTAAATTTGAGGATATTTTCTCTCCTCCTTGTAGTTATCTGTGAAGCTGACGAACTTGCACCATGTTTGAACGGCCACGCATGTACGGACGGAGCATGTGTATGTGTCGCGCCTTTTACTGGATCTCTCTGCAATGAATGTGTCACGCCTTTTACTGGATCTCTCTGCAATGACAGTAAGATCTGTTAGGATTTCATCATTTTTTTGGGAAAAATACATTCACCATTTTTAAAATGACTATTTGTATTAGAGTATCGGCAAATAATTACAAATTGTCTGTGATCTCACTAATGCACAGAGATAATAAGGTAAAATACACCTCCACAAATGTAACATATTCTAAACAGGGTTTACAAATGATCATATAATTAAATTACAAACATATGAGACTTAAATATAAAACTAACATCATTCAATGAATAAGGAAGATCCTCATTTGTTACTGTTGTTTATTTGAACTCTTGCTTGAGGAGTATTCTAACAAAGAGTTATCCGTCTCACTGGCTGATAAGACGATCATTGAACATTGTACTTTTGTCATTCATGCATTTCGAATTTCCAGGTGAAAAGTGAATGGAAAGATTCGTCATTAAATTTGAGGATATTTTCTCTCCTCCTTGTAGTTATCTGTGAAGCTGACGAACTTGCACCATGTTTGAACGGCCACGCCTGTACGGACGGAGCATGTGTATGTGTCGCGCCTTTTACTGGATCTCTCTGCAATGAATGTGTCGCGCCTTTTACTGGATCTCTCTGCAATGACAGTAAGATCTGTTAGGATTTCATCATTTTTTGGGGAAAATACATTCACCTTTTTTAAAATGACTATTTGTATTAGAGTATCGGCAAATAATTACAAATTGTCTGTGATCTCACTAATGCACAGAGATAATAAGGTAAAATACACCTCCACAAATGTAACATATTCTAAACAGGGTTTACAAATGATCATATAATTAAATTACAAACATATGAGACTTAAATATAAAACTAACATCATTCAATGAATAAGGAAGATCCTCATTTATTACTGTTGTTTATTTGAACTCTTGCTTGAGGAGTATTCTAACAAAGACTTATCCGTCTCACTGGCTGATAAGACCATCATTGAACATTGTACTTTTGTCATTCATGCATTTCGAATTTCCACGTGAAAAGTGAATGAAAAGATTCTTCATTAAATTTGAGGATATTTTCTCTCCTCCTTGTAGTTATCTGTGAAGCTGACGAACTTGCACCATGTTTGAACGGCCACGCCTGTACGGACGGAGCATGTGTATGTGTCGCGCCTTTTATTGGATCTCTCTGCAATGAATGTGTCGCGCCTTTTACTGGATCTCTCTGCAATGACAGTAAGATCTGTTAGGATTTCATCATTTTTTTGGGGGAAAAATACATTCACCACTTTTAAAATGACTATTTGTATTAGAGTATCGGGAAATAATTACAAATTGTCTGTGATCTCACTTATGCACAGAGATAATAAGGTGAAATACACCTCCACAAATGTAACATATTCTAAACAAGGTTCACAAATGATCATATAATTAAATTACAAACATATGAGACTTAAATATAAAACTAACATCATTCAATGAATAAGGTAGATCCTCATTTGTAACTGTTGTTTATTTGAACTCTTGCTTGAGGAGTATTCTAACAAAGACTTATCCGTCTCACTGGTTGATAAGACGATCATTGAACATTGTACTTTTGTCATTCATGCATTTCGAATTTCCACCTGCAAAGTGAATGGAAAGATTCGTCATTAAATTTGAGGATATTTTCTCTCCTCCTTGTAGTTATCTGTGAAGCTGACGAACTTGCACCATGTTTGAACGGCCACGCTTGTACGGACAGAGCATGTGTATGTGTCGCGCCTTTTACTGGATCTCTCTGCAATGACAGTAAGATCTGTTAGGATTTTATCATTTTTTGGAGGAAAAATACATTCACCACTTTTGAAATGACTATTTGTATTAGAGTATTGGCAAATAATTACAAATTGTCTGTTATCTCACTAATGCACAGAGATAATAAGGTGAAATACACCTCCACAAATGTAACATATTCTAAACAAGGTTTACAAATGATCATATAATTAAATTACAAACATATGAGACTTAACCCTAATAAGGCCGGGCTATTTGAAGTCTTACTACGGCCGGGGGGGGGGGGGGCATTATGGCCCCCCCCCTAAGATCTCGGCCGTGAAACGGCCGATCTCCGCGAAAATTTGCACGCATGTCGAGTAAAGTGTATAGAACAATATGAAAATTTCAATTTTTTGAAAAAAATCCCTCATTTGCATATTTATGGTAATTTATGCAAATAACGTCATAAAATCACATTTTTACCCATAAATCCTATATTATTCATATTTAAGCATTCTTTTTCACTACATATATTCATTAGACCATTTGGAACAATAATACGACAAAAAATATTGGAAGAGCCAGCTTATTCCTTATGTTATATCTTGTTTTGATAATTTCTTATGTATTTCATTGTTTTTTTAACTTATTTATGTTATTTTTTTTTTTTTTTCATTTCTTCCTACAATTTAACTATTTTGACTCCCAAAACATCCACCTAAACTTTAAACAAGACCCAATAACCAATGTTTGATCTATTTTTAGGAAAAATGACATTTCCATATGTTTTGTACACAAATCACAAAAATGAGCGATTTTCGGGCTGACATGCAAAGACAAAAGGTCACGTGACCTTGTAACTATAGGTCCGATTTTTTTTTTTTTTTTAAAAGATGCGCAAGACATTAAAGAAAAAAGTCAGCGAGCGGCGAGGCGCCATCCATATGCGTTCTCGAACAATCAGAAAAATCGTGGAGGAGGGGGGGGGGGGGGGGGGCCATAATGGCCCCCCCCCGGCCTTATTAGGGTTAAATATAAAACTAATATCATTCAATGAATAAGGTGGATCCTCAAATGTAACTGTTGTTTATTTGAACTCTTGCTTGAGGAGTATTCTAACAAAGACTTATCCGTCTCACTGGCTGATAAGACGATCATTGAACATTGTACTTTTGTCATTTATGCATTTCGAATTTCCACGTGAAAAGTGAATGGAAATATTCGTCATTAAATTTGAGGATATTTTCTCTCCTCCTTGTAGTTATCTGTGAAGCTGACGAACTTGCACCATGTTTGAACGGCCACGCCTGTACGGACGGAGCATGTGTATGTGTCGCGCCTTTTACTGGATCTCTCTGCAATGAATGTGTCGCGCCTTTTACTGGATCTCTCTGCAATGACAGTAAGATCTGTTAGGATTTTATCATTTTTTGGGGGAAAAATACATTCACCACTTTTAAAATGACTATTTGTATTAGAGTATCGGCAAATAATTTCAAATTGTCTGTGATCTCACTAATGCACAGAGATAATAAGGTGAAATACACCTCCACAAATGTAACATATTCTAAACAAGGTTCACAAATGATCATATAATTAAATTACAAACATATGAGACTTAAATATAAAACTAACATCATTAAATGAATAAGGTAGATCCTTACTTGTAACTGTTGTTTATTTAAACTCTTGCTTGAGGAGTATTCTAACAAAGACTTATCCGTCTCTCTGGCTGATAAGACAATCATTGAACATTGTACTTTTGTCATTCATGCATTTCGAATTTCCACGTGAAAGGTGAATGGAAAGATTCGTCATTAAATTTGAGGATATTTTCTATCCTCCTTGTAGTTATCTGTGAAGCTGACGAACTTGCACCATGTTTGAACGGCCACGCCTGTACGGACGGAGCATGTGTATGTGTCGCGCCTTTTACTGGATCTCTCTGCAATGAATGTGTCGCGCCTTTTACTGGATCTCTCTGCAATGACAGTAAGATCTGTTAGGATTTCATCATTTTTTTGGGGGAAAATACATTCACCACTTTTAAAATGACTATTTGTATTAGAGTAGCGGCAAATAATTACAAATTGTTTGTGATCTCACTAATGCACAGAGATAATAAGGTGAAATACACCTCCACAAATGTAACATATTCTAAACAAGGTTTACAAATGATCATATAATTAAATTACAAACATATGAGACTTAAATATAAAACTAACATCCTTCAATGAATAAGGTAGATCCTCATTTGTAACTGTTGTTTATTTGAACTCTTGTTTGAGGAGTATTCTAACAAATACTTATCCGTCTCACTGACTGATAAGACGATCATTGAACATTGTACTTTGTCATTCATGCATTTCGAATTTCCACGTGCAAAGTGAATGGAAAGATTCGTCATTAAATTTGAGGATATTTTCTCTCCTCCTTGTAGTTATCTGTGAAGCTGACGAACTTGCACCATGTTTGAACGGCCACGCTTGTACGGACGGAGCATGTGTATGTGTCGCGCCTTTTACTGGATCTCTCTGCAATAACAGTAAGATCTGTTAGCATTTTAACATTTTTTGGAGGAAAAATACATTCACCACTTTTGAAATGACTATTTGTATTAGAGTATCGGCAAATAATTACAAATTGTCTGTGATCTCACTAATGCACAGAGATAATAAGGTGAAATACATATCCACAAATGTAACATATTCTAAACAAGGTTTACAAATGATCATATAATTAAATTACAAACATATGAGACTTAAATATAAAACTAACATCATTCAATGAATAAGGTGGATCCTCAAATGTAACTGTTGTTTATTTGAACTCTTGCTTGAGGAGTATTCTAACAAAGACTTATCCGTCACACTGGCTGATAAGAAGATCATTGAACATTGTACTTTTGTCATTCATGCATTTCGAATTTCCACGTGAAGAGTGAATGGAAAGATTCGTCATTAAGTTTGAGGATATTTTCTCTCCTCCTTGTAGTTATCTGTGAAGCTGACGAACTTGCACCATGTTTGAACGGCCACGCCTGTACGGACGGAGCATGTGTATGTGTCGCGCCTTTTACTGGATCTCTCTGCAATGACAGTAAGATCTGTTAGGATATTATCATTTTTTTGGGGGAAAATACATTTACCTTTTTTGAAATGACTATTTGTATTAGAGTATCGGGAAATAATTACAAATTGTCTGTGATCTCACTAATGCACAGAGATAATAAGGTGAAATACACCTCCACAAATGTAACATATTCTAAACAAGGTTTACAAATGATCATATAATTAAATTACAAACATATGAGACTTAAATATAAAACTAACATCATTCAATGAATAAGGTAGATCCTCATTTGTAACTGTTGTTTATTTGAACTCTTGCTTGAGGAGTATTCTAACAAAGACTTATCCGTCTCTCTGGCTGATAAGACGATCATTGAACATTGTACTTTTGTCATTCATGCATTTCGAATTTACACGTAAAAAGTGAATGGAAAGATTCGTCATTAAATTTGAGGATATTTTCTCTCCTCCTTGTAGTTATCTGTGAAGCTGACGAACTTGCACCATGTTTGAACGGCCACGCCTGTACGGACGGAGCATGTGTATGTGTCGCCCCTTTTACTGGATCTCTCTGCAATGAATGTGTCGCGCCTTTTACTGGATCTCTCTGCAATGACAGTAAGATCTGTTAGGATTTTATCATTTTTAGGGGAAAAATACATTCACCACTCTTGAAATGACTATTTGTATTAGAGTATCGGCAAATAATTACAAATTGTCTGTGATCTAATTAATGCACAGAGATAATAAGGTGAAATACACCTCCACAAATGTAACATATTCTAAACAAGGTTTACAAATGATCATATAATTAAATTACAAACATATGAGACTTAAATATAAAACTAACATCATTCAATGAATAAGGTAGATCCTCACTTGTAACTGTTGTTTATTTAAACTCTTACTTGAGGAGTATTCTAACAAAGACTTATCCGTCTCACTGGCTGATAAGACGATCATTGAACATTGTACTTTTGTCATTCATGCATTTTAAATTTCCACGTGAAAAGTGAATGGAAAGATTCGTCATTAAATTTGAGGATATTTTCTCTCCTCCTTGTAGTTATCTGTGAAGCTGACGAACTTGCACCATGTTTGAACGGCCACGCCTGTACGGACGGAGCATGTGAATGTGTCGCGCCTTTTACTGGATCTCTCTGCAATGAATGTGTCGCGCCTTTTACTGGATCTCTCTGCAATGACAGTAAGATCTGTTAGGATTTCATCATTTTTTGGGGGAAAAATACATTCACCACTTTTAAAATGACTATTTGTATTAGAGTATCGGGAAATAATTACAAATTGTCTGTGATCTTACTTATGCACAGAGATAATAAGGTGAAATACACCTCCACAAATGTAACATATTCTAAACAAGGTTCACAAATGATCATATAATTAAATTACAAACATATGAGACTTAAATATAAAACTAACATCATTAAATGAATAAGGTAGATCCTCACTTGTAACTGTTGTTTATTTAAACTCTTGCCTGAGTAGTATTCTAACAAAGACTTATCCGTCTCACTGGCTTATAAGACGATCATTGAACATTGTACTTTTGTCATTAATGCATTTCGAATTTCCACGTGAAAAGTGAATGGAAAGATTTGTCATTAAATTTGAGGATATTTTCTATCCTCCTTGTAGTTATCTGTGAAGCTGACGAACTTGCACCATGTTTGAACGGCCACGCCTGTACGGACGGAGCATGTGTATGTGTCGCGCCTTTTACTGGATCTCTCTGCAATGAATGTGTCGCGCCTTTTACTGGATCTCTCTGCAATGACAGTAAGATCTGTTAGGATTTCATCATTTTTTTGGGGAAAAATACATTCACCACTTTTAAAATTACTATTTGTATTAGAGTATCGGCAAATAATTACAAATTGTCTGTGATCTCACTAATGCACAGAGATAATAAGGTGAAATACACCTCGTCAAATGTAACATATTCTAAACAAGGTTTACAAATGATCATATAATTAAATTACAAACATATGAGACTTAAATATAAAACTAACATCATTCAATGAATAAGGTAGATCCTCATTTTTAACTGTTGTTTATTTGAACTCTTGCTTGAGGAGTATTCTAACAAAGACTTATCCGTCTAACTGGCTGATAAGACGATCATTGAACATTGTACTTTTGTCATTCATGCATTTCGAATTTCCACCTGCAAAGTGAATGGAAAGATTCGTCATTAAATTTGAGGATATTTTCTCTCCTCCTTGTAGTTATCTGTGAAGCTGACGAACTTGCACCATGTTTGAACGGCCACGCTTGTACGGACGGAGCATGTGTATGTGTCGCGCCTTTTACTGGATCTCTCTGCAATGACAGTAAGATCTGTTAGGATTTTATCATTTTTTGGAGGAAAAATACATTCACCACTTTTGAAATGACTATTTGTATTAGAGTATTGGCAAATAATTACAAATTGTCTGTTATCTCACTAATGCACAGAGATAATAAGGTGAAATACACCTTGTTACACCCTCAAATGTAATAACTCCCACAAATGTAATAACGCCCACAAATGTAATAACACTTTACCCACAAATGTAACAACACCCACAAATGTAATAACACTTTACCCACAAATGTAATAATTTCACCCACAAATGTAATAACCACTTTACCCACAAATGTAATAATTTTTAATCACCCACAAATGTAATAATGACTTTACCCACAAATGTAATAAATTTTAAGTGATATTTTGAATCACCCACAAATGTAATAATGACTTTACCCACAAATGTAATAAATTTGAAGGGATATTTTGTCGAATTTAAAACTAAAACCCTGTAATAAAGCTGGTTATAGCGCGCAGTCTTTGCTCCAGACCCGGTTATTTAAAAAAAAAAAAAAAGTCTTCAAAACTATTAAAGACCCCACCATCTTCCAAACTAAGACCCGGTAATAAAGCATGGGTTTAGAGCGTAGTTTTTCTTCCAGACCCGGTTATTTCAAAACTTTTTAAAAATCTTCAAAACTAAGACCCCATCATCTTATTCCTGTGGAAGAACATATATAAGTATTGAGCGTAGTCTTTCCTCCAGACCCGGTTTTCAAAAGTTAAAAAACAAACAAAAAACAAAACAAAACAAAACAAAACAACAAAAAAACCTTTTAAACTAAGACCCCTCTATCTTCCAAATTAAGACCCGGTAATAAAGCATGGGATTAGAACGTAGTCTTTACTTCAGACTCGGTTATTTAAAAAAAAAAAAATCTTCAAACCAAGACCTCACCATCTCATTCCTGTGGAATAACACGGGTATAGAGCGTAGTCTTTCTTCCAGACCCGGTTATTTCAAATGAAATAGAAATTTAAACAAATCTTCGAAACTAAGACCCACCATCTTATTCCTCTTTTTTTTCATTTAAAAATAAATTACATTATTACATATGTGGATACAACACGTCACAAATAAATGATTGGTCGGCGGTCACACGAACTGACGAATCAGTCAAAATGGTCCATATATATAACACACAGAGGAGGGACCGATTCGATGGTTCGTTGACCGTTGATCGGAGAGACAAAAATCATATAAATAAATACAGTACGGACTACGTCCAACTTTCTATCTCTCCCGCCCCCTCCCCCCCCCTTTTCTCTTTCTCTCTCTCTTTCCCTCTCCCTGTCTGTCTCTCTGTCTATCTGGCAATGTCGTTTTCCATCTTCAGCTTTTTTTTATAATGTTTTCTATTCCTCCATTTGCTTCTTCGCCGGCAGCATATCTTCCTTGAGATTAATTATTATAACATAATTATCCCTGATGATTTACACATTATACCTTATATTTATTATGTACTATGACCCTGTTTTTTCTTTTTTTGGGGGATGATAATCGGTTAACAAGCAAATAACAACGCATACTTTCATATAACAAATCATAAATAGCTGTATAACGAGATCGCGCGAAACATATTTGCATGTTTTGGATGAACGATTGCAGAACCCTTTGACTGATAAAATATCTATATACTCTCTCAATCAATGTGAGTAAATTGCAGAGGTTATGGTTTTATAGTATTAAATGCAATGATGGATACATAGATTTTGTAAGATAGAAAGTATTTTATTCCAAACGAATAAAGAGGTAGTTTCATTAATATACAGACGGTAACAGAACCAAAATAATTATTACGTATAAAAAGCTGGAGTAACTCACATGTCTTTTACAAGCAAACAAGGTTATAATTTGGGCAATATTGAACCTGATAACATCAACTGAACTTGATATAAAACGCAAACAACCTAACACGTGACAATTCTTCTAAGCTAGGAAAAACAAGAGAACAAGATGCCGAAATACTAAATGTACCTGGCTTTCTGTAACTTAGTATTCGTCCATATAAAACTACTTAACACGTACAACTCCAAAAGTTTTTCAGTAATACTTTTCAGATGCTTTAAGAGTAGACGGAGTTGAAATGAAGTATGACTGATCAAAAGGAAATAATTATTTTAATTATACAATGAGATAAAGAATATTAACAACCTTTACCTGATCTGGTATGTTTGGTACATTAAGTTTTTTTTCCTGGGATCTAATCGTTCTTTTTTTTACACGCTGTAAAGCCTTTCTTCGAACAGCTTGTACATTCTTTTCCCAACCATGGATAGTATAGTTTGTTTTTTGACGGGAGATATAATTTTGTTCTGGTTTCCTACTAAAGAAAATCTCGAAAGGAGATTTCCATCCAAGGACCTTTTTCGGGTCCTCGTTTAGGAGTTTTGTATAAGAGGGAAGCTCTTTAACCCAGTTGATACCCTTTTGTTTGTTTACAATAGAATTTTTACATGATTAAGAAATCGTCGACGGTCAACGAACCATCGAATCGGTCCCTCCTCTGTGTGTTATATATATGGACCATTTTGACTGATTCGTCAGTTCGTGTGACCGCCGACCAATCATTTATTTGTGACGTGTTGTATCCACATATGTAATAATGTAATTTATTTTTTAAATGAAAAAAAAGAGGAATAAGATGATGGGCTTAGTTTCGAAGATTTGTTTAAATTTCTATTTCCTTTGAAATAACCGGGTCTGGAGGAAAGACTACGCTCTATACCCATGTTATTCCACAGGAATGAGATGGTGAGGTCTTAGTTTGAAGATTTTTTTTTTTTAAATAACCGAGTCTGTAGTAAAGACTACGTTCTAATCCCATGCTTTATTACCGGGTCTTAATTTGGAAGATAGAGGGGTCTTAGTTTTGAAGATTTTTTAATTTTTTTGAAATAACCGGGTCTGGAGCAAAGACTGCGCGCTATAACCATGCTTTATTACAGGGTTTTAGTTTTAAATTCGACAAAATATCCCTTCAAATTTATTACATTTGTGGGTAAAGTCATTATTACATTTGTGGGTGATTCAAAATATCACTTAAAATTTATTACATTTGTGGGTAAAGTCATTATTACATTTGTGGGTGAAATTATTACATTTGTGGGTAAAGTGTTATTACATTTGTGGGTGTTGTTACATTTGTGGGTAAAGTGTTATTACATTTGTGGGCGTTATTACATTTGTGAGAGTTATTACATTTGAGGGTGTAACACACCTCCACAAATGTAACATATTCTAAACAAGGTTTACAAATGATCATATAATTAAATTACAAACATATGAGACTTAACCCTAATAAGGCCGGGCTATTTGAAGTCTTAATACGGCCGGGGGGGGGGGGGGCATTATGGCCCCCCCCCCTAAGATCTCGGCCGTGAAACGGCCGATCTCCGCGAAAATTTGCACGCATGTCGAGTAAAGTGTATAGAACAATATGAAAATTTCAATTTTTTGAAAAAAATCCCTCATTTGCATATTTATGGTAAATTATGCAAATAACGTCATAAAATCACATTTTTACCCATAAATCCTATATTATTCATATTTAAGCATTCTTTTTCACTACATATATTCATTAGACCATTTGGAACAATAATACGACAAAAAATATTGGAAGAGCCAGCTTATTCCTTATGTTATATCTTGTTTTGATAATTTCTTATGTATTTCATTGTTTTTTTAACTTATTTATGTTATTGTTTTTTTTTCTTTTTCATTTCTTCCTACAATTCAACTATTTTGACTCCCAAAACAACCACCTAAACTTTAAACAAGACCCAATAACCAATGTTTGATCTATTTTTAGGAAAAATGACATTTCCATATGTTTTGTACACAAATCACAAAAATGAGCGATTTTCGGGCTGACATGCAAAGACAAAAGGTCACGTGACCTTGTAACTATAGGTCCGATTTTTTTTTTTTTTTTTAAAAGATGCGCAAGACATTAAAGAAAAAAGTCAGCGAGCGGCGAGGCGCCATCCATATGCGTTCTCGAACAATCAGAAAAATCGTGGAGGAGGGGGGGGGGGCCATAATGGGCCCCCCCGGCCTTATTAGGGTTAAATATAAAACTAACATCATTCAATGAATAAGGTGGATCCTCAAATGTAACTGTTGTTTATTTGAACTCTTGCTTGAGGAGTATTCTAACAAAGACTTATCCGTCTCACTGGCTGATAAGACGATCATTGAACATTGTACTTTTGTCATTTATGCATTTCGAATTTCCACGTGAAAAGTGAATGGAAAGATTCGTCATTAAATTTGAGGATATTTTCTCTCCTCCTTGTAGTTATCTGTGAAGCTGACGAACTTGCACCATGTTTGAACGGCCACGCCTGTACTGACGGAGCATGTGTATGTGTCGCGCCTTTTACTGGATCTCTCTGCAATGAATGTGTCGCGCCTTTTACTGGATCTCTCTGCAATGACAGTAAGATCTGTTAGGATTTTATCATTTTTTTGGGGAAAAATACATTCACCACTTTTAAAATGACTATTTGTATTAGAGTATCGGCAAATAATTTCAAATTGTCTGTGATCTCACTAATGCACAGAGATAATAAGGTGAAATACACCTCCACAAATGTAACATATTCTAAACAAGGTTCACAAATGATCATATAATTAAATTACAAACATATGAGACTTAAATATAAAACTAACATCATTAAATGAATAAGGTAGATCCTTACTTGTAACTGTTGTTTATTTAAACTCTTGCTTGAGGAGTATTCTAACAAAGACTTATCCGTCTCTCTGGCTAATAAGACAATCATTGAACATTGTACTTTTGTCATTCATGCATTTCGAATTTCCACGTGATAGGTGAATGGAAAGATTCGTCATTAAATTTGAGGATATTTTCTATCCTCCTTGTAGTTATCTGTGAAGCTGACGAACTTGCACCATGTTTGAACGGCCACGCCTGTACGGACGGAGCATGTGTATGTGTCGCGCCTTTTACTGGATCTCTCTGCAATGAATGTGTCGCGCCTTTTACTGGATCTCTCTGCAATGACAGTAAGATCTGTTAGGATTTCATCATTTTTTTGGGGAAAAATACATTCACCACTTTTAAAATGACTATTTGTATTAGAGTAGCGGCAAATAATTACAAATTGTTTGTGATCTCACTAATGCACAGAGATAATAAGGTGAAATACACCTCCACAAATGTAACATATTCTAAACAAGGTTTACAAATGATCATATAATTAAATTACAAACATATGAGACTTAAATATAAAACTAACATCCTTCAATGAATAAGGTAGATCCTCATTTGTAACTGTTGTTTATTTGAACTCTTGTTTGAGGAGTATTCTAACAAATACTTATCCGTCTCACTGACTGATAAGACGATCATTGAACATTGTACTTTAGTCATTCATGCATTTCGAATTTCCACGTGCAAAGTGAATGGAAAGATTCGTCATTAAATTTGAGGATATTTTCTCTCCTCTTGTAGTTATCTGTGAAGCTGACGAACTTGCACCATGTTTGAACGGCCACGCTTGTACGGACGGAGCATGTGTATGTGTCGCGCCTTTTACTGGATCTCTCTGCAATGACAGTAAGATCTGTTAGCATTTTAACATTTTTTGGAGGAAAAATACATTCACCACTTTTGAAATGACTATTTGTATTAGAGTATCGGCAAATAATTACAAATTGTCTGTGATCTCACTAATGCACAGAGATAATAAGGTGAAATACACCTCCACAAATGTAACATATTCTAAACAAGGTTTACAAATGATCATATAATTAAATTACAAACATATGAGACTTAAATATCAAACTAACATCATTCAATGAATAAGGTGGATCCTCAAATGTAACTGTTGTTTATTTGAACTCTTGCTTGAGGAGTATTCTAACAAAGACTTATCCGTCACACTGGCTGATAAGAAGATCATTGAACATTGTACTTTTGTCATTCATGCATTTCGAATTTCCACGTGAAGAGTGAATGGAAAGATTCGTCATTAAGTTTGAGGATATTTTCTCTCCTCCTTGTAGTTATCTGTGAAGCTGACGAACTTGCACCATGTTTGAACGGCCACGCCTGTACGGACGGAGCATGTGTATGTGTCGCGCCTTTTACTGGATCTCTCTGCAATGACAGTAAGATCTGTTAGGATATTATCATTTTTTGGGGGGAAAATACATTTACCACTTTTGAAATGACTATTTGTATTAGAGTATCGGCAAATAATTACAAATTGTCTGTGATCTCACTAATGCACAGAGATAATAAGGTGAAATACACCTCCACAAATGTAACATATTCTAAACAAGGTTTACAAATGATCATATAATTAAATTACAAACATATGAGACTTAAATATAAAACTAACATCATTCAATGAATAAGGTAGATCCTCATTTGTAACTGTTGTTTATTTGAACTCTTGTTTGAGGAGTATTCTAACAAAGACTTATCCGTTTCTCTTGCTGATAAGACGATTATTGAACATTGTACTTTTGTCATTCATGCATTTCGAATTTACACGTAAAAAGTGAATGGAAAGATTCGTCATTAAATTTGAGGATATTTTCTCTCCTCCTTGTAGTTATCTGTGAAGCTGACGAACTTGCACCATGTTTGAACGGCCACGCTTGTACGGACGGAGCATGTGTATGTGTCGCGCCTTTTACTGGATCTCTCTGCAATGAATGTGTCGCGCCTTTTACTGGATCTCTCTGCAATGACAGTAAGATCTGTTAGGATTTTATCATTTTTAGGGGAAAAATACATTCACCACTCTTGAAATGACTATTTGTATTAGAGTATCGGCAAATAATTACAAATTGTCTGTGATCTAATTAATGCACAGAGATAATAAGGTGAAATACACCTCCACAAATGTAACATATTCTAAACAAGGTTTACAAATGATCATATAATTAAATTACAAACATATGAGACTTAAATATAAAACTAACATCATTCAATGAATAAGGTAGATCCTCACTTGTAACTGTTGTTTATTTAAACTCTTGCTTGAGGAGTATTCTAACAAAGACTTATCCGTCTCACTGGCTGATAAGACGATCATTGAACATTGTACTTTTGTCATTCATGCATTTTAAATTTCCACGTGAAAAGTGAATGGAAAGATTCGTCATTAAATTTGAGGATATTTTCTCTCCTCCTTGTAGTTATCTGTGAAGCTGACGAACTTGCACCATGTTTGAACGGCCACGCCTGTACGGACGGAGCATGTGAATGTGTCGCGCCTTTTACTGGATCTCTCTGCAATGAATGTGTCGCGCCTTTTACTGGATCTCTCTGCAATGACAGTAAGATCTGTTAGGATTTCATCATTTTTTTGGGGAAAAATACATTCACCACTTTTAAAATGACTATTTGTATTAGAGTATCGGCAAATAATTACAAATTGTCTGTGATCTCACTAATGCACAGAGATAATAAGGTGAAATACACCTCCACAAATGTAACATATTCTAAACAAGGTTTACAAATGATCATATATTTAAATTACAAACATATGAGACTTAAATATAAAACTAACATTATTCAATGAATAAGGTAGATCCTCATTTGTAACTGTAGTTTATTTGAACTCTTGCTTGAGGAGTATTTTAACAAAAACTTATCCGTCTCACTGGCTAATAAGACGATCATTGAACATTGTACTTTTGTCATTCATGCATTTCGAATTTCCACGTGCAAAGTGAAAGGAAAGATTCGTCATTAAATGTGAGGATATTTTCTCTCCTCCTTGTAGTTATCTGTGAAGCTGACAAAATTGCACCGTGTTTGAACGGCCACGCCTGTACGGACGGAGCATGTGTATGTGTCGCGCCTTTTACTGGATCTCTCTGCAATGAATGTGCCGCGCCTTTTACTGGATCTCTCTGCAATGACAGTAAGATCTGTTAGGATTTCATCATTTTTTGGGGGAAAAATTCATTCACCACTTTTGAAATGACTATTTGTATTAGAGTATCGGCAAATAGTTACAAATTGTCTGTGATCTCACTAATGCACAGAGATAATAAGGTGAAATACACCTCCACAAATGTAACATATTCTAAACAAGGTTCACAAATGATCATATAATTAAATTACAAACATATGAGACTTAAATATAAAACTAACATCATTCAATGAATAAGGTAGATCCTCATTTGTAACTGTTGTTTATTTGAACTCTTGCTTGAGGAGTATTCTAACAAAGACTTATCCGTCTCACTGGCTGATAAGACGATCATTGAACATTGTACTTTTGTCATTCATGCATTTCGAATTTCCACGTGAAAAGTGAATGGAAAGATTCGTCATTAAGTTTGAGGATATTTTCTCTCCTCCTTGTAGTTATCTGTGAAGCTGACGAACTTGCACCATGTTTGAACGGCCACGCCTGTACGGACGGAGCATGCGTATGTGTCGCGCCTTTTACTGGATCTCTCTGCAATGACAGTAAGATCTGTTAGGATTTCATCATTTTTTGGGGGGAAAATACATTCACCATTTTTTAAATGACTATTTGTATTAGAGTATCGGCAAATAATTACAAATTGTTTGTGATCTCACTAATGCACAGAGATAATGGCCCGAATTCACAACGGAAGTCTGAGGACAAACCCGGTTTGATCAGACCAAGGTTTGTACAGACCTTGGTCTGAGCTCAAACCTGGTTTATTTTCAAACCCATTCCACAAAGGAAGGTTTGTATAAACTTTGGTCTGTAATTCCGAAACCTCAGACCAAGGTTTGTAAAACTAGTCTCAGCCATAGGGTTTCTAACATAATTTTTATGGGCTAGGGTTTAAATGTTAAGAATTGAAAAAACTGTTAAACTAAGCATTCTTAGTACGATCCGGACATCTTAATGAGCAATCTTGAAAAGATGATGGTTAGAACATCTCTGAAATAAACTTTTGAATTGCATTTTCATGAATTAATCGAACCAAACTGGCGCGCCGATGCAGAAAGTGCCCCACGTACTCACATGTGTGTGGTGCTGGTGAAGCACTCAATCTGACCCAGAACAAATTGACATCGGCACCTGAAAACCTTCGTTAGATTAATACATTTAAGGTTGTCAAGGGCTCTTTTAAATTAACTGTAAGAGTCCTATTGTTTTTGGGGCTACAAATTCTTATCAATAAAATCACCTTATAATAATAATAATAATAATAATTTAATATGAATTAAGTTTTTATTGTGATTAATATATTAATTCATTTGATTGCAATTGTTAATTACGATAGATCTATATAGTTATTTTGTTAGAATGGTCAATCAATTATTATTTTAACTAGTTCCCCGTTTGTTTCCCCAACTGGCTATTTTTTCACATCAAAATTGTAACTGGTAAATGATTTGTTTCCATATAATATTAATTTAAAACAAAATCCTCTATGGCCATCTTTTCTTTCTCTCTCCCTCCCTGTCTCTTTCTCTGTCCCCGTCCCTCCTCTTTCTTTCTACTCATTTTTGTTCTCTCTCTCTCCTTTTCTCTCTCTATTAATTATTTTTCTTTCTCCCCTCTCTCTCTATTCATCTTTCTCTCTCTCCCTCCCTTTCTCTCTCTATTAATTTTTTTCTTTGTCCCCTCTCTGACTCTCTCTCTTCTTCTTCTTTTTTGCAATGAAACACATAATGCAAAACCATGCAAACTGCAAACACTCACATCTGCACCCCCCCCAAAAAAAAAAGGGAGAAAGAGAGAGAGAGATAATCTGACACATATCTATTTCAGTTATCTTTGTAAATATATGAAAGCAAGAATATTGTATTTGTATTTTCATGTTTTACATAAATAATTGAGCATACAACACAATAGTAATCTACCGTTTGTTCAAACAATGCAGTTCACATTTGTCAATTTTGTAGCATGCTTATATGAAATATAGCCCACTAGAGGTTAAGAGAGGCTCTGGAAGGCCAATTAAAAGTCTCACTGTAGCGCTATTAGCAGAAAGAAAATCAGAAATACAACAAAATGGGTGACGAAAATTCAAATTTGCACATAAAAGTTCTTTAATTCTGACTTCGCTTAGTACAGTAAATAATATGTGTTCGAATACTCTCCCCTAGCTGACAACCAAATAATTTATATTGACCCACCCCTCAACTCAGCAGTGTATACAATACTAATTTTAGTTAACTCGGGTGCATTTAATCTATAGAGAACACTTAATTACAAATACCGTCAGAGTGACAACAAATACTTATCAACTAAATATAACATCAAAAATATTCATAAATAATCAACAGTTCAACACCCAGGTTCTTGATGTAATGCTGCATAACTACGAAGTATTGTGGGAACACCAGGGAGGGGCCGTATTTTGAAATACATTTTGAGGTAATTCTAGTTGCAATTATGTTAAATCTGTATTTTATAACTTCTTACCGTATACATTGAAATTTTTTGTGGAATCCTTAATTAAATAATGTATAGCTCACTAAATAGATAGATAGTGGTGGTTATTTTACTCGACAGCTAAGAAAGCAATAAATGCTTGTTAGTAAGCTCCAGTGTTAGCTGTTTTAGGCTATACTTGGCCAAACCAATGCTATATTTGCACAACGTGAATTTCCCCAATATGGGCAACAGGAAAGCATAAAAATAATTAAGAAGTGTCGACCTTCTCTCTTAGATTGATGAGGCATGGAACGTCCTCATCCTTGCATTTAATAAATATGCGCTCAATCACACATCTCCCTTTTTGGTGTGTGAAGTGTTAAAGCCCCACTGTACTACTTGTAGCTACTTGCTCCCTCTATATAGAACACTTCCCCAATCTGTGCCTGTTAATCCCCCATGATCCTCTTTTTCTTATGTTAATTGAGAACTGAATTGATGAGATAGCCTCCCGTCAGTGACCTTGCTGGGTTGTCTAATCCTCTTTGGCTGAACAAGTACAGATGGCCTTTAAAGCACATCTGTGGTCGACCCTCTGAATGAAGAAATGGCTTCTGATGAGGCAGAGAAGGCATGGATACCTGCAAAATCGAATGGACAAAATAAACAATATCATAAACAATATTCTTAATTTCAACTTGTTCATTTTTTTTCTTGGAGGGGGGTGGGGGGGGGGGGGGGGGTAATACTATAGAAAAGGATACAATGTATTGTACACATAATCAGGAATTATTCAATCCTGTGTCACTAATACAAAAACTATGATGTTCCACTTGACAGCAAACTAATCAAGTTGCATCCAGATATCAAAAACATTAATTATGATTTGTGAACTGAAATTTAAAAGCACATGAGCTCTTTTGAATTAATTACTTAATGCGAGTTGTTACTATATTACCAAATGAACATTCCTAACATGTCACATGTTGGCCAAATACAAAAAAGGAAACAAGATTGATTAAGAAAAAAAATAAACAAATGTTTTCATATAAAGAAATAATCTACCTACCCTATAGTCTATCTCCAAGAATCAACTGTTATTCATATGCCCTAGCATGAAGCTGTCAATTCAGTGCACACTCAGAAAAGATCCTGGCATCGTGGCTGCTACCATGCAGTCCAGGCCACCTTGCAACGATACTAGTTATTTTCCCAGCATAATCACAGACAACCTGTCAATATGAAATAAAATGTTGGCATTCATTAGTTATGAAAACTCACTCATTTCACACTTCAGATAGGCCGTGAAATGTATAAATTTCACTTGTTATTTATGGTAATTAATGCAAATGCAGTTGAATATGTGATAATTGCTTTTCAATATCTATTTATACAACAAAAATTGGAAGAAAATGCTAATTACCCTATATTTATTGACTGATGAAGTATTTCTTCATTTTTAACTCATGTTTTCATTGTTTATCTTGTAACAATGTAAACAAAAATAATCTCACTTTAAACAACAAATGCTTTGTGTGTGGGGGGAGGGGGGGGGGAGGGGGTACCCACTCTCTCATCTTTTTATGGTAAATGAACCTGTTTGTTTTTCTATAGTTTAAAATATATAGTGGTAATTGCCATTGATCAATTTACATGCTTCTCTTTGTTGTTTTTTCTTTCATTGATCAATGGCAAAAGCAGTGGCCTAATTGCCATGGCCATCAAAAAAATATCAGAAATCTAGAGGTCATATCTGCATTGCCAATAGAAGGATGGAACAAGTTTAGATTTTTCAAATTTCCCTTTCGTTAAAAAGATATTAACGAGTGTTAGGATTTTTAAGTTTAACTATCCATTGGATATTCTTAACTCTGTACAAAGGCAGTGAAATGAGTACCTGTACGCGAATATTACTTTAATATCCATTTGGCCACTAGAAATCTTGCATTGGTCAACAATGAATTAGCATGGATGTACAACACACAAGACTGGAGAGTGTATATATCTAATGTGAACATTTTGCAAGGTACAAAAAAAAGGTCTAAAGGGAAAGCCGTGCTGGATCCAGTCATGATGTATTCATTTATTCTCACCTGAACATCGATGGAGTACCTGTTCTTCCTATTGAAGTAGTACCTGGCTCTTGCCCCACCAGGGCTCCTGATGTAAACATGTGTCCCATCAACAGCAGCTCCTGGAAATCTGCAGTACTGGAAAAACTGCTTCTGAATAGTAGTCGCTTTTTGCCTTGTTGTAACTTGTAGGAAACTTCATGACTTGTCCCTTTCTTCTGACAACAGCTTCGGAAACATCCCTCACTACTCTCCATTCGGCAAACAGATGAATGTGACACGGCATGCCGCCTCCTTTAGATGGAATTACCTTTAATTTTTTTTTTTTTTAAACAAGCATTCAAATAAATCATTTTTTTGCTGGTTTATGCTATTATATTTTTGCATCCCCAAATGTCACTGTCACTTAAAAAAAAAAATTATCCTGATTTCGAGATGTGGTGTGAATCAATTTAACGTAAAAGACAAAATTGTCTATGCCTTTTCTAATCTCCTTCACGGCTTCACCTTTTGTGAAATTTAAGCAACAAATCACAAACTTGTTTCCAACACATAATCTGAATAATTTCCTCATGTATTAAAGCCAAATAACAGTATTGGGAAATGCCCCACACACAATGCTTTCATCACCTACCATGTAAAAGAATAAATATCATAACTAATCTTTCAATGTATGGAATATGACAGAAAATGCTTAGAAATTGAATAAATTTATGTAAACGCACATGTGCATGGCATTAGGGGCTTGCACGGTCGGAGGCAGACCAGCGGAGCGGGGCAAACGAACAGTGAATTTAGGCGGTCAACATGAATTGAAATATTTCTGGATTTTAATAACGACACTAGGGTTGGATTTTACAACAGAAGCCCTTTTTTATAGCTATGTTAACAATATTCATTAAGTAGTTTGGCCATGTTTTCGCCAACTTTCCCAATACAGAATTTGAATTCAAAGTACCTCAATCTAAAACAAAAGGCTCATCATCCAGCGGGTTTTCCCAATCTCAGAGGCCTCTGCCCGGTTGTGCTGCTATATATTGCTCCAGCTCCTCCTCCAGGTACACCAGCTCATTATGCTGAATCAGCTGCATTTCTATACCATCTTTACTGGAGTGAAGATAAAATGAAACAAATGTTTAAACAATGTTTTTAAAATAAAGAAATGTTACTTGTGCTTGTGACTTTGTGGGTGATCCTGGCTCTGGAGACTAAGCCAGTTAATTAAGACAATTAGAACCAGATCTAAATCTAATAAAAGCTTTGCTTGTCATGACTCATAAACAGAAATAACCGTCTGATATGGGTCATTTCTTTAATAAAAATAATAAAACTGACATTTGTTGACATTCTATAACCGCAGGTCTAGTGGAGCCAGACGTAGTCTCAGTGAACAACCGGCAATATAGAGAGAGACTGAAGCTTTTGGTCTATGCTTGTCAGTGTGATTCATTTACGGGAACATTGGCATTGCTGATGCCACTTCAATTTCTATTTATTTAGGAATTAGGTACCAGTGTCCAAGTCAAGTGATGAACATCATTGCCAGGCCTACGCTAGAGCCTGGTATTTTTATCATTATCATGAATTTGTAATAACTAGTGTAGGTCTAGGCCTATAGTTTAATTGGCATGTGTCATGGCATTGTTGACAACAAGACAAAATTAAACATGACTCAGAATCAGATATACATGTAGTCTACTCTAGGCCCGGCTAGGCCTAACTCCAGCCCAGGGTCATGGGGTGCGAGCTCCGCCGCCGCCTTGGGCGTTGGACTCGAGCTCCCTCAGACTCAGTCCCTGAACTCAAAATTGAGAGGCCATCGGATATGTAAACACCGAACATTTCATGGTAAATGGAAAGTTATAAAGCATATCACATATTGAAATGTCAATAAAGTAAAGAGTATGGATTCGACTACATGTACAGGTTTTATACTTACGATTTTAAGGAAAGGATCGAGAGATTGAGAGATTTCAATTGCACTAAAATCGGGCTGACCAGGTACTATCGCAGATTGTTTTGGCGGTGAATTATTTGGATAAAATCAATCGAGCATAAATTATCTCCACCCAGTGCTGCATCCTGATTGGTTGATAGCTCTCAAACCAGGTTTGAGAAATTACAAACCTCCTATCTGAGCAGTCTGTAAATTTCGGGTCTGATGACGTACATAAACCTGGTCTGAGGACAAACCTTGCTTTGTGAAATGTAATTTCAGACCAAGGTCTGAACTCAAACCTGAAACGCGTCGTATGACGTACATAAACCTTGGTCTGAGGACAAACCGGCTTTGTGAAATGCAGTTCAGACCAAGGTCTGAACTCGAACCTGAAACGCGTCATATGACGCACATAAACCTTGGTCTGAGCTCAAACCTTGCTTTGTGAATTCGGGCCAATAAGGTGAAATACACCTCCACAAATGTAACATATTCTAAACAAGGTTTACAAATGATCATATAATTTAATTACAAACATATGAGACTTAAATATAAAACTAACATCATTCAATGAATAAGGTTGATCCTCAAATGTAACTGTTGTTTATTTGAACTCTTGCTTGAGGAGTATTCTAACAAAGATTTATCCGTCTCACTGGCTGATAAGACGATCATTGAACATTGTACTTTTGTCATTCATGCATTTCGAATTTCCACGTAAAAAGTGAATGGAAAGATTCGTCATTAAATTTGAGGATATTTTCTCTCCTCCTTGTAGTTATCTGTGAAGCTGACGAACTTGCACCATGTTTGAACGGCCACGCCTGTACGGACGGAGCATGTGTATGTGTCGCGCCTTTTACTGGATCTCTCTGCAATGAATGTGTCGCGCCTTTAACTGGATCTCTCTGCAATGACAGTAAGATCTGTTAGGATTTTATCATTTTTAGGGGAAAAATACATTCACCACTTTTGAAATGACTATTTGTATTAGAGTATCGGCAAATAATTGCAAATTGTCTGTGATCTCACTAATGCACAGAGATAATAAGGTGAAATACACCTCCACAAATGTAACATATTCTAAACAGGTTTACAAATGATCATATAATTAAATTACAAACATATGAGACTTAAATATAAAACTAACATCATTTAATGAATAAGGTAGATCCTCATATGTAACTGTTGTTTATTTAAACTCTTGCTTGAGGAGTATTCTAACAAAGACTTATCCGTCTCACTGGCTGATAAGACGATCATTGAACATTGTACTTTTGTCACTCATGCATTTCGAATTTCCACGTGGAAAGTGAAAGGAAAGATTTGTCATTAAATTTGAGGATATTTTCTCTCCTCCTTGTAGTTATCTGTGAAGCTGACGAACTTGCACCATGTTTGAACGGCCACGCCTGTACGGACGGAGCATGTGTATGTGTCGCGCCTTTTACTGGATCTCTCTGCAATGAATGTGTCGCGCCTTTTACTGGATCTCTCTGCAATGACGGTAAGATCTGTTAGGATTTCATCATTATTTGGGGGAAAAATACATTCACCACTTTTGAAATGACTATTTGTATTAGAGTATCGGCAAATAATTACAAATTGTCTGTGATCTCACTAATGAACAGAGATAATAAGGTGAAATACACCTCCACAAATGTAACATATTCTAAACAAGGTTTACAAATGATCATATAATTAAATTACAAACATATGAGACTTAAATATAAAACTAACATCATTCAATGAATAAGGTAGATCCTCATATGTAACTGTTGTTTATTTAAACTCTTGCTTGAGGAGTATTCTAACAAAGACTTATCCGTCTCACTGGCAGATAAGACTATCATTGAACATTGTACTTTTGTCATTCATGCATTTCGAATTTCCACGTGAAAAGTGAATGGAAAGAATCGTCATTAAATTTAAGGATATTTTCTCTCCTCCTTGTAGTTATCTGTGAAGCTGACGAACTTGCACCATGTTTGAACGGCCACGCCTGTACAGACGGAGCATGTGTATGTGTCGCGCCTTTTACTGGATCTCTCTGCAATGACAGTAAGATCTGTTAGGATTTTATCATTTTTTGGGGGAAAAATACATTCACCACTTTTGAAATGACTATTTGTATTAGAGTATCGGCAAATAATTACAAATTGTCTGTGATATCACTAATGCACAGAGATAATGAGGTGAAATACACCTCCACAAATGTAACATATTCTAAACAAGGTTTACAAATGATCATATAATTAAATTACAAACATATGAGACTTAAATATAAAACTAACATCATTCAATGAATAAGGTAGATCCTCACTTGTAACTGTTGTTTATTTAAACTCTTGCTTAAGGAGTATTCTAACAAAGACTTATCCGTCTCACTGGCTGATAAGACGATCATTGAACATTGTACTTTTGTCATTCATGCATTTTGAATTTCCACGTGAACAGTGAATGGAAAGATTCATCATTAAATTTGAGGATATTTTCTCTCCTCCTTGTAGTTATCTGTGAAGCTGACGAACTTGCACCATGTTTGAACGGCCACGCCTGTACGGACGGAGCATGTGTATGTGTCGCGCCTTTTACTGGATATCTCTGCAATGACAGTAAGATCTGTTAGGATTTTATCATTTTTTTGTGGGAAAATACATTCACCACTTTTAAAATGACTATTTGTATTAGAGTATCGGCAAATAATTACAAATTGTCCGTGATCTCACTAATGCACAGAGATAATAAGGGGAAATACACCTCCACAAATGTAACATATTCTAAACAAGGTTTACAAATGATCATATAATTAAATTACAAACATATGAGACTTAAATATAAAACTAACATCATTCAATGAATAAGGTAGATCCTCATTTGTTACTTTTGTTTATTTGAACTCTTGCTTGAGGAGAATTCTAACAAAGACTTATCCGTCTCACTGGCTGATAAGACGATCATTGAACATTGTACTTTTGTCATTCATGCATTTCGAATTTCCACGTGAAAAGTGAATGGAAAGATTCGTCATTAAATTTGAGGATATTTTCTCTCCTCCTTGTAGTTATCTGTGAAGCTGACGAACTTGCACCATGTTTGAACGGCCACGCCTGTACGGACGGAGCATGTGTATGTGTCGCGCCTTTTACTGGATCTCTCTGCAATGAATGTGTCGCGCCTTTTACTGGATCTCTCTGCAATGACAGTAAGATCTGTTAGGATTTTATCATTTTTAGGGGAAAAATACATTCACCACTTTTGAAATGACTATTTGTATTAGAGTATCGGCAAATAATTACAAATTGTCTGTGATCTCACTAATGCACAGAGATAATAAGGTGAAATACACCTCCACAAATGTAACATATTCTAAACAAGGTTTACAAATGATCATATAATTAAATTACAAACATATGAGACTTAAATATAAAACTAACATCATTCAATGAATAAGGTAGATCCTCACTTGTAACTGTTGTTTATTTTAACTCTTGCTTGAGGAGTATTCTAACAAAGACTTATCCGTCTCACTGGCTGATAAGACGATCATTGAACATTGTGCTTTTGTCATTCATGCATTTTGAATTTCCACGTGAAAAGTGAATGGAAAGATTCGTCATTAAATTTGAGGATATTTTCTCTCCTCCTTGTAGTTATCTGTGAAGCTGACGAACTTGCACCATGTTTGAACGGCCACGCCTGTACGGACGGATCATGTGTATGTGTCGCGCCTTTTACTGGATCTCTCTGCAATGAATGTGTCGCGCCTTTTACTGGATCTCTCTGCAATGACAGTAAGATCTGTTAGGATTTCATCATTTTTTTGGGGAAAAATACATTCACCACTTTTAAAATGACTATTTGTATTAGAGTATTGGCAAATAATTACAATTTTTTTGTGATCTCACTAATGCACAGAGATAATAAGGTGAAATACACCTCCACAAATGTAACATATTCTAAACAAGGTTTACAAATGATCATATAATTAAACTAGATTTGTGATACTTGTTTGGAACAAGTATAGGTGGGCTGGTCGAACTAAAATTTGAGACAAAAGAAAGGGCACATTTGAGATAGCTTATTGTCTCAGCTACAACATACTCGAAGTTTAGCGTTAACGAAGCTAAACCGACAGAGATATTGCTCGCGAAAGACGAGAGAAAACTCATGTCCCAAAGAGAATACACGAAAAATGTGAAAAATTGACATGCCTCTTTTAATCGCGAAAATACGCCCTGATGCTTTTGTCAAAATGAAAATTTGTGCCAACTTCATTTGTAGAAAATTGTCTAAGCTAAAACTTATTAAAATTTGGAAGACAATCGATCAATATTTACAGAGAAACAATCAATTTTCCTTAAATAAGCTGACGTCATAATATGCAAATTGAAATTTTGAGTTTGGAGGCCATTATGATGACGTCATGAGTTAATTGAGGGTCAAATGAGACATGAAATCATATCTCCGATTCATACTCCATCAAAATTTGACCCAAAAATTGGGGTCACCTTGCATCCTAAAAGAGCTACAATGCATCTTGTATAGGCATGTTTTTGCCCATATATGCTATGTATTACAAGAGCTCGCGCGCACGGAAATTTATGTTAAACGGTCGATCATTTCGTTATTAATAGTCATAAAGAGACAAACATGGTATCAATTTGTTTGTAAAAATATGTGGAATATTATGAAAGAAAAAAGAATTGCTATTTTATGTTGTGTAATAGTTTTACGCGCGAAAAGGCGCGCGCATGCGCGTGTGCACAATTTTTTATAAAATGCTTAGAATGGCCTTAAACGTATGTAAAATGATTTTGAGACGATTCCGAGCGTTTTAAAATTTGGCGCGCGCATTGACAAGCGGACGTACGCGCACGCGCGCGTCCTTTGACCTGAAATTGACCGGACGGATATTGACCTTGATCGTGATAATAATGAATGAGAAATAGTTTTCGGTTATGAAGATATGATCATGAGTTGATTTTCGTAAAATTTTACAAAATGGCGCCTAGATGACGTCATTAGTGAAAGTCAATGTTGAAAACGTTATCGTGATTTGTACATATGCCTATCCATATATGTGCCAAATTTCAAGGCATTTTATCGAGCCATTTTCAAGATATCTTGTCCACAAAAAAGTGGTTAGAAATAAGAAAAATAAAGAATAAACTAGACATATAATACTTGTTTGGAACAAGTATAGGTGGGCTGGTCAACTAAAATTTGAGACAAAAAAGAGCAAAAATTAGCGAGATACTGCTAAAAAGACAAGGTCATGTAGATTCATGATGTGAACGAAATTGATGATCATGATGATAATGATGATGATCATGATGATGTCGATGATGATTATCATCATTTTGATAATGATGATCATGATGATAATGATGATGATCATGAGCGTGATCCTGACATCTTATGACAGTAAGATCTGTTAGGATTTTATCATTTTTTGGGGGAAAAATACATTCACCACTTTTAAAATGACTATTTGTATTAGAGTATCGGCAAATAATTACAAATTGTCTGTGATCTCACTAATGCACAGAGATAATAAGGTGAAATACACCTCCACAAATGTAACATATTCTAAACAAGGTTTACAAATGATCATATAATTAAAATTACAAACATATGAGACTTAAATATAAAACTAACATCATTCAATGAATAAGGTAGATCCTTATTTGTAACTGTTGTTTATTTGAACTCTTGCTTGAGGAGTATTCTAACAAAGACTTATCCGTCTCACTGGCTGATAAGACGATCATTGAACATTGTACTTTTGTCATTCATGCATTTCGAATTTCCACGTGAAAAGTGAATGGAAAGATTCGTCATTAAATTTGAGGATATTTTTTCTCCTCCTTGTAGTTATCTGTGAAGCTGACGAACTTGCACCATGTTTGAACGGCCACACCTGTACGGACGGAGCATGTGTATGTGTCGCGCCTTTTACTGGATCTCTCTGCAATAAATGTGTCGCGCCTTTTACTGGATCTCTCTGCAATGACAGTAAGATCTGTTAGGATTTTATCATTTTTTGGGGGAAAAAATACATTCACCACTTTTGAAATGACTATTTGTATTAGAGTATCGGCAAATAATTACAAATTGTCTGTGATCTCACTAATGCACAGAGATAATAAGGGGAAATACACCTCCACAATTGTAACATATTCTAAACAAGGTTTACAAATGATCATATAATTAAATTACAAACATATGAGACTTAAATATAAAACTAACATCATTCAATGAATAAGGTAGATCCTTATTTTTTTAATGTCGTTTATTTAAACTCTTGATTGAGGAGTATTCTAACAAAGACTTATCCGTCTCACTGGCTGATAAGACGATCATTGAACATTGTACTTTTGTCATTCATGCATTTCGAATTTCCACGTGAAAAGTGAAAGGAAAGATTCGTCATTAAATTTGAGGATATTTTCTCTCCTCCTTTTAGTTATCTGTGAAGCTGACGAACTTGCACCATGTTTGAACGGCCACGCTTGTACGGACGGAGCATGTGTATGTGTCGCGCCTTTTACTGGATCTCTCTGCAATGACAGTAAGATCTGTTAGGATTTCATCATTTTTTTGGGGGAAAATACATTCACCACTTTTAAAATGACTATTTGTATTAGAGTATCGGCAAATAATGACAAATTGTCTATGATCTCACCAATGCACAGAGATAATAAGGTGAAATACACCTCCACAAATGTAAAATACTCTAAACAAGGTTTACAAATGATCATGTGATTAAATTACAAACATATGAGACTTAAATATAAAACTAACATCATTCAATGAATAAGGTAGATCTTCATTTGTAACTGTTGTTTATTTGAACTCTTGCTTGAGGAGTATTATAACAAAGACTTATCCGTCTCACTGGCTGATAAGACGATCATTGAACATTGTACTTTTGTCATTAATGCATTTCGAATTTCCACGTGAAAAGTGAATGGAAAGATTCGTCATTAAATTTGAGGATATTTTCTCTCCTCCTTGTAGTTATCTGTGAAGCTGACGAACTTGCACCATGTTTGAACGGCCACGCCTGTACGGACGGAGCATGTGTGTGTGTCGCGCCTTTTACTGGATCTCTCTGCAATGAATGTGTCGCGCCTTTTACTGGATCTCTCTGCAATGAATGTGTCGCGCCTTTTACTGGATCTCTCTGCAATGACAGTAAGATCTGTTAGGATTTCATTATTTTTAGGGGAAAATACATTCACCACTTTTGAAATGACTATTTGTATTAGAGTATCGGCAAATAATTACAAATTGTCTGTGATCTCACTAATGACAGAGATAATAAGGTGAAATACACCTCCACAAATGTAAAATACTCTAAACAAGGTTTACAAATGATCATGTGATTAAATTACAAACATATGAGACTTAAATATAAAACTAACATCATTCAATGAATAAGGTAGATCTTCATTTGTAACTGTTGTTTATTTGAACTCTTGCTTGAGGAGTATTATAACAAAGACTTATCCGTCTCACTGGCTGATAAGACGATCATTGAACATTGTACTTTTGTCATTAATGCATTTCGAATTTCCACGTGAAAAGTGAATGGAAAGATTCGTCATTAAATTTGAGGATATTTTCTCTCCTCCTTGTAGTTATCTGTGAAGCTGACGAACTTGCACCATGTTTGAACGGCCACGCCTGTACGGACGGAGCATGTGTGTGTGTCGCGCCTTTTACTGGATCTCTCTGCAATGAATGTGTCGCGCCTTTTACTGGATCTCTCTGCAATGAATGTGTCGCGCCTTTTACTGGATCTCTCTGCAATGACAGTAAGATCTGTTAGGATTTCATTATTTTTAGGGGAAAATACATTCACCACTTTTGAAATGACTATTTGTATTAGAGTATCGGCAAATAATTACAAATTGTCTGTGATCTCACTAATGACAGAGATAATAAGGTGAAATACACCTCCACAAATGTAACATATGCTAAACAAGGTTTACAAATGATCATATAATTAAATTACAAACATATGAGACTTAAATATAAAACTAACATCATTCAATGAATAAGGTAGATCCTTATTTGTAACTGTTGTTTATTTGAACTCTTGCTTGAGGAGTATTCTAACAAAGACTTATCCGTCTCACTGGCTGATAAGACGATCATTGAACATTGTACTTTTGTCATTCATGCATTTCGAATTTCCACGTGAAAAGTGAATGGAAAGATTCGTCATTAAATTTGAGGATATTTTTTCTCCTCCTTGTAGTTATCTGTGAAGCTGACGAACTTGCACCATGTTTGAACGGCCACACCTGTACGGACGGAGCATGTGTATGTGTCGCGCCTTTTACTGGATCTCTCTGCAATAAATGTGTCGCGCCTTTTACTGGATCTCTCTGCAATGACAGTAAGATCTGTTAGGATTTTATCATTTTTTGGGGGAAAAAATACATTCACCACTTTTGAAATGACTATTTGTATTAGAGTATCGGCAAATAATTACAAATTGTCTGTGATCTCACTAATGCACAGAGATAATAAGGGGAAATACACCTCCACAATTGTAACATATTCTAAACAAGGTTTACAAATGATCATATAATTAAATTACAAACATATGAGACTTAAATATAAAACTAACATCATTCAATGAATAAGGTAGATCCTTATTTTTTTAATGTCGTTTATTTAAACTCTTGATTGAGGAGTATTCTAACAAAGACTTATCCGTCTCACTGGCTGATAAGACGATCATTGAACATTGTACTTTTGTCATTCATGCATTTCGAATTTCCACGTGAAAAGTGAATGGAAAGATTCGTCATTAAATTTGAGGATATTTTCTCTCCTCCTTTTAGTTATCTGTGAAGCTGACGAACTTGCACCATGTTTGAACGGCCACGCTTGTACGGACGGAGCATGTGTATGTGTCGCGCCTTTTACTGGATCTCTCTGCAATGACAGTAAGATCTGTTAGGATTTCATCATTTTTTTGGGGGAAAATACATTCACCACTTTTAAAATGACTATTTGTATTAGAGTATCGGCAAATAATGACAAATTGTCTATGATCTCACCAATGCACAGAGATAATAAGGTGAAATACACCTCCACAAATGTAAAATACTCTAAACAAGGTTTACAAATGATCATGTGATTAAATTACAAACATATGAGACTTAAATATAAAACTAACATCATTCAATGAATAAGGTAGATCTTCATTTGTAACTGTTGTTTATTTGAACTCTTGCTTGAGGAGTATTATAACAAAGACTTATCCGTCTCACTGGCTGATAAGACGATCATTGAACATTGTACTTTTGTCATTAATGCATTTCGAATTTCCACGTGAAAAGTGAATGGAAAGATTCGTCATTAAATTTGAGGATATTTTCTCTCCTCCTTGTAGTTATCTGTGAAGCTGACGAACTTGCACCATGTTTGAACGGCCACGCCTGTACGGACGGAGCATGTGTGTGTGTCGCGCCTTTTACTGGATCTCTCTGCAATGAATGTGTCGCGCCTTTTACTGGATCTCTCTGCAATGAATGTGTCGCGCCTTTTACTGGATCTCTCTGCAATGACAGTAAGATCTGTTAGGATTTCATTATTTTTAGGGGAAAATACATTCACCACTTTTGAAATGACTATTTGTATTAGAGTATCGGCAAATAATTACAAATTGTCTGTGATCTCACTAATGACAGAGATAATAAGGTGAAATACACCTCCACAAATGTAAAATACGCTAAACAAGGTTTACAAATGATCATGTGATTAAATTACAAACATATGAGACTTAAATATAAAACTAACATCATTCAATGAATAAGGTAGATCTTCATTTGTAACTGTTGTTTATTTGAACTCTTGCTTGAGGAGTATTATAACAAAGACTTATCCGTCTCACTGGCTGATAAGACGATCATTGAACATTGTACTTTTGTCATTAATGCATTTCGAATTTCCACGTGAAAAGTGAATGGAAAGATTCGTCATTAAATTTGAGGATATTTTCTCTCCTCCTTGTAGTTATCTGTGAAGCTGACAAACTTGCACCATGTTTGAACGGCCACGCCTGTACAAACGGAGCATGTGTGTGTGTCGCGCCTTTTACTGGATCTCTCTGCAATGAATGTGTCGCGCCTTTTACTGGATCTCTCTGCAATGAATGTGTCGCGCCTTTTACTGGATCTCTCTGCAATGACAGTAAGATCTGTTAGGATTTCATTATTTTTAGGGGAAAATACATTCACCACTTTTGAAATGACTATTTGTATTAGAGTATCGGCAAATAATTACAAATTGTCTGTGATCTCACTAATGACAGAGATAATAAGGTGAAATACACCTCCACAAATGTAACATATGCTAAACAAGGTTTACAAATGATCATATAATTAAATTACAAACATATGAGACTTAAATATAAAACTAACATCATTCAATGAATAAGGTAGATCCTTATTTGTAACTGTTGTTTATTTGAACTCTTGCTTGAGGAGTATTCTAACAAAGACTTATCCGTCTCACTGGCTGATAAGACGATCATTGAACATTGTACTTTTGTCATTCATGCATTTCGAATTTCCACGTGAAAAGTGAATGGAAAGATTCGTCATTAAATTTGAGGATATTTTTTCTCCTCCTTGTAGTTATCTGTGAAGCTGACGAACTTGCACCATGTTTGAACGGCCACACCTGTACGGACGGAGCATGTGTATGTGTCGCGCCTTTTACTGGATCTCTCTGCAATAAATGTGTCGCGCCTTTTACTGGATCTCTCTGCAATGACAGTAAGATCTGTTAGGATTTTATCATTTTTTGGGGGAAAAAATACATTCACCACTTTTGAAATGACTATTTGTATTAGAGTATCGGCAAATAATTACAAATTGTCTGTGATCTCACTAATGCACAGAGATAATAAGGGGAAATACACCTCCACAATTGTAACATATTCTAAACAAGGTTTACAAATGATCATATAATTAAATTACAAACATATGAGACTTAAATATAAAACTAACATCATTCAATGAATAAGGTAGATCCTTATTTTTTTAATGTCGTTTATTTAAACTCTTGATTGAGGAGTATTCTAACAAAGACTTATCCGTCTCACTGGCTGATAAGACGATCATTGAACATTGTACTTTTGTCATTCATGCATTTCGAATTTCCACGTGAAAAGTGAATGGAAAGATTCGTCATTAAATTTGAGGATATTTTCTCTCCTCCTTTTAGTTATCTGTGAAGCTGACGAACTTGCACCATGTTTGAACGGCCACGCTTGTACGGACGGAGCATGTGTATGTGTCGCGCCTTTTACTGGATCTCTCTGCAATGACAGTAAGATCTGTTAGGATTTCATCATTTTTTTGGGGGAAAATACATTCACCACTTTTAAAATGACTATTTGTATTAGAGTATCGGCAAATAATGACAAATTGTCTATGATCTCACCAATGCACAGAGATAATAAGGTGAAATACACCTCCACAAATGTAAAATACTCTAAACAAGGTTTACAAATGATCATGTGATTAAATTACAAACATATGAGACTTAAATATAAAACTAACATCATTCAATGAATAAGGTAGATCTTCATTTATAACTGTTGTTTATTTGAACTCTTGCTTGAGGAGTATTATAACAAAGACTTATCCGTCTCACTGGCTGATAAGACGATCATTGAACATTGTACTTTTGTCATTAATGCATTTCGAATTTCCACGTGAAAAGTGAATGGAAAGATTCGTCATTAAATTTGAGGATATTTTCTCTCCTCCTTGTAGTTATCTGTGAAGCTGACGAACTTGCACCATGTTTGAACGGCCACGCCTGTACGGACGGAGCATGTGTGTGTGTCGCGCCTTTTACTGGATCTCTCTGCAATGAATGTGTCGCGCCTTTTACTGGATCTCTCTGCAATGAATGTGTCGCGCCTTTTACTGGATCTCTCTGCAATGACAGTAAGATCTGTTAGGATTTCATTATTTTTAGGGGAAAATACATTCACCACTTTTGAAATGACTATTTGTATTAGAGTATCGGCAAATAATTACAAATTGTCTGTGATCTCACTAATGACAGAGATAATAAGGTGAAATACACCTCCACAAATGTAACATATGCTAAACAAGGTTTACAAATGATCATATAATTAAATTACAAACATATGAGACTTAAATATAAAACTAACATCATTCAATGAATAAGGTAGGTCCTCACTTGTAACTGTTGTTCATTTAAACACTGGCTTGAGGAGTATTCTAACAAAGACTTATCCGTCTCACTGGCTGATAAGACGATCATTTAACATTGTACTTTTGTCATTCATGCATTTCAAATTTCCACGTGAAAAGTGAATGGAAAGATTCGTCATTAAATTTGAGGATATTTTATCTCCTCCTTGTAGTTATCTGTGAAGTTGACGAACTTGCACCATGTTTGAACGGCCACGCCTGTACGGACGGAGCATGTGTATGTGTCGCGCCTTTTACTGGATCTCTCTGCAATGAATGTGTCGCGCCTTTTACTGGATCTCTCTGCAATGACAGTAAGATCTGTTAGGATTTCATCATTTTTTTGGGGAAAAATACATTCACCACTTTTAAAATGACTATTTGTACCAGAGTATCGGCAAATAATTACAAATTGTCTGTGATCTTACTAATGCACAGACATAATAAGGTGAAATACACCTCCACAAATGTAACATATTCTAAACAAGGTTTACAAATGATCATAAAATTAAACTAAATTTGTCATACTTGTTTGGAACAAGTATAGGTGGGCTGGTCGAACTTAAATTTGAGACAAAATAAAGGGCACATTTGAGATAGCTTATTGTCTCAGCTACAATATACTCGAAGTTTAGCGTAAACGAAGCTAAATCGACAGAGATATTGCTCGCGAAAGACGAGAGAAAAAACACGTCCCAAAGAGAATACACGCAAAATGTGAAAAATTGACATGCCTCTTTTAATCGCGAAAATACGTCCTGATGCCTTTGTAAAAATGAAAATTTGTGCTCACTCCATTTGTAGAAAATTGTCTCAGCTAAAACTTATTAAAATTTGGAAGACAATCGATCAATATTTACAGAGAAACAATCAATTTTCCTTAAATATGCTGACGTCATAATTATGCAAATTGAAATTTTGAGTTTGGAGGCCATTATGATGACGTCATGAGTTAATTGAGGGTCAAATGAGATATGAAATCATATCTCCGATTCATACTCTATTAAAATATAAAATTGGGGTCACCTTGCATCCTAAAGAGCTACAATGGATCATGTATAGGCATGTTTGTGCCCATATATGCTATGTATTACAAGAGCTCGCGCGCACAGAAATTTATGTTAAACGGTCGATCATTCCGTTATTAATAGTCATAAAGAGACAAACATGGTATCAATTTGTTTGTAAAAATATGTGGAATATTATGAAAGAAAAAAATGGCGATTCTATGTTTTGTAATAGTTTTTTTATAAAATTCTTAGAATGGCCTTAAACGTATGTAAAATGATTTTGAGACGATTTTCAGCATTTTAAAATTTTGCATGCGCATTGACAAACGGACGTACGCGCACGCGCCCGTTCTTTGACCTGAAATTGACCGGACGGATATTGACCTTGATCGTGATAAATATGAATGAGAAATAGCTTTCGGTTATGAAGATATGATCAAGAGTTGATTTTCGTAAAACTTTACAAAATGGCGCCTAGATGACGTCATCAGTGAAAGTCAATGTTGAAAATGTTTTTGTGCTTTGTACATATGCCTATACATATGTGTGCCAAATTTCAAGGTATTTGATCGAGCCATTTTTAAGTTATCTTGTCCACAAAAAAGTTTTTAGAAATAAGAAAAATATACTAGATTTGTAATACTTGTTTGGAACAAGTATAGGTGGGCTGATCCAACAAAAAATGGAGACAAAATAGAGCGAAAATAAGCGAGATACTGCATTCGTAGAAAATTGTCTCAGCTAAAACATATTAAAATTTGGAAGAAAATTGATCAATATTTACAGCGATACAATCAATTTTCCATAAATATGCTGACGTCATAATATGCAAATTAGAATTTTGAGTTCGGAGGCCATTATGATGACGTCATGAGGTAATTGAGGGTAATTAAGACATGAAATCATATCTCCGAATCATACTCTATTAAAATATGAAAACAAATTGGGGTCTCCTTCCATCTTAAAGAGCTACAATGGATTTTGTATCTAGGCATGTTTTTGCCCATGTATGCTATGTATTACAAGAGCTCGCACGCACGGACATTATCTTAAACGGACGCTCATTCCGTTATTAATGGGCAGAAAAAGGTGAACAAGGTATCAAAATGCTTGAAAGAATGTGTAAAATATGATGACAGAACAAATTTGGCGATTTCATGTTGCCAAATGCCAAGACGCGCGAAAACGCGCGCCCATGCGCGTGTGCGCGTTTTTTTGCAAAATGCTTAAAATGGCCTAAAACGTATGCAAAATGAATTTGAGACGATTTGGAGCATTTTTATTTTTTGCGCGCGCGCTTACGCGCGGACGTACGCATGCGCGCGCGTTCTCTGACCTGAAATTGACCGGACGGATATTGACCTTAATCATGATAAATATGAATGAGAAATGCCTTTCCTTTATGAAGATATGATCATGAGTAAAAAGTACCAAAAAAAAACACAAAATGGCGCCTGGATGACGTCACGATATTTTGATGAACTTGAAAATGTTACTGTCACGTCTTATGACGATGACCTATGACTATGTCAAATTTGAAAGAAATTTGGCGGTTCAAATTTGAGTAATCGTGTACACAAAAAAGTGGTCACAAATAAATTTGAGTGTTTGTACAATTTCAAATAAAATACTAGAAATTTAATTCGTCACGAAGACGAATAAGGTGGTCTGTCTAAGTCTTATGATAGAATTGAGAATGGGAGAAGTTATATAGACATGTAAACAATGATGATCATGATGACCATGATGATGATCATGATAGTAAAGGTGATGATGATGATGATAATGATAATGTTATATGATGATAAAAACGATAATGTTGATGATGATGAGCACAAGCATGATCCTGACATCTGATTGAAGAAATAAGGAAATATTTAAATAGCAAATAGTCTCAGCTACAACATACTAAAATTTGGGAGAAAACTGTTGAATAACAACCGAGATACTGGTCAAAACACATTGTCATGCAGATTCATGTTTTGAAAAAAGTGACCTCCCATAGACATAACACGCAAATATGACAAATTATGCATTGTCGCCTTTAATGGAATATTTAACTATGATGACGTCATCGAAATGAAAAATGAATGATATATTTTTGATAGAGAATTATCTCAGCTACAACATATCAAATTCTGGGAGAAAATCGATCACCGATAAGTGAGATAATCCCAATTAAACAAAGACAAAAATGACGTCATCAACAAAATACATTTTCTTTAGTTTAGATGCAAATATGAAGATTTTGTTTCACTTTGTACGAGTCAGGGTGGTATGAAATCATATCTCCAACTCATGCTTTCTCAAACCATGATATAAAAATTGGGGGTCGACGGACTATCTGAAGAGCTATTTCGATTTTTAAAATGGCATGTTTTTGATCAAATTTGCATTATATTGCCCATAGCAGTACGCGCGGATTTTGAACTTTGACGCACGCTCACGGCCTTATGAAATATGAAGAGTGACTGAAATTAATGTAAATTGTCAATTACGTTAAGAGGAATTCAAATCATGTAAACATTTTGAATTTGACTTTTTCCGCGCGCTGTGAGCGCGCACACCGCGCGCGGGGACACTTACGGACGGAAAATTTTGAAATGCTTAAAATGACCTGATTCGTACTCTCGTTTAATAGTTTAGTGATTTTGAGCAATTTTAAATTTTGACGCGCACATACGCGCGCGTCATGACCTTTATGTGACCTTTGATGACATGACCTGTTGACCCATGACCTGAAGTATATGTGATATGAATATGAATGAACTTTGAGTACGCATCATGAAGATATGATGGATAACATGATTTCACAAAATGGCGCATGGATGACGTCACGATAACCTAATGACCTTGAAAATGTTCATGTCATGTCTCATGACAATGAACTATAATTGTGCCAAAATTTATTGAAATTAACTAAACCAAACTTGAGTTATCCGGGGCACAAAAAACGGGAAGAAATAAAAATAAATAATAATAATAATAATAATAATAACTAGAAATTTAATTCGTCATGATGACGAATTAGGTGGTCTGTATATAATTCTCATGATCATGCTCATCTTCAATTCAATGATCCAATATACTGATGTTAATGTAAAATTATGTATTAATATATGAATTGATGAATGACGTACTGATGAAATGAACTGATAGATTGAACTAATGTGAAATGAACTGAATTGATGATCTAAACTGACGAACTGATGAAAAAACTGATGAATTGATAGATTGAACCGTAATCTGAATTGAAGTGATAACTTAACTGAAATATTAAGAAATAATTATGATCAAAATCATGATCATAATGACATTTAATGAAACAAGACTGGAATGTGGAATGCAGATTTGAGAAAAAGTCACCTCCCAGAGGCATGACACGCAAATTAAGTAAATTCTGACATGTCACATTTAATCGAAATTTGGACTATGATGACGTCATCAAAATAAAAAAAATTGTCATGATATACTTAATTGCCAAATAGGACATGAAATCATATCTCCGACTCATACTCTATCCAATCATGAACAAAGTTGGGGATCACCAGCTATCCCAAAGCGCCGTTTACTAATGTATTTCAATTCATGATTCTGTCAATGGTAAACATTGTAGGGGTGAAATAAGAATAGAAAGGGCAAAGGGTAGAGCTATAGAAAATTAAGGAACATTACAAGACATCGTTGAGGGAGAACGAGAACCAGAGGCGGGAAGGGCAGAGGCAGTGAGAGACAAAGCAAGAGAATAAGAGGGAGGCAAGGCAAAAGAAGTAGAGTGAGGCACAAAGCGAGAGAGAGAGAGGGGGTCAAAGAGTAGAGAAAGAAAGATCGAAAGAGAGAGAGAGAGATAGATACAGAGACAGAGCAAGAGAATAAGAGGGGGCAAAACAAGAGAGGGGAAGAGAAACAAAGCAAGAGAGAGAGAAGAGAAGAGAAGAGAGAGAGAGAAATACAATGGAGAACGATGCATCAAATATTTCCAGCATAAATAGAATTGAATATTTACTCTATAGTGAAGAGAGAAGTTTGTAAACTGTCTGTGAGAGAGAGAGTTAAACATTGCATATACCTGAACTAAAAAAGCTGGAAAAAGTATAAATGTCTGGAAAGGAGACTAGCATCGTAGAAAGTGGATGATTTGATATTGTTTTAGACTTGGGAGATTAACCTTATATAGGTTATCCATGACAAGGAATCCGATTTCCCATAGGGTTGTACACAAAATATTGACATTCCTCTCCCAGAGAAATATCATGCAACATTAGGCATTCTATTGAGTTGTTTGTGATTGTATATGTTATGACAATCGAAGAAGGTGATCAAATCATATGTAAAATGGAACCACAATTGTTTTTTGACCGACTGGGAATCTAACCTTCGAGCCTCGGTCGATTGAATAGGAGGCAAGTGCTTTAAAGTAAAATTTCACTCCACTGAAAAGTTGAGCTGATTAGATAGACAAAAATCTAAAAAGCCCATATATAACTTGATTTTGAAAAATGGTGCTCAGACTTTTTTTTTTGTAAGGAGTAAAAAAGAAGTTAATGGTCGAGTTGGTTTTCCCCACAATGCATTTTGTGTGACTTTGGGTCCTCAAAACACAGATTCGTAATGTAACCGAATTTAATACATACGTCTTTGTGAGGTGCCTCGATACAAACTATTTAATTCACCTGATATGAATAATAAAATACTATTATTCTTATTAGGTGAATGAAATAGTTTGTATATTGGCACTTCACAAAGACGTATAAATAAATTTTGTTACATTACGAAAATAGATTATTGTCAGAATATGTACTGCTCGCATTTTCATTGTGAGAAGCACACGTCACATCCGTACAACAATGTTAATGTTTTGCTCGAAATAACCGAAACAAAAATCGCTCTTAAAAATAACTTGATTGAAGTACGGCCGTGATATTTGGCAGATTTAACCTTTGACTCATTTACAACAAGCTATAATTTTAGAAAAACGGAGTGGACTTGGGCATTAACCAATGTACCAAAATATTTCTCATAGACTTAACAAGCAAACCTGACAAACGGCCTTGGCATAGTCGCGAGTTCAACATTCAAATGAAAATTTCGACATGATCCCAACTTCTGATCGAAAAACTAAAAGCACCGTTTTTATAGCCCATGGTCTCAGCTATAACATACCAAAATGTGGGATAAAATAGAGCTCAAATGAGCGAGATAGTGCTCAAAGATGAATGTAATGTAGATTCTTGATGTGAGCGAAATTCACCTTCCATAGAGATAACAGGCAAATTAAGAAAATTCTGACATGTCGCCTTTCATTGAAATTTTCACCATGATGACGTCATCAAAATGAAAAACAATGGGCACTCATCTCGTAGAGAATTGTCTCAGCTACAACATATCTAAGTTTGGAAGTTAATTAATCAATATTGACAGAGATGCAATCAATTTCCCATAAATTTGCTGACGTCATAATATGCAAATTCGTTTTTTGAGTTCCAAGGCCATTATGATGATGTCACGATATATATAATGGCCAAATGAGACCTGAAATCATATCTCCAACTCATATTCTATCGAAATATGACCCAAATATTGGGGGTCTCCGGACTTCCTAAAGAGCTACAGTGGAGTTTGTATAAGCAGGGACAAGCATGTTATTGGCCATATATGCTATGTATTACAAGATCTCGCGCGTACGGACGTGTATTTTAAACGGACGCTAATTCCGTCAATAATGGTCATGAAAAGATAAACATGGTATCAAATTGTTCGGAAAGAGATAAGAAATATCCTGTCAAAAATAATCCAGGAGGAATTATTTTTCGTTTGGCCGCTACGAACGAAAACGCGCAAAAATGCGTGTTTTGCGTGATTTTTATGAAATGCTTAAAATGGCCTGATTCGTACTCTCGTTTAATAGTTAAGTGATTTTGAGCATTTTAAAATTTTGACGCGCTCGTACGCGCGCGTCATGACCTTTAGGTGACCTTTGATGACATGACCTGTTGCCCCTTGACCTGAAGTAAATGTGATGTGAATATGAATGACCTTTGCTGATGCATTATGAAGATATGATGGATAACGTGATTTCACAAAATGGCGCCTGGATGACGTCACGATAACTTAATGACCTTGAAAATGTTCCTGTCACGTCTCATTACAATGACCTATAATTGTGCCGAAATTTAATGAAATTAACTAAACCAAACTTGAGTTATCCGGGGCACAAAAAACGGGAAGAAATAAAAATAAAGAATAATAATAAAGAAAATTCTGACGAAATCAATAGGTAGTCTGTCGAAGACAGACCACCTAATAATAATAATAAAGAACATCCTGCAAAGTTCTAGAGAATTTGCAAGTTCAACTTTTGATTGAAAATTTCGATATGATCCCAATATCTGATCGAAAAACAAAGTACACCGTTTTTATAGCCCATGGTCTCAGCTATAACATACCGAAATGTGGGATAAAATAGAGCTCAAATGAGCGAGATAGTGCTCAAAGATGAATGTAATGTAGATTCTTGATGTGAGCGAAATTCACCTTCCATAGAGATAACAGGCAAATTAAGAAAATTCTGACATGTCGCCTTTCATTGAAATTTTCACCATGATGACGTCATCAAAATGAAAAACAATGGGCACTCATCTCGTAGAGAATTGTCTCAGCTACAACATATCTAAGTTTGGAAGTTAATTAATCAATATTGACAGAGATGCAATCAATTTCCCATAAATTTGCTGACGTCATAATATGCAAATTCGTTTTTTGAGTTCCAAGGCCATTATGATGATGTCACGATATATATAATGGCCAAATGAGACCTGAAATCATATCTCCAACTCATATTCTATCGAAATATGACCCAAATATTGGGGGTCTCCGGACTTCCTAAAGAGCTACAGTGGAGTTTGTATAAGCAGGGACAAGCATGTTATTGGCCATATATGCTATGTATTACAAGATCTCGCGCGTACGGACGTGTATTTTAAACGGACGCTAATTCCGTCAATAATGGTCATGAAAAGATAAACATGGTATCAAATTGTTCGGAAAGAGATAAGAAATATCCTGTCAAAAATAATCCAGGAGGAATTATTTTTCGTTTGGCCGCTACGAACGAAAACGCGCAAAAATGCGTGTTTTGCGTGATTTTTATGAAATGCTTAAAATGGCCTGATTCGTACTCTCGTTTAATAGTTAAGTGATTTTGAGCATTTTAAAATTTTGACGCGCTCGTACGCGCGCGTCATGACCTTTAGGTGACCTTTGATGACATGACCTGTTGCCCCTTGACCTGAAGTAAATGTGATGTGAATATGAATGACCTTTGCTGATGCATTATGAAGATATGATGGATAACGTGATTTCACAAAATGGCGCCTGGATGACGTCACGATAACTTAATGACCTTGAAAATGTTCCTGTCACGTCTCATTACAATGACCTATAATTGTGCCGAAATTTAATGAAATTAACTAAACCAAACTTGAGTTATCCGGGGCACAAAAAACGGGAAGAAATAAAAATAAAGAATAACTAGAAATTTAATTCGTCACGAAGACGAATAAGGTGGTCTGTCTAAGTCTTATGATAGAATTGAGAATGGGAGAAGTTATATAGACATGTAAACAATGATGATCATGATGACCATGATGATGATCATGATAGTAAAGGTGATGATGATGATGATAATGATAATGTTATATGATGATAAAAACGATAATGTTGATGATGATGAGCACAAGCATGATCCTGACATCTGATTGAAGAAATAAGGAAATATTTAAATAGCAAATAGTCTCAGCTACAACATACTAAAATTTGGGAGAAAACTGTTGAATAACAACCGAGATACTGGTCAAAACACATTGTCATGCAGATTCATGTTTTGAAAAAAGTGACCTCCCATAGACATAACACGCAAATATGACAAATTATGCATTGTCGCCTTTAATGGAATATTTAACTATGATGACGTCATCGAAATGAAAAATGAATGATATATTTTTGATAGAGAATTATCTCAGCTACAACATATCAAATTCTGGGAGAAAATCGATCACCGATAAGTGAGATAATCTCAATTAAACAAAGACAAAAAAGACGTCATCAACAAAATACATTTTCTTTAGTTTAGATGCAAATATGAAGATTTTGTTTCACTTTGTACGAGTCAGGGTGGTATGAAATCATATCTCCAACTCATGCTTTCTCAAACCATGATATAAAAATTGGGGGTCGACGGACTATCTGAAGAGCTATTTCGATTTTTAAAATGGCATGTTTTTGATCAAATTTGCATTATATTGCCCATAGCAGTACGCGCGGATTTTGAACTTTGACGCACGCTTACGGCCTTATGAAATATGAAGAGTGACTGAAATTAATGTAAATTGTCAATTACGTTAAGAGGAATTCAAATCATGTAAACATTTTGAATTTGACTTTTTCCGCGCGCTGTGAGCGCGCACACCGCGCGCGGGGACACTTACGGACGGAAAATTTTGAAATGCTTAAAATGACCTGATTCGTACTCTCGTTTAATAGTTTAGTGATTTTGAGCAATTTTAAATTTTGACGCGCACATACGCGCGCGTCATGACCTTTATGTGACCTTTGATGACATGACCTGTTGACCCATGACCTGAAGTATATGTGATATGAATATGAATGAACTTTGAGTACGCATCATGAAGATATGATGGATAACATGATTTCACAAAATGGCGCATGGATGACGTCACGATAACCTAATGACCTTGAAAATGTTCATGTCATGTCTCATGACAATGAACTATAATTGTGCCAAAATTTATTGAAATTAACTAAACCAAACTTGAGTTATCCGGGGCACAAAAAACGGGAAGAAATAAAAATAAATAATAATAATAATAATAATAATAATAATAAAGAAAATTCTGACGAAATCAATAGGTGGTCTGTTGATAACAGACCACCTAATAAAGAAAATTCTGACGAAATCAATAGGTGGTCTGTTGATAACAGACCACCTAACTAGAAATTTAATTCGTCACGAAGACGAATAAGGTGGTCTGTCTAAGTCTTATGATAGAATTGAGAATGGGAGAAGTTATATTGACATGTAAACAATGATGATCATGATGACCATGATGATGATCATGATAGTAAAGGTGATGATGATGATGATAATGATAATGTTATATGATGATAAAAACGATAATGTTAATGATGATGATGAGCACAAGCATGATCCTGACATCTGATTGAAAAATAAGGACATATTTAAATAGCAAATAGTCTCAGCTACAACATACTAAAATTTGGGAGAAAACTGTTGAATAACAACCGAGATACTGGTCAAAACACCTTGTCATGCAGATTCATGTTTTGAAAAAAGTGACCTCCCATAGACATAACACGCAAATATGACAAATTATGCATTGTCGCCTTTAATCGAATATTTCACTATGATGACGTCATCTAAATGAAAAATAAATGGCATATTTTTGATAGAGAATTATCTCAGCTACAACATATCATATTCTGGGAGAAAATTGATCACCGATAAGTGAGATAATCTCAATTAAACAAAGACAAAAATGACGTCATCAACAAAATACATTTTCTTTAGTTTAGATGCAAATATGAAGATTTTGTTTCACTTTGTACGAGTCAGTGTGGTATGAAATCATATCTACAACTCATGCTTTCTCCAACCATGATATAAAAATTGGGGGTCAATGGACTATCTGAAGAGCTATTTCGATTTTTAAAATGGCATGTTTTTGATCAAATTTGCATTATATTGCCCATAGCAGTACGCGCGGATTTTGAACTTTGACGCACGCTCACGGCCTTATTAAATATGAAGAGTGACTGAAATTAATGTAAATTGTCAATTACGTTAAGAGGAATCCAAATCATGTAAACATTTTGAATTTGACCATTTCCGCGCGTCATGAGCGCGCGCAACGCGCGCGGGGACATGTACGGACGGAAAATTTTGAAATGCTTAAAATGACCTGATTCGTACTCTCCTTTAGTAGTTAAGTGATTTTGAGCTTTTTTAAATTTTGACGCACACGTACGCGCGCGTCATGACCTTTATGTGACCTTTGATGACATGACCTGTTGACCCTTGAGCTGAAGTATATGTGATATGAATAGGAATGACCTTTGCTGATGCATCATGAAGATATGATGGATAATGTGATTTCACAAAATGGCGCCTGGATGACGTCACGATAACTTGATGACCTTGAAAATGTTCTAGACACGTGTCATGACAATGACCTATGACTGTGCCAAAATTGAATCAAATTGACTAAACCAAACTTGAAGTTATCCTGGGCACAAAAAACAGGAAGAAATAAAAATAAAGAATAACTAGAAATTTAATTCGTCACGAAGACGAATAAGGTGGTCTGTCTTCATGTCTGATGGTAGATTATACTATTTACTATATTGAGAAAGGTAGAAGTTATATAGACATGTAAACAATGATGATGATGATGATGATGATCTTGATAGTAATGGTGATGACGATGATGACGATGATAATGATAATGTTAATGATATTGATGATCATGAGCATGATCCTGACATCTTATCGAAAAAATAAGGGGTGATTAAAATAACATATAGTCTCAGGTACAGCATACTAAAATTTGGGAGAAAACTGTTGAATAACAACCGAGATACTAGTCAAAACATATTGTCATGCAGATTCATGAAAAAAGTGACCTCCTATAGACATAACACGCAAATATGACAAATTATGCAATGTCGCCTTTAATCGAATATTTCAATACGATGACGTCATCTAAAAGAAAAATAAATGCCTGTTTCTGGTAGGAAATTAGCTCAGCTACACCATATCAAAATTTGGAAGAAAATTGATCAACATTAAGCGAGATACAATCAATTTTCCAAAAATATGCTGACGAATTTTCGATACACTGCAATCAGTTGCCTAGGGTGTGATTGTTACGTCACAATGGAGTTCGGGCATAGTGCGCATTTTGTTATACACGTAATATACATTGTCATTGTCACCAGCAGCTGGTGCGCGGTGAAATGTACAACTGGGTCAATTATTGCTCACTAGTTTCACACGCATTTTGCCGTTGACTTTTCAGATCGAGCCATAATATTTTTTTCTATACAGTTAATAATGTATTTCGTATAGGCATGTTTTTGCCCATATATGCTATGTATTACAAGAGCTCGCACGCACAGACGTTTACCTTAAACTGGCGCTCATTTCGTTATTAATGGTCATAAAGAGATAAACATGGTATCAAATTGTTCGGAATAAAATGGGCAATACTATGATAGACAAAAAAGGCGATTCTAGGTTGCGTAAGACCATTACGAACACAAACGCGCGCGCAAATTTATGCGCGCGCAAAGGTGTGCCCACGCAAAAATCTCGAAATGCTTGAAATTGCATAAAACGTACTCTAATTTGATCAAAAAGTGATTATGAGCATTTTTTATTTTTGCGCGCACCGACGCGCGGACGGACGCGTACGCGCGCGTTTATTGACCTTAAGTTGACCGGATGTATATTGACCATAATTGATATAAATATGAATGAGAAATGATTTACGGTTATGAAGATATGATCATGAGTTGATTCTCAGAGCACTTCACAAAATGGCGCCTGGATGACGTCACGATATTTAAATGAACTTGAAAATGTTCCTGTCACGTCTTAAGACGATGACATATGACTGTGTCAAATTTAATTGAATTTGCACGGTTCAATTTTGAGTAATCGTGGGAACAAAAAAGTGGTCACAGATTTATTTTAATTGAATTGTGTTTTTGTACAAATTCAATTAAAATACTAGAAATTTAATTCGTCACGAAGACGAATAAGGTGGTCTGTCTAAGTCTTATGATAGAATTGAGAATGGGAAAAGTTATATAGACATGTAAACAATGATGATCATGATGAACATGATGATGATCATGATAGTAAAGGTGATGATGATGATGATAATGATAATGTTATATGATGATAAAAACGATAATGTTAATGATGATGATGAGCACAAGCATGATCCTGACATCTGATTGAAAAAATAAGGAAATATTTAAATAGCAAATAGTCTCAGCTACAACATACTAAAATTTGGGAGAAAACTGTTGAATAACAACCGAGATACTGGTCAAAACACCTTGTCATGCAGATTCATGTTTTGAAAAAAGTGACCTCCCATAGACATAACACGCAAATATGACAAATTATGCATTGTCGCCTTTAATCGAATATTTTACTATGATGACGTCATCTAAATGAAAAATAAATGACATATTTCTGGTAGAAAATTAGCTCAGCTACATTATATCGAAATCTGGGAGAAAATCGATCACTGATAAGCGAAATAATCTCAATTAAACAAAGACAAAAATGACGTCATCAACAAAATACATTTTCTTTAGTTTAGATGCAAATATGAAGATTTTGTTTCACTTTGTACGAGTCAGGGTGGTATGAAATCATATCTCCAACTCATGCTCTTTCCAACCATGATATAAAAATTGGGGGTCGATGGACTATCTGAAGAGCTATTTCGATTTTTAAAATGGCATGTTTTTGATGAAATTTGCATTATATTGCCTATAGCAGCACGCGCGGATTTTGAACTTTGACGCACGCTCACGACCTTATGAAATATGGAGAGTGACTGAAATTAATGTAACTTGTCAATTACGTTAAGAGGAATCCAAATCAAGTAAACATTTTGAATTTGACTTTTTTCGCGCGTCATGAGCGCGCGCAACGCGCGCGGGGACATGTACGGACGGAAAATTTTGAAATGCTTAAAATGACCTGATTCGTACTCTCGTTTAGTAGTTAAGTGATTTTGAACTTTTTAAAATTTTGACGCACACGTACGCGCGCGTCATGACCTCTATGTGACCTTTGATGACATGACCTGTTGACCCTTGACCTGAAGTGTATGTGATATGAATATGAATGAACTTTGAGTACGCATCATGAAGATATGATGGATAATGTGATTACACAAAATGGCGCCTGGATGACGTCACGATAACATGATGACCTTGAAAATGTTCCTGTCACGTGTCATGACAATGACCTATGACTATGCTAAACTTGAATCAAATTGACTAAACCAAACTTGAGTTATCCAGGGCACAAAAAACGGGAAGAAATAAAAATAAATAATAACTAGAAATTTAATTCGTCACGAAGACGAATAAGGTGGTCTGTCTAAGTCTTATGATAGATTTGAGAATGGGAGAAGTTATATTGACATGTAAACAATGATGATCATGATGAACATGATGATGATCATGATAGTAAAGGTGATGATGATCATGATAATGATAATGTTATATGATGATAAAAACGATAATGTTAATGATGATGATAATGATTATGATCATGATGATGTTGATGATCATCATCTTCAGACCATGATGATGATGATGGTGACATTGCTGATGATGATGATGATGATGATGATATTGATGATGATGATGACGATGATGAGTATAAGCATGATCCTGACATCTGATTGAAAAAAATGAGCAAATATTTAAATAGCAAATAGTCTCAGCTACAACATACTAAAATTTGGGAGAAAAATGTTGAATAACAACCGAGATACTGGTCAAAACACATTGTCATGCAGATTCATGTTTTGAAAAAAGTGACCTCCCATAGACATAACACGCAAATATGACAAATTATGCATTGTCGCATTTAATCTAATATTTAACTATGATGACGTCATCTAAATGAAAAATAAATGGCATATTTCTGATAGAGAATTATCTCAGCTACAACATATCAAAATCTGGGAGAAAATCAATCACCGATAAGTGAGATAATCTCAATTAAACAAAGACAAAAATGACGTCATCAACAAAATACATTTATTTGAGTTTAGATGCCAATATGATGACTTTGTTTCACTTTGTACGAGTCAGGGTGGTATGAAATCATATCTCCAACTCATGCTTTTTCCAACCATGATATAAAAATTGGGGGTCGATGGACTATCTGAAGAGCTATTTCGATTTTTAAAATGGCATGTTTTTGATGAAATTTGCATTATATTGCCCATAGCAGCACGCGCGGATTTTGAACTTTGACGCACGCTCACGGCCTTATGAAATATGAAGAGTGACTGAAATTAATGTAATTTGTCAATTACGTTAAGAGGAATCTAAATCATGTAAACATTTTGAATTTGACCCTTTCCGCGCGCTGTGAGCGCGCACAACGCGCGCGGGGACAAGTACGGACGGAAAATGTTGAAATGCTTAAAATGACCTGATTCGTACTCTCGTTTAATAGTTAAGTGATTTTGAGCAATTTTAAATTTTGACGCGCACATACGCGCGCGTCATGACCTTTATGTGACCTTTGATGACATGACCTGTTGATTCTTGACCTGAAGTATATGTGATATGAATATGAATGACCTTTGCTGATGCATCATGAAGATATGATGGATAATGTGATTTCACAAAATGGCGCCTGGATGACGTCACGATAATTTGATGACCTTGAAAATGTTCAAGACACGTGTCATGACAATGACCTATGACTGTGCCAAAATTGAATCAAATTGACTAAACCAAACCTGAAGTTATCCTGGGCACAAAAAACGGGAAGAAATAAAAATAAAGAATAATAAAGAAAATTCTGACGAAAACAATAGGTGGTCTGTTGATAACAGACCACCTAATAATAATAATAATAAAGAAAATTCTGACGAAATCAATAGGTGGTCTGTTGATAACAGACCACCTAACTAGAAATTTAATTCGTCACGAAGACGAATAAGGTGGTCTGTCTAAGTCTTATGATAGAATTGAGAATGGGAGAAGTTATATAGACATGTAAACAATGATGATCATGATGACCATGATGATGATCATGATAGTAAAGGTGATGATGATGATGATAATGATAATGTTGTATGATGATAAAAACGATAATGTTAATGATGATGATGACCATGAGCATGATCCTGACATCTGATTGAAAAAATGAGGAAATATTTAGATAGCAAATAGTCTCAGCTACAACATACTAAAATTTGGGTGAAAACTGTTGAATAACAACCGAGATACTGGTCAAAACACATTGTCATGCAGATTCATGTTTTGAAAAAAGTGACCTCCCATAGACATAACACGCAAATATGACAAATTAAGCATTGTCGCATTTAATCGAATATTTAACTATGATGACGTCATCTAAATGAAAAATAAATGACATATTTCTGATAGAGAATTATCTCAGCTACAACATATCAAAATCTGGGAGAAGATCGATCACCGATAAGTGAGATAATCTCAAATAAACAAAGACAAAAATGACGTCATCAAAAAAATACATTTTGTTGAGTTTACATGTCAATATGAAGACTTTGTTACACTTTGTACGAGTCAGGGTGGTATGAAATCATATCTCCAACTCATGCTTTCTCCAACCATGATATAAAAATTGGGGGTCAATGGACTATCTGAAGAGCTATTTCGATTTTTAAAATGGCATGTTTTTGATCAAATTTGCATTATATTGCCCATAGCAGCACACGCGGATTTTGAACTTTGACGCACGCTCACGGCCTTATGAAATATGAAGAGTGACTGAAATTAATAATAATTGTTATTTACGTTAAGAGGAATCCAAATCATGTAAACATTTTGAATTTGACCTTTTCCGCGCGCCGTGAGCGCGCACACCGCGCGCGGGGACACTTACGGACGGAAAATTTTAAAATGCTTCAAATGACCTGATTCGTACTCTCCTTTAATAGTTAAGTGATTTTGAGCATTTTAAAATTTTGACGCGCGCGTACGTGCGCGTCATGACCTTTATGTGACCTTTGATGACTTGACCTGTTGACCCTTGACCTGAAGTATATGTGATATGAATATGAATGACCTTTGCTGATGTTTCATGAAGATATGATGGATAATGTGATTTCACAAAATGGCGCCTGGATGACGTCACGATAACTTGATGACCTTGAAAATGTTCCTGTCACGTCTCATGATAATGACCTATGACTGTGCCAAAATTGAACCAAATTGACTTAACCGAACTTGAGTTATCCTAGGAACAAAAAACGGGAAGAAATAAAAATAAATAATAATAATAATAAATAAATAAAGAAAATTCTGACGAAATCAATAGGTGGTCTGTCGTTGACAGACCACCTAATAATAATAATAATAACTAGAAATTTAATTCGTCACGAAGACGAATAAGGTGGTCTGTCTAAGTCTTATGATAGATTTGAGAATGGGAGAGTTATATAGACATGTAAACAATGATGATCATGATGAACATGGTGATGATCATGATAGTAAAGGTGATGATGATGATGATAATGATAATGTTATATGACGATAAAAACGATAATGTTAATGATGATGATGAGCATAAGCATGATCCTGACGACTGATTAAAAAAAATGAGGAAATATTTAGATAGCAAATAGTCTCAGCTACAACATACTAAAATTTGGGAGAAAACTGTTGAATAACAACCGAGATACTGGTCAAAACACCTTGTCATGCAGATTCATGTTTTGAAAAAAGTGACCTCCCATAGACATAACACGCAAATATAACAAATTATGCATTGTCGCCTTTAATGGAATATTTAACTATGATGACGTCATCTAAATGAAAAATAAATGGCATATTTCTGATAGAAAATTATCTCAGCTACAACATATCAAAATCTGGGAGAAGATCGATCACCGATAAGTGAGATAATCTCAAATAAACAATGACAAAAATGACGTCATCAACAAAATACATTTGTTTGAGTTTAGATGCCAATATGATGACTTTGTTTCACTTTGTACGAGTCAGGGTGGTATGAAATCATATCTCCAACTCATGCTTTCTCCAACCATGATATAAAAATTGGGGGTCAATGGACTATCTGAAGAGCTATTTCGATTTTTAAAATGGCATGTTTTTGATCAAATTTGCATTATATCGCCCATAGCAGTACGCGCGGATTTTGAACTTTGACGCACGTTCACGGCCTTATGAAATATGAAGAGTGACTGAAATTAATGTAAATTGTCAATCACGTTAAGAGAAATCCAAATCATGTAAATATTTTGAATTTGACTTTTTCCGCGCGTCATGAGCGCGCGCAACGCGCGCGGGGACATGTACGGACGGAAAATTTTGAAATGCTTAAAATGACCTGATTCGTACTCTCGTTTAATAGTTTAGTGATTTTGAGCAATTTTAAATTTTGACGCGCACATACGCGCGCGTCATGACCTTTATGTGACCTTTGATGACATGACCTGTTGACCCTTGACCTGAAGTATATGTGATATGAATATGAATGACCTTTGCTGATGTTTCATGAAGATATGATGGATAATGTGATTTCACAAAATGGCGCCTGGATGACGTCACGATAACTTGATGACCTTGAAAATGTTCTAGACACGTGTCATGACAATGACCTATGACTGTGCCAAAATTGAATCAAATTGACTAAACCAAACTTGAAGTTATCCTGGGCACAAAAAACGGGAAGAAATAAAAATAAAGAATAATAAATAAATAAATAAATAAATAAATAAATAAAGAAAATTCTGACGAAATCAATAGGTGGTCTGTTGATAACAGACCACCTAACTAGAAATTTAATTCGTCACGAAGACGAATAAGGTGGTCTGTTTTCAAGTCATATAATAGATTATAATATTTACTATATTGAAAAAGGGAGAAGTTATATCGACATGTAAACAATGATGATTATGATGATGATGATCATGATGATGTTGATGAGGATGATTATCATCATTATGATAATGATGATGATCATGGTCATGAGCGTGATTCTGACATCTTATCGAAAAAAAGAGGGGTGACTTAGATAACATATGGTCTCAGCGACAACATACTAAAATTTAGGAGAAAACTGTTGAATAACAACCGAGAAACTAGTCAAAACACATTGTCATGCAGATTCATGTTTTGAAATAAGTGACCTCCCATAGACATAACACGCAAATATGACAAATTATGCATTGTCACCTTTAATCGAATATTTTTCTATAATGACGTCATCCAAATGAAAAATAAATGGCATATTTCTGGTAGAGAATTAGCTCAGCTACAACATATCGAAATCTGGGAGAAAATCGATCACTGAAAAGCGAGATAATCTCACTTAAACAAAGACAAAAATGACGTCATCAACAAAATACATTTTCTTTAGTTTAGATGCAAATATGAAGATTTTGTTTCACTTTGTACGAGTCAGTGTGGTATGAAATCATATCTCCAACTCATGCTTTCTCCAACCATGATATAAAAATTGGGGGTCAATGGACTATCTGAAGAGCTATTTCGATTTTTAAAATGGCATGTTTTTGATCAAATTTGCATTATATTGCCCATAGCAGTACGCGCGGATTTTGAACTTTGACGCACGCTCACGGCCTTATTAAATATGAAGAGTGACTGAAATTAATGTAAATTGTCAATTACGTTAAGAGGAATCCAAATCATGTAAACATTTTGAATTTGACCTTTTCCGCGCGTCATGAGCGCGCGCAACGCGCGCGGGGACATGTACGGACGGAAAATTTTGAAATGCTTAAAATGACCTGATTCGTACTCTCCTTTAGTAGTTAAGTGATTTTGAGCTATTTAAAATTTTGACGCACACGTACGCGCGCGTCATGACCTTTATGTGACCTTTGATGACATGACCTGTTGACCCTTGACCTAAAGTATATGTGATATGAATATGAATGACCTTTGCTGATGTTTCATGAAGATATGATGGATAATGTGATTTCACAAAATGGCGCCTGGATGACGTCACAATAACTTGATGACCTTGAAAATGTTCCTGTCACGTCTCATGATAATGACCCATGACTGTGCCAAAATTGAATCAAAATGACTTAACCGAACTTGAGTTATCCTAGGAACAAAAAACGGGAAGAAATAAAAATAAATAATAATAATAAATAAAGAAAATTCTGACGAAATCAATAGGTGGTCTGTTGATAACAGACCACCTAACGAGAGCCAGAGGCGGGAAAGGGAGAGGGTCCCGCCCCCCACTCTGTTTTCAAAAGGAGGGAACATGCATATGCGTACCTTAAATAACACTGAGTGGGGAGGGGGGGGGGCGGGGAGAGGGTGAGAGAGTATAAAAAAAGAGAAGGGCATAGATAGATAGAGACATCGCAAGAGAGGAAGAGGGAGGCAAGGAAGAAGTGACACAGAGGGGGGGGGGGGGGGTGTGAAGAGTAGAGAGAGAGAGAGGGATGCAGAGACAAAGCAAGAGAGAGGGGCAAAACAAGAGAGGAGAAGGGGAACATAGCAAGAGAGAGGAGAAAGATCGCCCTGATAGCGGAGACTGGTAAATATCACGTCTTATTTACGTCTTGTACTACGTCTTTAAAGTGACTCGGTAACATTGTTGAAGGTTGATGACAAAAATTGCTTAATTTTTGTATAAAATGTTACTTACTATATTCCTTCTACTATACTAACCCTCTGACATGCAAAAAATCCTGAACAAATTCTCAAACCACAAAGATATCTATGGTTTTCTTTGAAGGCGTCGATGTAAGGCACCCTCTAACAGTGATGATCAGATTACATTCCCGCCAGTACGAGTGGCTCTGTTGGGCAATTCCAAGGTGACTGTGCAATAATTATACAGAAGATATTTCCAAGTTTAAAATAAAATAGCAAACATGCTGAAAAAGTTTAGCACAAAGAGATATATTCCATTGCTAATGTCACAACATTCATTTGGCACGTTTGAAACTCCTGGGGGGAGTTTCACAAAAAATAAATTTAACTTAAATTTTAACAGCGAATTCAATATAGGTAAGCCATAAAGTGCTCTCAAAATCACAGATACAATCCAAGAATTTTATACTTTTAACTATCAAAAAATTCTCAAACCACAAAGATATTTATGATTTTCTTTGAAGGCGCCACTGTGTGTCACTCTTTAACACTTCATTCTCCCAACAAATTTTTGAATTTTCCCTAACCTTTTTTCCATGAAAATAAGATATAAAACAGGCCTTTAAAAATATAAGGTATTAGAGCCAATTCTTTGCTTTGTGATGATTTACATTCACCTAAAATTTAATTAAATTATAATAATATAGTTGGGAGAATTGGATTCGATCAGATCAGTTGTTCCCAATTTTTATCATCAATAATGGGCTTTTTTCACTCAAATTTCAGATTATCTTTAAGTGTACATATAGCATTGAAGTCAATACCTTAGCACCCTTTTCTCTCATCTGAACAATGTTACCAAGTCCCTTTAAGGCTCGCTCAGATATGATGCTGGGGGGGGGGGGTGAGCATGAGACTGAGCATATCAAGTCTACTACGTAAGCATTATGAAACAGGTCAACTTCATAAATAGTAATTACAAATATACGCAAAATACTGGAATCTTTTAGACTTTTACCCAAATCGTTATTATGTCAGTTCGTAAATCCTGTAATTCATTAAAATTGCAAGTGACATGAATGGGAATTTCAGTTCTACAGCTTAGCCATTCAGGTTTGTGGCTACACCTCACCCCTCCCCCTCCCCAAATCTCTCTCTATAACGTATAATGAAGTGAAAAAAATAACCTTTCTCTCGCAGTAAAGCTATCGGGTGAGTGAAGATCAAATTTTTCGAAATATTCCATTCAGCTTGGACTTGTGGGTTAGGTTTTGGGTGGAATCTCCTTCATTATGCACTGCTTTCAGATCCAAGGAACATAGACGCAAGGAATTCTAATGCATGAATAAAGCAAAAAGAAAGGAATATAATTTAAGAAAAACTTTCATATATTTTAAAACTGGAACGTAAACAATGAATTCAATAATGAATTCTGTCAGAAAAGTACTGCTTGGTAAGATTTATCAGAAATAATTTCTTATTGCTCACAAACATAAAGTCAACACACCTTTGGATTTTAAACATTTGTGGGCCATGCAAAACGTGATTCAGGATTTTGTTTGGTAAATTATCAATACAATTCTAGTTTCAGGTATGCCAGTTAGAATTGATCAGAGGGCCTGAAAAATCACCTAGAATGAGCTAGCTTGTACACAAAAAACCTAAACTATGGTATGAAAATAACTCGCCAGGGCCTGAATTCAGGCTATTGCCTGAAAACTGGCATTCCTGTAGTTTGCTGATGAGGGTAGAATGAAAGCTCCTTGACCTATGCTGAAGGGTAAAAAAAACACTGTTTGAAACTCACATAATATTGTCGGTTATTGCAACATACCTGCAGGTTTTAGTGATCTAAAATTAATTGAATTATAAATATATTTGAAACTTAGGACAAATAACTGAAATAAGCTTTCAAATGAAATGAACCATTCTGTAGTGTCTAATTAGTCAGTGTCTCAGTGATCATGCACAATATGACAAATAAATGTACAGAAATAATACAAGTACATGTACACATTTACCGATAATGGCTTCAACTGTTTCAAGAGGTTGAGGTCAAGAGGCTGCTGATCCTTAGGGAAGTAGGGAACATCCACAAGGTTGAGAGAAAGTAGCATTTTCTGCATGGTTTCACATCAATATACTGAGGCCATAATGTGCTTTGAATCCACTTCTTTGACGAAAGATGTTAAAAAAGGATGCCTACAAATAAATGAGAAAATGAATAAAGTTAAAACAAAATGAATGGTTGATAATGTATGCATGTGCAACACGTATACTACACACTTCTTTGAACAGCCTGTGGGGAAAGAATTTTGTTTACCATTTACAGGTCTAACCGATTATTTCCAGATAAAGATTTCTGTATACGGTAGCCTATAAGATAAATTTGCTGTCTAAAGACTATAGAAACGACTTGCTTAAGGTTACATGTTTGTGACACAAGTCACTGCTTTATTCCTCTACGTATCGACACACAATGCTCAATTTCCAGACATCTGGGCCCGGGCCGGTGTACACTTTCTCACAGGTTTCACTGCAAACCTCTGCACATTACAAGTGCATGATCTACCTCCTCATTGTACGGTAGATAACTTCACACAGGCGTGCGCCCGCCCGCAACATGATGTTGCGGGCGGGCGCACGCCTGTGTGAAGTTATCTACCGTACAATGAGGAGGTAGATCATTTCACGCAGACTTACGTGCCCCCGCAACCCTCCATCTGTATGCACTTGTATTGTATTGTGCAGCGGTTTGCGGTGCAACCTGTGAGAAACTGTATACTACTATCAACGTTTTTCCGAAAAATACTCCCCCAAAAATAAGAAAATCGACCAGAAACAGGTTAGAAACATAACGACTTTTAAATCATGACCGGCATTATTTGAACATTTCATGAATAATTGCTTGATTTGGGGTAGGCCTAGATCTAGACCTATGTTTTAGATTTTTAGGACTCTCTCCACGCCATGGGTCACTGGTAAAAAAGTCTGGATATGATTCTGAACTAGTAGTAGATCTAAAGTATTGCTTGGAATAAAGTAGACACTCTCACACTGTGTCACGCGTGACTGCATGTATTATCATGATTATCCGTCTTTGGTGTGAATTAGCACAATAGCAGTAGACTCTAGACAGTCCTAGACCTAGTGCCAAAACTTTCATCAGTTTGCTTCTCTTATTTTTCTGCTTTCTTTTAGTTTTAGAGCAGTTGTATATTCGAGTTAGATTTCCATTTAAAGTCATGCAGCCCATGTGTAGGCAAATGAGTAAACTTTTTTGCTTTAAATGATGCCCCATGCCCGCCCCCCCCCCCCCCCCCCCCCCCCCACTCCGAGAACGGACGGACCCCATGCGTGTTACCAAAATGTCCTTTCGTAACAAAAGAAAAAGGTCGACCCGTATTGACTTTACACATCGGACTTTTGCTGAAAGGGAGGGGGGGGGGGGTGCTGAAAAAGGCTCGTATAACAAAAGAAAAAGGTCGACCCGTATTGACTTTACACACCGGACTTTTGCTGAAAAGGGGGGGTCGCTTGGAACACGCATATGCGTACCCTAAATCAGGGGCGTAAATCCCGGGGGGATGGGGGGGGGGGGGGGGCTGCATCCCCCCTTGGCTTGAAGTAGGGGGGGGATGGCCTGTACAATCATCCCCCCTGATATTACAACAAAAAAAGAGAGAAAAAAAAGGAAGAAGAAGAAGAAGAAAAAAATGTGATTGTTTCAATTTCAGCATAATGCATGAGAAATGAGTAATTTTTTTTAATGTATGTATAACTGTATAGCCTACACGTATACAGTATGTCACGATCATTAAGAGTAGTTGCGCGACGTGCGCGAACAAGCACTTCATAAACTTCAGAATAATTTTTCGTTATTTTGAAAGGTATTATTATAGCCCAGACGTAAAGTGCGCCAGCGCGCGAGTGCTTAAAAAGTGCAATCATGTACAGTAGATGCCCGGCTCCCCCCCATTAAGTGTTATTTAGGGTACGCGTATGCTCGTTCCCTCCCTTTGAGAGCACCCCCCCCCCCCCACCCTATCTCAGGACTGCCAACATTTCTGAATCCCCCTTTCGCCGGCTTTTCGCTGGCTTTTCCTGCCTTGGAGACCCACCCCCCCCCGAATCCGGAACACTGCTAAATGTACCACATCCCCCCCCCCCCCCAAGAAAAAAAAAAAATTCAGGTGAGCTCTAGTCGCTCGAGGGGGACTGGGGGCCGATGTTTTTACTTTTTAAAATGAAATAATCCTGAAATAAACGTAAAAGCTTCTTTAATTTTAAGGTTTTTTTTTTCAAGGCCACGATTTTGGAATAAATTCGTACAAAACAAGATGAACCAATTTGATTTCTTCATCAATAGTTTTAGAAATAAAGTAGTTTATTTCTCCATTATCATTAATTTGGAAAATAAAAAACAGTTATTACTTGATTTTTCTGTTATCCGCCAAATTAAGAAAAATATGTCAAAATGAAAATGATTTTCTCGTTATAGAGTGTTTCAAAGAATACGGATTTCATCAAGATCTAGTTGAATTTGAGCCCACTCCACAGGATAATGCGTACAAATTGGCACGTCCAATGGTTCAAACCTAGAAGAAGAAAAAATCTAAATTTTCAAGGCCGAGCTAAGTCATTTTTAAATCCCTCGAATATAGTTTGTTAAATTTGCGTCCTGGATATTGGAAAAATCTAATTTTGTAAAAAAAATTGGTAAAATACAAAGTATTCGAATTCTTAAAGGGCAAGTCCACTCCAGAAATAAGTAACTTTCAATTATGTTATCTTCATATCCCATCGGAACAAACACAAATTTAAGAGGCATGACATAGAAATCCTATTTTGTTCGCTTCGGTAATACTTAGTTATGGGTAATTCCAAACATACTTACATCAGTATAATTATTCAAATTCTTCTTTTAAAGGTACTATGTCCCATTTGCAGGCCAAAAAATGAAAAGGTTAAATTCCAACGGCATTTGGAAGACAATACTAATTTAAAACTTCCCTTAAAAAAAAAAGGGGGGGGGGGGCTTGAAAATGTCTTTAAGTGGGGAAATAACGACTATTAGTTGTCGAATCGACTTAGGAGCTATAGATCCAGTAAGTAATAGTCTGATTTTTCAGACCATTGTACCGAATGGTCGTACGTTTTATGCTGCGCAAAGATTCAATCAGTTTAATTTTGGCCATTACAAGAAGTAGGTTATTGATGTAGACAAATGTTAATTTAGTTTAAAAGATGAAAAAAGCCAGTCAGTCACTCAATAGTGTCTGACAGTGAAGTCTAGCAAGTAAACGGGTTTCCTTGCATAATTTGAATATTAGGACACTGCTCAAGTTTAAATTTCACAGATAGGACATACATAACATATTCATAATTTTTGCAAAGTTCTACAGAATTTGATGTTGGCTGCAAAAAGGACATAGTATCTTTAATTAAAACAATTTTCTACCAATTATTTAACAGTTAATCGAATATCGTAGAACAAAAATTAGTTGGGCTTAGACAGAACTGACTTTGTAACAAACCATATATTATGGATTTCTAGAAATAAACCGACAGAAAAATAATAAAATATTAATACACTTAACATTTGTACAGCTAGCGCTAAATACTACATTTCTAAGCGCTTAACTATTTAAATTATTTTCACCCCGGTATTTGCCTTCAGTAATATTGCTAATCCACACGCCCTCGGGAGTATTACGGCCATGTTCCATTTTACAAGCGTGCTAATGGCAATCTCACCACATTGACGTTCGCGTCCTATCAGGTATCCATTTAAAACAGAGTGGCAAATGCAGATTAATGTCTTGCCAAATGATATAGAGCCGCGGTGGATTCAACCCGCGAACCATGTGATACACAATCCGTTGACATATCCGCTAGACCACTTCTCCTCTATAAAACAACTGTTTGAAAATATGAGGCAGCTTCCAAATGTCATATTGTTACCATGATGTTCCATGCACATCAGCATTTCATGCTAACGATTTATGCCAGGTTGCGTAATTTTGGGGGAAATATTTTAAGGTCATATTGCACTGTGTAAATTATTACCACCCAACTGTCGACTATCAGTGGATTTTGAAAAAACGTTGCGATAGGATCAGATATGGATATTTCAAAAAGTAAATTGTAATTGATTGACTTCATGAATGGTCATATGAACATTGAAATCATATGGTATTTGAAGTCTTCCAGTGAGAGAAAAGGCGACAACAGTTGAAGGCCAGTCATGCCACTGGTTCACTATGATTCACAACCCACCAACCCTTTTTCCAACTTGAAGGCCCACTGTACATTCAACATTACTATTGCCATGGACACTTCGCAACTCAATCAAAAGGAAGTGACATTCTTTTACCTGTCACAGTTACTGTGTAATTTTATAGATCCTTTTCTTTCTAATCCAACTGTAGTCTATCCAACAGGTGTGCCATGATTATTAGTATATAATACGTGTATAATTTACTCCATAATTTCAGATGTCCTAATCTATGCCTCTGTGCAATTTATGGGAGGAAGAAAATTCTGACATGATTTTCAAGCTTAAACAATTTCAACTTAATCATTGAAGCAGAGAAACATATTTCATCTTAAAATTTCATGTATTAATTGTTGAGCGGAAACTTAATAAAATATTTTTTTAAAATAATTATCTTGATACAGAGTTGAGCTCACTAAGTGCTGCGATCACAGTCAGTGGGGTAGAATATACAACTCCATTGGGTGACAATTCTACAACTGAATTCATGGAAGCCGCTAAACTGTGGGGGGGAAAGGTGAGCAGCTTACCTATTTTTTGTATTCCACCTTTCATATCAATGAACCAATTTATTTATTTATTTATCTATTTATCTATTATTATTACTATCATTATCAAGTATTCAGCATCACCTAGCTGGAAGGTGAAAAGGTGAGCTTAGTCATATAACCCACGGGTCTCTCCTCCCAGTATAACTGATTGGGATCTGCAGATCGATGGACCACTACACAGGGGTTCCAGCAACGACTCTCCTTTACACGGAGCCTCCATTTAAAGCTTCTATGCACTAGTTTTGCCAAGAGGGCTTAGAGGGATTAGGGTGGTCACTGACAGGTAGTTATCTCATCAACTCAGCTCTCAATGAAAATAAGAAAAAGAGGATCATGGGGACCAACAGGCACCCCTTAGGCATTGTTTTCTATTTAGAGGAAGCAAGTAGCTACAAGTAGTACAATGGGGCTTTAACAGAGTGTTTTCCACTGCAACATTAGGGACTTTTAGAATGAGTGAACGAGAACACGACGAACGCCGACTGATCATGCGTGTCAACGTACTTAACTGCCCATGTTGGCTACAATTAGAAATCTTTTAGATTGCACTCGACGATATGCATGCAGGAAGTAACCCAATAAACATCACGGACAAAGAAAGAGTACAAAATATACAGTTCCTCATTCTACCCTAAACAAAAGAACATCCCTTCACTGCTAATATGTGACACCTGTTCTACACATTTTTACATAATAGCAGGGAAGGGATGTTCCTTTGTCTACCTGAGGAACTGTACAGGCGCACGCGGCATACTAGTACCTTTCAGCATGTGAAGGCGCTATATAAATGTCAATATGTATGTATGTATGCATGTACTAGATTTAGGAAAATCAAGGTTGACGCATTCTCGATCGCCGACTGAGACGACATAACGCATGCGCAGTACCTTAAAATGACGTCACACGTTGCAGTCAAAGCTCTTGACGTGCATTTCTAAAAGTCCCTATTAGGGCGCTTTAGCAACGTGACGGAAGGCAAAGACGATGGGAGAAATTACTCAACCGAGATCGTCCTGTACTATATGCTACCGTTTTCATTTGTAACCTGTTTATAGAGTGCTTTTGATTTTCACGACTGTTCTCAGCCATATAAATAGCGTTCGTAATGTAACCAAATTTAATGCATAAGTCTTTGTGAAGTGCCTCAATACAAATTATTTCATTCACCTGATAAGAATAATAGTATTTCAATAGACAGAATTCGAACTGCATACATTATTTTGATCTCGGTTGAGTGAATTCTCCCGTTTTCCTTTGCCTTCCGTTGCGTTGCTAAAGCGCCCTATAGACTGCATCTATGAAACAGGGGAGGGGCGCGTTAACATACAACGCAGGCTTCAGTTATCTGCCTTATATAGGTTGGATCAGAAGATGCTTGTCACAGGTGGTAAAAAACACCTTTTAAAGCTATTGGGCTTCAAATGACTTAAACTGCATGTTATACAGTCTCAGGATTTTTATATTAAAAAAAAAAAAAAAGTTTTTACAATTGCAATTGCCCTTACAACCGATAGGATAGCGTCCTCCAATTAAAACGCATAATAACATGCATTTCAAATTCACTAATTTACAAACTATAATCAACACAAGTTTTACACAGTTCATCCTGGTCATGATTCACATAATTTTTTGATAATGCGATAACTATTTATTGCTACATATATCAATTCATCCGTTTGTTTCATATGAACAATACAAACTTCAGGTGCTGGAGAAGAGATCGATGTAAGAAGTTCCAATTGAACCAGCGTAAGTTAAATAATCACTTGACTGTCTCAGCCTTATTAGGAAAGCAAGTCATTTCAATAGTAAATGTACGATGAAATCACACTATATAGATGCCTTTTATAAAAATGCCAGATCCATGTGCCTAATTATCATAAATTACCATCACAGGCATCATTAACATCACCATCATCATCATCATCATCATCATCATCATCAGCAGCAGCAGCAGCATTTTATATTAACTAGATGTACCTCAAAATTTGCTATAGGGGTGATTTCCTTTATTGAAAATTATTTTCTGCTTACTCACAGATCACTGGCGGTTACTGCAATGCTACAGCCGATTCAAGGAACGGCACTGCTTGTCCATTCATGGTGACTATAACAGGATTCGTAAGGGGTTCTCTGGTAGTTCATTTCACTGTTGTGTTTGAGAGCTCCGTGGGTTCCACTCTGAATGCATCTAATATCCAAATCTTGGACGCAAACGGAACTCCCTACGGTACAACGGTTTCTGGCGTAACTCGTGAGTATAACACACACACACATGTTTTTTTTTCATACAAAACATAATCTACCACAATGTGGTGTAGTGCATTGGTAAAGAAGGTCTCCATAAAAGCATACGTCAGACAAATTAAAATACAATCAGACGCGACGAAGTGATACAAAAGACATACAGCCTAATCATAACGCACTTTATATATTTCTTACAACACATTCAGATTATTATTTCAAGTTTTGTATTAATCATTAGATATTTCCTACATACAATTACATAACATGCATATCATATGTATACAGCTTGTCCCAATATATGAAAAGATGGACGGCCATGCATTATGGCTCAAGGCATGGGCACACAGAGGATTTTTTAATGTTGGGAACCGGGGTAATATGCAATAAATTATTGAAAATTGTCTTTGTTTTTTTAATTTTATTTATGGAAACTGCCCCCTACCCTAGCCCCCGCTGCGTACAGTCATGGTTCAGTGACAAAGCAATGGCCTCGTAACTGTGAAGCCCCAGGATCAAAACCGTGTCGATGTGTTATATTAGTGCCCTTTTGTGGGGCATTAATCCTCATTACTGTCATTTATGACTTAAGGGCGTAGGTCCCCTAGTTGATAAGCATAGTAGCATACACATGCTTTAGCAGTCACGCAAAACACACATTGTCAAATTATTATTCAATACAATCTAAGAATGTATACTATTATCTAGATCTATTTGGGGTAAAACAAAAATATTCCAACTATATGAGCGACAGTGTATGATGATACATAATTAGTATCACCAAGTTCGAAGTTCAACTCAAAGGACAACTTCAAAAAAATAATGCATCCGCCACATCTCCGGTGGCGAAGGCATAAACAAGATATACAGAATACGTACATACATATGTATATTATTATGAATGAGAAATCTAACAATATTAAATGAAAGAAAAACTGTGATTCGAATTACTCCAAATTTGAATAAACTCCAATAAATCGAATGACACTCACTTTTGTGTACATCTGTTGTCAAGTGTAAGGAAACCCTTTGCAAATCTGTGCCCCTAAAACTATGTTCAGAACAAATTGAGAGAACCTGCTGTGAACACCCACCCCAAAAATTAATGCCTTTAAAGACTGAAATCAAACGTGTAAAACAATATACGACTACGTTGGTCAGTAAATTGATTTATTACAAATTATTCATTGCATTTTGATTTCCTAGTTGTCTGCGGTGGGGTGACGTGTGAAGACTGTACATCATGCAGCGAAGGTATGTTGTTCTATTTGAAAGTAGCTTGTATAGCCAGTAATTAGATTAGACAGAACATGCTCGTTCAGCATAAGTTTTACTAAAATAATGGTCTCATGTTGCCGTGCGCGTGTTGTCACATATACATGCGATCATCAAAGTATGTGTTGGACTAGCCTCTTCTTGATGGCCCTCGCGTTGTTGGAGTCCGTAAATTCTGGCGAGCGAAGCGAGCCAGAGAAACCGAAGCGCTTGCGGTTCCTCTGGCTCGCTTCTTTCGCCAGAATTTACGGACCCCAACAACGCGAGGGCCATCGACAAGAGGCTAGTGTTGGACATACATGCCTGTCATTCCAGCCTCCCGTGCCACCTTATGTGCTCGTAACTGCCTAGAACCCCCCCCCCCCCATAAGTGCAGAACACTGCGTCTGACGGAGCGATTTTCTATGGAATTCATCACGAAAGTATTGAAGTCCACAGCTAGCTGTGACCATAACCTGTTCATTATGTAAGAATGCGAATAAATTACGTTCAAATTCAGAGTTTTTTTAGATAACATGTTGGCATTGCGGCAACGCTTTTTTAAAAGCACAATTGATCTAGAATTGTCAAAAAGGGGATAATAAACACGAATTTATAACACTACGAAAAAAGGATAAAAGTGGAACGAAGAAAGAAAAAAGAACATTCCACAAATCAGAACTAGTTTGGAGTTTGGGAGTTCTCGATCCTAATTTTAACATATTTATTTTATAACAATATTTCTGGGATACTTTGGAAATATTCACTAGCAAATTTGACATCTTTTTAACGCTTCAAGACTCTGTCCTATTTTCCAAAGGGTATTGGAAACTTTCAGCTGCTACACCTCCTTCCCTCTCCTGAATCACCTAATAACGTATAGCTAACATCTCATGTCTTTACATCATAACAATAATAATACCTTATCAAACTTCCATCACTACAGCGACTACCCCGGTCACGAGAAATCCAGGAGTAAGTGAAATTAAATATTTTAATGCTTTATTGGGGAGAGGCTTTTTCAATGTTATACATGTTTTGTGTGGCTGTGTATAATGTCTTTACCAACAATAATGCTCTAAGAAATATAACTCTTCGTTAGGAAGGTCAATGAAAGACATTTCTTGATAAAGAACCTTCTCCTTCGTGCTTCAGTTATTGACTTGTTGCCTAAAAAGGTACATTTAATTGTTTATTAAACAAAAGCATTTTGTTCAGAACAAAAACAGTAATTCAATACTTAGAAAATATTTTAATATTCTGTTGTTTATATTTTTGGTCGCTAAACATAGTTTTGTATTAATATAGTTTTGGTTCACCTTTGATGTGGAACATGGAATGGATAGTATCTGTGCATGTTTAACAATACATACTGTCCACATATCCAAGTAAAAGATAAGTAAATAATCTATTCTTGAAATACCTTTGAAACTAATACCATATGTGCATTCATTTTCCTTGCAGCGTCTTCGATGTCATTCCTGTTCGACTAACTCCATAACGGATGTTTGCTCTACTGCTGATGACCTTGCAAGCGGTTCTGGAGTATCAACTGTTACATGCAATGAAGGACAGCGTTGTTGGGTATTCAAATACTTTGAAATTTACATTTCCTCACAGGGTTTATCTGGCATGTGTATACAGTTTGAGTTGATAAGTGAAAATACAATGAGGATACATCTCTAAATTTGTGTTGTGAAACAGAAGGCATCAATGTATAAAAAGTAAACATTATTTTTCACCTCATCTTATATTGCGTCTTATCTGTTTATTGATTCCGTCCTCATATATATGGGGTAAGTGATAATTTTGTCCACTTCTTTTGGTTTGAATTTTTGTTTTGTTTTTCGCTTTTACTTGATTTTATTTTATCAAAGAAATAGATAATCAACAAAATCGCAAAGCAAGAGACCAACATTTTTAGTGGGATGTTTTTCAAAAACCAATGGACAACACCTTAAGTTAACTGGATGTGGAAAAGAGCCATGCTATTTATATTTTGAAGAAACTAAAATCAAATGATGACATGAAAATTCTACATTATCGTTTGAAAATATGAATACTGCCACAAACTCAACTGAATATGAAAGATCAAGTTACATAGCCAAAATAAAAACTTCTTCATTTCTTGCAGACTGATCATTATGAGAACTCATCATACACGATTGTATCGCGTGGATGCACAGACAAGCAATGCAATGCCTATCATGAAGGTGGTGGACCTTACTGCACTATGGCGAATGATCTTACCAGTTGCACATCCTGTTGTACTGAGTCAAATTGCAACGACAACAAATCCAGCTCTGAGGGTCTCACTTCTAGCTGTGTGACATGGCTGACATCTTTTTTCTCAGTGGTCATCGTGCTGATCACTTATAGAACCTAAATGAACTCAAATGTCAAAAGCTGTTTTTATTTTAACATTTATTATAACAGGCACAAATTTGCCTACTCAATTCACAATCAAATTTTGAACACATTGTTTATTGACTTTTGTAATTGATTAAAGACTAATGGTTGAACTAGTACATTTTGATTAATCATACAGAAAATACTAGTATCACTTATAGAACCTAAATAAACTCAAATGTCAAAAGCTGTTTCCATATTACTATTTAACATAAAGGTCAAAAATATTCCTACTCCATTCACAATCATAATGTGAATACATTGTCTATTGACTTTTGTAATTGATTAAAGACTAATGGTTGAACTAGGACATTTCGAGTAATCATACAGGCAATACGACACACATTTTAGCGGCAGATTGGAAGGATTTTTTTAAACATGAAGTTTGAAATATAAATTTTTAAAATCCAAATATGGCAAGCACTTATGTACTCAAATAATGAATTGTATTTCTTAAGATAAAATGTATAACTATATTAATAATCATACTAATAATACTCATATGGCTCCGTTTAGTCTCATTTCACAACGCCCCCTATCGTCAGAGCATGTTCAGAATCAGCAGCCTAACATGTTAGCCTATGGACGTTTTTTAAAAAAATCGTTACAAATTCATTTTTTGTTTAAACGAAAAGCACATCCACCCCGACGTACGTTATCACTAGCTCTTTCATTGGAGCCCTCATGTCTCATTGACTTTTGAAAGTTCACACACCGTAATTTTTCAAAATAGGTTGCAAGCTCGTCATTGCCTATAATACACATGTGAAACAAGTCTAACTTTGGACTCAGTTTTCCAAGCGATTTGAAGATTATAGGTCGAGCACACGAAACATAAAAAGCATGAATTATCATAGATCACTTCTGCCTATTTCATTTTGTCCATTTCATCCAACCCCCCACCGTAATTTTTCAATTTAGTAAAAGCAAACATTTTGCCGAGGTAAGCAAAAACATGAATATTCATGAACGGTCAGACAATACATCCTTTTAGTACGTAACGTATAGTGAATGGGAATGTGCGATGATCCGTGTAGGAGGTAGAGGTCAGTAGTTTGTGCTGGCAATGTTCACGCGAGCAAAAATGAGACAATCGGAGCAATATGACTACTAGAAATAACAATACTATCAACAATAATAATAAGAATTATATTACTAATAAGAATGATAATAATAATAATAATAAAAACAATAATGATAATGATAATAATAATGATAATAGTGTGTCTTGTTTAACCAGGATAGTCATGTCAGATGACGCACGATAATGCAAAACCATATATCTTATTGGTTATTTATTATTGGCCACTTAGCTTGTTAATAAATAAGAAAACTAACAATATTTTGATTTAAAACAATCAAAAAAGGTATAAAGGAAACATATAAAAATGTTTCAACCATTCCTTACAACTTAACCATCAGTGTTTGCAAAAGTAAGTAACAGACTTTTGTTTTACAAATAGGTATTGATTGAATAATAAATTCATTTGAAAATGATTGAAGTTTTATCAATTTTAGCTCGGGTAAGATTTCTTCTATTGTACATATTTATCACTAGAAAAGTTTAGAATGGCTTTAATGTACCTTTTACATTAAAAACGTCTTAAAATCCGTCCTGAATTTTCTGCATGAAGTTATTAAAACAGCGTGATTAGCATTTTTCAGGAAAAATAACGTTTGATTATTTAATTAGACAAGTTATATCCGTCAAAAAGATAAAACATAAAGATTGTCAAGCGGAAAAAACCCTTAAAATACAGATATAGACATTAAAAATGATAAATAGTTCCTTGAAGTTTTCAACTTTTCTGTAGACATTTGATGTGACATTTATTTTGAAGTGAGTTTTAATAAATTTGATAGAACACTGTTTGATATTCTAATTACATTAACATTTGAATGACACAAATGACCTGGGTATCAGGCTTCTATAGCTTGCTTCCATGATGTGTTTCTCTTATCAAAATGTAGTGTATGTATCAATAAGTTGATGATTGAATACGTTGATGTAGACCTGAAATGTATGTAAACTACTCACAAGCAGACACATTCTTTCACAGGGATATTGCTAAAAAATATTCACTTGTCACTTTATCAATCAATAGACAGGTTGAACAATTATGAATGAAATGCATTAATTCATTGCCTATTAAAAGAAACTGTTTGAAAGGTGGGACTGGAAATGTATTTTGTAGTCTTGGAATGGTGAGGAAGCTCCATACATGAATGAGGAACCTGGTAAGATGTACAATATCAATGTGATTGTTGCACACATTATTAGCTTGCCGTGTGGCTATGATAATGAAAACTGTATTAAGCACTTTAAATCTGTAATAGTTATCAATACATAAAGAAAGACATTGACAAAATGAAACGAACGGATTTTTTCATTTTGTTTTCTCCATTCAACATGACCAAGAATAATTGTACTTTTAAACTATTACATCAATGTAAAAAAAGATCAATTATTTGTCCAAGTCTGCGAGGTTAGGGGAATACCAACTGGTAGTGAATTGAGTTTATTGGTTCCTCTAGGAAGAGATATATGAATTGTGCCTACAAACTAAACTATACCGTATACTAGAAAGTTGTTGTTCAGTCTCATATTGTATAGTTACGGATTCTATTTGGATGCACGTTAAGAAGATTGCACCCTGTTTAGTGTTAACAAAAGACTCACATGACTGCAGTGTAAAAATTGTTATGTAATTTCCTAACATTTCTATGGTATGCTCTATCACCTTGATTGTTTTGTCTCAACTTTGACTTTGTTGTTCTCTGTTAAAAAGCTGCTTATCTGTACAAAAAAGTATGATGTTTTGATGTTGTTGATGCAGAGCTATTTTCTTAATAATTTGATGAAGATTTGAGTGTATTTCTTTTTCGGGTTGTACACTATTTAATAATATGTCATAATGCTGAATTAACCAGAGCTTTCACATTGTGTTCTTTGCAATCGATGTAATAATGTATTGTCAAATCATTTTCCTTTAATGTTCTAAATAAAGTTTGGATTGAGGTGTCATTAATCATAGTTAACGTGGACTTATTTCTTTAGAATAGTGAAACCAAATTTTCTAACTATATCTACTAATGGGAATGAGTACGTGATCCTAGAGTATAATTGGTCTCAGGGATGACATCCCACAAGACCAACAATGTCGGTCTCACAGGCCTTTTGACATCGTTTTTGAGGGCTCACTAAACCAACAGACCATTAGACCGATAATGTCAGTCTCGTGGACCTCCTGACAACGTTTCAAGGGTTCACCAGACTGACGCACGACGAGACTGACATTCTTTGTTGGTCTTATGGGCTGTCTGTCTACTGGGATGACCCCAATATTTTTTTTTTTGGGGTAAAATAAACATTTCAGGTCTTCTTTATTTTTTCATAATAATATAAACATATTCACATTTTAAGCATTTGCCTCCATTTCTGGAGGGATATACATGGTTTTCTAATATTTTCTTCTATCTGTAAACGATAATTTAATAGGTAAATCAGAATATGAAGAAGTCTCTCTTTTGTTCTTTTCTTTTTAAGTTCTTTTCCAACAATGCTTTTGTAAATAGTAAAACGTGCATAATTCAAAATAATATCAACATCTTTTTCCTTCTTTGAATTAAAATTAATATCAAACAATAGATGACATGGTTTGAAATTAAAATTAGACATGAAATATTTCTTCATATCTCTTTCAACTTCATTCCAAAACGTAATGACTTCGTTACCAAAAAAGAACATGTGCATACAATCACCTGTTTGATTACAATAATAACATCATTTACCTTCCATTTAACAAATTATATGGTATTGCTAAAATATTGTACATGACTTTGAAATTAAAATTAATTAGTAAGCTGTCTTTAACACCTTTTAACTTAAATAACCAAACATCTGACCATACAGGTATATATTTAATTTCCAAAGCATTACGCCAAAATTCCTCCGCTCTAGATTCTTTGATTTATGTTTTAATCAACTCATGATATATTCTTTTAACTGACATTTGTCTTACTGAAATCATATCCTCAACCAATCCTATATCATTATATACAAACGCTTTGGATCAAAATTTCATATACTCTCTATGTTCTACATTCATATCTGCAAGTAATAACATATTCCCAAGTGATTGAATCGCTCTTCTAATACATGCATATTGACTATACCACTTTCCATTATTAAATAATATTTTCGCACTTAAATCATTAACTGGTAGAAAACCTTTACCATCCATTAAATCCCCAACAAATAAAATGTCAGAATTTATCAAATTCCTATAAAAAAGCATTTTCCTTTTATACATTACATTAGTATTCAGCCAAATCATTTCTCTACGATAGCTATCAAAAGTACATGATCGAATATTTCTTGAATAGTCTACATTGGGATGACCCAAATATGACCAAAGAGACCAAGAGTCATGGAACTGACAGCCTATGAGACTGACATATTGTCAAGTTAATATTGATGCCCATGTACATTTTGTTTGACCTAATTGACGTCCGATCAGTCGCAGAATGAACGTCTTTGTCATCTTGAAGACTCAGTGTAGACGACCGATCAGTGACAGGATGGACAAGGCCGGCATGTCGTGGGACTAATGTTCAATCATAGTCGTACAGGAAACGTCAAGAGCTCATCAAGCATGTCAAGAATAGCAAAAATCTGAAGGATACAGGGACATGAGGATCTTATTCTAGCAAACAAAAAATGGCTGTTTTCATGGAAATTGAATCATAAAGAAGTTGACATCAGCTTCTGTGGACCAAACTAAGGACACAAAATACAAAAAAGGAAAATATGAGTCATATAAAATGATATAAATATTTCATCTAGTACTCTCAGCTATCATAACCTGCTTGTTTCGTCGTAAAGTTGGTTGTGGATGTGACCACCATTGCATATACCATGTTTGATAATCAGCTACACATCAAGAAAACACTGAATTTATAGATACCACATAATTGTAATTGCACACCATAAAAACAAACGTAAGCATCTAAAACTTAGGATTTGCGCAATGCAATCTGACCCATTTGATGGGTTAGACATACAAATTTGGTATTGAAAAGGTATATTAAGATATCGACATTTGTGGAAAAAGGTGGTCTGGCTTTTAATTTACAACCCATTTAAAGTTTTCTTTTGGTTTTCTGTATGCAACACGGTTTCATTCACATTATACTGTGAAATATAAATATACTGCGTCAGTGGCGGATCCAGGTGGGCGGGGTCGGGGGGGGGGGGGGGGGGGTTAGAGGCAAAAATGCTTGTCACAGAATTTGAGGATTTTTACATGTTGTATGATAAAGCATAGTATCAATTGTAACTATAAAAATAAGAAAAGGCGTAACAGATTATTAAAGGGAATCGGTAACATTGTTGAAGGTTGATGAGAAAATTGCTTAATTTTTGTCTAAAATTACTTACTTACTTACTTAATTACTACCCATTATACCTTCTGGCACATAGGGCAGCAACAAAAGTCTTCCACTCCTTCCGGTCCTGGGCCAGTCGTTGGATAATTCCCTATGTGTGGTTCAGGTCTTTAATCTCCTCTTCCACAGTGTTTTTAGGACGTCCCCTCTTTCTTTTGCCTTCTGGTGTCCAGTGGAAGGCTGTTCGTGTGATGTTCTATGTTCTTTCTCATTATATCTCCGATCCATCTTCACTCTCTTCTCATGATGATGTTCTCCATGCTGTCTTGGTTGCATTGGGTATACAGTGCTTCATTTGAAATGGTGTTTGGCCAGAAAATGCGACCTATCCTTCTCAGGCTCTTTGTGTGGAAGATCGACAGCATATTGAGGTCGTTTTTTTGTCATTCTCCAACATTCAGAGCCGTACAGAAGAGTGGAAAGGACACAGCTCTGGTACAATTTTAGCTTGGTCTTGGTGCTGTACTGCTGTGCTCTCCATATATTGTTGAGCATTCTGAGTGCATTTCTGGCTTTATTAAGACGGTTCTTAATGTCTTTGCCTGCGCCTCCATCGTGCCTGACAATGCTGCCCAAGTAAGTAAACTCCTCAATTATAGGTAGGTCTTCCCCGTTTGCTTGTATTGGTACAGGGTCCGAGATGTTCAGGGTCATCACCTCTGTTTTCTTTTGGCTGATCTTCAAGCCAATTTGCTGGGCAAAATCACTGAGTCTGGATGTTTTTTCTTGCATATGCAGGTGGGTGTGTGAAAGTAGAGCAAGATCATCTGCAAAGTCGAGGTCCTCAAGTATAGAAAAGAGGGTCAATCTTATGCCTCTTTTTGGGTCTTCAGTTGCCTGGCTCTGGCGATATTGATGAGCAGTGCTGACATGACACATCCTTGCCTAACTCCAGTCTTCACTTGGAACTTATGGTTACTGTTACCTACTCTGCATGTGAACTTGATGTAAAAGCTCTTAATTACAAGAACTAGTTGCTCTGGTATCCCATATTTGCGTAGTATTCTCCAAATGCTGTCTCGGTGGATGCTATCGAATGCTTTTTCAAAGTCAACACAATTAATATAAAGTTTCCTTTGTCATTGTGTGCATTGCTCTATGATATTACGTAGTGCAAATATCTGGTCAGTGCACCCTTTTCCCTTCCGAAAACCTGCTTGTTCCCTTCTGAGACTTTGGTCAACAGCATCTATGATACGGGTAATAATTATCTTTGCCAACATTTCGCTTGGTATTGACAATAGTGTGATGCCTCGCCAATAATTGCAGTTTTTTAGGGATCCCTTCTTTGGTAATTTTACAATAACTCCCTCAGACCAATCGTCAGGAACTGCCTTCCTTTCCCATATAGCTATGAAGAATGGCAGAAGGATTTTTGCTGTTAGTTCTAGGTCCCCCTTAAAAGTTCTGCATTGACATTTTTAGAGCCAGGGGCTTTACCATTTTTTAGTGATTTAATTGCAGCTATTACCTCTTCTTTAGTTGGTGGTATGCTGCTGATATCCAAGTCGTCCTCTGCCTCTTGTATGTCAGCCTCTACTGTTGGTGGTGGTCTATTCAACACCTCGCTAAAGTGCTCGGCCCGTCTAGCTTCCTGTTCTGCTTCTGTCGTAAGAAGCCTCCCCTGCTTGTCTTCAATAGGTGAATTTGTGGTTGCTCTATACCTGCCGCTCATTATTTTAGTAATTTTACATACCCTTCCTTGTTCCCCTTTAATGGCTGCTTCCTCTGCCTGATTTGAAAGGTCTTCAACAAACGCACGTTTGTCTGCTCTTGTCTTCGTCTTTACGGCCTTGTTTGCCTCTCGGTACTGAAGATTATACCTTTCGTTCAGTATGTCTGATTCTGCATCCATGGCTTGTTTCTTCGCACCTCCCCCCGTTTATCTATGGCTTGCCAAGTATCAACAGTTAATCACTCTTGCTTTTCCTTCTTTTTGACTCCTAGACATGGTTCACTAGTTTTCAAGTGGGCTGTCTTAACCTTTTCCCAGTTGATGTTGACGTAATCTGTGGTTGCATCCATATTTGGTTGATTATCATTTTCTAGTTCCGCTAATATCTAAAATCTATTCTTGAGCTGCAATACGAAAGAGCTCTTCAATCTAAGATCTCGCAGGTTATTAACATTGAGTTGTTGTTGTCCTGCCTTCCTATATAGTACCAGTTTTCCTGAGCTTTTTTTAAATATTTTTTTTACTACTGCTATTGACATCTGCTCCCCGCATCACTCTGACATCAGAAAGTGAATGCCTCAAATTTCTGACGGACAATCTGTGCGGAAGAGGTCTCGCACCAATAGTCCGCCTGCCGCACCGAATGTCCGTACTCTAGTCCACACTTATACATAGTCAATACCAGTGGCGTAGACAGGTTCGTACACCTGGGGGGATGACTCAGCGGTGGATCTAGCTTTTTGCTAAGGGGGGGGTTGACCAAAATAATGACGATGCGGAGCATCGTCCACGAGCCGCGAAGCGGCGAACCGATTTTTTTTGGGGTGTTTATTTGAACCCCGTAAGTGATGTTTTTCCTAGCATCTATTAACACAATGGAGACCATAAAAAGCAGTGCATGATAACGTCTTTTTAAATCAAGTAACAGTTAAATACACAGTTATATCCAGAGTTATCATGTGTTTGGTTAAGTTACCAGATGAGTTGAATATCTTCTCACAATATTTGCACTTGAAAGGGTTTCTCTCCAGCGTGCGTTCTTTTTTCTTTTTTTTCTTCTTTTTTTTCCCCTTTTTTTTGGTTTGTTTTTGGGCCGCCCAGGGGGGGGGGGGGGGGGGGTTTAAACCCCCTAACCCCCCCCCCCCCCCCCGTAGATCCGCGCCTGTTTAATCTTGTGGTTATCTTGTGGTTTCCAAACCACAAGATAACCACAAAATACTTGTAAGATTTTTCTTTTTTTTACCGTCTGAATTGGCTTTCACCGTGTGAATGCGGCTAATAACAATAAACACAATTACAATAATGATGAGGATTATTATAATCATCATCATAATTATTATTATTATTAATATTATAAATTGTTATCATTATTATTATTACTATTATTATCATCATTATGACTTATTAAGTAAGCAAATATCATTCCCCAAAACCTGGGGGGATGATTGTACATGCCATCCCCCCCACCTTGTGAGGTGGGGGGGGGGGGGGATGCATCCCCCTCATCCCCCCCGTTGTCTACGCCCCTGGTCAATACAAGTATAATTATACTTAATGAATGAAACGACTGGATAACCCATATTCAGCTTTGCCAGCTAGCTAGGGATTACACTACAGGTCTTCCCGGCGGCGTCTTATTTTTTCGTACCACGGCGAGCCCAGATTCCAGTATGAACTCATTTTCATACAGAACAAGCTAGGAAAGCTTTCAAAGAGGTCACAAACAATTGGACTTTGCTTATTTGTTGCTTTGCCTCACTATTTATGAAGGCAAACAAACTAAATAAACTGAGATTTGAACCCTAGCTCACGTCAACTCCAAAGTACTATTAGTATCACGCTGTCTTTACCGATCGAGCTAACGATGAGATGATGAAAGATTGATTTGTATAATTACTATCACCCTATTAACCACCCTACCAGATTCCACGTGCGCATGCGCTGGTTTCCTTTGCGAGTGCGCATGCGCAAGTTTCCTCTCGCGAGCTCAATCTGGCCTCGCCGTGGTACGAAAAAAATAAGGACGCTTCCCGGCGCGGATCCAGGGGGGCGAGTGGGCCTTGACCCCTAACCGCCAACAAAAAATGAGAAGAGAGAGAGAGAGAGAGAGAGAAGGTAAAGCGGAGAGGTAAGGTAAAGGAAGAAAAGAAAAGGGGGAAAAGAAGGAGATCGGGGGCGAAAGGCATTAACCACCCCCCCCCCTCAGCAAAAGAGAGAGGGAGAGAAGGAAGGAAAAGAAGGGAAAGGGAAATAAGAGAGAAGAGGAAAGGAAGATGAAAAGAAAAAGGGGAAAAAAAGAGAAGGGATATCAGTTGCAATTTTCCTGCAAACAAGATGTGGATCGCGGAGAAAGGCCTTTGCCTCTGCCCCTCCTCCCCGACCACCCCCCACCCCCTCCCCGCCAAAAAAAAAAAGAGAGAAAGAAGGGAAAGGGAAAGAGGAGAGCTAAAATGGAACACAAAAAGAGGAAGAAGAAAAGAAAAGGGTGAAAAGAAGCAGAGATCAGTTACGATTAATCCCACCAACATCGTGTGGATCGGGCGAAAGGCCCCTGTCTCCCTCAGCAAACTTAAATGAGAGAGAGAGAGAGCGAAGTAAGGGAAGGGAAAGGGGGGAAAACAGGAAGAAGAAAGGTAGGGGAGATCAGTTGCAATTTGTCCCGATTTGTACCCCCCCCCCAGCAAAGAGAGAGAGAGAGAGAAAAGGAAGGGAACCTGAAAGGGAAAGAGGAGAGCAAGG